>OX424511.1:21497569-22697569 GCA_949152395.1 Agrochola litura
TATGACACTCGGCAATACTGTAGCGTCCCATTACTGAAAGAATTTTCGAAATCGGATCAGCAGCTCCGAAGATTACCCCCAACATACAAGCTCACAAATTTTACCTCTTTATAATATTAGTACCTATAGTAGATGTTTCATATAATTAAATTGTTTAGAGGTGTAGGTACCATCAGTCAGTGTCATTTGATGTTTCCTTGTTAAAAGGTTGGGAACCCGTTCATTAGAATGGGTTCCCAACCTTTTAACATACGCGCCCCCTTAACTTTCTTTTAAAATCACTAGGCCTCTAAGTTACTTTGTCGACTTAAGCAGAAAAGCATAAGAATGTAAAGTGAGCGAAAGTGAAGTCGAAAATGTTTGCACTTCCTTGGATAGATTTTCTTTTCAATCAGAAATAGAAGTTACTGCAGAAAAACTCAAGAATTATGAGAATGCATAATGTAAGAGCGAGCAAAGCGAGCTCAAATTATTTGTAGGTACAATTTTGGATTCGTAACATTTTGCATTTTCCTTTTGACCATTCATCCAGAAAAAGGAGTTATTTTGTCGAGTTATGTAGAAAAGCTGAAGAATTAAGAGAATGTAGAATGGAAGAGCGAGCTCCAAAATTGTAGCATGTCGCCTCGAATAGGTTCGGTTTTCTTTTAACCATTCATACAGAAATAGGAAAACTTATTTTGTCGACTTATGCAGAAAAGCTGAAGCTCATTTTACAGCACCTACCTAAGTATTATGAAACGGTCGGGTTTTGAAAACTGGCCTTAACATTTTCTAAATCAAGAACATAAAATGTAATAAATCTATAGTTTATTAATGGAGCCGCCGCGCCCCCCCATTTTGGTCACTACGCCTCCGTGGGAGGCGCGCCCCACCGGTTGGAAATCCCTGCATTAGAACATTCCTATAAATGCCTGGAATATGGATCTGTGTCCAGTTGTCCAGGCAACAAGCTCATACCAAATAACTAAACAAAAATGAAGATTACTCTTAATTTTTCTGACGTATTGGGTATGATGATATTTATAACCAACTTCTTCATCACCTACAGCCCGATTTCTCTCATTTTGCATAGGTCTCCCTTTGTCTTATAATAACCAACTTACATGGAAAAATATGATTGATCATTCCCCTGTTAATCTGCAGTACATGAACATAGAGGGTCATCCCAGCCTGTGGACCCGCTGGTACATGGCAAACGTGCCGAACGAGGTGTCACAGCTCGGCGCACACGTTATACAGGCTCATACGATGTGTCACCCCGCGCTCATTGTGTGGACCAGGACTATAACCAGGACCCTGGATAACGAGGGTGGGCAGGTTAGTCAAACCCAAAGTCATAGCATTTATTTCAATGAAACCAATTACAGGTACACACGGCTACACATCAAGCTATACATTTCCAGTTTATGCTGATCTCGCATCGTATAGGATTTCCGTACAATGCGAGGTCAGCTTATACTGGAAATGTATAGTTTGATGTGTAGCCGTGTGTACTTTTGTTTTGTCAAGGAGTCGGTTAGTCAGAAAGATGAAGCTAGTTGTCCATTCCAACCCGTAGTAGGTTCCTATGGTTAAGAACTGGCAAGAAACTGCATGGACACTCTTTTAAATCAATGTAGTCATGTAAATAGGTACTTTAAAATATTTTGACAAGTGTTTAATTTAAAAAAAAAACTATGGAAGTTACTTTTCCATTTGTTTGACTTAGGTACCTATTGTTTGAATAACATTATTGTATTATGAGTAAGTAATTGAAAAATCATCGACGAAAATTGAGGTTATAAAATTAACCTCAGTAGGTAATTATCAAATGAAAAACATTCTTAATATGATTTAAAATTAGAACTTCGGTAATATTAATAATATTATCACTTCAACAACTATTAAAATTTATTTTCCAGGTAAAACTAAGTCCATTACGAGAACCGTGCGACCGTGCGCTCTTCGTAGCCGACGCAGACGAGCTGTGTGAGATGGTGAGCTCACACACGCTCAGTTCACATCTGTCGCAGATACGACAGCTGTGTGACTGCAGACTGACGCTGTTAGTGTTCAATGTGAACGACTACTTCAAGTGAGTACGACTCGTGTGTACTGTATCATGTAGGTACCTACTTAATATAATAGCGCGGAGGAGCTCTGTGAAATGGTGAGCTCACAGACCCTCAGTTCACATCAGTCGCAGATACGACAGCTGTGTGACTGCAGACTGATGCTGTTAATGTTCAATGTGAACGACCACATGAAGTGAGTACTGCTTGTGCGTACTGTATCGTTATATTAGCGCGGAGCTCTGTGAGATAGTGAGCTCAAACACATTCAGCTCTCTTCTGTCGCAAGTACTTCATTTTGTTTTATTGTATGATTTTTGTAAATTTTTATTGACTTTATATTATTATTTTGTTTCATGTGATCTAGAAAGAAAGGTCGTAGCACTCAACCCTCTGTTCACAGCGCACCGCGGCGCAGGACATCGAACAGTAATCGAACTCCCATGACTGAAATAGACTTTGAATTAGCTATAACAGGTGTGCCAAAAATTATTTGCTTTATATCTTTCGTTTTTTGTGACAAAAAAATTGCTGCCAAAAATATACCTAGGCATGATTATACTTCTACGTATTTTTTGTAAAAATAATCTTAAAATTTTTAGTAATAATTATATATTTTTTTCAGATCTGCTGGTAACGGCTGACTGCGACACAATTATTGCAAACACAGCAAGTGAACTGGCTACTAGTATCGTGCAATTGACTAAAGCTATCGCCGAAGCACCAGCCAAGTTAGTATTATACTAGCCGTGTGCCCGATGAGGTTTGCCATCGGGAAAAATTACAAAATTCCAGAATTTTATCCCCTATTTAACCCATTTAGGGGGTGATTTTGTTTAATATTTCCTTCCTTAGTGCTGACTTTCGTTATATGAGGAACTCTTGTGCAGAATTTCAATCTTCTAGACCCAGGTTGTGCATTATCTGTCTGTGAGTGAATTTAGGATATTTTTTAAGTAGATTATCTGTTGTTTATCTATTTTTTTTTCTAATTGTGCAGTCCACCAGGGACAAGGTAATTATAATTATTCATTGAACTCTTTTTCATATTAGACTCATTCCTACCATGCGCGTCAATCTTTGCACAACTTTCACGTAAAATAAAAATAAAAGAATTCCAAAAAAAAACAAGTTTTTTTTTAAGAGAAACATTAAGCAGTTACATATTAATAACTGAAATATTAATGTATAGATATGTGGTGTAGATAAATCCATAATATCGTAGGAATTGGTCCATATTCAACTGTAGGTATTTCTTATTGTGAAAGTTTGACATCAAGTTGACGTGTAGAGGTCACTAGTTATCTGCATACTTATATATTTTGCCGTGTGTACTCTGACGAAATACACTAAAACACTATGACATATTATTATAAGATGAAAGCTTACAGAGTTTCTTTATTTTTTCAGAAAAGCGAAACGTGCTTGCGACGACAAAGCAGGATTCTATATGCGAGGTGACAACAAAAACTGTGTTGCTGTAGACAAAAATGGTCAGTTATAGCATTGGTTTTAGTGTTTGTATGTACTTGATATTATGATTGAGACAACAATAGAGAATGTAGCAGTAATAATTATTTATGGCTCAGCGTTCTCAAGCATAGCTATGGCTATATGTAGAAAAAAGCAAAAAAATAACCTCTGTAAGAAAATAATAATACTACGTATTAAAGAAAAAATCCTATGACTTAGCCCAATGTTAAGAAAAAGTCAACAATGGTCAATAACTTTTAAAGAATATGAAAGAAAAATCCTCGCTCCGAACGCATTCAAAATCACTCCCATTGCCTTATAGTTTCGGGCGTAAGATACGCCCTCTGCTCCGTTTATATTACATCTTTATGCCTAAGGTCATCTTGCCTACCTTGCTAAATACAGGCATGATGTTACATGCATGATTATACATCATGCGTCATCACGTCAGCGCCGGCTGTCGCTGAAAAACAGGGCTGGGGCTCTGTCTCGCATGGGGTCGCAGCTTTATGCTGAGCAATGGCTGTTTTGCGTGGGTGTGATGCATATTTCCCCCAATTTGTTATTACCATGTTTTTTTTTATCTTTATTTGCGTCATGTTTACCGCAAATAAACGAATTTTCTGTCTGTTTTTTCTTTAAACATGCTTCAATCCTCTGTCATACATTTTCAGGTGTCGGCGTAGGCAGGCTGTGGCAGCAGATGCTGGCGATACTGCCGCAGTCCAGTCTAGAGACGTCGCGAACGATCTGCGCGCAGTATAAGTCGCCTCTTGCGTTGTATGAGGTACTTAACATCTTACGTTATCTATAACAAATTCATAAATTAAAGTCGCTTTTCGTGTCTGTGTGTTTGTGTGACCGCGTTGTTCTTCTAAACTACCCAACGGATTTTGATGCAGTTTTCACCATAATTTTGGCAATTTGTTCCGGAAGGATTATAATAAAAATCTTTATGTCTATGAACATAAAGGCAACTGGTGGAACAATTTCTATGTTAACTTCACGGAAATTGTTCTACCGGTGTCGCGTCGCATATGTCTGCGTGGGCCTTAAAGAATATAATTAACATTGATATTAAACTTACATAATTATTATTGTAAAGAAATTTCGAGGTTTTGTCAACCGTGCGAAGCAGGGGCGGGTCGCTAGTTAATTAATTAGGCAAGCGCATATACAGAGTGTGACAATATAATTTAAAAGAGTGTCCGTGGAGTTTCTTGCCCCTCCATAGGAACTTACTACGCTTTGGAAAGGGCAACTAGGCAGCGTATCGTTTTCCAATACAAAAAAGCCCGGTTAACTGTGAACTATCGAAAACTACAGTTGGGCGGGATTGTAGTTTGCGATAGTTCATATAAAAATATACGTTAGTGATGTAGGAGGATTTTTGCGTTGCGCTGTGACTCGCTATAATGTGCGCAAGCCTTAAGAAAATATATCATAATCTTTTGTTTCTTATTGAACTAAGTACTCACTGTTTAAACTTTTCCTGTAGCAACAGCACGAGAATTCACGTACAAATCGTCAAAGGATTCAACAGTTTGTTTCATTGTTTTCAGTCCCTACAATCATCGGACAGTATCGCCCAGTTAGCGGACATAGGTGTATCTCGTACAGGAGTGGTCGGCTCGCGAGCTCGGCGAGTTGGGCCCGAGTTCGCCCGAAAGCTCCACACGTTGTTCACGGCTACAGATGGAGACCAAGTCATAGAATAATGACCTGCGCAAACTGGCAGACGGGCCGTTAGAGAATTTTAAATTTATCAATTGAATTTAAAACTTATCCAATCAAAATAAGGTATATATTTCAATGCTCGGTGATAGACCTAGGAGCATCGCAGCGCAGTTCTCTCTGGAGCATCAAAGAGCACGCTGGAGGTGGGAGACGGCGGTATGCGCTGGAGTCTGCCAGTCTGCCACACTCTTTCAAAAACAATCTTTCGACTGCGTAGTCGCTAGTGGAATAATCAAATCCTGGCAAGCGGTGGCTACTCGGCGGATGTTGCGGCATACCGGCAGATGCTCCGGTAAGCTGGCGGACGCTCCCGGTATCGCAGAGGATTTTACTTGTTAGTGTGCGCTGGCAGTTAGAGGAATCCTCTCCCCTGCCGTCCGCCAGTGTGTGCTGGCCCTAAAAATGGTTTCGCATGAAATGCGAAGCGTCGATGCGGTAGCTTATACGTTTGAACGAACACCTACGTGTAGATGTGTAAGGCGGCCAAACTGATTTCATTGGCGCCCAAACTGATCTCATTATCAATAAATACTGTTCTATTTAATGTACATGGTTTTATTTTTACAAGTTTTTTTTTTGTAGGTAGCGGCTTGTAGGCAATAATAAAGAATTTGGCAAGACGGAGAAATTCGTTTTCGTGGAAGTTTTTTCATAGTTGGTCCGGGGATACCCAACGTAATTTTTTTAAATTTATCTTTTTCACTCGGCTTTCAATAGACAGACTGTACCACATTTTTGAATACTTATCTGAAAATCTAACTTATCTGTAGCCGAGTTCTTGTAAAATGGCTTACAATGGACCGTTTACTGCATTTATTAGCAAAAAGACTCTTATCCAAGCCCAGAACCCAAAGTCAAATTGAAGTGAAACTGTACTGTCAAAACAGTAAATTTAAACATAACCTCAAACTTTATGTAATAATTATTAAAGCGCAGATATAACTGCATAAATACACTTTTTATACATTTTATAAACACCACGATTCAAACATGACCGTGTATTTATCAAGAATTGCATTTAACACGATTCGGTGCGCGACACCAAAATGTTTTTCAGTGAATTCTGTTGTCGGTTTTGTCGCGCCGAAAGCTCAATTGTTGATGCCAAAGAACGAGGTATTTAGTATCGCAGGGATAGTAATGGTAAGAAATTATGCTAATGATGCGATACAACCGACTAAGCCGATAGAAAATGGCACACTACCGTTGAAAAAGAAGACTGTTCATAAGAAGGCAAGCCCATCAGATTTGACAATCAAAGAAGGGCATTACCTTACTATGGCCTATGCTACAGCGAATTGCTACGACTTGAAGAGTCTGAAAGAAGCGCTCGTTCAACAGAAATTGTATGAGCCAGGAACGTAAGTAGTTTTACTCAAATTAGCTCTAAACTTGGATGATGTACCTAATAGTTGCTAAGCAACTGCAATGTTTTTAGTTAAGTAAACGCAAAAACACTGGTGACATTATTAAAAAAAAAACAAAACTTAAAAAAAAAAGTCTGTAAGTAAGCACTTACTTAAAAATTCAATACTGCAGCTTCAGCTAAACAAATCAAGAAAAAACAATTGGTCATAAAGTAAAAAAAGCTATTGGTGATCCATCAATCCGTTGTGCAGTAGGTATAGTTTACTAAATTTAGTGATGGTACTGCAGTCATATTCTGTCAGGAAATTGCACAAATTACTTCTAAAAATGTTTTCAGGTTAAAATCAAATGAAATAGGAGATGTGGTGGTGGCTAATGCAGTGTACAGCGTTGGTTCTGAACCAAGAGAGATTATATTCTTTAGAGAAGGTGGCATCGTCTTCTGGAACTGCACCGAGATGGAAGCTAGTAATGTTCTGGATTTTGTGAGGCCGTATGTAAATAAATAATTATTTATTTATTAACACTTTATTGTACACCAAATAAAATAAAAAAGAGGAACATATTTAAAGTTTATTTTAAGAAAGGCTAACACGTTAATAATTATTTGTACTATTTGGAATGGTGTTTCACTTATTGTAAAACTCACTACCTTCAACAACTATTTTATATGTTTTAAAAACGTCTAATTATTAGATGTTTTTAAAACCTATAATAAGTAGATATAATAAGTACTCCACATCAAGCTATACATTCCCAGTTTATGCTGATCTCGCATTGTGCAGGATTTCCGTACATTACGAGGTCAGCTTATACTGGAAATGTATAGCTTGATGTATAGCCGACTTATTCCTTTTACATAACTCTCAAAACAGTTTCTGAGAGGTGAATCAATAAACAATTATTCTAAATATTATAATATGTTGTCTTATTTATTTTCTGCTGACACAGACATATCACAACAACATGACAATAGTAAATAAATAAATGATTGTGATGAGAATTAAGTATGTTTTGTTAATATTTTATCATATTTATTTCAGTTATGAAATAGAGAGCTACCCTAAAGAAGTGGTGGAAAAAGAAAGAGAAGTCATGACGTATGTTTATCACCCAAATTCGTAAGTATTAATCACAAACATATTAGTGTAAGCTTTGTAAGTTTGTAAGTAACTGCTTTCAATGTGATATTGCAAATAAACAGCACGCTAATTGAATAACATACAATCAATCACAATCTGTTTCATTTTGAAAGTTCAACAAAATTCATTGTGTTAACTACGTTGTTCAGCAGACAAACTTTTCGAAGCAATGGATGGAATGGATTGTGATTAATCGTGTGTTACGCAATTTGGGTGCTGGTGCTGGTATTTATGAGAGTGAATATTGAAATTAGATGTGGTGGCCGGTGGGATACGAATCCTAATGGTTTTGGTTCCAATTTATTTATTTTATTATTTATGTACCCACAGTAAAATATATACAGATACGACATAATTATTATTTTGAGTAGAAAGGCACTGCTTATTTTTTAGGAAATTACTTCCAGCAAATTTTTATTTAAAAAGGGATGATGACTAAAAATAGTTCCGTCAGGTAGATTATTAAAAAATATTGGACACGTATTTTTTCTTTTTTTATATTATCAAAAGATTACGGCGATACATTGAGTTAAAATGTGCCATGACGTCACGAGTACGTAGATTTTATACTTACTTGTGACGTAGCGACCCCCACTCCCCAACTTTAATGTGTTTTATCTAAGTCATTTTTTATTAATATGATAAAGCAAAAAATACGTGTCTAATATATTTTTATTATCTGACTGACAGACTAAATAGAATTTCTTTTTTTTGAGTCAGGCATCATCCCTATTCTCCTATTTAAATGTATAATTTTTTTTTCTCTTAATCCTAATTTTAAGTATACTATATAATGTGCATGCACTTACCCAAATGCTTTGCTTGTGTTTTATAGACAGTACCTAATTGGGTTTCTTCTTATAAAATTCTCAACTGTACCCTAACCTTGCTGTACAATTTAATAAAGATAATTTTAAAAGAATGTGAAAAGTCATTTTCGTATTCAGGATTGAGGCAGTTATTGGTCATTACTTAATCCGCCTGTTTCAATCTAATACTTTCATATTAATATTCTTACAAAAAAGTACCTAGTAATTTCTCAAAGTTGGGCTATAATTGAGAATAAATTAAAAATGCTGACTCCTTTGTTACCCAAGCCGGCCTAAGAAGTCTGGACCTCAATCCGGTGCTGTCACTAACTCAACTAAAGGGCACAGGTGTGTTTTCAAAATTAAAGGGGCTATGCACATTCAGCAGATGATTATTGTACGTAAATGATGTGAGCGTTTGTTTTTCTTTTTTGTGCTGTTTTACTGCAAAACCATCAGACTTTGATGATTCGCAAAAGCAAAAAGGTACTTACCTAAGTATTTATTGTTATTAATACGAGAAAATATCGAAATAAGAAACATTATTATTATACACACAGGCGGAGTTGTAGCCACAGCTTTCTTCATCCGCTAAGTGTGCCCAGCACTTATAACCATTTATTTCTTGAACGATATAAGGTATTGAGAAACATGATATTTTTATTTAAATTCTTCCTTTTTTGTTTATAGGAAGAAGTGTCACTTACAGGAGTCTTCATTTGTGCTGGTGCCAAAGAGAGATAACTCATTGGAGAGGTATACATTTAGGTGAGTGACATTTTTATTTATGCCATGCTCTTGGTTTCGCCCATCGTTCATAAAAACTATTAGGCACGTTTCACTGTAGTTGCGATTTCTTAGGTTATGTTATTATGTAGCACCTAAACCATAGATGAATATAGATGGTGCACTCCGCATTTTGGGTATGAAGCTACAAGTAGGTACGCGGCGGGCTCGACTTGTCGAATTCAGTGGGCGTAACGTAATCAGAAGATATAAGAGTTACGCGATAGCAAGAGAGGCAACTTCTAGGTGAATAGAACTGTAGGTAATTAGTGCTGTGCGACCTGAATTGCAGTTTATTGTGTCGTAGCAAGAGTCACTTTTTACACGACTGCCCAAGAATGAGCGTAATGTTTTCAGGGTTCGTGTATGCATGTATGTATGTGAGTTTCTTTGTGCCACCATTACTTTTACATGCCTGAACAGATTTGGATGTATGGGGTATCGTTAGAATCCTTAGATCATCCCGAGTAACGTAGTCGGGGGATCTCTTGGATTAAAAATTGTTCCACTCAACGACACAACGGTCCTCTGCCTGCAATTACAATTTTATTTATCTGTTTAGTCGGCGAGTAAATGAGAGCTATGGAACGGAGTATTCTTGGTATTAAACTTGTGGACCGGGTTAAGAATACAACAATCCGTTCCATCACTAAAATAACTGATGTCACTCGAAAAGCTGCCACGCTTAAATGTAATTGGGCTGGACACATCTGCCGCATGTCAAACGATCAATGGGCCAAACTTACGACCCAGTGGGTCCCGCTTAATGGCAAACGACATCGCGGCAGGCCCAGACGGAGATGGCGGGATGAACTGGACTCCTTTAAGAAAGATTGGTCCTTGGAAGCTCTGGACAGAGAGAGGTGGAAAGAGGGTAGGGAGGCCTTTGCCCAGCAGTGGGGCAATAATGGCTAAGAAAAAAAAAAATGAGTGACATTTCGCTTTGCATATACAGATTAATGAATACAACTTGTTTATTACTTTTTAGTTCGTTTTTTGGCAGGGCGTAAGGCAAAACGATCGATTTACGACGACAAAAGCATTTAAAACAAAATCATTGAAATACGCTAATTACATACGTTTGGTGTTCTCTACCCTTCAATGGTCAAAAATCAACAAAAGATTTTTATTTGCGAGCAAGACCCGTTTACTAAAGCCGCTATTGTTCGACTCTTCGCATAGTGTTAGGCGTTATACCGCCAGTATTCTACTAAACTCGGTGCGAATACATTGTGTCGATGTGCAGTTGTTTTGAAGTGAAATCTTGTTTTTTAATATGGATTCATTACCATGTAGTAAGTACTTCATTTTAAACCTATTATTGAGTTCTTAGAACGCTTTAAACATAGAAAATAATCGAAATATATCGATAGACTTACAATAATCTTGTTTTGCTGTAGAAAAATAATTCGTGGAAGCTTTTCTAAAAAGTTCCAACGAGTATCAGTTTAAATTTGTTTATTATCAATAACTCTGATTGTTGTTATTACGAGGAAACTGGTTTTAGCTGCACGTATATACACATCTCTGAGTATTTGTTGTTTTTGTTTCAGGTAGTCGAAATTATAAGGTGGAAATGCGAAGTATTAAAAGACTAGAATTGTATTTTGTTTTAAAAAGTGAAAGTTTTTTTAAATTTTCTTTTCCTAAATGCATTGAACATTTACTTAAGTATATTTTGAACAAATTAAACATTGTAAAATATGGTGAAGACTTTGAAAAATCGGTCAAATTGAAAATCAAAGTGTTTGTGGCAAAGTTATTTGCAAAATGGAAACAATGCCATCGCATCCATGACCGACTGATTAAAAATCATCACGATTGGTTAAATGAGGAGTTCAAAATGCCGAACATACAAGGAGACCAACAGACGCCTAGTAAGAAACCGGTTTCAGGACGACCAAAGAAAGATTTTGGGGTCTCATCGCTGCGTTCTAAACAAAGATCTGTGCAAACTCTTGTGAAAGGTCTTTCTCCGGAACAACTTTCATTTGCAACTGAAACCAGCCTAGTTGTATCGGGAAAACGCAAAGCTGCTAAAGTGATGAAATTAGCCCTAGAGTCGTCACCAAGAAGTTTGAAACGAATGCAGCAGTCAAAAAACAACAAGCCCTCTTGCACACCATACACACCTGTGGAAGCGCTAGCTCTTATTGTTGATACTAGTATGACAAAAGAAGATTATATAAAAGTACAAAGAGGAGCTAAAGCTAGAGGTGCTAATATATACCCTGCCTATAATCAAATCTTCCAGATAAAGCAAACTTGCTATCCCGAAAATATTACTGTTTCGGAGATCGAAGCCAGGATTCCTATGCAAAACTTACTTGATCACACAGTCCGAAGATTATATGAAGTGCAACAAGAAGTTATTTCTCTTCATCTTCCTCCAAAAATATTCGAAATTGATGTCTACTATAAGTGGGGGCTGGATGGTAGTGGCGGGCACAGCATTTATAAACAGCACTTCGCAGACAGTCCAAAGTACTCCGATTCGAATATTATATTAAGCACTATTGTTCCTCTCGAAGTGTCAATATTCCATGAAGAAGAAAAAATTATATTTTGGAAAAACCCCAGCCCATCATCGACAAAGTGGTGTCGCCCTATTGGTTTCAAGTTAATTAAAGAAACAAATCAGACCATAAAACAAGAATTCGATGCTACTGAACAACAGCTGCGAGCTGTTACATCAACAACAGTAAGCCTCCAAGAAAAACTTATCACCTTTAAGCATATTCCAATTTGTACAATGATGGATGGCAAAACATGCAATGTCCTTACACAAACTGCATCGTCTCAGGCATGCAACATTTGTAAGGTAACTCCGAAGGACATAAACAACTTGGATAAAGTCTTACAACGATCCTGCGATGTTTCTGCCTATAAGTATGGCATATCTATTTTACATGCCTATCTAAGGTGTTTCGAATATCTTTTGCATATAGCATATAAAATTGATATTAAACAATGGCAAGCTAGGGGCACTACATTGAAGAATCAAGTAAAAGAGAAGAAGAAAAATATAACGGACTTGTTTTACGAGAAGATGAGTTTAGTAGTGGACCAACCTAAGCAAGGAGGTGGAAACACAAATGACGGCAACACGGCACGGAATTTTTTTGAAAATCCTGAGATTGTTGCTGAAATTACTGGAATCGATAAAGAATTGATTGAAAGGTTTTCAAATATTTTAAAGACAATTTCCAGTTGCCATTACATCAACATAAACACTTTCAAACCATATTGCATGGAAACAGCAAAAAAATGCATTGAACTGTATGGATGGTACAAGATCAGTGCGTCAGTACATAAACTACTTATCCACAGCAGCGACATCATAAGTCAGCTACCTCTGCCTGTGGGTCAGCTATCCGAGGATGTATTGGAAGCCTCTCAAAAAGAATATAAAAACATACGACTCATGCACTCACGAAAAACTTCAAGAATTAATACTAACACGGACATTTTACACTGGCTATGTATTAACTCTGATCCCCTGATAAGTCAACATCGATCAGTGAAAAAAAAACCAATGAAAGGTTTTAATGATACAATTATGAATATGCTCACGATGCCAACATATTTAGGTAACGATCAGAATGAGGAAGACGATGACGAAGACGATGATAAATAATGTTTTTTTTTTAATAATACAAAGTTTACGATTTATTTTGAGTTGTTTTATTTAAATGCAAAAATTAAATATTGGAATAAAATTTCTAAATATTAGGAATCAGTACTTATAGGTCCGTAGGTTGAGTTAGAAAACGTCAAACTGCTTAGTATAGGTAATAGCTACTCAAAAATATATGTTTAAATAATTAAATGTAACAAATTTTCTTTAGAAATATTTTTGTCGTCGTAAATCAATCATTTTGCCGTACGTGGGGCGGTTGTGTTTTTAAATTTTTTAATTATAATTTTTATTTAAATTATTTTGCGGAGTGTCCCATCTGTACTAATCTGTGCCTAAACTATCAATTCGTATTCTTCGTGTATCTCTTTGTCGAACAGTGTATGCGTATTCCATTGACATTTTTAGTCTGATAATATTATTATTTGACAGAATTTATGCTCCTACCTTCATGAAAAATAATCCATTTTTATGTACGGTATGTGTTGTAGCCACGCAATGGTCCAGTCAGCCCGCCTTGGTGCTTGGGAGTCGAGGCTTGAGGCTTTGGCAGCATCTGTGAGCTCGCATACATCATCTATGCAGCAGGACGGCGCGATACATGTTGATAAGAAAGAGGTAGCTATTACATATTTATGATCTTTGAAAGCAAAGAAGGCCAGTTGGACTTGATTGGGTATTAAAATATTGTACTGAAGTTTTGTTACATCGACAAGATATAATTTGTTTCAAAAGTATCTGATGAAAATGTAAACAAATGGATCAGAAAACGTACCTGTCGATGCAATTTGTAGTGCTGCTTACAAATTGAGTGCTTTGATTTGATTATTAGAATATAAGTTTTTATTTCACAATTGAGATAAATTTTATTAAGTATATCAGTGTTCGTCCATGATTTTTCAATTATTATTTTATAATGTAAATTTCATGAAATGATCGCACTTTGTCGCATGAGCTGCTTTATAATTGGTCTAACGTAACGATAGTCTCGAAATACCTGTGGTCTGTTCCAAAAGTATTTGATAAAACTAAACAAACCTTGTTCAGGTTAAATTCGTTTCGAATTGTTGGAGAAACTGGTGGAAAAATAATTCTAAAATCAACCTTATAAATACAGATGAAAATGTTACTAATTCCTTTCAGCAAGTCGTAGGAATTTAACATGAACAGGGTTTGTTTACATTTTCGTTAAATACTTTTGGAACAGATCATAGGTGTTTCGAGACGATCGTTACGTTTGACGGTTAGACCAATTATGAAGCAGCTCATTCTACAAAGTGCGATTAATTAATCGAATTTAGACATAACATGGGAGCGCACCTCAGCGTTCTACCCTACCTTACCCTTCGGGTAATACGGGCGTGATATTTTATTATATTACAATTCGCAAAGACCAGTAGACCCTACCTAGGGACAACAACAACAATATCATAATCCTACTAATTAATATTATAAATGCGAAAGTTTGTGAGGATGGATGTTTGTTACACTTTCACGCAAAAACTACTGAGCGGATTTGGATGAAATTAGGCAAACAGATAGCTTATAACCTGGATTAACACATAGGATACTTTTATCCCGATATTCCCACGGGATCGACACTTATGCGGGAGCAACCGTGGGGCGAAGCTAGTAAAAAAAAAACATAAATGGTAATAATGGTCCATTGGTCCTCACAAGATCTGACCAAGGTGTTTCGTTTTCTGATTTTGTTTCTTTGTTCGGGGCAGTCGTATAGGGAACACCGGCCTCATCTAGTTTTAAAACATAATTTATTTTTTAATTGTAAAAGTGTTTTTTTATTTACAGATAGTTCGCAAATTAGGCGAGCTATTCGCTCTCCGTCACGTGCTGAACGTGGAGTCAGACCTGCTGGACACACCTGACTTCTACTGGGAGGAGGAGCAGCTGGAGCGACTGTACTCCTCAACTGTGGCGTACTTCACTATCTCCCGGCGGACTAGGGTGAGTTGCATCATGACAGGACAGGCTGTAATGGACACTTACTTCATGTCGGTAGACCAGGCTTAAACGATACCTTATTACACAAATTACGTTTAATTTGATAGCTCAGTCAGCAGTGTCAGAATGTACTGGTTATTTTTATCGAGAAGACGAGGTAAAAGTAGGTTGTGCTGAGCAGTTTGCTGCGCCACTTCTAGGAATAGGAAATCGTGAATGGTTTAAGGGCTGTTCCCATGGATATGATCATCACTTTTAAATCAGCAATTTAATTAAATTACTTTTGATAATAATATTACCTAATGACAATCAACCATTTAGATTTGCTAGGATTTTTACAAAAAATGCCCCTTTTCTTCAGGTTCTAAACGAGCGTCTCGCCCACTGCGTTGAACTCCTAGAACTGCTCTCCTCCTGGGCAGCAGACAGACACCATGTCCGTCTAGAGTGGATGGTCATAGCCCTCATTCTTGCAGAGGTCTGCTTCGAGCTGCTGCACCTCTTCGAAAGGTGGGTCGCGAGGAACGAGGTCGTAGATAGCTAGGGGTGGGACATTCCAGAGCCACTTGAATTGGAATTGGGTGAAGTGGACTCTGGAATTACTGGTGACGTAGAGTTGGTGTCTGGAATTTCTGGAAAAGAGGATGTGGAGTCTGGAATTTCTGGGAATGTTGATTTCGAGTCTGGAATTTCTGAAAAAGTGGATGTGGAGTCTGGAATTTCTGGAAAAGTGGATGTGAAGCCTGGAATTTCTGGGAATGTAGATTTCAAGTCAGGAATTTCTGGAAAAGAGGATGTGGAGTCTGGAATTTCTGAAAAAGTGGATGTGGAGTCTGGAATTTCTGGTGAAGTAGAATTGGAGTCTGAAATTTTTGGTAAAGTGGAATCTGGGATTTTGGAGGATAAGGGATGGAATGTGGTGATGAATGTTTATTATGGGAACTATATTGATAACTTATGGTAAGGCGAAGTACGTAGTTAAAGTTAAATTTAGCTAAAGAGAACGATACAATTATTTTAGAATAAACCTAAATACAAGAAAGTTTTTATTTTTTGCTGTTTTTACATCTTTTGTCGTTCTCTTTTGTAGTTTTGGTGCAGAAATGACATTTAATTGCTTTAGTGAAGTAGACCATATTAATGATCAAGCTCAAAATTATTTGATAACGCCATTATACTAGACTAGTCCAATTTCTTATGAGAATGTCAAGTTGTTCAAATTCTATGTATAAAAGGTAGTAAATAATTAATGATTGTTATTTTTAAAGAGACTTGCAAAACTTTCACTTGAAGCACGTAATACACACGCCTGTAGCTTAAACGGGTATCACACTACACTGAATCAGGGCCCTGAATTAAGGGAGCACTTACTACTAACTACAGCCTTACTCTTATTATACCTCTCTTATTAAGGGTTCAGGGACCCTGATTCAGTGTAGTGTAATACCCGCATTATATACGAAAGTGTGCAAGTAGTTATGCCATTGTGGTGACATTTACCAATTAGAAGTTGTTTGGCACAATGAACATGCAGTCTACAACGCTACAAGGTTTCAAGAAAAAGGTTCCAAGGTTGGCTTCAAGGTTGGGGTTGGGGTTTAGGTTGGTTTCTTTTGGCACGTGGCCAAAATCGGAACTAACGCCGCCATCTTGTTTTGTCAATACAATTTCTGTGATACAATTTCACAAATGTTTACCAACAACGTCATTGTCATTTAGGCGCCAGAAGATCCTTGCAGCGTTCTACTTGTATACTTTTATGCTGTAACTTATGTGTATTTGCGGCTTAACTTAATAATTAATGATTATCATTACGGTAAAAAGTATGTTCATAGGTTAGTAAGTTATTTAGAGTATGTATTACAGTTTTAAATTAGTCTTTATGTAACAAGCCAGTACGTTGCCAAAATTGTAGACTTTACTGTAGAGTTATTTGAGTAAGTATAATTATTAGAAGTAAGAATCATAATTTGTACCTTCCTACTGCTTATTTAGAGATAAAAGAAAAACAATATTATTTTACTATGCGGCATTAAATTATGTTAATTGCGGCTTTCAGAAAACGAAAGCAATTACAGATGGCGCCATCTACGAAGACGCGCCCCACTCCGTGATTACAGTTTTTTTTTTTTTTGATCTAGTGCATCTCGCAGTTTTGACCACTAAGACCTTGGCTGCTTAACCGGTATTTCCTGTGGCTGTCTTAAACTACTACACTCAAAGCCTCCAGCCAGGGGCAAAAACTATTATAAATTAAAATTAAGGGCATCTCCTGTGGGGTAAGAACCTCGGCTTAGGGCGTCGCTGGGGGGAGGACAGCAAGAAGGGATAGGCTGGATCAAACTTAGATTTTCATCTTGATTATTATGCGGGGTATTTAAAGCTACGTGCTCAGCTGCACAACTGCTGGCACCTCGTTTTCGAGCAAGGGTCGGGGAGCGATTACTGTAAACTGTACTTTAGTACGGAGCGGAGGGGGGCGCGTCTTCGTGGATGGCACTCTCTATACTAATCTATAGTTACTCTTTCGTTCATTAGTAAGTTAAACATTTAAATATCATCTTCCTAGCCTTTTCCAACTATGTTGGGATCGGTTTCCAGTCTTACCAGATGCAGCTGAACACCAGTATACCAACCCAGTTACTAGGTAACACGATACCCCTTGGTAAGACTGGTCAACATTTAAATAGATTTAAGTAAATTTGTTTTCTTATCGCATATATTAGTTATGAAACTATGTACCTATTATGTGTAATAATATTATGTAAATTAAGTAGCTAAGTTTCAAATTGTTGTTTTAATAAATGTATTGTTGAATCTCAAAGGTTTTTATATAATACTAGCTTCCGTCAGCGGCTTCGCCCGCGTGTTTTTTTTATAAATTTATAGCCTATGTTACTCAGTGATAAATGTGATAATAGCATTAGCATTCTACTGGTGAAAGAATGTTTAAACTTGGTGCAGTAATTTTTGAGTTTATTCATTACAAACAAAAAAAAAACATTCGAAGTGAAATAACTTTAATTTCATTTAAAATACTTTTTTGAAAAAAAAATAGCACACAATAAATTACAAACTAAAAATCAGATTTTGCTAACAATTACTTTTCCGTAAAGAAGCTTTTTACCAACAAATGCTTAAGCCGGGAATCACTGGTGTTGAATATATCCAAATCATTTTCACCAGACAGTTTATTAAAACGTCTACAGAAGTTTCAAATTCCTAACTTGTTTAGTTGTTGCGATCGAGCTCGTACAAAATGGTCTAAAACTGACAACTCTTACGGCCCTCGACTTTCGACTCTCTTACAAAACAAAAACAATAAAAATTAAATAAATTTAAAAATTAAATAAATTTATAAATTAAAGGGGTCACTTTAATTTATAAATTTATTTAATTTTTAAATTTATTTAATTTTTAAATTTATTTAATTTTTATTGTTTGTTGATAAAGCGGCAATAAAAATACACAATCTTTGAAAATTTCAACTGTCCTAACTAATACGGTTCATGAGACACAGCCCGCTGACAGTTAGACGGACGGACGGACGGACAGCGGAGGTTTAGTAATAAGGGTTCCGTATGGCACATCCTTCGGGTACGGAACCTTAAAAATGGTGGGCAAGGTTAGAGCAAAGAAACCAGGGCCGCCCGGCCGTCCAAAAAGCGCGTTGGATTGATGATATCGTCAAAGTTACGGGAAACACCTGGATGAGGGACGCACCGAACAGAAGAAGTATGACAGAGGAAAGGGTAGGCCTATATTCAGCAGTGGGTAATTCCGGGTTTAAATGGTGATGATGATAATAGATACAAATAATTAAATAAAAAATAAAAGTGGTGGCACTTCGAGTGCCGACAGAAGTGAAAACTTGAACAAGATCGCCTTGTTGGAAGAAAAACACTTGTATAGAACATTGGTCCGTAACCTTATCTAAATAAAGAGCACAATCGCGTTTCAACAAAAAAATTATACTTCCGAAACCTTTAAAGTAAAAATACTTGCATAGAACATTGATCCGTAATTTAATATAAATAAAGAGCATAATCGGGTTTACATAACCTTTAAAGTAAAAATACTTGCATAGAACATTGATCCGTAACGTAATATAAATAAAAAGCATAATCGCGTTTAGAAAAATGAGGTGTCGTCATGGTGTCGCGAAATCAATGGTTTAGTCCCATCTAAAAAATGCCCAACACGCCTAACACTTCAAAAAAAAAAACTTCAACTTCATTGTAATCAACAAAAGTTTTATTTTATTATAATTATACTTTATTGTAGGATAGGAAGTACCCACTTTTCTTTCCTCCGTCCTGATTTCCACCTTCCTTTGGCTCCATTAGCACCACCTTTCCTTCTTTCTAACATTTTAGAACTATACAGGTCCTTATTTCGCTCGGTGGAGGTGGAGGGCTCCTTACAGCGACAATACTTCTCTCCGGAAATTGAAGGCAGCGCAGCTGCTTGAACTAGCCTCCTAACTTGAAGACATTCAAATATCACAACAAGCGGTATAGTCCTTTGGTGTTTGAACGGTGAGTTTTGGGTCGCGGGTTCAACTCTTGTACTTACGAAACAAGAGTTTGTAAATAGATGTAAAATAGATATGGATTTTACAAACTCTGTCTTAGGAGACTGTCCTTATTTTTTTGAGAAAATTAATACCCATTTGACAGATTTTGAAAATATTGTGCAGTCAGCAAGAAAATGGGTAATTTTCACAAAAAGTTTTTTGACGCCAATCGATCCTATTTCTTATAAGGATTTAAAAAAAATATCAAAATTTTAAGACAGTTTCCTAAGACCGTTTTCCTGTAGCTACTGCGGTTAAATCCATCCTGTATAGTCAATTGTGAATTGATATAGCAGTAAGTTATTAAATAAAGATTAATAAGAACCATGTGTATAACAAATTTTTAACACAGAAGCCCCAGATAAACTTTACAAAGCGCTCTTGTTCGGCTCGGAGCCTTACAGATATCTCATAGCAATCTGTTTCAGCTGTGCGCGTTAGTATAAAGTTTATTAGGGGGCTAAGTTACATAGTGCTTCACGACAGTTCAGGATGCTGTACTTCTGCCTCATTTCAACCGACAGATCGCAAAGTATGTCCTGGTTTTCACCTAAAGTATAAATTAAATTTTCGAAAAAAAAAAACTTGTTGACACAAACATTTCGATTTGTTGATCAAAACGACTGTTTTTCAGATTGATACTATTGGCTAATTAATTTTTCTGTAGACAGTAGTAAAGCAATACAGTATAAAATATACCTCCCTAGTAGAGTAGGTACCTAGTTAGATAGTCATTGTATTGTCCACACATTATCAGTCGACACGATTCCATTGGAACACGTCCAGTACAACAAAAGCGAACATGTCGCGTGTCCCGTTCCCGTGTCGTGACGGGGACGCGTGCCGGAAGCGTCCCGGACGGCGCCGCCGCCGGTCCGCGGACACCTTGTTATAAATGCCACTAGGTGTCAGTGGGGGCGATGCGGATTTTATAGAATAATAATGGAGAAAGTACTTCATTATTATAAGAAATGTTAATGGTTCTGTACCCTAATTGCGTAACTTATTTTCGTAAACAATTATGCCTAATTTGTTTCATTTTGACAGTTCAACAACATTCATTGCGTCATTTACGTTGTTGAGCAGATTTTTTTCCAGTTTTGAAGCAATGGATTAGCAATCTGTTTAAAATCGAAACAGATTGTGATTGTGTTGTATTACGCAATTAGGGTACTGTTCTAAATAGTCTTCGAGTCCAATCTAGGACGAATTAGATTTAGAATGCACTCTCGCGGAAACAATGGAAATTTAAGAAATACTTGCTTTTTCAGCCATAGGTACTAGGGAGATTCTCCTAGCCTAGGCACATAAGACAAACATGGGCAGACATAAGCCCCTCTCATAATTATTGGATTCTAATTATTATAAAAGTTATTAACCAAAAGGAATTCCGCTTTCAGTAGTACCTGGTCTCTATCCATGTTTGTCGGTAAATCGTGGTTATTGTTCACTGTCACGCTTCTGCGGAGTAGGCAGAAATGTAACCTGACCTCATTCTATGTATCGAGCTAATAAGCTACCACTTCTGACTTCTGGTTAATATTTTTGTGTTAGTATTGTGTATTAGTAACCTTGTTTGTGAATTTAACAAATAAAATATTTTACTTTACCGAATCACGCTATAGAAATTTCCAAGGTTCAAAGTTTTTGGGCTGGAAAAACTGTTGTCGACACTTTCTGGATGCGGCCTGTTAGAGATTTTACCTAAGTTTAAAAGTCCAATGATTTAGACCAAGTTGTTAAGCAACAATTTATACCTAATGTTCGCTTTGATTTGGGTACAATTTGGGACATACTTGTAGCGGCAATGAAACTATCTGTGGTGCTGATTCCCTTGTTCACGAACTAAATTAAATTTAAAGTTCAGTGCATCTTTTTCTTTCTATTTCATTAAGAAAAGGACAGAAGATAAATTTTAGTTTAGTCCTGTCAAATTAATCAGCGCCTGTCACTACTCCATACACGTTTAGACGTGATTAAAAACTTGCCCACTAAAATTACGTCAATTTACGTCAAGCGCTGATTAATTTGACAGGACTAAACTAAAATTTATCTTCTGTCCTTTTCTTAATGAAATAGAAAGAAAAAGATGCACTGAACTTAAATTTAGTTTAGTTTGTGAACAAGGGAATCGGCATCACATGTCTCACAAGATGCAGCCTGAACAGTGAGCAAAAACTGACACCTAGATTATCTGCTAGATACCCACTGCCAGTTTTAAATCAACGCACCCTTGTAATTTTTCAGGAAATCCCAATACACTACACTTTATTTTAATACATTCCTAGCTACTTGTACTTTTTGTAAATAATATCTGCCTTTTCTCATCACAAAAGCCTCAACCAGGTAACCACTAAAACACAGGTAACTGTAAAAGTAATAAAGGTCAACAGTGGCGCTTAATTAAGCCAGTACAGGCTTCCCTCAAACATCCACTAACAAGGAGGTCGGAGGTCGCGCGTAATCTGTCACGCTTCATTACTTTTTCACGAGAAGCCCGCCATTTTCATATTTCATGCTGGCAGATTAAAAAAAGCGCCTGTTTTGTTTATGTCGGCAAATTAATTATGATTTTGTTCAGGTGTAATGTTTAATCCTTTTCTACATTATTTTTGTACTAAGTACTTATATTTTGTTTTCTTTTCTAATAAAATTAAAAATATGAACATAAATCAAATAATAGAATGTGACATGCTGAAATATTTACCTAGGTACGCTAAAATGTTCTATGTACGTAAGGTAGAATATAAGGCATTTTTATTTTACTAGTAGGTATTTTGTTAACGAGGTACTGTACCTACTATCAGTACTTACTGAACATATAGGCATCTTCTTTCATAGACTCCAGAATGCCTATTAGGCACATACAAATTTGAGGATGAGAGTTTTTCTATTGTATTTTCGACATTTTGGAAAGTGCTGCCTCGCCATCGCAGCCCATTTTGATAGAACAAACTATCAAAAAACCGGCCAAGTGCGTGTCGGACCACGCACAATGAAGGGTTCCGTAGTTGGGATGAATTTATCCCAAAAACAAACTTAACTTTGTAGTTGAAAAATATGTTCTCCCATACAGAATGTATGGGAAAACATGTTTTTGCAACTGCAAAGTTAAGTTGGTCGATTATTACTCGTTAACTTGTAAAGCCTACTTAGCTGTGATAGTTTTTCTTTTAATTTCGTTATTTAGCTGGCAGGGGGGGGGGGACACTTGACTAACAAAAATTAGCAAAAAGCTTAATATTTCGGAAACGGATCCTTGAATCCACGTGTAAGAGAGGTACCTTAAAAAAAAGTTTTTCATAATTTTGTTTTACCACTTTGTCGGCGTAATTAATATGAATACCTATGCGAAATTACAGCTTTCTAGTACTAAGGGTCTCGGAGCTAGACCGCGGACAGACAGACAGACATGACGAAACTATAAGGGTTCCTTGTTTACTACGGAACCCTAAAAACAGAATATCAGCCAAAATGTTTGCGCGGTTAGCACGCATTGAGAGTCAAGCATCATTGTCATAACAATATATTACGATATTTACGGTGTGCCCTCCCTCGTTATGGCATTTTTACGGCACACGGTAGATTTATTATGGGTCGGCGAATTTTTTCAGAACTGTACCTAACAAGATGTTGTGTTTACTCCCTTTAACCAAAATATGACGATAAAGTTGTAGCACAGAACATCAAATAACCTAACGCTCGACTTCCTTGTGTGATGTTTAAATTATCCAGAATTAATGCTTAAAGCGGCAGTAATTAGTTAAATCGGTTTGGAGGGAAATACTTTAAAGGATTAAATAAAAAAGTCATGAAAACTAATATTCCATCAGCTGGGAAAAGCTAGTGTTATTCTTGCCAATGACGATAGGTGTAGTTTTAAGGATCTCCATGTGCTGATGGTGACACCGCTGGGGTGGTTTTAGTAAGGTAATAATCCCACGCCCGAAAGTCAGGTGCCATTTAAAGGTTTATCCACAAAAACCAGGAGTTATTGGTATCTGAGTAGGTACCTATAATTATCATAAACAACCTATAAACCTCAAACAACACAGCTTTTACGACAATGTCAAGTCTTCACAATCTTCGTCTCTTCATAAACACTTTAAAACATAGGTAATCTTTCACCATCTTTTCATAGCGATTTAACGTACAAACTTTGGCGAGGGCTGGTTGAGGCATAATTCACAGATTTCGCACTCGACGGCGTGGAAGAGATTAGACATTAAACTAACACCGTCTTATTACAAAAAACTGCTTAGGTACTGGTTTAAACCAAGACTTAAAGGTCTAGGATTGTTACGGTAATAAAGCTAGTACCAGACTCAAAAAGTGTTCTTATTACAAAACGAAGACTTTTCGAGGATCAGTTAGTACCAAAGAAGGTTCATGGTTTAAATAATATCCACAGATAAGAACCAAAAATGGCATTCTTTCATTCACTCACGCAGGTTTTGTTTGAAGCAACGTTCTGTTTCTCTAAATATTGATAATACTAGTATTTCTGCGAACAGTAGACCTCGCGAGCACAAACTTTTTTACAACAATTAATTTACCACTAAAGTTATTTACAACGGGATATTTACTATGTTTTTTGTTTAAAACAAGATGTTTTGTTTAATATACCTATCCAACTATATTTTATTATTATTAACATTGAAATAAGTTCTCCTTGGTAGGTACATATTTCGTACAACGGAATACATGGCTGATTAATTGCCAATGTCAATGATTAGATGTCACGTTAAATTAAAGTCATAATTTTATTGTTTGTTTACTTTGGCTATCTACACAAAATAAGTAATTATACAAAAACAGAATGACTAAAATAACAATGCTTTTATAAGTGAACTGATGACTATCACAATAACATCAAGGGTTATCAAGATATCAAGAAGAAGTGTGGTTTTCGTAAAAAGTGCGGTACTGGGTACTGCACCAACGCTTCTGTACTTACATACAAACATCTATCGAAATTCATGAAGACTTTGGGCGAGAGGTGAAATGGTGATTCCTAAGATCGCGGATAGCGCGCGATACATGACGCCGACTATTCGTGTAAACTTGTGGATATTGTGATAATGTATTGTTTACATGTAGTATTTTTTTTAGTTATTTAAGATCTACATTAAAAAAATTAAAATTAAAACATTTGAAATCTTTCGTTTTTTTTAAATGCTTTTGAAACAGTACATCATGTTGGTGGTACAATAATAATAGGCGAGTAAGTAGGTATATCATTTGTTTCTAGTGATAAAAGAACCTTTACATAAATACCTTACAGACTCATAAATAAATTCAGCATACACCCAAGTATAAACAACAAAAAGGTATTAGTTTAGTTTTGGTCATGCTTCGATTTTGGCCGGCTGGAGTTGTGTTTAGATGTTACAGCATCTAAACACAACTCCAGCCGGACAAAATTCGTGTGCTGACATCCATATAATACAAGGAATTACAATATATACAAGTCCACCGTACTGCCGTTCTAACCCGCGCCCGACAAACCCGCCTGGTGTGTGTGTTAAGCTATACTGTGACATGGTTTGTTCGCGAGTTGAATCCAACTTATCTACATAAAGAAGAGAACAAACAGACACCTGTGGCATCCACCATCACCTTCTCCTAAGGACTTGGAAATAATGATGATTGCTCCTCACGACATTGTCATTGAAGTTGTCATGGATCCTGGATTTGTGCTCGGTTGATGGCAATAGGCTCGCCTCCTATTACATGAGACTTAAACATAACTGACGAAATGTGGGTGTACTCCTTATATGGTACACCTCTGCCTAACCCTTCGGGGAAAACAGGCGTGATGTTAAATGACTACGATAGCGATGCATTGGTAAATAAAATTTCAAATACAGTTTATTATAACATTTAATTAAAATTGATCGATTTTAGATACTTTACATTATTTATGTAGGAAATGTGTCTGTGTGTGAATATGTGTCTATTTTACTGGCCCAATTACTGTAGGAAAATAAACAATACTGCGGAATTTCCTAATGCTTTCCTCCTGTTCATTTGGAGTAATAGGCATTTTTATAAATCTTCGGGACATCCGTGACAAGTTTTTACATGTTTTGCTGAAAACTAGTTGAGACACACCATGTTAATCAGCTGTATCGTCTTGAATCTACGAATAAAACAATAATATTAGTAAATTATTTGGATTTTGTCTAATGTTAGGTTAGCATTGACCAAGGTTAGGTACTTACATACTTAATGGCGAGCCCAGTTGCGTAATGCGCAAACCACTTGCACTTCAGGACTCAATGGGCATCCTCGAGGGTCGTGGGATAAATCCTCACGTAAAACAACCACTAGTTTTTCTCCAAAACGTTTTGTGAACCTACACTTATTCTAAAATCTTCGTCACTCAATTCAAAAGGATTCACACGACGACGATGTCTGTAAGATCGCCGAGACGTCCCAGCATATCCAAATCTTTAAAATCCATCAAGATAATCATATTAAATATCCATTTTTAACAATTTTTGTATAAATTGACACACAACAATAATCAACGCAAACGTCAAATAAATTAGTACCAAAGATAAACTAGGGGACTCGGCGGACCAACTTTAGTACCATAGATAGTTCAGGAACTATTGATAAACTTCATTTTGTAATAACGTTTTATTTAGTCATGGTACTAAAGCTAGTACTAATCCCAGTACCAAATTTAGACCGTGTTTTGGAATAAGACGGACAGGGTCGGACGTTGTGTTCTTAGGGGATAATTAAATTCGATCGCCTTGAGTTAAGGTATAGAGCTAATTGTGCTGTTTATAATGAGATTATGTAGCTTCCTACGTAGGTAGTAGGTACCTACTGGTAAGCCATACCTCGATGGTTTATTTCAGAAATGTTTTACTGAGTTTCAGGCCATTCAAAACTGTATGACAGTTTTAAAAAAACGAATTTGCAACTCATAATAATTATGTGCTCTAGATGAAGATTAGAAAGATGATGGATACTTCTGGACATTGATATTTTTGAAATTTCGAATGCAAGTGAGTCTAGCTCTTCCATCACCACATGACGCTGGCGGAAAAGTCAACACCGGCTCAGTGGACAAAGAAAAAAAACGAAAAAAAAAACGAGGTAAAGTCCGCGCCACCACTCAAGTCCGATGACGCGGCGCTAGTGTCTATGTCATTGCATCAAATTGAATTAAATACAATGCCGTTCCACATTTTTTCCGCCGGACTTCAGTGGTGGCGCGGACTCTAGTCTCCGTTTCTAAACTTCTGCTTATCCTAATAGCTTGAAGGTCTCCCTATCAGCTGATATCGTGTCTGCGAAATATTTCCCTCACGTCCCCTCATTTTGCAGCACGCATGCGCGACGCCGCCGCCCGAATTCCGCGGTTCGCCAGTCAGCTGTCATCCGCCGGGGTGGTCCAAACGCGACAATATTACAAAATAAATCGACATTTATAACAAAAAAAGAGGTTATCATTTAGAAAAGATATGGTACTTTTATTATCTGTGGACGTAATTTTGGCGGCAAAACGCGGTGTTGTTGTGTAATAATATTGATAAAAGGTTTGCTAATCAGTGTTCGCGATTCATTGGAGTGCTAGACAAAAACAATCTAGATTCTGTGCTGTGATTTTTTAGGTTTTCTCTTTGTTGGAGGTGAGTTTTGATGTTTTATTTTTTAGCTTCGCTGTACGGAATGGTAAATCTGATTTGAAAGGGTTGCGAATGAATTCAAAACAAAACATTGTTGTTTTGTGAGCAAAGATTTGTTTTGTTTATTTTTACTTGTCATTTGTTTTTTTCCCTATGTATTATGTTATTCAAACATTGCTTTTACAAAAGGTAGATAAGTAAGTACTGATTAATTTTGTAAACTTCTTTGGTATAAGTACCTACACACTGGTGACATTGGTAACCGAAAACCGCATGAATCCCTGCAATGCACGGTGTTTACGTGTCATTAATATCGAGGAATCTTAAACGTCCTAAGGTATAAAAATCTAGATATTTGCCTTACTAGGTACCTAGATTCTTATTAGGCATTTGGCTAGGTTAGTTTTGGCATACACCGGAAGACTTATAGGAACTTATAGGATGCTGGTCAATCAATCAAATCAACTTACTTATGGTCCACAGCTGGACAAATTCCTAAAACCGTTCAAAGTCGCAAAACTTCGCACCTCGTCTAACAAAAATCAAGTAAAACTTGAGGTCTAAACAGAAACAGAAATAAGTGGTTGATTTATTCTCTGGTCGGTCCCAGACGCCATTATTTACATTTTTTGTTAAACTTTTAAGACGATCTGTGCCCGAGGTGGCACGTTCCTGTCTGGGATGAGGTTTTTGGGGTTCCTTGGATTCTCACAAGCAGCCCCAAATGTCCTTTAGGTGCAGCAGACTGTCCTTTGTCCCTAATTCCATAAAAAGTGGACATATACTTGCTTCCAATATACGTAATGTCATGAAAAATTAAAATTCCTGAAATCATTCAGCAATTTCAAAGCCTTTGCCAATAGTCCGCTTCTAAAAGTTAAGGTAGATCAATCAATCTGCCTATCCTTTTCCCAACTATGATGGGGCCGGCTTCCAGTCTAACCGGAAGCAGCTAAATACCAGTATTTTACATGGAACGACTGCCTATCTGACCTCCACAACCCAGTAACTGGGTAATATGATACCCCTTGTTATTACTGGTTGTCAGACTTTCGGGCATCTGACGCCTTGTATCGACTGTCAAAGATCCACGAATGACAGCCGGGACCAACGGCTTAACGTGTTTTCCGAGGCACGGAGGAGCTTCGATTGTAAAGATGGTCACCTTTTAGAAAACTCATTTCATTCAGGGATATATGTACTACCCCAGTCTATATCCAGCCACTGTTTATACTCACTGTCAGTTAATTATTTAGAACGTTACATCAGCCGGGTAATTACTTATCAGTATCCTCAGGCCAATAAAAAAGTACCTATCACACATAAAATGACAACTGATGGCAATTTCTTTAATTTTGACAGTTCAACCCGCGTTCATTGCGTTATTTACGTTGTTGAGTAGACGAATATATTATACCTTTGAAGCAATGTATTAGCAATATCCTTTAAAAACCTCGAATTGTGACTGAAAGTGTGACGCAATTAAGGTGCTGTTCTTAGCTGCGTGTTTCTACGAGCACTAAGTTTTTGAAAGCACGTGGTGGCGTAGCGTGTAGAACGATAGGTAGGTATCTACTATATTACTTATTCATATGCTTTGATTCCACGAATCCAATCGATTGTTTTGGCTGTTTGTTGGTCTTGCTTTCAGTATTATTATTACTACCCGACGATTGAATAGCTTCAGCTCGTCCGAGGCTGTTGATAAAAGTTTTCTAGGTGAACTCATCGTAGTAGTAGTTAATTACGGTCGACTAACTACATAGCATTGTGTGCGGTAGGGAGATAGTGGTGCCGATTCCCTTGTTCACAAACTAAACTAAATTTAAGTTCAGTGCATCTTTTTCTTTCTATTTCATTAAGAAAAGGACAGAAGATGAATTTTAGTTTAGTCCTGTCAAATTAATCAGCGCCTGTCACTACTCCATACAAGTTTAGACGTGATTAAAACTTGCCTACTAAAATTACGTCAATTTACGTCAAACGCTGATTAATTGTGTAATTGCTTTACAATAATCTTTTGGCGCGTGGCCAAAATCGGAACTAACGCCGCCATCTTGTTTTTTCAATACATTTCTCAAAACAATTGCACAAATATTTACCTACAGCGCCACCTTGTCAACGTCAGTCGATCGCCAAAAGATCCATGTTCCTATAAGGCCCTATATCATAAATCATGATGACTTCTTATTTTACTGACGCACAATATATCCTAGATTCAGCATTGAATTAGTACAAGCATCCCTTAGGAGGTAGAAAAGTTGCTAGTCGCAAAAAATGATCAGCAGTTCCAAAAGTTGGAAGGAAAAAGCTTCATGGGTGTATTAAACATCTCCCAACCTTATTGTCACAACAAAATTCCTATAAACGGCACCATTGACCCAAACCGCTCATCGCTCCTGACATTAAAGCAGGTAGTTCCAGACCCTTGCATCTTTAACCTTTGCTGTCTTTGTTCGCCTCCGTGGCGGTATGGAACCCATTATAACACCATACACTACACCATGTAGGTAGCTATTCATGGTATCTTCAATATATTCATGGGTTTGTAATGGAAGGCTGTTCCTGGAAGGTTCCGGAGGACAATTGATTATGTGGTAGTTAAAATTCAATGTGGTGGATAAAGGATCGATTTCGATTTGAATTGTGATGTATTGTTGTGTTGTCTCCAATAGGTAATTTAGGTTTGGTAGAAGATTTGGCTAACGTATATTATGATGGTAATTTTGTACTAGATATAGCGTAGCCCTTATCGAGAGCTATATTATTACCTGCCGATATGTTCTGTAAAAGACACTGCTTGAAGTAAGCTGTGTGTTAATTCCTAGAATCGACAGCTCTCTTGCGATGTTTTTACAGCATAAATGGACTGTTCTTCTTTTTTTGTATTGCTACGAAATAATCGTACTATTTGAAAATTAGGGTTAAAGGGTAAACATATCAGCGATCACCAAAGTGATAGCGAGTTTCACTGCTTTGGCTATGATTAAGTTTTGCAAAGGCTTCATTTATTCCAATTCTTAAACCCATTACCCATTTTGTAAAGAGAAATACACCCCTCCTTCCAACAAAATCAAATGGTCTCACAATATAATCCTGGCTTTAATTCCGCCATCACAATTCACTGTATAAGCCATCTTAATCACATAAAAGCTATAATTCAGCCTTATGTACAGTCTAGGGGCAATTATACTTAAGCCATAATTCGGGGTGCCTATCGATTTTCATAATAGGGCCTTACCTTTTGCTATTTTATTGGTGGAATATTAGGTCGAATTAAGGTCATTAGATAAATTTAGGTTAGGTCTCTAAGCCATATTTACGGTATTTATGGAAGGTAAGGTTGTCTTTTTAAAAGATCACTTTTAGCGATATGGCCGCCCATTGTGTCACCCTAAAATTTCTACATTCTTATTATGAGTAATTTGTATTGTATGGTGTACATAATCGAGAGTATTCTATTCTATTTTAGTTATTTTTGAGACTGACAGGGGAAAGTCTGTTGTTTTACAAACGTTGTAATGAATATCTTTCCATTGTGAGTTTTGTATGAACATACTTTGTATGGCAAAGTTGTCAAAAATTAAAAATGGAAAGACCTGTAGTGCTATTCTGTAAAAATCTCACCGTGATAACTTAGGTGAAGTGAGCTGCCAATAGTGTTAATCCTTAGCAACTGACAGCTCACTCCACGCTCACTTCACCTAAGATAACACGGTGAGATGGTTACAGAATAGCGCTACCTGGGATCAGTGGCGTAGCGTGCCTTGGCGGGGCCCCGTATAAAAATTTGTTTGGGGGCCCTTATGAAGAGTAAAGATTCCTAACAAAAAATTTTTTTTTTGCATAATATTAAGATAAATATCTATTCATTATAATTATCTATCTGTCACTTTTTCCAAAATTTTTACAAACACACTCTACTTGCCTTTTTTTCGGCAAACTGATTTATTAAATCATTTATAAAAGAAATTGTTTGTATTGTATTACAATGTAATGCACAATTAAATAAAACACGTCAATAAACACTGCTCTCCGTGGTTTATCATCGTACGAAAAATTTTAGAAATAATAAACAGAATCCAAATCGAGCCAATAACATCGGAGATATGGCAAAAAATGTAAAGCAAGGTTACAAACGCTACTTAAAAGTTAAAAATTGAATAAGTAACATGAAAATATTAAAGATAGACCCCCTTTTAAAGTAAATTTTCGATAATTTTTCATGAATATTCAGAAAAATACGGGTGGTCACATGGCATGCCCATGGGCCACATTGTATATGCACAGTCCTGTAGTGGTCGCCTAGTTTTAGTGAAAACGAACAATAGTTTTACTATTGTAATGCCCACACTGATGCTTGTTGCCATGCTGCTGATTATGACTTGTTCAAGTTACGCCAGTTACTCACCAAGCGAAACTCTCAGCTCCCAGCGTTGGCCTGGGATTTGCAGAAACGTTGTGAATGGAATATCTCATCTTAACATAATTTTCAATGTAATTTTTTCAAGCGGCATTATTTCGATGTGCTAATCTCAAAAATCTTACACGAAAGTTTTTAAGGATTACTCAATGTAAAAAAATAAATTAAAAATACAAAAAGTATTTTGCGACCTTGCCAGGATTCGAACCTGGAATCTTCTGATCCGTAGTCAGACGCGTTATCCGTTGCGCCACAAGGCCAGTTATTAAAGGTACCAAAATGATCGATAGTATTCTTAAGACAAAAACACTGAGTAATATTGTTATTTTTGTTTGCTGGGTGACGTCATCCGGTTATCTGTGGTACAAGGTCGTACAGATAAAATTAGAATTCAATACCGTGATTAATTTATTAATGCAGTTTATACTGTGATACAAATAACGTGTTTAAAGTAGGTAGAACTATGAAAATATGAATTAACAGTGTTTTAATTTTAAATAAGATGTTTTTTTTTATAAGTATCTTCTTTCTTTTTTTATTAATTCGATGTTAACAGTGACGTGTTTATTTTTTTACAATAAAATGCAATGTAATCAATCAGTTAACTAAAGTAAACATGTAAGGGATTCCAAATTAACAAACAAAAAACCGGCCAAGTGCGAGTCGGACTAGTGCACGAAGGGTTCCGTACCACTATCTATAAAAACGGCAAAAAAATCAAAAATTGTGTCTGTTGTATGGGAGCCCCCTTAAATATTAATTTAATTCTGTTTTTTTTTGTATTTTTTGTTATAGCGGCAACAGAAATACATAATCTGTGAAAATTTCAACTGTCTAACTATCACGGTTCATGAGATACAGCCTGGTGATAGACGGACAGACAGACAGACGGACGGACAGCGAAGTCTTAGTAATAGGGTCCCGTTTTACTCTTTGGGTACGGAACCCTAAAAATTACTTCATAATCCTAAAATAAATATTTCGACTACTATAAAACTCACAAACACGGCAACAAACCCGACGCGCGGTGCAGATGTTAAAAAAAAAATGTTTTAAAACTCGACGTCAAACTTATGAAGGTAATTAAGTATATCGTCGCGACGTTTTTGACATCGATCGCGTTACGGCGGCGGCGGGCGGCTCTCTAGGGCGGGCGGCACACGCAACCGTCTGCGTCTAGGGCAGATATTATATATCTACTATTATATACCTACGCAAAGTTTTTATAAAGAACTTTTACTTTCATATAGGTACTAAGTTCGAATAGAGTTTATTTTTGTTTGCCAATAGACTTGAAATAATAGTAATTATATTATATTTATGTACAGACGCCAGCACATCAAGCTACCCGAAACTATAAAATTTTCCCAATCAACTTTGAACCTTATGCTTCAGTGATAAAGTTGAAAATCTATTAAATAAATTTGACAGATTGTAGTAGCTTGAAGTGCTGGCGTCTGTACCTGTATAAAAAAGAGGGAAAAGAATCATAGGGCAACAATTTTTTTTTTTAATTTTCTTATATTATTATGGAAATATTACATTCCGAAATAAAGTATTTAATTGGAATAAAATAAACTTACACAAATCACACACGAATTTTTTGTAAAACAATTTAATAGTTGACGAAATTATAGTAAAGTTGTGTTTTTCGTTACGACCCCCTAGTAATCTACTGCATTGATTGTATTGGGCGGGCGGGCGGCGTACTTGGGCGGGCGGTAGACACGCGACCGTCTGCGGCTGAGAGAAACACTTGAACTAAGTGTTTGTCGGTCTGCGTGTGTGTTTGTTGAATACTGTCGCTATACAGTGGGGTTAGAATTTAGCAACTTTCATAAATGTATTCTGATTTATGATTATTATGATACTGAAAATGTCAGGCCAACACTGGCCGTCAGTTCTTCTATCAACTTTTGTGATTAACTATTTTTGAACCCCTTAAGCTCCGGATAAGGTTTTCTCGTAGGTATGTAGGTCTTACCGTCACCAATATGATCCTTTACAATTACCAGTCATGATATTATTTTATTGGCTCCGGCCAATCTTCCATAAACGCCTCTGAGTCATGAGTCATCACGCTACCGTTTCCTAGGCCTCCCTCGGCGACGCCGATAGCTAATATCTAGCTGTTGCCTTTTGCCTCTCCTATAAAGTAATTTTTGGCGTTAGTTAAAGCACTCCTCCATTGCGGTTCCCTCGGGATAAAAAAATGTCTGGTATTATTTTCAATGAATCGATTGTGTACATTTGTGTCTGGCACTAGTCGCGACTGTCTGCGGCTGTGGAGAGCTACTCGAACGCACTGTGGGGGTTTGTTGGTCTGTGTTTGTACTTTATAGACACTTTTACTTGTAGAATTTTTATTTATTGTTGGTTTCACTGTTCTAGTATATTCTTTTAATTTGTTTTGAACTGCGTCAACGATGTTATGGATATATAAGGGGGTGACTACTGAGATGGAGAAGTATGGAAGAAAAAGTCATGTCGAGAGTGATAATGTAAACAGTAACATTCGTCTTTTTATCAAGGTGCCCGTAGATTTACGCAAAGTTCGAGGACATACACATTGTTAGTGAACACTGCAAGACCCCACAACTGCAAGGAGCAGTGGATAAAACTAATTAAAAAGTTAAAATTTTAACGCGAATGCTAACTAATGTGTCTGCCTAAGTCGTATCTGTATATTCTGCCAACCAATGAATGGACTTCATGTTACCCTTACGTAAAAGTTTACAGTATTTTTCATGAGTCAACCTGCGTAGTGGAGCGAGGGCGGGTTACACACGCAATCGTCGTCTGAAGCTCTGACTCACTATGAACGTCTGAGTGTTACTTAAAAGTCTAGTGTTGTATGTTCACAACTGCCGCTTAAGGCTGCCTATCCACTAGAGTAGAGCGAGGCAGCAGAGCGGAGAAATGTGCCAATATTAACCAATAGAATCTAAACTCCGCTTCAGAGCTCCGTTCTTATTGGTTAATATTGGCACATTTCTCCGCTCCGTTGCATCGCTCCGCTTCAGTGGACAGGCAGCCTAAGCGAGCCGTCCACCGCCAGCTAAACTAAGTTAGTTTAGTTCGCTAGTTTTTCATACATGTGCGTCCACCCACATGTATGAAAAACTTTCAAAGTAAACTAAACTAACTTAGTTTAGCTGGTGGTGGACGGATCGCTTTAAAGCCGGGAATATATGAGCTAGTAACTTGCACAATGGCTTGCAATAAGATGGCCAAAAAGTACAATTCTCGTACTTAAAAAACTTCTCTACTTAACATGAATGTCATGTAAATTTCGTACCTTTTTGACAAGTTTATACTTGTCAAAAAGGTACGAAATTTACATGACTTTTTCGGAAGATTGGAGACTTGAAAATACAGGAATTTGTCCTGAAGGCCAAAGAAGTTGCGATTGCATACAATTTTCAATGTTATTGGTTGGACACTACCAGGGCCACTATTGGCTTTACTACCATCCATGGACATCTGCCTTCAGGTACCCACCCCAGAGACAAAGCTAAAATGTCTCTTGCGCCTGTAATATCCAACACAGCAACGTTGCTTGCCGGCAAAAGATAGGATTGTAGAACTACCGTAGTACGGGATAGTACTACTTAAAGCCATTGTGCATATGTATTATCGGCTTTAGAGAGGGGGACAGAATTATGACTGTTTATGATCACTCCCCCTTAAGGAAAATGTCGTAAAGTAGTGTTATGGGATGTTTTGGTAAACATATGGAGTTAATTTAGTAAATTGTATAAGAGCATTTGAATACATTTAGTACGTAGAAAGAAACGAGATGGTTAAGTACATATTTCACAGTGAAGATGCTTCGTAGATGGCTATAAAATGTCTAGAGTGTAGTAAGTTGATTTTAATGTAATTATCAGAGCACTCAGGCTAAAATTAAACTGATTATAACCTGGCCATTAAAAGCGAAGCCTACCTTCAGATTTAATTTCATCATTATTTTCGTAAAAGCAAACTGCTGAACATGGAATTTCTGAACAGTTTTATCTATTAAATAAATAAAATTTCTATACCTACATACTTATAATTAAATTGTAACGAAGAATTTTTGTCCGTTTTTCTGTTTGTTTGGATGTATGTTCCGGATTGGCGCAAAAATGGCTGAACTGTTAGATGGAACAAACAGAAAAATGGTCAAAAACACATACAGATGGTTTATAACCTGGATTAACTAAAAGCTAGGGTACTTTTGATCCCGGTAGTACGTTCTCGAGGGATTTTTTTACGGGCGAAGCCGCGAGCAAAAGCTAGTCTTACAGTAAAAAAGGAAAAATTACAAAAAAAGATGAAAGAGTAATCGAGCGTAATAAGCGCATTTCCTAGAATCAATAGAATTTTAGAATCACAAGAGTTAATAGAACAGTATATTTATTTCAAAGGAAGATTAGCTATTTAGTGAGGCTTTGATATAGAGCTTTAAGAACCCCTTCAGCTCTCTATTATGTGCGATAGAATATTGATCAGGTTTAGATATTTATGAGTCCAAGGCCGTTCGATCAAGCCTTTCAGCTTGCAGATTAAATATTCACGTAGTCTATCTACGACGTAGTCTCAAGATATTTTCAGAAGCTGTAACAGCTGGCTCTTAAAACTTTTAAAGATGTGAAATAGGGTGTAAAATAAAAAAGTAACCGTTCCAAAAATGGAACACTGGGATGATATGAGTTAATGATCAAAGAAGAATTATTTAGTCATTACGATTGACAAATGGATTCCTGATTGCAATAGCAGCACCTACATCGTAGCCATATCCTATATTATACCTAGATATAACCCTGCTACCCATCATCATCTGCCTTTTCCTAACTATGTTGGGGTCGGCGTCCGGTCTAACCGGATGCAGTTGACTACTAGTATTTTACATGGAGCGACTGCCTATCTGACCTCCACAACCCAGTTACTGGGTAACACGAGGAACCCTCCTACGCCTCTTTCATCGTTTTTTTTTTAATCTTTACGACGTCAAGGGCGAAAAATGTACTGACAGGCGACAGCTAAGTAACCCTCAATAACTAACTGCATGAACTGGTCCAAAATGCCAAAAAAGAGATTTCCACAATCTACGTAATACTAATCTCATAGCTTCGTTAGCATTCCTGCGACAGTCCTAGTCGTGACGAATTCAAATTCATTTAGAGTCGTGCTCATTTAATTAGAAGAAAAAGAATCAGCAGACGATTCTGTGGAGCTTGCAACTGTTCTGCGAATCTGATTAGTTCTTTTAATTCCATTTATGTGCTACACTGTAACTTGGGTTTGTTGGAAATTTAATTTAGAGGCTTTGGGAACATTTATGCTTTTGTACTATAGGTAGGAAATTGCATAACATCACGCAGGCGTGAATAAGTAGTGGTATTTATTCCCCGAAGGGATAAGCAGACAAGTATAGTACAACTACGTTTCGCCACATAAGTTTTGAGTCCCTTATAATTGGGAGCAAGCCTTTTGCCATATAACGGACACACATTTAGACACCGAGCTGTTACTGAGGAATTCGCAATGGAAAAAACTCGAATAAAACTTTTTCCGACCTGAGGATCGTATCTTGGACCTCACGCTTAGCAATCGTGTTTACAATAACAAGACAAAGAGGCAGTCCAAAGATAAAAGAGTGATACGTTTCTTAAATAGCATTTCATCGAACTTCCTCTATTTCATCACTTTGTAACTTCATTTTCTTGATAACTTTTATTACTTTCTTGATAACTTTTTATCGAAACGGACTCGGCCCTTCTCTTATCGATAAAATATTTAAATGAGGTCGATTTAGATGTATAGAATTCAATTTCATCAGAAAATCCATTTAAAATGGAGTTTGGTGGTGAAAATGTTCATTCGAGTTCAGGAATTCAATTTCTGATTCTCTGCATAAGTCCTTTCTCGGATATGCCAAGTCGTCTTCAATATTACATACGAATATGAAGTTTGAGGATGTTCAATCTTATACGAACGATTCAAGTTGAGCTCCAGATTTTACGACGCATATGGAAATATGAAATTGATGTGACCCAGCGGCTTTGAAAAATCTTTATAAGTACAAAGTACGTTCTTGTTTTTTAATATGTTCAATTCTAAGTTACAAATAAAGTATACAGTTCAAGTTTTTAGTTCTTAGTAAATGTGTGTAAAAGTTTTGTACTATTCTGTCAGAATATCACCGTGATTTAGGTGAAGTAAGCTTGAAGTGGCCTGTCAATTAATGTCGATCCCTATAGCATCGGGTGGAATGACAGCTTACTTCACATAAGTTTTCATGAGCATGTGTTTAGAACGTCGCACGGCTGTTATAAAAACTTGAAATACTTTTAGTTACCAATCGTACAGTCCAATTATGGTGTGGTTAATGGTTTCCCATCAAATTATCAATGGTGTAGACTCACTGTTTAGTCGCTAGTCCACTTCAACCATCGCCTTTAGGCAACTTTCTCATACAATCTCTGTACCAATTTGTAACAAACAGTGTTTCATCCGGTGACTGTACTTAGTACAAACTGTACCTACACAAGTACAAACTGTACACAAGTTCCTACAACACTGCTGCAGTACAACAGTGCAAGTTAGCACGTTAATGCATTCATACGCGCATTTCCGCTGCGCCCAGCCCGCTTGATTGAGTGGTGTTGGGCCTTGTCGTATCGATAGTTTTGTCGAATTAGATTTTGTGGCAATTACGCATTAGCAGACCTACTTACACGTTGGTCTATTAGGACTATAATTTCATCTGATTATCGTCTTTACAGCCCAGTATTAATACACCTAATGAGCGGATCCAAAGAATCGGAGAAAAAGTTTTAATAAGGATGCTAATCTAATTTAATTATTTAAAGACTTCCACTTTTTGATATTCTATGGCAGGGGCGTGCTTAATTTTCAACATTTATCGATAGTAACACGTTGAAAGTGTCCCAACCCAATCGGAAGCAGTGAATTCATCTCAATGGGCGCCGGGTCAACTGAGCTCAAGTGTACAACAGTGTGGTACAGCAGACGAGGGATGCAGGCGATTTACTTATTACTTATGTTATTGTTTGGATCTGATTTGTTAAATAAATAGGGGAGATGTATATAGGGTGAGTTGATTGATTTTAAGTTGTTAAGAGACAGCTGGACTTGGTCAAAGTTTATAATAACGGTAGACAGATATAGTCTCGTGGTGTAGAAGCAACTTTTAGATTTTACAACACTGCCATTGTCACTGTGTTGTGTAGCAAATTGGATAGATAGTAGAAAGATCAATTATATCTTATATATACTTTAAAATGTATTTGGTCACAGTTCCGTTAATTCTTCCAAATTAATCATTATTGGTAGCCAGACATGAGGGATGCGGGCCATTTAATAATCAAGCTGTTAACATGAACCAATGGGGGAGACGGAGATCTATGGGGTAATATTTAATTGTTTTTAACCGTCAAGTGTTTTATAGTGGGGTCGTTTATATGGAGTGTTGCAGCTGCAATTGCAGTACCTACTACAATGTGGTTTTTTAATGAAATTATAATTATACACCGTGACATTTTAGTCGTCTTACAAAAGCAGTCCACTTCATGTATCCAAAAACTATAGTTCTGTATAATTTAGAAGCATTTTTAGATTTTTTGTAAATGTGAGTACCATAGAGCCGATTATTATGTTATTAGGATGTGTGTTGACTTATAAGAGCATGGCAGTTGAGAGAATGTCAAGCTCACTTAAATGTCTCACTGATGGTGGCGAGTGTGTTGGATCATTCGGTTCCCTACAAAATGGTTTAGCTGGATGGTGCTGATCCACGCGTCATGTTCGTGAACGGGCGCCGTCATTTGAGACTGATCATCTCTTATCTACCAGGGCTTATTTTTAATCTTGTATTTTCAATTGCTTTGATTATTTTTTGTACATTGTTCTCACATATAGAAGAAACAAGAGTAATGTACCCAGAATTTTGTAATATCTATATTTAAAAGAGTGGCCTTGGAGTTTCTTGCCCGTTCTTCTCCATAGAGATCTACGTTTTGGAATGGGCAACTAGCTTCAACTTTCTGACTAACTGACCGATTCTTTGACAATTCAAAAGTGCCTGTAAATGGTTTAATTGAAATAAATGCTTTGAGTTTGAGTTTTGAGTCTACTAAACATAAAAAAAAAATTGTACCTAACAATTTTGAATTCCAGTTCATCCCGCCATCTCCGTCTGGGCCTGCCGCGATGTCGTCTGGACTCCTTTAAGAAAGATTGGTCCTTAGAAGCTCTGGACAGAGAGAGGTAGAAAGAGGGTAGGGAGGCCTTTGCCCAGCAGTGGGACAATAATGGCTAAGAAAAAAAAACATTTTTTTGAATTGCTCCTAGAGGTATTTTATGTCGGGTACATTGAGTGGCCCTTTGTAAGACGGCTAAAATGTCACGGTGTATGACATTTTTTTGAAGTGAAAACTTTGCGATTGATTTCTTGACACTGTAACGATGCCTCATTTTTGTAAACGTGATTGTGCTCTTTATTTATAATACATTACGGATCAATGTTCTATGCACAATAAAATTGTTCAAGTTTTCATTTCTATCGGCACGCCCGGAGTGCAACTGTTTTTTTTTTAATTTATGTTTAGTAGTCATTGGATACGTGCTGCTTTTGTAAAACGACTAAAATGTAACGGTGTATAAGCCGTGGGATATTTTGGTGGTGCAAACTGTCAAATAAATCTCAATAAGTAAGTAACTTCCATATAACATAACATCACGCTTGTTTTCCCAGAAGGTTTAGGCTGAGGTGCACCTACAGAAGGTACACCCACGTTTCGCCGGTTATGTTTAAGTCCCATGTAATAGTGGGCGAGCCTATTGCCATCAATCTAGCACAAATCCAAACTCCAAGCTGCTATTGAGTCCGGGGTTGCGGAAAAGTTCGAAAGGGATACCGTAACTCCTGGCAACATGGCAACCGAAGGAACACGGGTGGGTTTTAGTCAGTAAGAGTCTGACACGCCCTCCCGCTCCGCCCAGAGCGGGAGAAGTTATATGATAAATTCGTAACCAAAAAAAAAATGCTGTTATTGAGTAATTCCTGATGGAAGTAACTTTCTTTTTGAAAGTAGCCATAGCTTCATATATTTACAAATTTCTCCTTTTATCGTAAGTTCTACGCAATGAATATTGTTAAATTGTCGAAATTAATCTAGGTATTGTATTCAGGTACTAAAAGGTACCTACCACATTCGGGAAGGCGTGGAAAGATGTGAATTTGAAGCCCCTTTGCAAAGGTAACGTGACGTATCACGATTTCTTCTAAATATGCCAAATATCTCCTTAAAATGCTCCTAGCAACATAGTATTCCATAATATTTTGTTTTACCAACTTTGGTATAAAACACAGGAAAGGTTATCAACGATTGCATGATACGAAATACATAATGATGATCATGGAGAAGTAGGAATATGGAGTGCTAACTTCTGATAAATCATACGTTTTCAAAACACGAGGACCTTACACTCGGACTTTTAATTAACTGCAGTAAAATGACACTTCTTAATTACTGTAATTTCGTTAATAAATGTTCTAAGTTATTGTAATAAGTATTGAGAATGGATAACTTATTTTTATTTCGTTGAAAAGCTTAAAACCTTTTGACGGGGTCCGCTAGGACCAATGCCTGCTAGGGTCGCGGGAAAGTACGAAAGGGATACCGTGGCCCCTGGCAACATACAGACAACTGAAGGAACACAGGTGGGTTTTAGCCAGTAAGAGTCTGACACGCTCTCCCACTCCACCTAGAGCGGGAGAAGTTATTTGATAATTACCCACCAAAAAAAAGGTATAGTAACCTTTTGAATAGTTAAAAAGTGAATCAAATTTTGTCGGCCCAAAACTTGGCCACTTCTACGATATCGTCGGTGGCAGCGCAGAGCTTTTTAATTAATTGTTTATCTATTCTCTTTGCTCGTGTTAACACTCCATTTACTTAATACTCTGAGATATATGCGGATTGCCATTGTTTGCGAGCATTAGAACAATCAATTCCTCTCAGACAGAATCAGATTTACTGCTTACGAAACGATAACCATCTCTTTTAGTACGTACATTATTTCTAAATGCGATAGTTATGTACATTTGTTACATAAGTTTCCAACAGCATTACTTCAGTACTTAATATTTTCTTTTACACAAACTCCATTTTCATTATATAAGTCCTGGGAAATTCTGCAAAATTTTAAACTGAGTGGTTCAGCTGGATTACTATTTCCATTACATTAATGTATGAACGTTACGCAAGCGAAATATTTTCCATTTTCCTTCACAACCTGAAACTAAAACAAAACTGTAATATACTCAAGTAAGATACGACTAAATTAAAAAGTCTAGCTGTCTGTTGAAACACAAGCAGTGTTTCTTGGCACCAAGCGGCGGTGGTAGGAAACTTCATTTAAATTTTCATTTGCTTTTGTAAGCAGCTAGCTATAAACTGTAAGAATATACTGTGCACGCTGTAATACAACTAGTATTTCAGTATTAATAAATTAGTTCGTGTAATAGTGTTATTAACTTTTGACCTGATTTACTATGAATAAAAAGTCGAAGTTATAGAGTTTGCAAGGGTACACTGGGAGAGTCGTGCTTTTGTTTTACCTCCACAACCCAGTTACTAGATAACACCATACTTTTTGGTATGAATGGTTGTCAGACTTTTTGGGCTTCTGACTATCCGTAACGACTGTCAAAGATCTACTAATGACAGTCGGGACCAACGGCTAAAGCGCTTATTACACTTGGCTGAATTTAGTCGTATAAATTCAGCAGCAACTTTAGAAACAAATTAGAAGCTTCTGATCACACTGTCTTTATTTAGTTACTGAATCAATTACCAGATAAAGCGCGAGGAAGTCGGACGTGGCGTGTACAAGGATGGCCTCAGTATTGTCCAAATGTCCAGACACCAAAGATTGGCCATTGCCTAGTTGTTTGTGGGATTTTGAGGGTCAGACTTCTTCAATGAACTTTTTATTTGTAAGGGTTTTAGGCGTTTATTATAATAAGATTTACATGGGTTTTTGATAAGAGAATAAATTGTGATGGCGGACCGACTACCATCTTTTCTTGTGTGTCGAACTGTTGAACGAACAAAATGAAGGAATAGAATGTTCTCGAATGTTCTTCGGCGACGACCAATGAGCGGGACTGTGAGAGAGATGACATGGCTAGGTACATACTGAGACGACTAATAGAGAAATATGGAAGAAGAGATGCGGCGCAGACTCTACGTAAATGTGCAAGAGAATAATGAATATCCCATAAATATAATTTGAGTGTTGTGAAAATATTTGGATATTAAGTACCTAGGTATAATTTCTGCTGTTAGGTTTCGGGGCACATGGAGAGACCACTACGTCTTAGATTAACAGTACCTGGGTGACCGAGCTCTGCTCTGATGAAAATAGAGAATGCTCATTTAATAGTATAGGATAGTATCTACTAATTCCATACTGCCATGATAGTAGGTACTTACTAATTCCATGCTGCCATGATCATTATTCTAATGTCAATAATGTCATGTCATTATTCATTATCTTGTTCTAAACTTTGGGCGACCGAGCTCTGCTCGGGTGAAAATACGGAGAAAACTAATTTTCCCAGATATGATACCTCGCTAGAAAAATTTTTCGCCCCCGTAAACCACTATATTGCAACTTTCATCGAAATCGTTAGAGCAGATTTCGAGAACGTGAGTAGAAATCTATATACAAACATAAATATAAATAAAAAATATTGCTCGTTTAATAGTATAGGACGTAGGATGCCATGCTTTTTATCCATTTACTTGAAGTATTTCCCCTAAGATACAGGTAAAGCCGCACGCAATAACAACGTTATACCTGTTCCCTATGATATATGCGGACGGTAACAGGGTAGTACAGAGTCCAATATCTACTTATAACACAGTGGTAAATAAAAAAATGATAATAGTTATCAATAAAAAATGCGATTAAATTCTTCTTTTGTTTGAGAACAGTAGATAATGAAGAGCTATCATTATTATGGATTTGTTTTATAAACCGTTTGCACTACATATGTCCGATAAATAGGTTACTTGGGAGTACATGAATGACTTTCGATTAGGTATCCTTATCACTGTTTACGTTATCAACGTGATAGGTGGCGCTGAGGTATATAACTGACCGACTACTTAGAAAAAGGCTAAAAGCTAAGAGGCTACTATAAACCGAAGACTAGTAGGTTGTGGGGACAACGTTAGGGCTTTTTCGAACGAAGAATTTATAAAATGTGAACTCTGTTAGTCTACATAGGTACCTTTTATTTACTGTACGGTACTATAGCTAAGTCTTTAAAGTACACTGGGCTATAGTAGGTACTGGCTGGTAGTACTGGCCCGTAGTACTCAGTAAGAGAAAGAATCAAGCATTGATCACCAAGCTTGGTCACTGCTTGTTGTTGATTTTAGACATTAGGAATTTACTCACGATATTGTCCTTCACCGTCAAGTTGGCTGTTTATATTTCCTGATTTGAAGAAGCCAGGTATATATTTATTTATTTTCCACTTCACAAATGTACAGTACCGACCAAAAGTCCATAAGCAATCTCACAAAGCAATAGACTGACGCTTCGGTTTGACTTACGACCTTCTTCTATAAGTTGTTACAATACTGTAGACACGCACATTACACACACACACTCACTTTGTCTGCAACCAATGACTAGTTCGATAATCATCATTCGTTTTTTGTTTCATTCGTCTTGTTCACATAAATATTAAAGTTTAGCAGGTAGACCACAAAAAACTAAGTAAATTATTTCGATTTCTGTGGGGTAGATGCAGTTTGTTACGAGTATTCAATTAATAGAACTTTGTTGGTTCGTGGATAATATTGGTGACGAGTATTTAGCGCAGTGTTGTGGTTATTATTATCAAAAATCAGGAATAAAATATATTGAAGAGATCAGATCAGATCAGAGAATATTATTGCGCTGCGTAAAAGTGAAGTGAATATCTAATGAAACCGGACTAAGTGTGAGTGTTATCATTTATATATTTCATATTTTACTAAACATAAATCTTAATCAAGGGTATTGTTGATAGAACAGAGGTATTGTTGAGACAGAAGATGCCTTTAAAGTTTTAAATTCATTGTGAGGTTTAATTCGATTAGTGAATAATAAATAATAAGGTATTATGTGTAATAAAAACAATGTTTTTCTTTGTTCTAGAGAAATACTGTGAGGGTTAAGAGATATGAGGAAGGGGCTTATTATCGAGTAGCAGCGACGTCAAATGGTGAATGAAACAAATGGTTTCATACCGACGAGATATTTTGCTGAATTATTAAAAACACATCATTATGAACCGTTCGCCGTGCACTCTGAAGGCTTGCATCACTGAAGACCAGCTAGAAAACCGTTTTTGACCTTAAAATATTGACCGTACCAACTTAATAAACAACAGATTCGTTATTGCATGAATTTATGGTAACGAATTTTTTAAGCACGTTTCAATAGGGTGTTTGTCGTATTTCTTGCAGATATACCGAAATTGTTTAATATTATTTTAGTAATAGTATTATTTTAGGATTAAAATTTGAGGTTTAGTTTCAATCTTCTTTTCGTAAAGAAAATGAATACTTAAGCTATAACCTCAATACCAACCAATATTTACTAAAGCCAAATAAAGTTTAAAATAATTAATATGAACAAACTGCCTTTAACCTTAAAATCAACAATTTTGTCAGTAGATTTTTTTACATTTTTAGTAGTCTAATATTCTTATTTATTGCTTAATTACTTCGACCATGATCAAAGCTTTATATTTATGGTGAAAAAAATCCATTCAAAATTTAAAACATTTCAAAATTTAAATATGTCAAAATAATACAAATTGCTTCTAAGTTTCTAGACATCAATTTCACATATTATTCAGTTGAAGTAATGATAAATAATTGTAGCAGTTTGATAACTATACTTAAGTAAAATAAACATAACGAATAAATATTATTTATTTTTTATTATAAAATATCACGCATTTTTATTCTAAACCCTTTATTGCAATAACAACATTAATAAATAGGCAGGATATTAAAAAAAAATATTATTGCAAACAAAAATAATAATATTTGCAAAAACAGCGCTGTGATTTACGAGATTAGAACCTTAGCCATCTTGAATCTAAGACCAACGCTTAACGCCTTCTGCTATCTAAATCACATATAATTTACTTTCGAATTTTAGCAATGCGATACACTGGCCAAGGTCACGCGTATGATGCGTGCTAACAAAAGTTATGGAAATATAAGTGCGGCGCCCGCGAACCGTGACGATACGATAGTGTGTAGTGCAAAACTGCGTTCTCTGTGGTGTGTGTACGGCACTCACACCACAGACGTCTGACTGTTTACACATGCAAATGTACGGACTATACCGCGTGTTCACAGCAATACGACTCTTAGCGTGCTTATGCACTTTTGAGCGCTTACTGTACAGTAGGTAGGTGTTCAAGTTTACATTTGTGAGAGACTGGTGCTTGAAATAGCAATTGCAAGCAACGCCTGTGGGACAAGTCACCAGGGCTTAATACCCCACGCCATTCCAAACTATATTTTGGACCGACAGTCCTGGTGCTATCATTTGATACCTTATCTAATATCTACTTAAAAGTGCAGTCTATATATAAGTCTGGTAAGCCAGAACTTAGTTCCTAATTTCCGCTGTCTTCAGAGAAATTAACAGATTGGTCATTGTGGAGATAACTATATTATCGCTATCGTTCGATAACGTTGCCAAAAATGAGTGGTGTATTATAAAATGGCGATAATTTCATTATCTGTTCACTAATTGTGGGTCTACGTGCTGGTAAGCACATACAACACCACACGTTTTAGCACGTGCGGGAGAGATTTGGTGGGAAAAATTGAGTTTCCCAAAAAATTACGCGCTAAATATTTTCCTCGATTAGGAAATTTAAGGGAAGGGATAAGTCTGAGGTGCTCCTTCGTCGGTATCATCCACCCAGCCTGTCGCAGTTCACTGCTGGACATAGGCCTCTCCTACGCTGCGCCACAACACCTCGTTCTTCGCTTTCCGCATCCAGTCTGTCAAATATCTTTTCGAAAATTCTTGCATTCAAATTATTTTAGATAAGTATTCATAAGTCCTTATAATCAGCCTATAACTTTCCCACCCACTGCTGGGGCACAAGCCCTCTCTCTGTGAGAGGGAGTGGGCCGTAATCTACCACGCGAGCCCAGTGCGGGTTGGTAGATATCACATGTCTTCGAATTTTTGGTTCTAGGACATGCCGGTTTCCTCACGATGTTTTCCTTTACCGTTTTGAGAGCAGTGGTGATGAGAATAATTTACACAAAGTAAAGCGCCTGTCAGGGTTCGAACCTACGACCTACAACTCGTAAGTCGCAGCCGTTATCTCTGGGCCACCACTGCTCTCATCTGATAAGTAACTACGACTTTTGCCCTTTGCCAGGGTTTAAAGTCCACTATGATAAAGAGTACACAGTACAAGATTTTATAGTCCTAAGTACAATTATTTTGACAAAAGCAACTGAAACCGCATTAAAATGCATGTTGATCATAAAATCAATGTGTGTTCTATATGATATATAGTGCAGTTCTATATAATTCAATATGATGCGTGCATCACATCGGCGCCTGCGCCGGTCTATTTTCAAACAGACCAAGTTCATTAACGTCTGTTTTACTAGCATTAGGGATGAGACACGCGACTTCTGATGTATCGATAGATTTGTTACAGATATAAATATTGATACCGATTGTAAACATAATTAATCATTGATATAAATGAGTGATTCATGTGTCTTAAAATATTACAGTGTTTACATCAGAAAATGAAGGACGTTTTAAGTTTTTTGTTCGTTTTATTTATAAACTTTATTTACTTACTCTTTATTTATTTATGAATTCATATAATGATTAGCATACGTAGCACGAGGAAGAAATAATTTTGGATAAAAAGTCATCGTAAAGATTCATAAGATACCTACAATAGGTACATAATTGAATAAAAATGTATACTAGTCTAAAAATAATAAGTATGAACAAAATAAAATATAAAGCAATGAACTTTCCTAGTTACGAAAAGGTTGTCCTTTATCATAATTATTATATTATATTAATACCGGATGCGGAAGCGGGCGGGCAGGAAGACAAGTTTATGTTAATCAATGATAATTACCTTCTGAGTGACAGGGGAAGCGGCGGGGTGAGCTTGTATGTCAAGTGACAGTTCTAAACAGATTTACATAAGTATTTGAATGGATTAGCTGTTGGTTTGGGGTTTATTCCAATGACAAGATGAATGATGTAGAAATGGTTGCATACTTAGATTTATTTTATGTAGGTAATCGTATTATGTATCTCGTTTTGATCAAGTATTGGATTTCTCAAGTTTGTCCTGGTTATATTTTTTTTTGTAATAGGTACTCCTAAGGTCTATAAGATCGAGATAAAAAGAATATCATTATTTTTAACGTGATTTCCATTTCAAACTTATGTTTTGTTAATTATCAGTTAATTATGGTATTGTATAAATATGACAGGGCTAGTTAATAATACAGCTGTACAAAAATCTTTTGGCGCACGGCCAAAATCGGAACTAACGCCACCATCATCTGTTTTCAAAACATTTCACAAAACAATTGCACAAATGTTTACCAACAGCGCCCCGCTGTCAATGTCATTCGAGCGCCAAAAGATCCATGTGGTATTGTAATTGATACACACAGATAAGAAAGCACCCAGTTTCATAGGACATGTCATTTAGAAATCCCTTGCAAAGTAAACATATAAGCCCCTAGTACGCGTGAATCTAAGTATACATTAAAACAAATTGATACACAAAACATTAACTTGACAGTAACATGATTAAATATTCAATTACGATTCTATTTAATAATTAAAGTGTGTTTCAAACGGCTGCTTGGTAACTGTACTGCTGGTCGGCGCCACCCACGCCAGGCATTTCATTGTTGGCTCATTAATGCTTCTAGAGCGGCCTACGTTTGTGACAGACTAGTTAAGGGGCTTTTACATTATGATATTATTGTTTGTTGATCAACAGGTAAGTCCGTTTATATTTTTCAATTGTTTGAGAGCTTTTATTAGATTCATAGTTTTGTAAATGTAGGATACTTGTCAAAACATAATACTTTTAGAAGAGGCCTGAGTCCAAAAAAAAATTTTTTTATCTGTCTTGTAGATTATTAAAAAATATTGAACACGTATTTTTTCTTTTTTGACGTAATCAAAAGATTACGGCGATACATTGATTTAAAATGTGGCATGACGTCACGCCTTGCTAGATTTAACACTGCGTTGTGACGTAGCGAGCCCCCACTCCCCAACTTTATTGCGTGTTTTCTAAGTTATTTTTGATTAATATGATAAAGCAAAAAATACATGTCTAATATTTTTTTATTATCTGAAAGACGGACTAAATAGTTTTTTTTTTTACCTAGGCAACTACCCTATTCAATCCGGTACCTAGTAAGAATGATTGGTTCTGAAGAACCTAAAAAAACAATCAGTTGGAAAGTTAACAATATGGTAGAAAACGATTTGTACCTATCGTATGAAGACGACATAAAGTTATGTATTAAAAAGAGCTTGCCTATAAAGCTAATAAATACACACAAACTTCTAACTCTTATATCGCATTTCAGACTGAGTTTAGAGATATGCATGTCAAATAAGTTTCGTTTGTTATACTATTCTCTAATATAAAAATAGTAGGTATGTGGTTTATGGCCGCGAGAAAAAAAAATATATGCACCACCTTCCAAACTAAAATCGGTATTGTCCTTTCAAGATGTTTACAGGCGATAAAGCATGTGTGATTATTTAACACGAATAATGTTTTGATAGACTCATAAGATTAAGATAAACGTTTGACACATTCCACACTCTTATCTTAAACTATAACAATCAAGAATTTCATAACACATAATGCATTCAGTAGCCTATAAACGTGGACTCATTTCTCAATCAAAGCTTTTAGTATAAATTGATAGTACAATAGATATAAAAGGTACGAGTTATAAAAGACTGCCACCCATTGACGCAACGTTCATAATAGTGACTGCTAGATAGGGCTTATCGAGTTTTGGTTTTATAGAGGACAGTAGCTATCTTCGAAGGTATTTTGACACTTCCATTTCTCATTGATGCATTGTTGTGCTTTTGACAGTAGTATTTTGTAATCTTCGGGATTTAGTTTTATATGAATTTATTTGTGAAGGCTTTATAGTAGAGAATCCGACCTAGGAACGACCTTCATCCATCTGTTTAATGTGTGGCTAAAAAAAACCTGGCCAGACTGTACAATTTGTACCCGAATTTCATGCCTGAAAAGGCTTACAAGATCAGAATCGCAAGCCTATTTTCCTAGCCTAGCTTTCTACAAAGCAAGAGTTTTCGACATTTATTAAAGATTTAGCTTCGAATTTTTCATAAAATGTTTTAAATCTTGTGTTGCAAGTTCTTTTATTTGTTCTGTGGTTGCAAGTGTAACACCTACCTAAGAGTGTCACCTTGCAAGGTGACAGAAATGCAAATCATTTGACTGAAAGTTTAGCGATCGATTGTGAGTTTATTCAATCGCAATAAATGCTTAATTGTAGATTGGTTTTTTGATAAGTTGTCAATTGATTTTTTTGGCACAATTATTTTGATCGACTTTTTATCGATGGTATAACTTGTAAATGTTGTTAAATAGCTTTCATGTATACAACAGATAATGAAGATCGCAGTACCGATTAATTATAATTTTTACTTAAACTGTTCCCCAGCTTTTTACCTTACTTTCAACTTAAACGCGTATGTTTATTAGTCCTAGACCTGTATTCTGAAATGCCAGATTTCAAAACTAATCTCAACTCAAATCTAGTTTTAAAACAGGATTCCATACTGAGCCAAACCAGCCTCAAATCCAGTATCTCTGTAATTGTCAATATTTCTATTAATAACACAATAATTTAATAATCATTTTAGCGTCAGACCACTGACATTACTTATTGTAAAAACTCAAAGCGACCTCCACTCAAGTGAGCACATACATATTTAACCACTTGACATTTCGTCACCTCACAAGGCAAGTGATATGCAAATCAATCATCAGTACCTGTCAGCATTGATTCGATTGCATGACTCGATTGATTCGGAGATCACTGATAAAATCAATCAGTAATTTCATAGTTTGGCAATAACTATTAGAATAATAAGTGATTGCGATGTTTCGCCATATTTGTCTTGTTGAGTAGCAGGTGTGGTCGAGCTTTAATGATGTATGTATTTTTTTTAATGGTGTTTGGTCTGACCTCAGCAGTGATATCTTTTTTATGGTGTGTTGGTAATATCGTACTATGATCGGAGTGTGAATTTTAGAGATAAAGTTAAACAAACTTTTCAAGGACTATTTACTACACTCTTTAAGCCGGAATTGAAATGCTGCTTGGCAACAGAAATAAGTGACTTTCAACAACGATCAACTTTTTTCATCAAATAAAATCTAAATTGAAAAACGTGAAGTGAAATATTAAATCCAAAGTACATTTTTTCAAAAAAGTATTGCTGCTTTATAAAGAACTACCTAACTTAGTTCGTAAAGCAATAGTTCTTTACTAAATTTTATTCAATGTACCTTTATAATAAAATAATATTAAAAATCAATTCTAAACTCTATTCATTCTTATACTGATATTGCATTTACAGTTATTCAGAAGACAGTAGTAGGTATATTTTTTGTATCCATATAATATTTCCTTTCCTTTTATATATATTTTTAATAAGTGTGTGTTTTTCAAGGAACTATGTATTATGTAATTAAAAAGTTCACTGGACTCTGAATTTTCAGTACTTAAAGAATTACTTAAGTAAGTGGTCCATTTAAAGTCCTATTTTTATTTTATTAATTTAAAATCGAATTGTACCTATATTTTTCTTATTTTACCATTTTTATCGATGTAAAAAACAACGTTGTCCCATCCCTATCGTGTGTACTCAAGGGATGCGCCTCGTCGTCGCTCGTCGCGTCTAGCGCATCTCGCAATGAATCACATCGTGTGTTCCGATCTTTATTAGCTTTCGACTCGCAAATAGAGGGTAGATAGAAGTTATGTGTTTTAGTTATAGCGAGAATTAATGGTAAATATAGATTTAGTTATGGATGGTTTACTGTTGAACGTTGGAGTGGTTTTGGTAATGTATGGTGGTGCTATCATGTTTCTGAAGAGGGCGTGGTAAATGCAAAGGGTTTTTTTTAAATTCAGCATTTTTTTCTAAATCGTTCAATATACTAAGTATTTGTTTTCTTCGATGTTTTTAAAACAAGAATTCTTATAGGTTTTTCGTGAAAACAGTTTATAAAGAAGTTATGAAAGAAATAATTTTTTTCCCGAATTTTCAAGTGTCTGTTTTCTTAATCAAAACAAGGTCTAAAATCAGGAGAAACGATAAAAAAAGTAATCAATCATTGTTTCAATAACTAATTCCATATTTTTCCCATTTGTCATACTTCAAGTCTAATCTTAGCTGGACCACCATCTCTTCAAGTTATTTATATCCTAATATATCCTGTAAGGAAGAAATACGATTCACACCAAATTGGGACCATTCAATATCCTCCATCCTTCACCAAAAGTCGTTAAACATTATTCTCTACAAACACTATCATTTACAAGTAAAATTGAACTTTAGTGCATAAATCCTAAGATGTAATTTTGAATGTCTTTGGGTAGGCAATTTTCAGGAAACATCACAACGTAATTTCAACTTAATTTTTGATGTTGTTAAGTATAATTTAGGTTGTAGTTATGCCTCTATTTTCAGATACTGTAAATGTGTTTGATTTTATAACAAACCCGCATTCCTGGCTTGTTTGTGTTTGTTGGCGTTTACGTCCTTTTGTTCCGTGTTTAGAGGAAGTGTTGTTCATTGGCTGTTTTTATAGTGTTTATCTTGACAAACATCCCCCGGCTAAATATACTTTGTAGCGGCTTTTTAGGTATCAAAATATTTGTTTTAGGTTCTTTATTCATGTTTATGTTCATCTCGACGTGATCCTGATCTTTTTTATAATAGAAGAAGAATTATGAAATTATCGTACTTACTCTCGGTAAGTACGATAATTTCATAATTCTTCTGTTCTAATGTGTTGGAAATTGGTGTAAAATAATATCAGCCAGTATATAATTGACTCATTCTTGGGCAAAAGGTCACAGTCATATTGAGGAGCATATGATATTTACTTATTAAATAAATACAAGTTTTGTGTTGAACGCAGATTTTGAACCCGGAAAATGTTGTTCTTCTACACGTAGAGTGACTTTCATTGAACTATACTTTGTAGAAAGATCTCTCAAGCTTAGGCGTCTCAAGTAAGTTTTAGTCAATGCTAATAATCTCCTGAGTTTCATACACCAGCTAGCCTATTCTGTAAAAATCTCACCGGGAAAACTTGGGTGAAGTGAGCTTGAAGTGAGCTGTCATTCCATTTGATGCTAGGAATTCACACTATTGACAGCTCACTTCATTCATTTTACAGAGATCCAACACTCTGTAAAATGGTGTTTTTGGCGTAGGTACTTATTCATCGGTGTATAGTTTCCTAATATTTTGGTCGTAACTCTCGGTACCATGTCGCAACGAGCAGGATGCACTGGCACTAAAAGTACCACATAACGTTATAAAAGAATCACGCTTGCGTCATGTGATGTGCATTCGTTTCGGACCGCCTTAAAAGGCAGATGTCGATCGTAGGGCTGAACGTGTTTGAATCGTTTTTTATAAGAATACTAGCTGATCCAAAAAATTGCAATAAATTTATTTGTGATCGTAGAATTAGATTTGCTTGGTTATCCTCCCGTTTTTTTCCTGATAACTTTTGAGCAAAACAAAAAAAAAAACACGCATATCCTTTGTTTGAATCGTGAGTTATGGTCTTGAGTTCATACAAAAATCTCATAGAAAAAGAAACGACCAGATTTTCACGAATTTGAAAATTTTCCAATTTTTCTTTCCAGTAAAACCTAATACGAACTAATATGAACATTTAAAAATTAAAAAAAATCCAAATCGGTCTAGCAGTTCTCAAGTTAGTGATGCGCTTAGCAACGAGAAGCATTTTATTTTAAAATAGATTTTCGTCATAAGTCGAGTAACAGCACCCTAATTGCGTAATACAATACACAATCACAATTTGTTTGGATTTGAAACAGATTTCTAATCCTTTGCTTCATAAGTTGGAAAAAAAAATCTGTTCAACAACGTAAATAACGCAATGAATGTTGTTGAAATGTCAAAAGGAAACAAATTTCGCGAAATTGTTTACGAAAATGAGTTACGCAATTAGGGTACAGATTGCAGTAGGTTATTAACCAAATCCGCAACATTTTTGAATCCCCCTGAAAACGTTTGTATATCTTGTCTTGTATTTTGTCTGGAGAGATAAGGCTGCGGCCTGCGGCAACCCTTCTCAGCAAAGGCACCAAAACGAAGCGATGCAGTGGAAACTTACAGGAAAACATCTGTGCAAAAAATAACAACCTTTATCTTTCCAAGAGGGTTAGTAGGTCTGTACCTATTCATTACGTCAATCAAGTATGATAAATGTGGCGGGCTCATTTAGACTCTGCTATTAAGAATTTCCTTTTGGGAAACACTTATTGGGGAATAATATATGGAAAATTGGATAAAAAAAGTTTTTGTAATCGATTTCCCGGATCAGGCAGTCCTGTAGACTACCTGATCCGGTAAATCGATTACAAAAACTTTTTCATTTGTACAACTTTCTACGACTTTAAACAGGATTGACATCATTATAAATTTTTCGGTAGCTTATGTCAATCTAATGCATTTTTGACTTCTCCATCATCAACTTTTCGGGTCACTAGACCAATGAGTCAGTAAAAAATATGCACTAAAAAAAAACATTAGGAAATTTTAGCCCTTTATTTACATACTCCATGTCGCATGAGCCAGCCCTGCTGCAGTGTCGTGTTACGCAACATGTTATGGCCTGCAGATGGCGATGTATTTCTGTGCACACGTTAGACGCACACGTCCCCATAGTGCGGGGGGGGGGGGGAGGGGGTGCCATGGGCTTTACTTTACACCCATGTTTGATAGGCTGTAGTAGTTGTGAAGCTAATATGGTGATGTGTTTAAAAGGTTTATAAGGATATCGTTTCAGAGGGTTGGGTTAAAAAAAAAATGGCCGGTTTTAATTTCTCTTAGTCATAATCTATTGGATCACTATCATCCACAATCTCTCCTGATAGAAAGCGATGGAAGGTGTACGATCGGACGAACACACCCAGAAGATGCCTGTTTAATCTTATGTACACTTCTTTGAAGGTTGACAGGTGATAAGTGACAGGGAGCTGGTTTGCCAGCTAACAACATAATAAAACATGTGTCAACGTCTCTTAAAGTCAAAAATTACTACCGGTTCATCAAGTTGCCTCCCCAAAATATAATTCACAATTAAAATTCACCAATACTTTTACCATGGCTAATTGTAGTGACGGTGGGTGGAGTGGTCGTCGAAATACAATGAAAAAAGGGCGGGACTTCTGCCTACCCCTCATATTTATGAATCATGCCCTTGAATAGTACAATATAGAAGACTTTGTTGTTACAATTCACTATAAACTGATTTAGTCCTCTTGTTCTACATGTGATGAACGGGGTCTTAAAGTTCATGTATGTACTACACTCCCGCATGGGCGCAGCTAGCATTTTTTTTGGTTGGGGCAGAAGTAAATAAACTTTACAATAAGTAGTAGAAATTTCTCTTGATAAAACTCTAAGTATAACTACGCATGCACGCTTGATTCATCGATACTGCATTATTTCGCGCGGTAATTTTTCCAAATTAATGATTAATATTGTCACTTAATAAACCTAAATTTTTACCTTCGAGTCAGGGACCAGGGTGGGGTAGATGCTCCACCTTGCCCCACCGTGGGTTCGCTCATGCACTCCCGGACTCTTGAATCGAGCCACCCTGCACTTTTTGTATAAAAGTCAATTTTTTTTTAAATAGTCGTAAATTCAAAATCGGAACAATGAGGACACCAAAATGGCCAGTATGTCGACTTCGAAACTGCATAAAAACTTTTTCTACTCGTAATTATTTTGATGTTTTAGGCCTACCTCACATGGGATTGCACAGTGGCTAGATTTAGGGAGAGCCGATTTTTCAATAGTCAGATAACTTTTATCTGAAGAATAAATATGGCAGTGCGACATATTTTCTGTACAAAAGCTGTCAAACAGCAATTTTTATTTCATATATATATATAGTTATCTGATTGTTGACAAATCGGCCCGAAGAAGTTTAGGTCTGTGAGTTGTCATTCAATCATATTTTATAATGTTGTAAAGAAAAAGGAAAAATAAAAATACAAATTTAAATAGGGTCTTGTCTTTTCTAAAATGAGTAGCGAAAGGTCCAGTCCCTTGGGAAATAAATCTATGTTATGATGTTTATAACTGTCTGCTATTTTGTTTTTCTGTCTGACATCTATAACTGTTTCTTCAAGAAACTGGGAATTCCTAATTGCGTCTGGACTCTGGGCAGTCTTTAAATTAAAACCCAAGCTAAGTGTTGAAATATTTATCGCATGGTACATGCATAAAGTTGTTTGTGACAGACAGACTGACTGACGTACAGATAACATATTGATTCCATCAGTGTTCTGTTTTTCCAATTACTTCTAAAGGCACGTTGGTATTACAATCATATTGAAGCAATGAATAATTGATTAGAACGTTACGTACAGCATACCAAATTGAATATAGCGTTTCATATATTTTGTCTTTACCCCATTTTTTTTTTTTGGCTTGGAAATTATCTAATAAGTTCTCCCGCTCTGGGTGGAGCAGGAGGGCGTGTCAGACTCTTACTGACTAAAACCCACCCGTGTTCCTTCGGTTGCCCTGTTGCCGGGGGCCACGATGTCCCTTTCAGCCCTTATTCGCAGCCCCGGCAGGCATTGGCTCTTGCGGACGCCGTCAATTCTGCTGACATCTCTTTGAGGCGCGCGTGGAACACAATGCGCCGTCTACCCGGGCTTGGTCCTTATCGGACGGTGAGCTACTCATTGTTCAGCGTCCGCAAGCCCGCACCTACGGTGGCCGGAAATCGGCTCGCAATTCCCGCCCCGGGCGTCTCCTCCTGCGGCGGTTAGGGGCGTGAGGGCGCGAAATTTGCCTCTCCCGCACGCGTTCCGCCTTCTCCTTCGCGAGCATTACCGCTTCGCAGAAGGAGGTGACGGCCTGCCATTTCCTCTCGCTCCGTACCATGGCCTGAACCAGGGCCGGACGCGAGAGATCACCGCCGCCGATCGCCTCCACGAGGACACGGCGATGCTCCGCCTAAGCCGGGCAGACCTCCACCGTATGCTCCACCGTGTCCTCCGGGCGATCCACACAATGGTGACACCCGGGCGTTTCCTCTCGCCTTATCCTGAACAGGAACCTCCCGAAGCAGCCGTGTCCGGTGAGGACCTGCGTCAGGTGGAAGGTGAGGACGCCGTGGCGTCTCTCAAGCCACTCCTCAAAGAGAAGACCCTTATCACCGCAATTGTGGCATGCCCAGCGCTGGGTTGCGACAATCGCACTCTCCATGACGCCATGAGAGCCCGCCGGAGCTCTGTCCGCTGTGCCGCGATTTCTTGCGGCATCGGAGTTAAGCCCCGGCGTTTCGCCTCCTCGCGCCACTCCCAGATGTGCGTGAAGACCTTTGCCTCCAGATCCCATGGCGGTAATCCGGCAAGGAGTTGTCTTTACCCCTGGAGTTGTGATGAAGTAGGTAGTAGGTAGTTGCCATATCCAGATGTTTTGGGTCTAACAAAACATCTGTGCTTCCAGTACAGGTACATTCAAAATTTCTAATGGCTGAAACAAAGAAAATAGAATGTCCTTGCTTAGTTTTTTTTTAACGAAACGTTACATGCGTTGTCCTACACCGGAGTCAGCCGCAGCAGTATCTCTTCTCTTGCTTTATACACACTTTGAGACTTATTGACCACAGTGATAAGGCCATAGAGAAGTAGCAGATTTCTAAGCTTTTTGAAGAAACATGTCACGATTACATTTAAATGTAGGTATTGCATCAGTTGTCTGTCTCAGTATGTAAAACAATGCGATAAGATTATAATTGCGCAACTAATTAGCATTTAATGAGTGTCCACGTGTTTTTCCATCAGATATGGACTACCATGGAAAGTGCAGTTTTCCTAGATATCCATTAGTATTCCGTTTGTGTCATATCGTATTGTGATCTTTTGGAAATCATGATTTCGAAGAAGTATGGTTGAGGTGTGTCTGTTTTCCGTGATGACTCGTTTCTACTATGATTCGTGATACTTGCGAGTAGCCTGTTCAGTGTTTAGTATGTAGAATACGCTGAGACACCACTGTTGAGTGCACCCTAAAGTGTTTTCGACTTTACCTACCCTTATCAATGCCAAACGCACTTAAAACTAATCTGAGCCTTGTTTAACTAACACAGGACAAAAGTTCGAACCTTACGCGCTGCACTATTTACGTCAAATCTCTCCTAGCTTTTACTATAGCATTTATTTTAGTTCAATTTTGGCCTAACGATGAATCTATGAGTCTTAGCTCTCAAAAAATCCGCCTAGCCCAGATGAGCTTGTCGATTTGAAGCCAAAATACGGCTAGAGATCTAAAGAAACTCTACTTATGCATCTATGCTATTCGTTGTCCATCAAGTATGTGAGATACGGATCATAATAAACATTGTTTGTCACTTTGTTGAGTTCTCCGCATCGCCCGATAATATCTACAGTATTCTAAAGGAATGTTATTGTTCCGTGATTCATGTTTAACGAAAACTTTGGTTTGGTAGTAGTTCATCATTGAGGAAGTATGAGTTCTGAGAATGGAAGGAAAACAGCTGTTGGAAAATTTGTTGAGAACATCGGTTGCGAGACAAAGAAAACACTGGAAATTCATTATAAATGTAGCAGTTTTGCATAAATATGATATCAAAGTTTGTGGAGCTTTCCGAAAAGCGTCGAGACAATGAAGCCCAACTGGTTTCAGACTCCCAGCGAAATGATTCAACTGCCATGTCTTGGACTTAGAAATCCTAACTATCCTAATTAATACTATAATGCGAAAGTGAGTTTGTTTGTTACGCTTCCACGCCATCCATAAACTACGTCACTCGAATTTCATAATTTTTAGAGTCCCCACCGTCCTTGTCACAGATGATCATAATAATATAATTATGTAAAACCTAGTGTGACGTTACATATTTAGCCATTTTAAATAAAACCTTAGATATTAATATTGATAGAGTTAAATATAAAAAAAAAATTGGAATAGAAGTTTAGATGTGACGTCACGAAACATCTTCCTCGACTCCCTTTATCACACGATGTCACACTTTGTTGACATAATTTTATGAATAGTTCCTTAGAAAGGGTTTTCATGGTGCTCCAATCTACTTTTAGATATTTCATAGCTTTGATTAATGTCAAAATTATTCCACCTTGTAACCCAATCTCTCCGCATTATGATGAATGCTCCTGCGTTGGTATAAACTTGGTATAATTGTGTCCAGTTGACGGATTGATAGCTTATCTTATCAGCGATAGAACTTGTATAACGTTACCTATACCAAGCCGCTGGGGGCCGGTACAGATGGAGGCACAAGTGTTAGATCCTCGGCATCGAGATTGTATCTTCAACTGATTTAGGTGGCAATAGTAGATGGTCACTATTTGGATGCACTTTTGGCCATCCTGACTCTAACAAGATCATTTAAGATTGCTGCTTTCAGCTTTTATTTTTTCATGTTTACGTACCTAACTTGTGTGGAAAATTTTGTGTTTTATTTTGTTTGACGAAATTGATACGTTGGCCGATATCCTATAGAATTCACCCCTTCTGTGCCAAGCCTTGTTTGGGTAACGTAATCATAGACTAAAGTAGCTGCCTTACAACTAACGTGACAGCCACAAAACATTGGCGAGCTCGCACTTTTTAAGGATCCTATTTCGTTTTAGATGCTTCCAGATACCACCATGTCACAGGTCTACCCAAGATCTGCATTGCATAGCGCTACAAGGTTATTTTGACGCGTGGTCAAAATTAGAACTAACGCCGCCATCTTGTTTTTTGAATACATTTCAAAAATCAGAAAAAAAAACAGAAATCAGAAAGCTTTATTTGTGAACATACGTCAAATTACACATAGTGTGAGGTGTTATAAATAGGTAGATCCTCCATGTTTTGCCCAGAGGCGTACAAATATAATTGTTTAAGTTTTAAAAATAACAAATTGGTGAAATTATGTCAACTTTCACGTCAGTAATAAAATCAGTATAAATAGGCATAGCAAGTGACATTTCACAAAACAATTGCTTAAACGTTTACCAACCCCTGTCAACGTTATTCAAGCGTCAAGAGATCCTTGTATACCCGAATCGCTATAACGTGGCAACAGCGGTCATTGCCCTTTCCCTATATTGCATAGCATTTGTAACCTTCATACTTCCTATTTGTCAACGCTACACTTGGGATGATGACGGATGATGACATGGTAGGCGGAGTGGGGGGTGTTAGGTTTTTTTCGTTACGGAATTTCTTGATTCGGTCGCCGCGCTCAAAGCCCGCGATAAAAGCTATGCAATAGCTTGAAAAAAAACTGAAAAGCTTGATTGTCTACTATCCTATCCTATACGAGCAATATTTGTACTGACGTTCTCGAAATCGGTTCTAACGATTTCGATGAAAGTTGCAGTATAGGGGTTTACGGGGGCGAAAAATCGATCTAGCTAGGTCTCATATCTGGGAAAATTAGTTTTCTCCGTATTTTCACCCGAGCAAAGCTCGGTTGCCCAAAGTTTAGAACTAGATGATGAATAATGACATGACAATAATGACATTAGAACAATGATCATGGCAGCATAGAATAAGTACTTACATGGATTAGTATACTTTAAATGAGCATTCTATATTTTCACCAGAGCAGAGCTCGGTCGCCCAGGTACTAACATTTAATTGCACAAGACTTTATTTGCATAGCTTTTTTATGTCTTTACCCGCGTCGAGTTGATTTTAATGTTTACAATCAGCAAGTCAGTTGTAATCATCAACTTGTGCAATAAATCTTGCTAGTGGACATCTTGTAATACGCAGCGGAGTTTTAATGGTATACTACAAAAGATTAAACACATTTTAATCAACGTACATTAAAACGACTCTATAGCAAACGTTTTAATTAATTAATTAACCGATTGAATGATAGATCACGTGCAACCGCGCACGAGCTGTTGATACAAATGTTAATTAGCAATCAACTGTAATTAAAAGACAGATTTATATGAATGCATTCCGATTGGTTGGGTTTGCATTGCAGATGAACTTCATAATTGGATGTTTCTAGAAGTTTTGAAGAAGCTTGGGTCTTTTTCTTTTTTGTTATTGACCTAACAATACTTTATGCTTATTGTTTTTTATTTGCAGGTCACAGAGCATTGATCAACAAATTATTGATTAAGTCAATGTTTCGTAATATTTACATTTTTCAATCATTATGTTTTTAGTCACTAGCTGACTCGATAGACGTTGTCCTGTCCAAATATCAATAACTCATACAAAAGCCATAAAGAAAATAGGTCGTTCCGTTTATCCCGAATTTCTCAAATTTCCGAAAAACTTTTTCAGTTTTTCTTTTCATAAAACTTTATTCGAACTATTATGAACATTTCAAAACAAAAAATAGCTTAATCAGTCCAGCCGTTCTCAAGTGATGCGCTTATAAACGAACAGCGTTTAATTTTTATTTAAGAAGATCATAGTGAAAGAAGAAGATTATAGTGTCCTGTGATATGGTAGAAAACATATCCTAGGAAAATTTGGCTAGAACCTACGGTTTTTGTAATACTGTTGTTTTTTCATTGAAATGACTTGCTGTGTGCTTAGGGTTGCCAGGTGTCCGGCTTTTTACAATCGTGTCCGGCCAAATATACACAAGTCCGGCCTGTCCGGCTTTTGTTAATAAGCTTTTGGTCAACCCCGCCCCGACAAAAGATGCCTGATTATTGATTGGTTTAATTACTTTTAATGTAACGAAGAATGCTAATTATTGATTGTTAAGAAGTTATAAATTACTTTGGTAAGAGTGGTTCGAATCATAATTAAGAATAGAGTAAGTCTCAAATGAATAACAGTAATAAATACTTACACAAATAAAAGTTGTTTTCTTTTTCTTTTAAAAGCCAGTGTGTCAGGCTTTCAGGGTAAAATATCCGGCATAATATGAATCAGTGTCCAGCTTTTCTATTTTTGGGCCTGTGTGCTATACAATACCATGATTCCTGTTACCCGTTCAGCTTAACTTAATTATTGTGCTTCAGCTAAGAGTGGTTTCACGAAACAGCACTGGGTGGGATTTGAACCCACGACCTCTTATTTCCCAGACCACGCCAGTCATCAGCTTAAGTGCCATAAGAAGTACCATTAAGCTTATCAAATATCTCTGATTCAATAATAAAAAGGGTCATAAACATATAAACATTCTACTGCGACTAAAGAAGCTCTATTCTAAATCAATTAAAAACCACTCAAGATCAAAGTCAAGGAGTACATAAGCACTATCTGTAAAAGCTCTCGCAGACAGGCGCGATGCTATTCTGATAGAACAATTTCCATGAAGTTTTCATAGAAATTGTTCTACTAGAGTCGCGTCGCGCAGTCGTGTCGCGCCTGTCTGAGAGGGCGCCACGCATTCAAACGGTCTGATCTCATCTGTTTACTTAACATGTGTCAGATATCTCAATTACCCTTAATTGTATGCAGTTGCAACGAGGATGTATAAAGTTCTCATGCAAATACCTATGGCCAACGTCACTGGGTAATTATGAACAAGATGTGAAGAATTATTAGACTGTCTGTTTTTTAAGGTTCCGTACCTCAAAAGGAAAAAACGGAACCCTTATAGGATCAAATGTTTTGAGACCATTAATCATAATCATAATTATTTATTCGCTTTTAAAGTAGGTACATAAATAAAGGTGTTCACAAAATGTTGAGATCCCTGTACAATCTACCAATTAGGCATGCAAACATTAAAAGTAAATTTTATTACAAAAAAAAATCGAATGAAAATCAAAAGGTCAAATTCAAATTACTTCGTTGTCCATCCGTCAGTCTGTCAAGACCCATTTTCTCAGGCACGCGTGGAGGTATTCAGTTGAAATTGATAACACATGCGGAGATCTATGTTCCCTTGAAGCTCTAAAAAAATCAAGCAAGAAGCATGATTTTATAGTCAACGCAATAAAAGAATACGGCTATTTATGCAGACAACATATTTTGACACTCGCAAATAAATCATAACCTACCCCTGTCGGTTCTACTTCCCGTTGACCAAATTTGGCAGAAAGCAAGGTCTCACAGCACAAGTAAAGGAAAAAGTCCGAACATTGATAATTTGTAGTTTTATCACATAAAATAATATTTCTTTACGATTACAAACTTACATTTGCAGTTGGAGAATTGACCGTGACGTATAACGATGTATGGGAGAACATCTTCAACTTCTCAACTACTAAGTTAAGTTTGTTCTCGGGATAAATTCATCCCAGCTACGGAACCCTTTATTGTGCGTGGTGCGACACGCACTTGGCCGGTTTTTTTAAACATAACATTACATAATCACCGAAGGGTTAGGCAGAGGTGTACCTATGGTACATTACCCCAGTTATGTGCTTTTCTTAATGAACGTCCAATAAGGACAATGTCAGGGTAAGTAGTTCATCTTCTTATGCTGTATCACCGTGCTGTGATCACCAATCTTTTAGCTATGCGAGGCGCATCTCAATATTGTTTTTGCCTATTTGGTTATTAAATAGGTATAACTTATAATTTCAGACCATTTAAGTATTGATATATTAAGTTTTTAAGGTTCATTACCTAAAGGGTGTAACCCTATTTACCCTAATCATTCCGTTTGTCTTGTCGGTTAGAGAGTTCAAATCTTTTTAACCGTGGCAACCCATACCCGCACTTGTGACTTGAAGCCTCCCAAAAGCTATCAGGATCGGAAAAACAGACTCCAGCAAGCAAAACATTAAGGAACTTTAAGGAATTAAGGAACTTTGCCAACCCTGTATGAGCTCATCTGTTTACAGCAGCATCTCAGATATCAGTGACTCTTAACTCATACAATTGTGCGACACATCACACCGGTCGTAATGTATGCAGTTGTATGAGGATGTATGAGGACGTATGGCCGCAGGCGCCGCGGCGGCGACGTATATTGTAATGAATGGGTCCTGGTACTGTTCTGATGTGTTTTGAATTGTTTCAATTAAAATGTTGTTTGTTAAATAATGTTGTCTTGATTTTATTGCAAATAACTTTGATGCCACGGTTGGTGCAGAGATTCTTGCGCAGAACTCTATAGTATTTGTTTGGTCTACACTTCTAGATACTATTGTTCAATGATGGTCTCTAAGATTTAGAAGCAGATTCTTTGAAGGCACAAAAGTTGAACTTTTGGAATTTTTTTTTATTCGTACTGTCTGAATTTATTGTAGACTTTTTATTTTAAATCGTATCTACTTTCACTTTACGATCAACGCAAAAACGTGTAACTTTTAGTTGTATATGGTGGATTATGCTTGTTCCCTTGATTTTACAACAAGAAATATTTATCCTGCAGTGGGGCAATTACAGTATTTTGCATATTATCATCAACATGGCTGTGCCTGGCCGTATAAGTCTATCTGCTCCTAAATTCGGAATTCGCATTCAATTCTAATTAACCGATTTTACATCTGTATATGAATTCTCAATTTTCCTTAATCATTTGTCACAAGACAGGTCATCAGGAATAACCAGGAATCATTTTAATCAAAACAAAAGAACACCATAGTCAAAATTATGGTCAGTTTCTTTGTTTATGAAGAGCAATGTTCAACTTCACTTATTCAGGTTTCACCAAGGTATTTTCCTCCACCGGAAATCGAGTATTTCCCGAATTAACTTATCAAATTAGAAAAACCACATTGAAATTGACGACCTATCGAATCCGAACGAAAATACAAACATTAACATTATAGGCTCGTAAAAAAACAGACAAAAAAACATGTTCAATAAAAAAGAAACATGTCCAACCAAAGATGAACGGTGTAGGTACCTAATTGCGAACAAGTCCATTAGTACATAAATGAGTAGTTACTAGTTAGACATGACCGCGTGGGTGCGCAGGCGACGCGCAAAAACTTAGAGTGGGAGACGATCCCTTTGTGGAGAGAGGATGGTGGTATGTGAGATGTTGCTAGAATTACCAATGTAGAATTGATCTATCAAGGAGCCAAGCAAACGAACGTTGTCGAAATTGAGCTGACTACTAAAATATTTGCGATAGAAGATATGGATTGGTGTTATAGGTATGCAAAAAAGAATGTTAGTATTGTCCAAAGTTGATTACAGTATCTTATTTTGAACTTTACTATTTCTGAGGCCATCGCCTATCCGTTACCTTTGGCCTTTTTTTTTTTTGTTTTTTTTTTTGGGCGGGAAATTATCAAATAACTTCTCCCGCTCTGGGCGGAGCGGGAGGGCGTGACAGGATCTTACTGACTAAAACCCACCCGTGTTCCTTCGGTTGCCATGTTGCCGGGGGCCACGATTTCCCTTTCGGCCTTATTCGCAACCCCGGCAGGCATCGGCCCTAGCGGACCCCGTCAATTGTGCTGACATCTCTTTGAGGCGCGCGTGGAACACAACGCGCCGTCGACCCGGGCCTGGTCCTTATCGGACGGCAAGCTACCCATTGCTCACCGTCCGCAAGCCCGGTTACCTTTGCCCTGGATTTTGTTTTGAAAATAAAGTTCATTTGGTTTATTAACGTGCTTTTTGTTTTTTCTTGCAGGTAAGCCAGTTGCAGCCATTATGCTAAGCAATTAGAAACACTGAGAATTTTCATGGGTAAGTAGTACCTACTTACTCAAATATTTTTCACTAAGAATGTAGATGTCCTTAGAAATTGTAGGTAAATCAAACATTTTTAGTGAATATTTATTGTTTACTAGCTGCTGCCCGCGGCTTCGCCGCCGTGAATCGTAATTCTATTTCTAAAATAAAAGTAGCCAAGTTACTCCTATAACATCAGCTATCTTCCAGTGAAAGTCCTGTCAAAATCGGACCAGCCGTTTCGGAGATTAGCCGGAACAAACAGACAGATAAAATTTAAAAAACTGTATAAACTTTTATAAATGCTTTTAGTGAGCTGTTATTTTGACATTACAAACAGACACTTCAATTTTCTTTATTTACTTATTTAGATTAAATAATCAACTAGACTATAATACAGTAACATATAAATTAATATTTATGTGGGGTTGGGTGTCTGAAATCCGATCGCTCAAGAAATGTAAGATGAATGAATGTATCCGAAAGGATGCAATGTGGCAGCAAGGGAATTAAAGTAAAAAAAAATGGCGAATGATCGAATTGCATAACCAAACAACGTTGTTCGCTTATAATAAAAAATATATTTATTGTGCTGGGTAATAAATTCAAACTGTGTTTTATCTACGAATCGTAATTAATAAATTCTTCTATTCTGCATAACACTTATAAATAATATAATTAATAGCGGTGTGCACAGACGCGAGACGGTGCACGCGTCGCGTCTAGTGTAAACACTTCCTTATGCGACACTGCTAATTTTTTGTAGTGTTTATCATGCGCACGTGTTTATTAAGAGCTTTATTTTAATTATGTTTATGATTTTATAATGAATACGACTTTGTTTATGATTCAGTGAATAAACGAGCTTGATGCCCTGATCTGCGAGCGACTTTATATAAACAGATTTAGCTGTTTTTCTGCTAGGAAAACATCTGTCTAAAATCATAAAATTTCCTTTTCCCTATTGTAAGCTGCTGCAAATGATAGTGTTTCTAAAATAAGTCGACTTCATGCCGTTGCTTGTGGTGTTTCATACATACATCGAGATTACTTACCGTTTTCGCTAACACTAACCTTAATAATTGCCTAAATAAAAGCACGCTGTTGGAGAACTTTTGACGCTGAACTGAACTGAACATATTTGGGTAAGGTCGTAAAAAAATGTTCTTTTCCAAGTTTTAAGGTGAGCCCTAGTTTGATTGTGAATACCATGCGGTAACAAATAGTACGTTAATATTATTATATTATAATATGTTGATAATAATGCTTAAAATAAGGTAGAAATAAACAGAATATTCGAGAGGCCTAAACTTAAAACATATTTTGGAATCGACACAATAAAGCTGCATACACTAATATTTGTCTCCTATCCACCCAGAGGATGAAAAAATTTCATTAAAACTATATTAGCATTATGGTTTTGAAGTTGTTGTTTACTTATAAAGCATTAAAGATGCCGTGCGATAATGTACAAATTATTCGAATAATACAATGCTAGTGAAAAATATTCTATTCCAATTTGTGTCTCCAAAAGTTATCCAGTGAGTTATTTCGATTCGATACGGGATAGATTTTTTGTTTTAAACTGTAAGTCACATTATTTAGCTAATTTTGATGTGACAACACCTTAATGTAACTGTCAAATGTCAGTTTTGCCATATTTTTTAAATTTGTGGTTAATTCCGAAATTTTGTGCACATTTTTCGGGCAGTTTATCTGTGAATTCTCCGAGGTAATTACTGGGTTCCTAATTCGAAATTTAATTTTTGAAGTTAGTATTTTCGAGTGTGTTTGTTCCAGTTCAGTAAGTGTGTTGTTATGTCACACACTGGAATTTTATAAAGAAAACTATCTAGGATTCGTTTTTATTATTGAATTTTAATTTCATATAAATAAATAATTCTTAATATTTTAAAATGGATCTCATTTGACTTATTCCCAAGTGAAAATTTAGGGTTAACATTATTCCAGCGCGTTATTGTGTGTTATATCTTCCAGTTCGTTATAGTACAGTTTTTGGCGACCTTACCCATTGATTATCTATTTATTACAAACGTTTACTATGCGCAAATGGTAACCAGTAAGAACAAGATTATTGGAAAAACACATAAGGAACAGAGAATGCGTTGCCAGCATTAGAGATAAAGAAGAAAAGTCACATGCAACGTAATTTCACTGCAGAAACAGGAAATTGGGAATGGCGCACAAGGCCTTCAACTATTTCTAACAATTCCAACAACAAGTATTGCAGCACACACAAATAGACAATCTTAATACCAGCATTACCAAATGCTATGATAATGAAGATGTCCTCCACGCTGCCAGTATCTCGGCTAGATCAAGCGCGCAGCCTGTTACCGGACAGCTTGCGAAACCGCAAGAATGCCATCGAGATACCCACGGGGATTTGTCACCAAGCAGGGGAGATGAAGAAGTATATAGCTTGGCGGTATTAGTGAGCTTTAATCAACAATTAAATTTTTAAATTAAAATCTTTTATTTCAGACCTATAAGTATGGTCCGACTTAGAAACTAGTGTGAGTACTTACATCTACCAAAAAAATAACACAAACTATACATTAAAACACCACAGTGGCATGTAGGCGTATCCAATTTCCTAGTATTGGGCTGTCCCACCTATCAGCTATAGTTTTCAGGATGCTGTTGGGGCTGGCGCGTACCCTGCGCATACTTAATGGAAGCGCAACGCTTGGGCATGATGGCGTGAAAGCCATCGACTCTCGCCTCTGCGAACATGCCGGATGCACTGCTGTAGCGCGACAACCCCATCAACACCCTGAAAGCATTATTGTACGTATACCCTCTGCGTGTAATTGACCCACAGACTGCATTTATAAAACGACTGACAGTACTCTGTAAATAGTGTAGCCTTGTTTTAAGGAACTTCCGCAAAGTTTTAGCTGTGGTTCAATCGAGTAAGTTTTTGTGCCCGCCTTGAAGACTAGTACCTCAATTTTCTTAACATTGTATCTGAGCCCATGAGTCTCCGCGTACCGCGTACATATCGTAAGCAGGCTTATCATTGCGTTAATCGATGGGCTCAGCAACACCATATCATCAGCATAACTAATATTGTTGACGTATACTCCGTCTACATAGCAACCCTGACAGGTGTTGCTGAGCTCGAAGATCAACCGGTTTATGTAAGAAAGAAAGAAAAAAACGTTTTTTTGTTTACCGTCATGAATACAAAAATGAGAAAAGGTTGGAGGAAGTTTAGTGGTATGAGGAACAGGGTGTAAAGTTCACTCATCCACCATAGAAAAGGGAGGATCCTCCGACCAGACGAGTTTTGTGTCTGGCGGGCCACTGCCCATCGGTTTGAAGTTAAAATCTTGTATATATGTCGATCGCTTGGTAAACTCTAATTGCGCGATGCAGGATTTGTGTGACGTCTTGTCTTTGATGCGTAGTTTGATCCGATAACGAGCCTGCCCACCTTACACATTTGTCTGATTCTTATACCAAAACCGTAGAATTGATATAACTTCTCTATCCACTGAAGTATCATTTAATAGTTTCTGCCACAGCAATTCGTACGACACCAGATCAAACGCTTTGGAAAGGTCTAGGAAACACGCATTAACAGGCGTTTTCCTAGACGTATAGTACTGGACAGAATGCTTGAGAGACAGTATGGCGCTTTCTGTGGACAGACCAGATCTGAACCCAAACTGCGCATCATGCAGTTCAATGCGGGACGCCATATGCCTATCAAGCAAACTGTCCAGCACCTTGGCAATGACAGTAGCAAGGGATATGGGCCTATAGTTCGAAAGATCTGATGTGTCCCCAGTCTTATCCTACACAATAGGTACAACCACAGTTTTCATTAGGTCACTGGGCAGATGAGCGTTGCTTAGACACAGTGAGAAGAACACCGCCAGTTGTTCGATGCTGAGGTAGTCATGCCCTGGTGACTTGCCCCTAACCATACTTTTAATAACAGTAGCAACATCTTTTACTGAGAACCTGACCTTTAACTCCTTCAGACAATCCTCAGCATCGACCATCTGCGATGCGGAGCCAAGAGGAGATTCAGCTTTAAAATGCTTCACAAACAAGTTTGCTATCGCCGTAGGCTCTTCTTTGGATCAGAGTCTTGTCCGAGTATTTATTCATGTGCATAATTATGCTGTGTGACTCTGCCTAGCTAATGATATTTTACAGCCTTTAATGGACATGTTTCATACTTCATTAAGAACTAACTCGGAAGTTCCTCCGAGTACCTCACAACGACATATATAAGTAGTTATATTTGGGGATTCGTATTATTTCGTCACTTCCATGTACTCTGGTTGATTGTTATCATCAACATAAGTCTCCTTTATCCAGCGTAACTGTTTTATCTTCAAACGTCTTTCGTACTTAACCCACTGCCTCTCACCTGACATCGCCAGTCCGTTGTGACCATATCAGTGGTTCCAGTGGGCGCCCTAATATCCTCGGCGCACCCATTATACTCTGTTTACTTGTCCGCACGTGACGATCGGCAAGATACGATGAGCTTTAGTAGGTACGCCATCTTGATGGTGTTAACATAGGACAAAGGCACAATAGTTGAATAGGTGAAGAAGTCCTTGTGAAAAGCAGGGAAGTGAAAATGCAAATCTTTTTTCCAAATGAACCGCATTGCTGTTCGTTGGGTAGAGGTGAAATAACAACCAAGTGACACTTTTTAGGGTTCCGGGTAGTAAACATGGAACCCTTATAGTTTCGTCATGTCCGTCTGTCTGTCTGTCTGTCTGTCCGCGGTCTAGCTCCGAGACTCTTAGTACTAGAAAGCTATAATTTGACAAGTGGTAAAACGTAATTAAGAAAAAAAATTTTTTTTTAGGTTGCTAAAAAAAATTACATCACCACTTTACGTGTAGGTGAGCTACCTACACGTAAAGTGGTGATGTAATTTTTTTTTCTATCCCATTGTGGGTATCATTGGAAAGGTCTTTCAAAAACATTGCGAGTATGTGAAAACCATTTTTGGATTCCGGGATCCGTTTGCGAAATATTAAGCTTTAAAGTGCTAATTTTTGTTAGAGTCAAGTGTCCCCCCCCTCTGCCAGCTAAATGGTTGGTTTTGGATATGTGAAAAAAATCACAGCAGTAGTTTATATAACGAAATTAAAAGGAAAACTATCACAACTAAGTAGGCTCTACAAGTTAACGAGTAATAATCGACCAACTTATATTTGCAGTTGCAAAAACATGTTTTCCCGTACATTCCGTATGGGAGAACATGTTTTTCAACTACAAAGTTAAGTTTGTTGTCAGGATAAATTCTTCTCAACTACGGAACCCTTTATTGTGCGTGGTCCGACACGCACTTGGCCGGTTTTTAATGTTTCTAGGTGATGTAAGTACGCACGCCGTTGATCAAAATTACTTCAATAGATCTATTCTGTAAAACTCTCACCATGAAAACTTAGGTGAAGTGAGCTTGAAGTAAGCTGTCATACCACTTGATGACAATATTGACAGCTCCCTTCAACTAAGTTTTCACGGTGAGATTTTTACAGAATAAATCGACTGGAAACCTATTTTAGGCGTGCATTGAAAATAAAACAGATTTAAGACAGCGAACCGAACACAGCAGTCAAACAATGAGAAGGTTCCTATATAATAACAAATGTTGTTGTGAACAGAAAGTGTTTTATCTAATAAAGAAGCACACATTTGAAAGAGAAAATACCTGTGTTACGGTTTATAACTTATGATCATTATGTGGCAATTATGATAATTTAATAAGAAAAATAAAACTTCAATCTCAACTGGCACTTTGTCTCATAGCTGGCCGAAAGCTTTTATGAATACAGAAAAAGAATATGCAAAAAAGAATGCGGAAAAGTCCAAGAAAATTCCTACCACACGGTCACCCCAACGCTACTCATGTGTCGTGTGCACAACATACCATTTTGATAGTTTCCAAAAACGTTTTGATTTCCAACAGCTATCGTAATGTTCGCAACGTTGGCAATTTGTACCGAAATGTACGCAAATGATGCAAATTCATAATTACGAGGGAAAAGCCAAAAACATGGGGATTTGTCCTTTTGCTGTTTGCGTAGTGTTGAAATAGAGTCTTAGAGGTTTGCCATTTATCTTAACATATTGCTATAATTACAAATTACCAAATAACGGGCCATAAAAGAACTTAAATCTATTTACATGCTAGCCTGTAATGGACATCTGCATCTAAAATGCCCCCTAAATTAAAAGGAATATAACCATAATCAGCTCGCTTAGTTAACAATTTTTAGAAAGGCGGACGATGTTTCCCATGTTCTTCAATCCCTGGGATGAATCCAATGAGGAAAGAATTAAGTTTTATTTTTCTTGCCCCACGACGACATCACTATTTGAAAATAGCTCTACAATTCACAACAAATCTAAGGAAATTCTACAAACTCAACAACGTAACATACTTTCAAAGAACTGTGTCTATTCTATCAATCAAGGTTGTATCTTCAGTGTTACCTTAAAAAGTAAACAATCCTAGCAAGTCACAAGTTTCAAGGAATGTGACCCATTGAGCATCATATTCTCGTAATGAGTGCGACACTTCGGTGTGATGAATCATGAACATTCTGATGCCCAAACATAGATGTACCTTGCAACTGGCACGTCGGCTAGTGCTTCAAAAGATAGGCAGAGATGCACCTTTGTAATGTCAGTTTACTAGAAATCGATAAAATTGGGGAAGATTTGGCAAACTCTGGCTTTTTGGAAAGAAGCCTGAGAAGTTTTCAGAGAATGTTTATTAATTAAAGACAAAAACTATGTTAGTTCATCAATGAATTACTTAATACAATATTTTCAAATTCAAATGAGTTACTTACAACACTCTGATTTTGACAGTCTGTCTCATTATACCATCTTTCTTGCATGTGTTACGAATCTAGAAAGATTTTAGAACGATCACATTTAGGCCCGTCGCGTCGTCCATAACGCTACCCAAAAGTAGTTTTGACTAACTAACACTGAAAACTGGCTAGACTGGTTGAAACTGGGAATAATGGAAGTCGGAAACTAGGGAAAAATAAACTATTTCTATAATAAGACTCGAATTTTATTGTTATCTGTTTAGAGTACCTAATCGTGAAATTTCATGGCCCTTTTCTGGCTCTTCTCATAGGAAACGACCAATTGGAACCAGTCATCTAGCTTCTGACGTTTCATAAGTGCCCCTGTGCCCATGTAGGTTTATGTGAAATAAAAAACAGTGGCACTCCGGGAGTGCCGACAGAAGTGAAAACTTGAACAATTAAAAAAAAAACAAAACCTTTAAAGTAAAACTACTTGCAGAGAACATTGATCTGTAACGTAATATAAATAAAAAGCACAATCGCGTTTACAAAAACGAGGTGTCGGTAACGGTGTCGCGAGTTCAATTGTTTTTCCCATCTCAAAAATGCCTAAAGCGCCTGAAGAAGTTTTCACTTCAAAAGATTTATATATTTTTAGTATTTATATTTTGGTTGACAAGGCCAATAGGGTTTTACACTCAAAAGAATTTGACCTAGTACAAACATTACTCAGTAATGAATATGACAGTTAATGAAGTGAATCACGCGCATTCTGATGCCCAAACATGGTCATACCGTGAAGAACTAATAAACAGCTGTGTTTTAAGGCCTTTCCGCAAATATTTGAGAACCTGGCCTTATGCAGGTGATCGCTTATGATATCTTTTGACCTCCAATCATAACACTACGTTTATGTGTGTACGACTGTACTTACCTTGAGTCATAGCGCCGGGCGGCGCCGGTTGATTCGCCTACAAATAAATTAACTTCGTGTGAATCGCTTCAAGAAAAATTTAAATTTGTGCGAATCACCACGCCGGGGGGGGGGGGGGTGATAAACTTGCTACTTTCTGACGTTCATCATCCTTGGGAAATCGGTGCATTATTACAAATGCTGTAAAAGGAAGTTTCTCTATCAATTACATAAACATAACAAAACATCATGACTGTATTACCCGAAGAGTTAGGCAAAGGTACCATCGAAGAAACCTATAACTAAGCAATTTGAAAACAAAATCCCGTGCACACGACCTTTTTTTTTTCGTAGGTAACCGTTACTATAGTGGCCGAGCGCTGCAAGCAGAAATAGTCCTTACGGTGTATAGGTATGGGTTTCTTTAATGATACACCCACATTTCGCCAGTTATGTTTAAGTCCCATGTAATACAGGGCGAGCCTATTGCCATCAACCAGACACAAATCTTGCTACTGAGAAATTCCAAATTGAAAAACCCAATAACACTTTGCCTGACCCTGGAATCGAACCCAGGACCTCATGATCAGCAGTAGCACTTGCCACCACTAGATCAACGAGGCAGTTAAAAGTAGATTTAAGTACAATCAAAACTGTTGCCATAATAAGTAGGTATTCACCCCTAGAAGGAAGTTTATAACACGAGGAAGTTTAAACCCTCAAAAACTTTTCCTATGCATCAAAACGGTACGTCCAAACATGCCCGGAACTCCTTCCCTAAAGTTTTCCATGCCCGTCAAGTATAATTGCCCACTCTGAGTCACACAGCACTTGATGCCCAAACATAGTAGCCCGTGAACAGGGCCGTGACCGCTCGGCATCGCTCGGCAAAGCTCGGCCACTTCCGTGCTATTCGGTCAGAACCTTTGATTGTAGACATTGAACTTCGCTGAAGGTTCTTCTTTGATCCATAGTGAACCATTTTTGGATTGTTTTTTTTTCTAGGAAGATCTGCTTCCTTAAAACATCAGATTCTCAATCGGTAAGGACGACGATAGGATACCTGCCTTAATAATAAAAGTTGTCGACATAGCTCACAGAATAAGCAAGCTAAAGTGGCAATGGGCCGGCCACATTAGCCGTAGAATCGATGACCGTTGGGGTAAAAGTGTTCTCGAGTGGAGACCGCGGATCGGCAAACGTAAGGTAGGACGCCCTCAGGCAGGTGGAGCGACGATCTTCGCAGGGTGGCTGGTGGCAGCTGGATGAGAGTTAGCCTATGTCCAGCAATGGACTGCTGTAGGATGATGATGATGATGATTATACATAGTTCAAGCCAAGCTATAACATTCTCATACTAGGACTCAGGACTCCTCTTTATGAGAGGAGTCTCTGGAAGTAGGCCGTAATCCACCACTCGGGCCCAGTGCGTGTTGGTGGATGCCACAAAACTCTTCGAATTTTTGGTTCTATGACATGCCAGTTTTTTCATGATGTTTTCCTTCACTGTTTTAATAACAGTGGTCAAGAAAAAAAATTCAGTAAGCATTCTGCAAGCTGGGTCCAAATCCACAACCCAGCGACACGTAAACCATACAAATAAAAAAAACTTCAATAAAATTAAAAGAAATATAAACTTTAAATATTCCGGTGCCAAAAGAAGCGCGTCAAGAGTGACAACTAAATTTGACTCGTTTACGAGCGGCGCGTGCGCATATGGTCAGTGACAGCAACGCGCCGGCAGCACGTGTCCGTATGAATTGAGGAGCCATGTCTCATATTTAAACGCGGGTACTACCAATATTTAGTAGTAAATTAGGCGATTTTGTAGGCCCGATCCTGGAATTTGTAGTACAACACTTTAAAAGATACACGACTTTTAAGGTGGCTCCTCAATTCAGTCGTCTGAATTGAGGTGCCACCTTACAATTCTAAAACTAGCCGACGGATATTTTTGAAAATTTGGTAGGATTTAGTAGTACTTATGTGTAATATCTACAAAAAAAATGGGTTTTGTACGGCTGAATTTGAGATAGCTACAATGTTTTGATTTTTCATAAAAATCCATAAATTTCACCGCGCTGTTTCTCGAAAAGTAATCAACCAATTATAACATATTTTTAGAATAATTTAGTAGTAAATACGTTCTAATTTGTAGTATAAAAATAAAATGGACAAACTACATAATTTCGCAAATACAGCACATTTTATGTGGCTCCTCAATCCTGACGGTCTGTAGAAAATATATGTACGTAGAGCTACTAAAGTAGTTGATCAAATCGGATAACAATAGCACCAATATTTAGTAGAAATTTCTACTAAATATTGGCGTAATCCAACATTTTGTACATTCAGTATTTCAAAAGTTATTAACAAAATAAACATTCCTTAAAAATCTAGTGTGGTACGAGAGCCTACGACCAAAACCATATCACATCGTTTCACGGCCAAAACCATATAAAATCATTAGTTTAGATGATTCCTGAACCCAACTCGGTTAGAAGTACCGGTCAGAAACGTCCCAGTTTTACGGAAGCCTATTTCTGCTATGTCAAAAAAAAAATAAGCAGACGGTTTCATCACAATATGCCTGGGGGCCTACCACCTGCTCATAAAGCATTAATATTACTTCTGTGTGGTGTATTTTAATATTACTTCTGTGTGGGAAAGAGATGCTCTACAGGTCTACAGGTCATATAGCTCCTCTTTAGCTATAAAGCTATCTCTTTCTCCCACTGAAGTAATATTAAAATAATACTGTTTATGAGCCCCCTGTAAGCCCCCTGATATTAAAAATGTACATAGTTTTCGTAATTTACAACTAGAACGGGTTCAAAGAAAATTTATTAACCGTCTTAACTATTGCCTCCGTAAACCTCCGATGGCTTATGAAAATAACTGTCGAACACATGGTCTGCTAACACTGAATGAAAGGCGCAAAGTTATGGACATGTGTTTGATTTATGATATACTTATATACCTAAAATTGCACTTTTTGAATTTAAATATTTCTAAGCAGTCCGTTCGCATGTTTTATACTTATCCTAGTTATACAGGGAAACCTATTATTAGCCATACAATTACAAACCTATAATAATAGGTTTCTTTAGGTTTATATAATAGTATGGTTACAAAATATGTGTTACTAATAAGTAACACATATTCTGTAACATACTATTATGTATCGCTGTTGGTTGCCTAAACAAAGTAATTTTACTACAAAAAAGTTTTTTTTTTCAGACATTTTGCGTGTCACATGTGGCCTGAGCGCATTTTCAAAAAATGTCAAAAATCTAACCTATCTTTCTCATAGCAACCTGGTTCAATTTTTTTAAATCTTTTCTATTGGTACTGAAAATCTGTTTTCAGAAATTTTAAATATCATATTATATAACTCCAAAAACAGAAAGAACGTTTCGGAGTCACCCGGATAACGCGCGGTGCTTGTTACGCTTACGACACCGATGAAGAGGCCGACAGTTAAAAAAGAATGATGAATTTTATTTCAATAAATAGTTATTTTCAGACGTTATCCCAGATTCCTTTTGTCCAATTTATTTAAAAAAACCTTTTAATTTCAGTTTGATGGTTTCGGGTAAGCTCTTTATTAATCGTACGTAAAAACGATTTATTTTGAAAAATGATTTATTCGCATCAACTGGCCAATGTTCACCTGAATACAATATTTTCAGACGGGTTGCTATAGGTTTTATTTTTTGTCTCATTTTAGATTTTCTCAAACGGTCTTCTGGGTGTGACGCTACTGCATATACTGGTTTCAGAAAATGGTGTTTTCGGTATCTAAAATCAACCACATTCTGAAAATCAGACAGATTGCTATGAAACAGTTCAGTATTATTTTTTACATAGATATTTCAAATGCACTTAGGTCAGACGTGACGCGGAAAATGTCAAAAATTTATCTTAATCTTCTTCAGTTGTAGCCACCGGCATTAAAATTTTCTTATATTTTTTGCAGTTTGCAGGTTGAATCGTTAATACATCTCCGTAAGATAGATTTGTTCCATTAGAACATATCTCTTATGAAAAAGTTATTTTTGATCAAGATACAACCTGACACTGACCTGCCGTAATCTTTTGATTACGTAAAAGAAGAAAAAAATACGTTACTAATCAGACAACTTTTCGATTGAACCAGGTTGCTATGAGACAGATAGGTTAAATTTTTTGACATTTTTGAAAATGCGCTCAGTCCACATTTGACACGCAAAAATGTCTGAAAACAAACTTTTTCGTAATAAAATTACGAAACCTATTATACATTTTAAATATCAGACATATTGTGATGAAATCGACTGCCTGTTTATTTTTTTAAAGCAGAAATGGGCTCCCGTAAAACTGGAATGTTTCTGACCGGTACTTCCCATCGAATCTGTTCAGAATCATCTAAACTAACGATTTTATACGGTTTTGGCCGTAAAACGATGTGACACGGTTTTGGTCGTGGGCTCTTGTACCACAATAAATTGTTAAGGAATTTTTATTTTTTTAATATCTTTTGAAATACTGAATGTACAAAATGTTGGATTACGCCAATATTTAGTAGAAATTTCTACTAAATATTGGTGCTATTGTTATCCGATTTGATCAACTACTTTAGTAGCTACGCACATATATTTTCTACAGACCGTCAGGATTGAGGAGCCACATAAAATGTGTTGTATTAGCGAAATTATATAGTTTTTCCATTTTGTTTTTATACTACAAATTAGAACGTATTTACTACTAAATTATACTAAAAATATGTTATAATTGGTTGATTACTTTTCGAGAAACAGCGCGGTGAAATTTATGGATTTTTATGAAAAATCAAAACATTGTAGCTATCTCAAATTCAGCCGTATAAAACCCATTTTTTTTGTAGAGATTACACATAAGTACTACTAAATCCTACCAAATTTTCAAAAATATCCGTCGGCTAGTTTTAGAGTTGTAAGGTGGCACCTCAATTCAGACGTCTGAATTGAGGAGCCACCTTAAAAGTCGTGTATCTTTTAAAGTGTTTTACTACAAATTCCAAGATCGGGCCTACAAAATCGCCTAATTTACTACTAAATATTGGTAGTACCCGCGTTTAAATATGAGACATGGCTCCTCAATTCATACGGACACGGCAGCACGGCATTAGTAAGGATTATACTTTAATGTGGCGCGTTACTTAAGAAACTTTAAAACCATTTTTCGTAAAGTTTTAGGACAAATTATATCCATTTATTTAGGACCTCATTTCTGACACAGTAACGGAAATAGAGTGGAAGGAGTGTTCATTATTGTTGGAGCCGCGAGACATAATTTTTGTGTACATTTTTATGTTATTTTTCTTGTCTCCGAAATCAGGATTATACTATAACATGCCAGTATTACGCAGGGAGACCTACATACTGGTCTGACATATGTAGGTATATACGAACCGTTGTTTCGCAGAACTGCCGAATCTTATCAAATCTAAAGAGCGTTGACCGCGGCCAATCACCTCCATGTAAGCTCTGGGGCTAAATTGAAACAGTTGAAGCTTTTGGGCAAAAAATTTACTAAATAAATACTATTTATTTTTTGCCGATGGGGAATCCCATGTCGAGTAAGAAAGTTTTTTTTTCCATATGAAAACATAGACTCCTATGAATAAGTACAGACACGAAACTCCACGAACGCCTGAAGAAGTTATTTCTTATGTTTTAGTCGGAGAAGTATTGAAAGTTCATGCTATGTTAGAATTCCTATTCTATTACGTATTATAGAAATTTATATACCTAAGTCCTTGCAGTTGCTGCAGCAGGGTGGCTATTTTTTACCACTGTGGGCTGATTTTTCAACAGTCAGATAACATTTACAGTATAGTTTGTAGTAGGTAGACACTACAGAACGCCACCTGTTCTGTAGTGTCTTGAATACTTTTTTGCTTAGTTTAAGTTCATACATCTGGTCATCACGCACACCGGTTGCGAGTACTATGCACCTGACCTTTCTGAAGAACATCACCAATAAGGTTATAAGGTCACTATGTCTTTCTAGGGCGTCCCCTGCCGGCGTTTCCACTCACATCTGCCTTGTTATTTAGGTACCTTTTGATAGTCGCCTTTCATTGATCCTCTCAACATGACAAAATCATCTCAGCATACCTTTTGTCTAAGGAATAAATATTGCTTATTGGCCTCAGAAATGTTCGCTGAGACCCACACAGATGGCTTTCAAGCCATAATACGCAAAAAAATAGCGTCGCTGCTGAGCAGCGTGCGGGGTAGTAGCAACTATATCCTGAGAGCTGTGGCGGAGAGCTATACTCTGAATATGAGACATTTTATGCGGAGGCTGCTCACTTGCTCAGGTAGGAAACATGTTTTCTTGTCTGGTCGTCCTCTGCATGGAATGTTTATTATTTCAAATATATTGAATCAATACTGCTAACTCTAAATTATAAGTTGTTTTGTATTACTAACACAATATGGATCACTGTTGTCCGAATTTTAATTTAATTTAATTAACATCTTTTATATGGAAAATGTGTCCAAATGTCATTTTTATTCTTCAGACGTAATTCAGCCATATCTGACCATTGAAAAATCAGCCCTAAATGAGCTATTATTATTACGTTATATATTATTAGTTAGTGCCGATACAAGAGAAGAAGATAAACGTTCTATTGAAAGAAACCTGTCAAATAAAATACAGCTTTCCTCAAATCAATCCTTATACGATACTGCCAAATCCGTTGACCCACTTTTCCTTGCGAAATGTCACCCTAAATTGGATCAAGTTTCCAAATTCACGTGTGGCACGCATTCAGCCTAAATGATGTACAGTCAAACGCATTTCAATGGTAACATTTGAACTGCGAAAATTGCCCTTACTGCTAGGACGTAAAGGCAGTGTCAGTGTCAAATTGGACGTATGGTTGAGGTTGACTGTACGCTGTCTGTCTAAATGAAGTACATTGAAGTATGTTATCAGTGCGTCGTATCTGATACTCCCACGCGCCGCGTCAAGCTGAGTTGCCGCGTTTGGTGGCAGCCGTACAGTGTTAGGTGAAGTTGGAAAAAGTGGACATCATCAGGTTGATATTATATTTATTTTGCACTAAACTATTTGATCAACGTAGATTTTTGTTCATTATTGGTGCCGATTCCCTTGTTCACAAACTAAACTAAATTTAAGTTCAGTGCATCTTTTTCTTTCTATTTCATTAAGAAAAGGACAGAAGATAAATTTTAGTTTAGTCCTGTCAAATTAATCAGCGCTTGACGTAAATTGACGTAATTTTAGTAGGCAAGTTTTTAATCACGTCTAAACTTGTATGGAGTTAGTGACAGGCGCTGATTAATTTGACAGGACTTAACTAAAATTTTTCTTCTGTCCTTTTCTTAATGTAATAGAAAGAAAAAGATGCACTGAACTTAAATTTAGTTTAGTTTGTGCACAAGGGAATCGGCACTATTATCAACATCAGGTTTTTTTAAACACAAATGCAGCAGCGGCTGTTTATTGATCACTCACAAGTTTCACATTTTCAATGTTAATCCAACTCGTACGTTACGCATTACATTATGTGCTTTAGAGATAGATACACATTTTTTCAGACCGATATTTCATGCCTCTTTTATCAGCAGACATTTAGTAATTTGACATTTTATTTTGTCACAAATCTGATCGGATTTAGGATGGGAAATGCGAAAAAAAAAAATTGTTATTCTGAATCAATTTGTACCACGAAATAAACATATAGGTTTCTACTGTATTTTTTGCGATTATGCTATAATAGCTATCAAATCCAAGACGTTTCCTTTAGTTTTAGTTAAATGTTTTGAAGCTCATACTTACCTACATCATTATCGACATCAGCTGTTTCTGAGTTTAAACATAGATACAGTGGTGGTTATTATTTTGATCATCGGAAAGTTTTGCGTGCTCAAAGTACCTACTCGACAATGTTATAAAACAATGATTGTAGACAATAAAATGGTTCCTTGTCTGTGTATTCATCTTTTTGAGGCTGACTGTACAAGGATCTTTTGGCGCCTGAATGACATTAACAGGGGGGCGTTATTAGTAGAGATTTTTGAAATTATCTCAGAAATTGTATTAACAAAACAAGATGGCGGCGTGAGTTCCGATTTTGACCACGCGACAAAAAAGCCTTGTAGTTATAAATCGTATCACACACATTACGATAGCACTTCAAGTCACCCTCTACATTTTATTCTCGCCATTTCTAATATTTTTTTTCTCTGTTTTCATCTAATTCAGGCTTTCACAAAATAAAAACTTCATATCTCCAAATCACATTTCCCTTTTCCTTTGACACACAGCACACGTCCGTTTCGCCCGAACTCTCTCTAATTACAGAAAACACACGACACGTGACTCACTGTGGACAGTACCTACTGTAGGTACTTACAATACAGTTACACTTAATCAATTGGATTACTGTAAACAATTGGCTAATCTAGGTCGCGGGGACAGAAGGCGAGGGAGGGGGGCGGGGCGGAGACAAACGTAATAGGAAATTATTATAGTAGTGATTTAATTATAGCGGTTTCAGGTTTTTGGTGAAGTGGGTGAAATTTAAAGTTTTTTTAGATTAATAGAACATTAACCCACATTACAATTTGATAGAGTAGGTCCTAGGTCTTATTTAATATAACTGACAATACGATATATTTGTCAAAAAGTGACATAATGGTCACATTTTGGCGACAGGTGCTGTTTAATAAAACGGAAACCTACGAAAAAATTGTCAGATTGTTGCCTGTTACCTGTCCCTTCTATTAAATAGGCCCCTGCAAAGAATATTTTACTATTTAAATATTTATTATCGCTGTGAAAAGTCAGGTTAGTCAATAACCATATGAAAAGAAAAAGACTTAATTTCATTCTGGTCATATTTTTAAACATTATTTTAAGGGCTGAGTTTTCAATCGCCTGACGCCGTCAGATTTCTCCCTCAAATAAGCTTTTGTATAGAAAATATGTCAAACCGCCATTTTTATTCTTAAGATAAAAGTTATTTGAGAGAAAACTTACAGAGAAAATTATAATGTAGTGGCTGAAAAAGTCACAGATCAACTTTCCTCAAACAGGTTTTCCGGGAGAACACACAAAAAAAGGTGTATTCTTACTGTGCGTTTGCACTGGCGAAACATCACAACAAAACATGTTGGAATTTCAATTTTTTCTGTCAATTTACCATACATTGTTTGACAAGAACTAGAGATTTCAAAATTCGCCAGTGCAAACGCACAGTTAGGCTGTGCTTACCAACAGAAAAACACCGATTCTGACGTCATCAACTAACATCGTAACTGACGGTGTATACGATTCATTAGCAATGTATTGATTCACGTTAGGCTTAAATTGTAGCAACGTAACAATTCTGTTAATTAGAACTATTTTTAACTAGTCATACATTGTGAGAATTTGTAGTTAATAAATGTTGTTTTAAGAATCCATGGAACTTCCATTGTTGAGAATTTTAACGCAAGGTCATTTAATTTATTAACAACTAGCTGTTTGTGCCCGATGTCGCCCGGGTGAATTTCCAACTTTTTCGGTGGATTATCCAAAAAAAGATCTGTCATACAAACCATGTCCTGACAATTTGGGACAGAACGAAATAAAAATCTGCCAAATCGGTCGAGCCGTTTTCGAGTAATGATCCGTCATACATGCTGCAATATATTTTATTTATTTAGATATATTACAGCTTGGAAGTTGTCTTCTCTTCTACAGAAGAAACATTAACAGGAAGCTTTTCTTTTCCTGCATCGGTCAATGTCGTACATAATGTGGTATAAAATATGGTAAACCAGCTGCGCCCCGCGGTTTCACCCGCATAAGTCTCGATCCCGTGGAAATATCGGGATAAAAAGTATCCTATATCCCAATCTGGGTCATGGTCTACCCATGTGCCAAATAGCATCCAAATCTGTTCAGCCGTTTTAGTGTGAAAGTGTAACAAACAAACTCATTTTCGCATTTATAATATTATTATAATAGTTAGGATATTTAACTGATCGCCTAAATACTTCTGGACCTTCTAATGAAGTACGTTTTTAATGAACATGTATGTTCTATGTTATGGGGTTTGTTTTCCGCACTTGTCCGTCAGGTGGACCATTGTGCGTGGGCCATTGCGGCCGTTTGATGGTTACCCAGCCCACCTGATTTGTTCAGAAAATCTGTGAAAGATCTGGGTGACGCGAGGGTTTCTGTTCTAATCTGGGTGACGCCTGTGCATTCAAAGAGCACGTGCGCGACGGTTTCCTCAGCCTCCATGCATGCCCTGCACAGAGGGCTGTCCGTTATGCCTATTGTATGGAAGTGTTTGTATAGCGAGCAGTGACCCGTGATGGTTCCCGTCACCAGGCGCAGGCCGTTCCTGTCCAGGCGTAATAAACGCCTGGTTAGCCTGCTATCCAGGGATGGCATAGCTTCCTTGGACTGCCTGAAGCCCGGTGTCGAGGTCCACCAGTACTCCGCTTGTGTGAGGATGAACTCCTGTAGCCACCTGCGTATTTGGTTGAAAGGGATTGGTACGATAGGTTCGGGTCCACAGACTGCCGTGCTAGATCCTCTTCTTATTAATGAACATCTAAAAACTTTTGGGTTTCTAATCATGCACATATTTTTAAGATAAATGTCCTCTTTTTAACTTTCTAGCCTTTTCTTACAGTTGGTCGCAGTAACTAAGCTAAAACCCCCCAAACAACTCCCCCCCCCCCGACCCTGACCAAATAGGTTAAGTTAGGTTAGACCTGCCGCATCCTATTCTTCAACAGATGAATTAAAGTATCTAAGTACCTACTTTGTGCTTTACAATTCGTGTAAAATTTTCTTGATTATTTCGCTGAGTTTTTGTGTGCACATAAATAAATAATGTAATGGTTTTAATTTAAACTCACAAGCCATACGTTTTAAAATAACCCCAGTAATCACTAGTATTCTCGGCCGGTCGTTAGATAGCAGTATAGTGACACACGGAAGGTCAGCGCGGCACCTTGACCCAGCGCGCGCGCAGGCCATCCTACCCGCCGCGCCTGTGAGTCACTCGCGCACGCGTTCTCTTGCGCATACTGTGTGGTGGATTAATGAACGCGCTTGACACTTTCAATGTCTAAAGGGTTCATGAAAATGGCTTCGAAGTAAAACAGGAGTTAGAATATTATAATTTTATTGTATTAATGTATGTTACAGCAAAATAAAAGGATATGGTTAAATGGTTAGGTACAGTTATTTATGCTAAAACTAGCTGTGCCCCGCGGTTTCACCCACATAAGTCTCGATCACGTGGGAATATCGGAATAAAAAGCATATTATGTGTTAATCCAGGTTATAAACTATCTGTTTGCCAAATTTCATCCAAATCCGTTCTGTAGTTTTTGCATGAACGAGTAACAAACATCCATCCATCCTCACAAACTTTCACATTTTTATTTATATTAGTAGGATGTTTCTGCGATCGGTTTTCTTTGAAAATCTGTCTATCCGAATTAGTATCACGAATGTTGATAATGAAACGGATTTTTATTCAAAACATTCTTTCAAACTGTTTAGTGGCACCCGGTTTAATTTAAGAACTAGGTACTAAGAAATCGTCTAGAAGGTGACATAGCCGCAAAACTGTTTTTTGTGAAAGTCTGTATTGCCCCTTCTAAATTTTGATTACCAAGGTCGCTTTTCCATGATAAATGTTTAATTAATCTTCTTTAACCATCTCTGTGGTCTAGTGGTAAGACCCAGACCCAGAGGCCTCGGGTTCGATTCCCAGTGGGGGCAAAATTTTCTGCTCGATTTGGTTGGTGGTAGGACTTGTTCTAAGTCCGCCTGGCTAGCTACCACTATCATAACTAAGTCTATTACAAAAAAAAAAAAAATCAAAATTCTTTATTTCACATAAACCTACATGGGCACTTATGAAACGTCAGAAGCTAGGTGCACGGTTCCAATTCGTCGATTCCTATGGAGAAGAGCCGGCAAGAAACTCCACGGTTACTCTTTTAAAAATAATTACTTTCAAATAACAGTGTTACTAGGTATGGGAGGACAGTGTAGGTCTTTCAATAAGTACTAAGTACTTAACAAAATAGAAAATGGTTTACAGGTCTACAATTCACTAAACCTACAGCGTTCTCACATTCACAAAATAGAAAAGAATCTATACAAAAGATAAATAAATTAATAAAAGTATAACCTATTTTAATAATACGCAATTATATGATTGCTATTACAATTGTAATCAATCTGAATAATTACCATGTCCAAAAAAGTCACAAATAAAGAGTTGAAATTAAATCGTAGGTCTTGGATGTGTCAATCTAATGTCAAATAATAGAATAAATATGTCAAGGACGAATGTAAAATTAAAGATTAAAATAAACATGGTAATTTGGGAGCAGTTAATAGACTCTTACTTATTTATGCCGTTAATGAGGTACCAGGGAAGCCACATGTGCAGAAGGAATTATTGCCAAACTTCCTTGTCTTCAACGTAGTCTTTAATTTTATAATATGATTTCTTGATAAGGACACGTTTGATGTGGGTTTTGAACTTCCCATCGCTAAGTTCTGTCACCGACTTTGGCAACTTGTTATAAAAGCGGACACTGTTTATAAGATTACGATAACAACAATGACAGCATTGTTGTGTTTCGTCAGTTAGAGGTAAGATAGCCAGTTCCTCTGTGGTTGAGGATTCCAGGTGATGCTCGCTGCCACCTTTGGCCTGTTTTCACTTACCATCAGGTGAGATGAAAGCTAAGAGCTTCCCCGTTGTGAATAAAATAAATAAAAATGAAATCTTTTTTTTCTTTCTTCCGCCTCCCCGGAGGTCAAGCTCTACACCTCCGGCTCTGCTAAGATGGCCTCCATTACATCCCTTTATCCCCGACAAGTAAAAACGTTACACACACCCAGTTCTTTAAAATTTTAATAAAACAATAGATTTAAAGACTCAATACCAAGGTCCATTATCTTTTTGCCCCCAAGATCAATATAAATAACGTTCTCTCACACAAATACCATTCAACATTATCTTGCGTTTATTTCAGTCCGCATACGTCGATAAACTAATCAATACATTCTATGTGTGCAGGAATGTAATTAGCGCACAATTTTAGCCTGTCTCGGTTGAGATCGGCTGGATAAGGTGAATTATATAAATAAATCAGCAAGGAGTCTTTATACAGTGTGAGTGCACATATCGAAATGAGGGAATCTATGCTTAATTTTATAGAAGGATTTTTTCTTTTTTTTAAACTTCTTTTTTGTAGAATTTAAAAAATAAATGTAACAAATCGGTGTAACTTTTAAGCTAAATGATCTATCGCGATGAAACAAACTTCATAACGATTGGAAGTAATTAGGCGTCCTCATAAAATTGTGGAAAAAAAAAATACCCTCAATTGATAATTACACGTTTTTTTGCAAAAATCTGTTATTTTTTTCATAAATTTTTACAATAATCGTAATATTTCTCAATAAGATGAGAAAGAGAAGAAAAAAAAAAAAAATTTTTTTTTTCCGTCGTTAAAATTAAGCATGGATTCCCTCATTTCGATATTATGTGCACTTTATAAAGACACACTGTATTGCTGGCGATGTTGACTTGTGGGTCACAGCGGATGTTAAGGTGCAGGGGAGATGTAGAAGTCTCACTTAGTTAGCCTGATACCAACTTTCAGGTACTTGTAGCTTAAATATTAATACAATATTACATCACTCCTGTAGTCCCCGCAGAAGTGGGCGGAGGCAGGAATATCATAGTTTTTTCAGCTAAAACGGATAAAAACTACAGTCACGATTTGGATTGCTTTTCCTCCTGGCTGGATAAGTTGGGGTAGGTTTTCAGTGACACTTACATCCGTCGCCCCCCATCACACAGGACCCAAGATGACGGCGCGAAGTGGTCTCGAGTTCGAACCCAAGGCACGCACCTCTGACTTTTCGGATTCATGTGCGTATTGTCTAATTATCACTTGCTTCAAAAACGGTGAACGAAAACATCGTAAGGAAACCGGCATGCATGAGAGATATTTCTCGACGGCATGTGAAGCTAAGTCAGAGGCCCATGGGTGGCTTTAAAACTCTGACACCAGGTTAGTCCCTAACCACACGATAAAAAAGAAACTCATTGTTGTGGGAGATCATACCTACGTTACATGACAAGTCGACATTCGACCAATCGGTTGTTGCGTTAGAAATTGGTCTGCTGTCATTCTCCAAAAGACAGGTGATCAACTTTACAGCATCTTCAAACTTAGCCTGTGCCAACATCGTGACACACCTACTCTTCTGCTGATCCCCTGTCCATGTCCTCGCCGCTGGCGCCAGTCACCGGGTCAACTATGCGCACTGACCACATACCGATGACTTGCCTACATGATAATTATGTGATCGACTTCCTTTGTTGTGATCAACTCGATCAGCTTGTAATGTATCGGCGAATGTTTTGAATGTGAATCATTGGTTTTGTTGCCAAGCGTGAAAGTGAAACCGCGGGGCGCAGCTAGTATTATGTTAATGCGAAAGTGACTATTTGGTTGTTGCGCTTTAACGCTAAAACGGCTGAACGGATTTGGATGAAATTTAGCACGTGGGTAGACCATGACCTGTACCCTAATTGCGTAATACAACACAATCTGTTTCGATTTGAAACAGATAGCTAATCCATTACTTCAAAAGTTGGGAACAAAAAATCCGCTCAACAACGTAAATAACGCAATAAATGTTGTTGAACTGTCAAAATGAAACAAATCAGGCAAAATTGTTTTCGAAAATAAGTTACGCAATTAGGGTACTGGGTTGGGACAGCGGATAATTTTTATCCCGATATTTCCACAGGATCGAGACTTATGCGGGTGAAACCGGGCGCAGCTATTTGGAAATAAAAAGTTATTGCTACTTAAAATTCACGATTTAAATACAAAAATACTTACTCAAATTATCTGTGTAGACAATAATCCTCGGTGACCATTTGTTTCGATGGTTAATACAGTGTGAGTCTTCATAATGTGCACATATCGAAATGAGCATCTATGCTTAATTTTATCGACGGAAAAAATGGTCAAAAATTTATTTTTGGTTTTTTTTTATTTTTTTGTAACAAAAAATTAAAAAAAAAAATATTCTCTTGGCCATTTTATTTATAAATTTTACAATTATTGTAAAAAATTATGAAAAAAATACAGATTTTTGCTAAAAAAACATGTTTTTTTCAATTGAGGGTAGGTTTTTTTCTCAATTTTAATTTTATGTGGACGCCTACTTACTTCCAATCATTATAGAGTTTGTTTCATCGCGATAGCTGATTCAGTTTAAAAGTTACACAGTATTGTTAAAAAAAAAAAAAAAATTATCCATAAAAGTATTTTAAAAAAAATTAGATTTTTTAAAATATTTTTTCTGTCTTTAAAATTAAGCATAGATTCCCTCATTTCGACATGTGCACATTATAAAGACTCACACTGTATATTAATATAGAGTGAAGCTGGGGAGTTTGTTACCCTATCTCTATTCACTAGAAAAAGATGGACGGTTTTGAAGGCTGATTAATTATTATTTCACGTTCGGAGAGTAGTTGTGTGTTTATACCGGTGCTGCATAAATAAATGGTTTGTTGATTTTTGCAGTGTATTATTAGAATAATTATTTATCTCTTTGATCATACTTCTCGCCGCTTGCCACCATAGCAAATTGGTGATTACTTTAAAGGCTGTATTAGTCTACCAGTGCTGATCAACTGAAATTACTAGTGCACCTGTCTGGATTTAATTACAGTAATTTTAAATACTACTGACTGGGTTTCGTCTCTCTGTCAAATTACCAGAGAGTAGGTTATTCTGTTAAGGAAATTCTGACTTTGAAGCTGATACTTAGACACCTGAGAAATGTTAGACTTGTTCTTTATTTAATGGGTTAATGCCATAATGGGTGAAATACTATCAATCTTTATGAGCTTCAAGTTTTTAAAAGAAGCACTCGCAGAATAGGGTAGTTGCCTAGGTAAAAAAACAGAAATACTATTTAGTCCGTCTTTCAGATAATAAAAAAATATTAGACACGTATTTTTTGCTTTATCATATTAATCAAAAATAACTTAGAAAACACGCATTAAAGTTGGGGAGTGGGGGCTCGCTACGTCACAACGCACTATTAAATCTAGCAAGGCGTGACGTCATGCCACATTTTAACTCAATGTATCACCGTTATCTTTTGATTACGTCAAAAAAGAAAAAATACGTGTTCAATATTTTTTTATTATCTGAAAGACGGACTAAAAATAAAAAAAATTGGACACAGGCCTATTGTATGTTACCTACTTCGCTGGCTCTAGAAGCATGAAATTTTGCACTAGAGTTTTGTATCGGAAGTGAAAATTCGTCCCCTGAAGGGGTTAAATAGAAGATGAAAGTTTTAATGGAAGGTCGACATTTTTGCCGATGAGAAATCCCATCGGGCGTACGATTTGATTAGTACAGTTTCAAGAACTACCCAAAAATAGAGCTGTTCTTAAAAAGCAATGTCCATAAACATCACCGTACCGCCTTATTCGTCGTATCCCTATAATAAATCAACAAACAGGGGGTTAAAGTTTTATTAGGTAACCAATAAAAAGCTTGTACGGAATTAACTTAGTTGCCCCCGAGACCACCCGAACCCTCGACAAATAGATCGGGTACAATCGGGTACCATCGAGGTTTAAAGAGTACTTTTTTAAATTATTGGTACAACGATACAACTACTGCGGGGCTAAGGCCTCTTCTCATATAGAGAAGGCACGAGTATTGATCACCAGGTTTGCTCAAGACGGGTTGGCGATTTCAAGTCCAGGTTTCCTCACGATGTTTTTCCTTCACCGATGTCAGTAATATACAAGATAAACTCAGAGTACTAACACATAATTATGAATTGAAAAGTCACATTGGTACTTGCCCGGATTTGAAGTCACAACCTCGTGCATAAGAGGCCATCACGACATAAGAGCAATACAATGACATATCCCGCTAGGTCGGCAAACTCATTGTCAAAAGAGCCAAATATCAATACTATAACGACTAAGATTTCTTACGAGCGCCAATCTTTTCTGTGTGTCTATACTGTTTCAATCAGCATTGCCAGACGTCCCGATTTTTCAATCAAAATTAAATGTCCCGCGCGGGACAGGCTCAGTCCCGCTTTTCGGGAATAACTCGACCGTTCGAGCAGTATGCTGAGGAAGCGCGGCCGGGTGGCACAGACAAGTGTGGACTGGCCGCCCGACCGGCGCGTAATCTCAGTAGCTCCTTAAATTATATTATTTGAAACACCACATTTTTCTAATGAATAAAACTTTTTTTGACTTTGATTTTTGCTTTTATTTTTTTTTATTCAGAAGACAAGAAGACTCAACTACCTAACGATAGGGTAAATCTGATTTAAAATACATTTTCTATGGCTATTTTTGCTATCTATTGTCACGTAAACGTAACTTAAAACTCAAATAAAAAGATAAATATTTAAATACTTCTGATTATATACGTTTTTTTATTATGTCCCGCTTTTGACGAAAGAATCCCGCTTTTTTCACTCAAAAAGTTTCAGAATCCCGACATGGCAAAAAAAAATCTGGCAACGCTGGTTTCAATACACTTTTCATAATTCTTAAAACTCCTATTTTCTTTCCCTCCACAACGCTTTCTAAAATTATCTGGCTCAGAAGCAACTTACATCACACTTACAACAACATCTCCTTGGCATCTTACTTATTAACAAGTTAACCTTGGGAAAATTTGCAAGGCAATTTTTTGTGAAAATACTTCGGAAATTAATCTTTGAAATATAGTTTACCTAAGTACATTTTGTATAAAACTTGATATCTTGCATAATAACCGAAACCCCGACCCTCGTGCGCACTCATCGACATTTTGTACAGACAGAGCTGCACTCTATAGGTTAAAGAGCCGCGGTTTGTCGACCACTGATATAGCCGACTGAAAACTGGGAAATTATTGTAAAAACCGTTAAAACACTTGTGTATTCGATCATACTTACGCAGCCGCCGGGCATCGCCCGCATCGTTACAAACTTAGTGACAAACAAACACGTGTTGTTATTAGGGGAACATGTGCGTGTACGCATCTTAACGTTATCATCCGAAAATGCACCTTATGTTTTTATAATTAATGTTTAATTTCCCATCAACTTGTATAAGATGTAGTATTAATGAATTTCAAACTGTAACTCAAAGAAAATTGGGTTGAAAATGATTTGGAAATTGATTTAAAAGCTGCGTAATGAGTTTTTCGTCTTTTATGCTTTTCATAACAAACATTACTTCAATTAATTTTTAGTAGCTCTCTTCAAATTATAACTTTATTTTCATAACCATAAGATTTAAAATTCTTTACATGACGTACTAAACTGCGTTGCAGTTTAGGATGTCTTTGTAGTAGGTAACTGTCTACGTATTTTTAACTCTATTTTTATCGGAATAAAGTTCTTAATTCTTTTTATAGTTGTTAGTAAGCCACGTGCGACACACGAAGGGTGTCATAATAGGTTAGGAAAGGGTTATATTCTAGTTATTGTTATCATCAAAGTGTAACGCGCATGCGTGGAGCGACTCAAGCGCATGCACTCGATAAATGTTAAGCAATTGTCGGTAGTGTATTAATTGGCATATTTATTTAATAAATTAATAATAGTAGAGTCTGATTTAGAAAAGTGCTAACGAGGTGCCCGTGTGTATGGAAACTAATGGATGTCGATGAATTTTTTGAATTTTTTGTTTATCCTACACTGTCCCACTGCTGAGCAAAGGCCTCCCCCAAATCCTTCCATGCATCCTTTTCCAGAGCCACCTCCATCCAACCCTTGCGGTACGCGTCTAGGTCGTCTCGCTATCCTCTTCCTGGGCCGGCGTCGGCGGCGTCGGCCATCCTCAGGCACCCACCGTGTGGAGACTGTCAGTTGCCCAACGGTTACGATACATGCGGCTGACATGACCCGCCTAATCTCATTTTAGTTTGGCAGCCTATTATATTATGTACCTATTTAAAATAATCTGAATTAAAAATTCCGGTTCCATAAATTTTAGTCGATTTGTTTACCCAATTTCGTTGACAAATTTAATATTCATAGGAAAACATAGGAAATGCGCCTGAAAGACGAAAAGTGCTTTACTACAGTTAAAATGAAGTAGTTTACACAGGGCTTAAGAATATGACGAACACTAAACCTCTGTTAATACCTAAAAAACGAGATACCAAAAAACTGCTCCAATTTTCCAAATTCGGTCACAAAAAATCTAGCCCCCGCCATTATATGGAGCAATCTTTCAGCGGGGCTATCGAACTCCCCTCGTTGAAATAAATCGGGTCAGAGGAACTCCACACACATAACAAATCGAGGAGCATTGTCAGCTACTTGCTCGGTCATTGACTTCGGCATCAGATTAGATAAGCATGCATGTGTGATCTGACTCATATTCTGTACACATAGATAAAGTTGCAGATGTTGACTTCGATATATATAAATGTAGATGTGAAGTATTATGATATTTATGGCAAATATTTATTTACATTACAAAACACCACGCCCGTAGTCCTCGAAGGGTTGGGCAGAGGTGTACCTATTGTACACTCACATTTCGCCAGTTATAAACCTATAAAACTTAGTTTAAGTGTGCTTGAAGAGTGGTCAATAAGTGTTAATTCATAACATCAGGTGTAATGACAACTCACTTCAAGCTCACTTAACACATTGAGTGCCGGGAGCCCTCCTGGAGGGTTCTCCTAGTCGCTTATGGGATGCCGGGAGCCTTCGCGGAGGGCTCATTTTAAATGTAGGTTTTTCTTAGCGAATACAGCATTATAAATTGTGAAAATAAAATCTGATGTATATTTTAACAAGATTTATTAACATTATGCGTTGGTTTTAAAATCTAAGTTTTTGTTTTTTTAAATTCACGGTTACAAATATAAACAAAAAATGTAAAAGGGTAAACTCCTTATAGCGACAAGACCCCCTGAAAACACAATTTTACTTCGTTTTACAGTGTTTTAAACCTAATATCGTTGACCGTCCGCGATAGTTAACTTTAGCGCAAACGTAATGTCGGTAACCCTCCCGGAGGGTTCACTTCCAATAAGTATGTATGGCGGCATGGCGAACGAGTTCTATGAAAAGTGGGTGGAGTCCAAAGTGTTAAACTAAGTTTTCATGGTAAAAGTTTTATAGAATAGACTGGCTAGTTTTAATACAACAACCTATTACGGGTTATGTTTACAGGGTACTGTTGAATTGTCAAGAACCTACATCGTCAGTCCGTAAATCAGAAAGTTAGTGGCTTTTTGGTCTTAAGGTAAGTCCAGTTATTTTTGTAGAGGAGCCCTAGCATCAATACAAAAACGACTTTTAGCCCTATGACATTTCCTATTGCAGGAAAGACTATCTTTGAACAAATACCTCCTTATTAAAAAAACTCGGAGTAAGCCGACGTTCGCACGGACGTAATAAAATCGCGGCGGGATTTTATCGCGCACTGGATTTTCAATGCTCTGCTTAGCACCGAGAGTTGAAAATCCAACAGTGTGTTTTTTTAACGCGCTGGGATGCACTCTATTGAATTCTCAATACTTGGCTTAATACCGAGAATTGAAAATCCAGTGCGTGATAAAATCCCGCCGCGATTTTATTACATCCGTGCGTACGTCGTCGGCTAAATGTCAAACTCAAACGTCTATGAATGTATGGTAAGTAAATCTGAAGAAAATATTGGATGTAACTTTACTCCGCTTTTATTAATAAAAGGGATAGTGTATATCTGTCATGCACTTATAGTGATGAAATGAATGCGCTATAATTTTTGTAATTTATTGATATAAGTTGTGGCGCCGCTGGTGGCCAGGAATAGACCACTCAAGCTCTTCCGTGTGTGTCGCAAGGACTAATTAAGAATATATAAAAACATCTAATTATGAGTCGATCTTGTAGGGAGACAGCGAGTTGAATTAAATCTGAATATAGTCGACCAATTCCTAAATATTCATAATTAAAATCGTGTCCATGAAAGAGAAGAAACCCTTTATTTTCCTATCGCTTTGTAGGTTATTTTAGACAGAATAATAATAATTATAAGGCAAATTGCAAGTATGCATATCAACGCCACCAAATCAACAAATACAAAAAAAAAACTATGGCACTCCGGGAGTGCCGACAGAAGTGAAAACTTGAAAAAAAAATCGGTACCGCGGCAATCAACGCGTTGATGTCTTTTACTCCACGGTGTCGGTAACAGGTCGCAAGTTCAACGGTTTTTTCCCATCTCAAAAATGCCCAACGCGCCTAAGGAAGTTTTCACTTCAAAAAACATTTTGAAAACTCATCAAAGTAAGAAAAATATACAAAAACTAGCTGCGCCCCCAGGTTTCACCTGCATACGTCTTGATCTCGTGAGAATATCGGGATAAAAAGTTTCCAAATTTCATAAAACTCCGTTCAGCCGTTTCAGCGTGAAAGAAAAAACTAACTTTCGCATTTTAAATAATATTTTAAGTTAGGATGGTAAAAGAAATATCCCTTCTACACATAGCTATTCTAGCTATTAGTACCTACCAATTTTTTATAAAAGGGGACACCCGATATATCGAGCGATTGATAACCGGATGTTGTCGCTTGTCCCGCTTTGTCGCTCGAAACGCATACCGCTTGTGTAACGGGACACACTGATCTCCTTGTGCTTTGCGTCAAGCAAAAAAAATTGAAAGTATGCCTGGATTTAGCTAGTAAGCTCATGAAAGCAAGTCTTTTATCAAAGGACATTGAATTCTGACCTGAATTTAAAGTGAACGTGTCGGTCGTCCGGTGGCGAGATGGGCGGACGACATTGTTACCATTGCGGGTACAACCTGGATGAGGCTGGCACAGGAGCGTGGGGATTGGCACAAGAGAAGCCTATGTCCAGCAGTGGGCAAAGTCAGACTGTGGATGATGATAATGATAAGTGTCTAGTACTTAGTAGGGCTCCATTCAACCATTTTGATGTCTGATGCTAAGCTGTAGCTAGTGTTGTGAGTGAAAATATCATGAGGAAACCAGCATGCCTGAGAGATATTTCTCGACGGCATGTGAAGCCAAGTCAGAGGTCCATGGACGGCATAAAAACTATGACATCAGGTTAGTCACTAATCACTCGAAAAAGAAGAAGATGTAGTTAGTTTCCAGTTTGAGAGCTTCAGGTATTTACAGGGTCATACGGCTTTTTAATTTTGTCCCTGAATGGTGAACGTCCTAGCTTGTCGTAGCTAAGTATTGCAGTTGTAAAAGGAAGGGCTTAATATTTAATACTAGGTGGCCATTTATCTATAATAAATGTCACTATGGGAATCCCAGGCTGATTTCCAGCTACCGTAGGCGCGGGCTTGCGGACGGTGAGCAATGGGTAGCTCGCCGTCCGATAAAGCCAGGCCCGGGTCGACGGCGCGTTGTGTTCCACGCGCGCCCAAAGAGATGTCAGTACAACTGACGGGGTCCGCTATGGTCGATTCCTGTCGGGGTCACGGGAAAGTCCGAAAGGGTTACCGTGAACACGGGTGGGTTTTAGTCAGTAAGAGTCTGACACGCCCTCCCGCTCCGCCCAGAGCGGGAGAAGTTATTTGATAATTTCCCACCGAAAAAAAGTGTCACTATAGATTCTAAAGTGACACTTAGTGAAATATTCAAAGATTATGATGCCCTATGACATAAGGACAGACATCGACTTAGTAACAGGATGCCACGCAGGCACCATAGAACAATAGAAACAATGATAAATTGTTAATCTCTAACTCTTACAATATACCTTTTATGTACATAACAATATTAATATTTTTTGTGGAGCATTACTCAATACAATCAATCTAGTTTTTGCAGTCAATATGTAACCGGCGGATGACATCACTACATCCACCTTCCTAGGTGTCTTGGACGTTTCGGCTGTCTATTAAACGTAGAACTACGCTTGTCATGTGGCAGGACTTGTCAGTTTGAGGATGATTAACAATAGCCCTATTGAGGCATTTATTTCACTGGACATTTTCAGCCTTGTTCAAATTATATTGTGCTTGCTAAATAGCCACTAAGAATAATGGTCTTCGCAGTGTGGTTGGTAGCAGCTGGATTAGAGTTGCCGAGAATCGAGCTGAATGGCGTGCAATTGGAGAGGCCTATGTCCAGCAGTGGACTGCTATAGGTTGATCATGATGATGACTCAATATCATGCCGGAGGCTGTAGGCAGTTTTTTTGCGGCGGTGCTGAGTTTCGGTTTGGAGGATTGTGGGTGCCAGTACATTTTAGCTAAGCTTCTGGAATGGAAACGCACCTGGGATGCCTCTGGTATTCAGTGACCATCAGGTGGGTCGGTGGTATAAGGAGATTATCTATGACATTGAATTGCAAACAATTGCTATTCAATTTGTGAATGACACATACCGATTCCCACACAGAACAAAAATATTTTTCTGTGACGTAATTTTTTTTCTAGCCTAGCAAGTCAGCAGCAGTTTGTGATGAATTTCCAGACAAACACACTAACAGTTTCTTATCAATCTTATGACTGTAGAAACGAGCTGACAATGGCCTTATGACCTTCTTGAAATAAGCGCGTTTTTGTGCGCAGTGTCATCATGTGATCACATCATCGTCTTTACAAGCGTGTGCTGTGTTGTGCTTGATTTAACATCATTTTGGGTTTGATAGACATTGTTTTTTTATCAGGATATGGTAATATCACGAATGGAGGAAACTTATGAAATATTAATTCTGTCAGAACAATATTTTTCCAACACGTACAATACTTTGTTTAGCGTAGCTGCGTCGGAAATTCGGTGTGTTTACTTACGCCTCCAATGCTTTTTTAGGGTTCCGTAGTAAACAAGGAACCCTTATAGTTTCGTCATGTCCGTCTGTCTGTCTGTCTGTCTGTCCGCGGTCTAGCTCCAAGACTGTTAGTACTAGAAAGTTGTAATTTGGCATGGGAATACATATTAATTATGCTGACAAAGTGGTAAAACAAAATTAGTAAAATTTTTTTTTTAGGGTACCCCCTACACGTAAAGTGGGGATAATTTTTTTTTCTATCCCTTAGTGTGGGATATCGTTGAAAGGTCTTTCAAAAACATTGTGAGTGTGTTACAACCAATTCAGAGATCCGTTTGCGAAATATTAAGCTTTAAAGTGGAAAATTTTGTTAGAGTCAAGTGTCCCCCCCCCCTGTCAGCTAAATAGTTGGTTTTAGATATGTGAAAAAATTCACGGCAGTAGCTTATATAACGAATTTAAAGGGAAAACTATCACAACTGAGTAGGCTTTACAAGTTAACGAGTAATAATCGACCAACTTAGATTTGCGGTTGTAAAAACATGTTCTCCCATACATTCTGTATGAAACATTTTTTTTTTCAACTACAAAGTTAAGTTTGTTCTTGGGATAAATTCATCCCAACTACGGAACCCTACATTGTGCGTGGTCCGACATGCACTTGGCCGGTTTTTTTTTAAATTATAATCAGCAACACAACAGGACAAAAATACGTAGCGTAATTTACAGTGTATCTACCTTAAATTAACACGCCGAGTTTCCGTCACGTAATTTTCAGCAGGTGTATCACTACGCTTATTTCGCAAATAATTTCGCTTATTTCAGTTCTTTATAGTTTCAAAAATACTTAAAATTAAATGAAAAAAAATAGGCAAGTTATTAACTAAAAGGCAAGGTCGATTTTTTGTCTCTCTCGGCATCATTTGAAGACCCTCTTCACAAAACGTGTTGGAGCATCAAAACTTTGACATGGGTTCAAGAAGTGATGTGGGAAAAACATATCCTCACAACAAAACAAGCAGGTATATGTCCCACTGAAGGAGGTCAACAGTTTTATTTTGAAGAAAAAGCTTCCAAACCTGGCGATCTCAAAATAGGGATGTAGGTTTTTTAAAGGGGAAGCGGCCACGTTGTACGTTGAGAAGGTATAGCAACCTAACCTTGCTGAGAGGTTAATCTATTGACGGCATCTATTCACATAATTACAGTTTCTGACGACACGAGATAGGGTTTTGTTTTCAATCTTATTATTTCTATATTTTCAAACAAGATATTTTCATAATAAGTAAGCTAACGACTGCCTCGTTGGTCCAGTGGTCCCAAGCGATATTGCTGAGCATGCGGTCCTGGGTTCGATTCTCGGGTCGAGCAAAACTCCGAGCTGCTACTGAGACTAGAATTCTCAGTAGCAGCTCGGAGTTTGGATTTGTGCTCGGTTGATGGCAATAGGCTCGCCCCCCGTTACATGGAACTTAAACATAACTGGCGAAATGTGGGTGTACTAGGTACACTTCTACCTAACCCTTCGGTCAGTACAGGCGAGATGATAAGTTATATAAGCTAACAGTCTTAAAATAACAATAATATGTTTTTTACTTCATCAAATACTTGTTAAGCACGTGGGCAGCTTTAGGATAGCCGAGGGTAGCCAAGAAAAATTCCACTGTTCCTTTCAAAAATATTCCATATACCCAGATAATAAATATTAGTAACAAAAAAGCTATAAAGCTCGACCTAGACCCGATTACGTTTATATCGCAATAACTCGGCCATCGTGTAACTTATAGTGGGCCAGCGTGGGCGATTGTGTGCGGTGCTGAACTGTGTGCTTCAATGATTGTAGGTAACGTAAACTTAGGTAAAATATATAATAGCAAATAACGATAAGGATGAGATTTGGTGGCATAAAGTTTAAGACTTCAAGGCCCAGGGTTGAAATATTAAATATATTAAAAGGCATCGCCAGTTTTACATTATTTCCGATTTGAATGAAATAATTCTTATTGTGTGTCATGAAGGGTTTTCTGTTCTAATCTATTTTATTCTGTTACTTTTGTAGGAGCTACAAGGTGTAATTGGAATCATGGAAAACCTGAAAAGGAGTGATTATACTCATCGTTATCTCTCTTTCTTTTACATAACATAACATCACGCCTTGTTTCCCTGAAGGGTTGGGCAGAGGTGTACCTGTAATAGGTACAACCATATTTCGCCAGTTATGTTTAAGTTCCATGTAATAGGGGGCGAGCCTATTGCCATCAACCGGGCACAAATCCAGACTCCGGGCTGCTGCTGCTCTTTTTTTCTTCTTTTTTTTTCTCATCGTTATGACCAACTTATACTACAGGATCGCGAAAATTTTGGTAGGTGCAGATATTGTTTTTTAGCAAGATCGTTTTTTTTAATAAAACTAAGTAACAACCCCATCGATCAGGTTAAGCTATACTTGCCGCGGTTGGTCCGTGGATGGGTAACCATCTTTAGATATTAAGACCCCTCCGTGCCTCGGAAAGCACGTTAGCCGTTAGTCCCGGCTATCATTTGTAGATCTTTGATAGTTGATACGGGTCGTCAGAAGCCCGAAAGTCTGACAACCAGTCTTACCAAGGGGTATCGTGTTACCCAGTTACTAGGTTGTGGAGGTTAGATAGGCAGTCGCTCCATGTAAAATACTGGTTTTCATCTGCATCCGGTTAGACTGGAAGCCGACCCCAACATAATTGGGAAAAGGCTAGGCTAGGTGATGATCATCATTGTTATATTGAGCTACATCTGTGGATTCATCTGAAATTTCTCAGTAGGAGCTCGGAGTCTGGATTTGTGCTCGGTTGATGGCAATAGGCTCGCCCCCTATTACATGGGACTTAAAAATAACAGGCGAAATGTGGGTGTACCTGCTACAGGGACACCTCTGCCCAACCCTTCGGGGAAACAAGGCGTGATGTTATGTTATGTTATGTTATCTGTGGATTGATATTTTAATCTACCTCGGCCTATGGTAGTCGTATTGTGTTATTTCGCCATATGCTTTCCTTCCCAGTTAACTAACTTTGTTTATATTTTACTTCTAGTTTATAAGCAGCTTCTGTCCTATGTCATTTCTCTTTTAATGTTATGTACCACCTATAATTTGTGATACATTAGCAGTAATACCTTTCCTAAATAATATTGTAAGCCAATGTTGAATGTATGTATGTGTTGGTATTTAAATATTTTTGATGTCATCTACTCATCATGCTGCTGGACGTCCTTTCTTCTGCCTTTTTTCGGCCATTTTGTCCCTGTAAATAAAACTAAGGTTTTAATAAGGCGTTAACAAGGATAACTTTTCTATAACATCGATGGAAGAATTAAGTGGCTTTGTTTAAATTGGATGCCCACAATATATAACTATCAGAAAGTAATGTACTCACTTTTACTCATTTTAAATGCAAATCACAACAATTCGAACCGATCGTTTATAAAATCCTCTTTACCCATAAAAAAGTGTGATCAATTCTCTAAAAGTCGGACATACTAGAATAGTAAAGATTTAACGTGTACTTAACCTCATAGTTATTTGTAAACCAAAGGACTTACCGTCGGTCACGTTAGTTAACGGTTCAAGGACTGGGGGATGTGGTTACAGTGTTAGCGATTGGCGGGCAAAGGATAGTTTGATCGCTCTCTCACTGCTGAGAATCGTGACTACGTTTCAATTTGTCAACGGTTTTTCTCCATCTGTCGCCTGGTGGAGTGCGGTGCTGATAGGTATCTCCAGTTGCTCGAATGTTTCCTCCGACCACCGTTTTGGGCTTCGGCCTCTGGGTGTTTTGCCCTCTATTTTTCCTGTCACCTTTAGACGTTCCATGTTGTTGGTACTTCTTGCGGGCAATGTGGCTGAAGTTTCTCGCGACACGTTGCCGGCAGGTTGAATATTTTGGAATTTCTTACTCATCAGCTTTCAAGAGGAAAACGGGGAAAACGATTGTATTGTACAGGCGGTTCTAATAGGGCCAGTTTCTGTTAAATACTTTGCCTTATGTAACATTTGGTCTATACAGAGTTCGTAGCATTTGATTTTAGGTTAATAACATTGTTTTATTTATACATAGGTATATCCCAAGGGATGGAAAAAGGAACAAAGGACAACAGGCGAAACGTTGGGAAGACGACGTCAAAAGAGTAGCTGGTGGAGAGTGGAGGGCGAGAGACAGAGTGAAATGGAAATCTTTAGAGGAGGCCTTTGTGGAAGGAAAAGCTGTTTAGGCAAAAAAAAGTACACCGAACGTCAATATTTAAGAAAATTTTAGTCGGTACATAGAAAAATATTTTAGAAAACTTTATAGAACCAGTAATAAAAGCTTTTTTATACCACTATAAGATCGCCGATAACATAAAGGATCTTTTCTTCTGCAGAATGCAAGTACAAAGTAATTTTAAAGTCGCTTCACAAACCATAGAAGACACCCACTTATTTTTTTTGAGCTATGCTATTATATGCTAAAACACTATAAGTCGTGAATAGTCTTCAGCAACCGAAGACTTTCCAAACTTTTCTTTACAGCTGTGGTGTTGACGATAGACTAAATTGCATCCGCTACCGCTTGCAGTGCCACGACATCCTAACACAGTACAGTTGTGCCACTTGTATTGCTAATGTCCACTCAATTCGCACTCGCCGACAAACAAACATGTCACATATTGTCTAGAACATGTCGTTTGTCTAAAACAGTGTTTTGTTTGAGCACTTTAACCTCTCTGCTCGACAAGATTTTGACATGTGACACATCAGTTGACTCGACGGGGTGTTGCGAATTCAGTCATGAAATTTAAACATTTTCATCAATTTTCAGCATTCGAATTTATTAAGAAAAATATGTTACCGCGCCTATTTTATATAATAAGTTTGTGGAAAATATCTTTAATTATATGTTGAGATCAGTCAAACCGCGTCAGTACACTGCGAAAGTTGTACAGAATTGGTATTACTACACCTATCCAAAAGGTAGGTAATTTAAAAATGCTGAAAATATGTACATAAACAACCCACTCTCTTGCTGAAAATATGCAAAAAGGAAAAATAAAGATATTATCATTTTCTCTGCATTCTTACTTTTACCATGTTTCATAACATAAACTACATTAAAAACACGATCAAATCTTGATGAAAATTACTAAAATTGTGTTGCGACGTGACACTTCTTAGTGCTGACCGTCTACCCAATTTTCTTATATCGATTCAAAAGTAGCATTCAGCCTAATCGATACTCGCAATAAAATCAGTGTAAAAAAGTATTAGAAACTGAATAAAAACTCTTTCGTATATTTTCCATGAATTATTTTATTTTTGATATTAATCATTTTATTAGTAAGTACATACATACAGTGTGGATAGGGTAGTAACTTTTGAGGGTTCCGTACGTACCTACGAATGAAAAAACGGAACCCATAAAGGATTACTCGTGTGTCGGTCTGCTACAGCCAATTTGCTCCGAATCTACTGGACCGATTAAGTTGAAATTTGGTACACATATGAATTTCTGTGACCCAAATACAGAAGTGTAACGTAAATAAATGAATTTTGAATATGGGGTCACTTTTGGGGGCCAAAATAGACAGTAAAAAAAGTTTTGCAAACTATGCCGTGTGACATATCAAATAAAAGGACTTGTAGTGGGGGTCCCAAATATTTATGTTAATTATTCTATATTATTTTTGGAACTAAGTTCTTTAACGCGACTTGTAGTAGGAGTAAACTAGCATAAATCGTCACGCGAAAAAGTGTTCATACTTGTGACTGTCTTCTTCTAATTTGATAGAGAGAGAGAGAGAGTGTGAATTTGATCAAACTGTAAATCCAAGATGGCTGCTGCGAAAATTTTCAAATTTTTCGTCGTGTGAGTCGGTTTCATGGTTGTCGAAGGCGTTAAAGCAGATAGTGACGTTAAAATGTAAATCCAAGATGGTGGCTTCGAAAATTTTCAATTTTTTCAACATTGGTATCGTTTTCATAGTTTTTGAGGGTGCTAAAGTCGATAGTGAGGTCAAAAGGTAAATCCAAGTAGGCGGCTGCGAAAATTTTATATTTGTTTGAAATTATACGTGAAAAAGAACTTTTCCCCCGGACTTAAACGTTTTATTTTTCAATTTATTATAGTAAATAGACCATTCCCTACTTATCTACGGAGCCATTGAATATATATTTTTTTAATACTGGAAATTGTTGGTTGATTATAGATTACTGGAAAACCTATAAAGTCTATGGTCGTAAAATAATGTGAGTTTGTTCTTGGGGTAAATTATTGGTATAAAACATGGATGCTATTCTAATTTGATAATTTTTCATCATGACTACAATTTTCATGTTTTTCAGGGGGATAGTGCTGATATCGAATAAGATGAACATTCTGGATTTTAAGATGGCGGCTATTCTAAATAATAATAATATTGTAGATTAATTCTCATAGACATCAGTTTCATGCGGGTTGTAAACTCGATAGCCAAAATCCATGAAAAAAACGGTCCTCTTAATTTCGTTATGTCCGTCTGTCCGTGCGTCCGGATGTCATACAGCCACTTTACACGGAGACTATTTACTCTATCGATGAAAATTTGGAAAAAGGTGTATTCTTTGCACCACTAAACAATGGTGTAATGAAATTACGATACCTAAACGTAATAGGTATAGGGAGTGGCATTCCCTATACATATAACCGAGGGATAAAAACAAACTATGCACATAAAGCGTGTATTGTTGGATCTCTTAATTAAAATGATAAATATGTTTTGTGGCTTTACTTTTTAAGTCAATAGTTTTTGAGATGTGGGTTATTTTCGGAACCAACTTTTTACAAAAAAATTTACAACCGCTGAATTAATTTTGTTTATTACTTATAGTTTTTTCGAGAAATACAACCTTATTTTTGCTGTCGATAAAATTGATGCTGTGCAATATTTATGCGTAAATAAGTATTAATCCCAACTACGGAATCCTTTACAGTGCGTAGTCCAACATACACCGGGCCAGTTTTTTTAATTTCGTTGGGAAACTACAACAAAAACAAAACAATTTCTATTACTCAAAGTAAGAGTAACCTATTAAAAACAAAAACTACCAAACTCATACAACTAAAAATATGGACGTCATTTAAAAGCGTTTGCGGAATATCTACCCACTTTATAGAATTAATTTATATTAATTTATTCCCAAACAAAATTTTGTTAAGCCTACCTAAAAAATGTATACTGGGCATTCTGTAGCAAACTATCAGAAAGTATCAAAATTAAAATCTACAGTAAATAATTGTCCAAAAAATTAAAATAGTTTTGAACAGCGAGCGCATTCCGATTTTAAATTCAAATATAGAAACAATTAAGCGCGAAATTTAATAAATGAGGTATCTGGGGGTCCTGTCTGTTGACTCGTTTTATACATAATGTCCAAAAAACTATTAAAATTACATTAGAAAAGTGTAAATAATTATTATAAACAATGCTTAATGTATTTAATGTTTAAAACGAATTTTATTTCAATTTTCAAGTATCGATTTCTGACTTTCGACATATTAATTAATCGAGTCGATCAAAATTGAAAAAAAAAATCGTTTGGCATAATCGTTTTCGCACATCATTACAATAAAAAAAACAATAATGGTCGGATATTTTTAACACAAATTGAGTAGTGGTAATGAATATTACGTGTTATTGGACCTGTGTTCGTATATTACGTTAAGATTTGGGCATTTTCTAGTTGTTTATAATATTTTTAACAATATTTGTCACATTTTATATCGTATGTACATGTGTATGTGTGTTATAAGTGAAAAGTTAAAATGTAAACACGCAGGATTGGCGCGAAACTTCGACTTTGGATATCAAAAACTTCATTACCACTACTTATCTACCTGGAACAATGGATGAATTCGTCAAATAATTAAATGATGTTGTATTCACTGCCCCTGTGGTGGAGTTTAGATGTTCGAAATCCCCAATTTTTATGATTTTTAGCCTCAACCTCGACTGTCATCAAAATGGCGATTATAGCATTTACAGACTTGAATTTTATAAAGGTAAATTAATAATCTTGCACGTTAAATATGAAAGATTTAATGGTGTAAACATTTGAGTTTTTTATTCAACTCTCTTAATTAACGCACATTCATAAGAGTTAATGGGTAGTATAATAAATATTTACATAATCAATTAAGGGTGTCGTATGTGGTAATTCTGGGGTCCAATTGGACCCACTACCGAGCCGGCGGAGGTTTGTGTGTTCGGGTCCAATCGGGGGCGCTTCCGAACTATACGGTTAAGATGTTTAACTTACTACTTGTTTGTTTTTGGATTCATTGAGAAACTGGCAAATTAATAGAAAGAAAGAAAGAAAGAAATCATTTATTTGCTAATAATGTAGGTATACATATAAGTTGGAATGTTGCGGTAATTTGTTAAAAAGTGCGAATCTTCCAGTACTTCATACATTAGCTCGTTTTTGTAAGCATTTAGGCCCGTCAGGGTAAGCAGAAACTACGGGACTGTACGTGTCACTTTTCGGCGATCTTTTAGTAATAGGCCGGATTTGTAACAGACTTTTTAAGAGAGAAGTGATAATTATTAAATCTTTAATTTTCGTTCCAAATGTAAAAAAAAAATTCCATGATTTTGCTGATCGTTGCCCGCGAGATGTCCACTATTCTGTATTGTCATCGTAAAATTTATTTGAATGCTTTGATTTAAAATCCTAACTTGAATGACAAGTTATTTGCTGTGTCGAAGCGCTGCTGTTATAATGAGTGATGGATTACCTTTAAACCCTCACACCTAGTCTAATTTCTTTATACAGGAGGTTTATGTTGAATTCAACACTTCAGTAGGACCAACAGAAATAACATACCCTCGTGAACCTACTTGTAGGACAAAAAAGTAGGCCCACGAGAAAACACCATAGAGAAGATATATACGGTAGGTACAGTAAAGGTTTTAATATGAGATGGAACCTCATATATCACAGGCTGGCGTGAAACCTTTCGTCTTCCGAATAATCTGTCAAAAATATATTTAAATAGGATTCGTGAGGGTTTTCTTTTGTTGAAGAAAAATAAGGCTAGTCAGCCCTAGGCCTCCGCCCGCGTGTGTCTTTATATTAATGATTTAAAATATAGTCTCTGCTCTTCAAAAGTATTTTAATTTATACACTAAACGATCCCTAAAGTACCGCAGTCAAGCGAGTCCTCACAGTACATACTATCTTCTAATACATACATCAGAAAGAAGGTAGTTCTTTCTTTTTCTTTCTTTGTCCAATCTTTTCAAATTAATTTACATTTCTTTTACAGGAGCATCATCATTCTCCTGCTCTTTTCCCAATTTATATTTTTCTTCCATACTATTTGTCGTCATCTCGATAGTCACTCCTTTTCTAGCCATATCATCTTTCACAAAGTTCAACCATCGTTTCTCTAGCCTTCCCCAGGAACAGTTTAATCACTTGACATAAATACCAAGAAAGTTTAGGTCAGTACACATACACAAGTCAAAGTCGACTGTACCAATCTCCATTTCGCATACCTCCATACATTAGCATAACTATCAAATAGTACGATTGCAAACCGATTGAATGATACCAACTCATTACTATCCACTAGATAAGTCATAGGTCATGTGTTATAGATCGGTTGCGACAATGGTAATAGCTCACTTTCCATTTGAGATGCTATGCACGGTTGATGGATGAGAAGAGGTATTGGCACTGATATGTGGTGCAATTACGTGTGGGACGTGACAGTTGCTATCGCTATTGATCAGAAAAAGGAGGTCTAAGGTAGTGCTGACTTAAATTGGTTCTGATTTAATAACTCGGGCAATGCTATGCCCCATGTGAAAAAACTAAGACGACCCACTGACCCACTTTTTAAATTATTATATTATAGCTTATTAAAAAATCTTTAGGAATGAAAAGAAACTTGCAAGAGAAGATGCATGAGCGAGCGCAGCGAGATCGAACATTTTTCAGCACCTCACCACACACAGATTCATAATCACAATCTGTCATTTTATCTATTCTTTCATCGACAAAACCCGTTTCTATGGAAGTCATGCTATGAGTGCTGGGGTTTGGATATGTGGGGCCCCCTATTGCGCGGGGCCCGTAGCAATTGCTACTCTTGCTGCGTGGTTAATCCGCCACTGACTAGCAGAATAGAAACACAGATATTATTATAACGTCAACCGAAATGTCGGCAAAGATACATCTCAGAACTTAAAAAAAGGCTTCGTTACACGGCCAAAAAAATTTGTAAATATGTTAGTTTTAGATTTTGAATTTGTTTTGTAACGTAATTGTTGTTAAAACATGTTCCTAATGTAAAATATTTTTATTTTGTTTTAAATTATTGTAAAAATTTTACATAAAAATGTTATCGGTAAAACTGCTGTCACTTTTGTTTATTAGAGTATAAGTAATATCTATGTTAGGTTATATGCCCATAAATAAAATGTAAATATTTATATACGAATATTTTAACCTACTAACCAACCCTGTGCCTACCTTATCCGACGAATTCGTCTTTGTCTTTGTCAAAATTCAGGGCTATGTTTTATGTTTCTTTGAATTAAAATCTAAAACAATTAGGTAGATTGTTAAAATATAATTGCGCAGTTTGAAATAAAACCCTGGACCCACAATTCAGAAAACTAATTTCTAAGACTCTTGTTTTTCAATTGCCTTAAGCTAAGCCGTGATGCTTAATGTTATTACTAATTTACGATTATGATTGATTTAATTGCTTCAAGTATAAGTAATTAACAGAAATATTCAAATAAGACGGCAGCTGCATTCAGCTGGTGTACAGCTAACCCCACACATTCATGGTAACAGTTTCACATTGACAGCACCTTTATTTCGTAGCTATAAGGGGGCTTTTCATAGTGATGTGTGGTTGACCGTACATAATATAGACTGCATTCTGTATAACAAATATTTTCGTAACACGCCATTGTAATAAGTTACGAGTGTTATGACAATGCAAACGACTGTGACTCACGAGACGTGATTCATATGGCAGTCAAAATATTGGGCTTTATTTGAAGTAGACTGATTCAGTTGCTACGGAGTTTTCATACGGTTTTTGAGTTGTGAGGGAGTTGGCTTGTTGGTCGAAAAGGTTTCATACACATACTTTTTGTGAGTGACTGTATTTTCTTTCCTAATCTATTTTCAGGATATAGATTTTCCTTTCTTAACTTATTTCATATAATGGAAGATTGTTTAAGCTGGAATTCTGCTACGCAAAATGATACAGCTGAACATGATCTGATTTAAAATGTAATGTTTCTCCCTTTTACTTTTTTTACCTTTTCCGGATTTGGTTTCCATAATTTTGTTATAAGTTGATTCCTAAAATAGGGATGTATCTTTTGTTCTAAAGAAACAAACAAAAACTGCATAGCAATTACTAAATCACTTGCCATCCCTTTCAAAACCAACACGTAATCAAAACTCAAACTTCAGTCCGTACCAAGGTGGGTCAAAATCTAAATTAATTCTAAACTTTTGACTAAAGCCCCACTGTTACTCGACCCGTGGGAACGATCGCAATTATTTCATTTAGTTTGTTCTATTGTCGTGACGGCTATCTAAAGAATGAATGCTTAATGTATTCTTAAGCCTTATTATCTTGAAGGTGGGGTTCAGGTGCTGAATGGAATGTCTTGACATTTCTAGTGACTGTTTACATGTTAATGTGCGACTGATTTTGTTTAGTGTTCGAGGTAGGCTGGATATTTAAGACGATGCGACGTTGGGAGGTTTAAATCAGGCTTCTACAAAGAGATTTTCAAATTCTTGTGTAGCTTTTCGGGGAGAAATCCACATCGATGTCTGCCGTTTGAAAAGTACAGAGGGTAACGTCAAACCTCCATTCTACTACCATAAATCGGGAACTAGACGATGTTTTTCGTCGTATTCCGTGCCCAAGGGGTTTTTTTACTTATCCCTTTTGCCAACTATGCTGGGGTCGCCTTGCAACTGAGTAGGTACCTGCTCTTTACATGGCGCGACTGCCAAGCTGCTCCTAGGGGTATTTTCTGGTATTTAGAATGGTCATAGCAGTCTGATGCATTGGAAGCGAAAGTTTAAGTAATTTTTTATTTTAAGATTATAATCTTTATATAGGATTACGAAGATGGATTTAACATTTACGTAAGAAACTAAAATGTCACGAAAAATAACAAAGACCGCTTTTACGTCTCAATTCTTTCCAATCCCCGGGCGATATATTACTACGCGTAAATACGCAAACTTAATAACGATGTTTTGACAAAAGTCTTATTAATAATGGTTTGGTAAAAGTGATTGCACACAGTCGCCGCGGGCAGCCATTACGCGAAATGACTATTTGATTGATCACATAAGTTTATCGAGATAAATCAATATTTCATTGTGGTATATTGCATTAGGGTATTAAGATATTAAATATTATATCTAACTGTGAATTTAGCGTACATTTCGTGGGTTCACTGCGTAGGTGAAAGGTAAAAGTTGTGTAATGCAGAAAAATTGTCGCCTTGACATTATTTTCCTGACCTTGGAAGTGACATTACTTTTCTGGGTTTTGAACCCACAAAATGGTGCCAACAAAACACTATATTTATGGATACTTTTCCTAAATGTAGCATCGGTAACTTTTATTTTCGTGTACTACCAAACACTTTTCTTTTTTTTTTGGGTTGGAAATTATCAAATAACTTCTCCCGCTCTGGGTGGAGCGGGAGGGCGTGTCAGACTCTTACTGACTAAAACCCACCCGTGTTCCTTCGGTTGCCCTGTTGCCGGGGGCCACGATTTCCCTATCGGTTTTCTTCGAACCCCCGGCAGGCATTGGCCCTAGCGGACCCCATCAATTCTGCTGACATCTCTTTGAGGCGCGCGTGGAACACAACGCGCCGTCGACCCGGGCTTGGTCCTTATCGGACGGCGAGCTACCCATTGCTCACCGTCCGCAAGCCCGCGCCTACGGTGGCCGGAAATCGGCTCGCGATTCCCGCCCCGGGCGTCTCCTCCTGCGGCGGTTAGGGGCGTGAGGGCGCGAAATTTGCCTCTCCCTCACGCGTTCCACCTCCTCCTTCGCGAGCATTACCGCTTCGCAGAAGGAGGTGACGGCCTGCCATTTCCTCTCGCTCCGTACCATGGCCTGAACCTGGGCCGGACGCGAGAGATCACCGCCGCTGATCGCCTCTACGAGGACACGGCGTTGCTCCGCCCAAGCCGGGCAGACCTCCACCGTATGCTCCACCGTGTCCTCAGGCCGATCCACACAATGGTGACACCCGGGTGTTTCCTCCCGCCTTATCCTAAACAGGAACCTCCCGAAGCAGCCGTGTCCGGTGAGGACCTGCGTCAGGCGGAAGTTGAGGACGCCGTGGCGTCTCTCAAGCCACTCCTCAAAGAGGGGTCTTATCGCCGCAATTGTGGCGTGCCCAGCGCGGGGTTGCGACAATCGCACCCTCCATGACGCCATGAGATCCCGCCGGAGCTCTGTCCGCTGTGCCGCGATTTCTTGCGGCACTACCAAACCCTAAACTTGATCAACCCACAACCAACTATACTTATCGTAGTAGCTTCCTGTACGTATGAATTGAGGAGCCATGTCTCGGATTTAAACGCGGATACCTACTACCAATATTTAGTAGTAAATTAGTCGATTTTGTACGCTTAATCTTGGAATTTGAACCCCTACAAAGTTACAAGAGGTTTGAGGTGGCTTCTCAATTCAAAAAGTCATCCAGGATAATTACGACCACCGTGACCCTGACTACCCTTATCAGCCACTAAGTCTAAGTATACTTGCACCGGATGTATGCCCGGCGTATATTTCAGTATGATTTCAGGCTATTTTGATGCATCAAAATATGAATAGCATCTGAAATGCGATGCCTTACTGCAGTCCAGGCTGAACGAATATCGGTCTGCAAGGAAGTCGCATTAATGTAGCCACACGACAGGTATTAATGGGGCTGGCAGACGGCCAGGCAGTGTGATGAGAGTGGCGCTATGTGCTGTAGGTACCTACGGAAGTACTTGCATTATTACACGAAAATATCCCTTGACTGTCACGAGCTCTCCTGGAGATCGATAACAATTATTCTATTGTGTCTCATTAAATACAGTTGAGCTCATATATGGCCAGTTACACTTACTACATACCTGCTTTATGAAAACATAATTATATAAACTGCAATTACTTTATTTAACTGATTGATAATGAGCGCCCCACCCATGGTTTTCACGTTTTTATGGGTAGGCATAACATCGAGATTTCTTTATCATGTGTAAGTTTATTATTAATGTATTATGCACATAAACCTTTCCAAATAAATTCTCTATAAGATGGTGAAAACCGCATCAAGATCCGTTTCGTAGTTTAGATGAACAACGCGGTCACACACACAAACAGGAAAAACGACTTATAGACTGATGTCCTCGACAGTTGTGCGTATGCATAATTTCAAAAATCCATCAGGTTCCGAATATTCAGGCAAGAAGCATAAAATGCCACCGATCTACTGATTTTTAGGTAACTCTTCCTTGTTTTTGATGTGTGTCCACCATGGTCTGCCGGCTCAAAAGTAAGAATCAGAATCTGAATTTATTTATTTGTAAGAATGTAGTTTTACAAAGTATGGTGTTAATATTTTTGTCAGTTTTACCACGAAGTATTTGGTGTACAAATATTAAGTTTTCAATCTTAAACTAAGTACAATATTAATTTGATTTATGATGAGCTGACAAGTTGGCTATTAGATAATTGCTTTTATGACATAGGCGATTATATGGAATATTGGAAAAATCCAAGATGACATGGACTTAATTTTGACATTTTAAAGTAATGATTAGGTACCTAATTATAATAATACTAATCTTAATGGAGTTATTGTTAATCACCGACTTTATTTTGACATTTTAAAGTAACGAGTTATTGTTAAACAGTGATTAACAATAACTCCATTAAGAATTAGTATATTATAATTAGGTACCTAATCATACATACATACATAACATCACGCCTTGTTTCCCCGAAGAGTTGGGCAGAGGTGTCCCTGTACCAGGTACACCCACATTTCGCCAGTTATGTTTCAAGTCCCATGTAATAGGGGGCGAGCCTATTGCCATCAACCGGGCACAAATCCAGACTCCGACCTGCTACTGAGAAATTCCAGATAAAACTTACTTTTTAAAATGTCAAAATTAAGTCCATGTCATCTTGGATTTTTCTATATAATCGCCAATGTCATAAAAACAATTATCTAATAACCAACTTGTCAGCTTTCTCTTGAACATGAGGATGGGAAGTTCCATAAGTGAATTAGGTAACTTGTTAAACACCTGAATAAGTCAATCATAGGTACCAGTTGGGGTGGGATCATGTCTTCATTATCAGAGCGCAGACTTCTGATGACGTAGATCAATATAGATATATTTCCGTTATGGAAATACGATATGCATATCGTATTTCCATAACGGACATCAACATACCGCTACTACCATAGTAGTAGCGGTATGTTGATAAAGACAGTAGTCAGAATAAAACTGTGACAAAAACGGTCACCCATCTCAGGTCTAACCGGACCAATCGCGGCTTAACCTTACAAACCGACAGTAGTAGCCATTTAACTCACACACCACATCAATGATATCGCGTGAACATTACGACAGGTATTAATGGGGCTGGCAGAGAGCCAGGTCAGCGGCGCTATGTCGAGTATGCTAGTACATTAAATGGTCAATGACTCATATTATGTCTAGGAGTTGAGATAGGTCAGTTTGCAGTTTTTAGGAAGTATGATGGATGAAATAACGAGTTTTTTTATTTGTAATTTTTTGCAAGCCATTACCTACAGTAAACTGATTTAATGACCTGGTATTATAACCTAAGACAAAGTTAGATAAATGTTCCTTGGTCTTTAAATTAATCAACACGACTTATTGCTGTCAACCGTTGTTCATAAGCTTTTCCAAGCTACACCACAGCACCCCTCGGTCTCAGTTTTCCATATCCAACCTGCCTTTGCCGCTTTTATCGGGTAGTCGGTCCATCTAGCTGTTGGGCTGTTGACGTCCTTCAAAGAACAAGACTAATCTAATGACACTTCTGCTTGGTAACTCTGTAAGCTATGTCGGTAGCTGGCCTGCCCGGATATTTGGTTTTGAATTTAACCCTAGAAGAAACTCCGAGAATAGGAACGAGTGGACATAGTTACCCAAGACCTTGAATTCGCAGCCATCTTAATCAATGTCTGGAATACTTACCAAAACTCTATCTGATGGCATCGTGAACAAGTCGGGACAGGTCGGCTGCCCCATTTCAAAACCTAGTAAAGACTTTAAACGAAATTTTACAGGAGAGCGCAAAAACGTAAATAGGGTCAGCCTTTGAAAAGTCCAAGTTTTGAATTGGTTAAATTAACACATAAACATAACATAACATCACGCCTTGTTTCCCCGAAGGGTTGGGCAGAGGTGTCCCTGTAGCAGGTACACCCACATTTCGCCAGTTATGTTAAGTCCCATGTAATAGGGGGCGAGCCTATTGCCATCAACCGGGCACAAATCCAGACTCCGAGCTGCTACTGAGAAATTTCAGAAATTAAATTAACTTACTAGGTTTTAAAGTGGTCACGGAGCAGTGAATGGGGCACTTACTAGGTTTCGATGTTTAAAAATATATTTGCTTATAAGCGAGTTTTCAACGCTGGTGTTTTTGTATTTGGTGGGGACTTATAAGATTAGCAAGATTATGCAATAAAACGATTTTTGTAAAAAGTGTCCCTTACTAGGTTTTGAAATGGGGCAGCCGAGGTACTCAGATGGTTGGCAGATCGCCAGGGCTCAACGAGAGCGCTATGCGTGCGCGCATAGTATAAATACTAAGCGGTCAACAAAGTGGCTCCAGTTGAGAGGTTCCCACCGTGAAGGAACTAAAGGTAGGGCCAATACGACTCATCAGAAAGGGTGTTGCATTATTTGTAAATGCTGCTAATTGAAACAGTGCGTTTAAAACTAAATGCATTTATTCGTTTAATTTTTAGCATATATTTTGATTATTTCATCTTTTTATCTCTGAGGTCATCTTAGTTCACTAATAATCTGACGTGTAAATCGTGCCTTAATATCGCTCATTCGATTATTTCGAGGCAGTTACATAGTATCCCTATATCAATATTTTTTTATTTTATAGTATATAGAAGGAGATATGAGCACATACAAAACACTGTATTTTAATTAAATGTATGGTTTTAAAAGCCCTTTTCACGAAATAGGTATTTCTGAGATAGTGTCTTGGATTCACACGTCAGAATTGTCTCCTATTAAGTTTTGAAACTCCCTTGTACTACCAGGACCATTTAGTAAAGAACTTTTCAGTTGTTCTGAATTTGATGCTAGAGCCCCAGGGGATGGCAATAGGCTCACGCTCACTCTCAATAAAATTACAAGACACTGGTAAAATAGGGAGGACTATACCTACATTGCTTAAAAACGAAAGATGGGCCAGATAAGTAACAGATGGGTCAGAGAAGGAAACAGGAAAAGAGGAAGACCGTTTCAAAGACGGGAAGACGATTTTAGAACTACTGCGAGAGGGACATGGAGGAGAAAACCGGAGGACCGTGAGCTATGGAAAAGCCTGGGGGAGGCCTATGCTAAAGAGTAAAGCAGTCTGGAAAATTCTGTTGTTACCTTTCATGTAAACTGTGAAACTAGTTTTTAAGATTGCTAATAAAGGCTATTTGAAATTAAAATTTAGATACCTACATCGCACACTTCTAAATATTGTTGTGTACCTAGTTATGTTTCGTGTTGGCACTTGGATTGGCGCTCGTTGTTCTATAAGCAGTCATTGACAGGGTCTTTTCTTTGCTGAGAACTGCAGGGACCACTATTCGAGTAAAGCTTCAGAATCCTATTTATTAGTAGCAGTGCATAGTCATCTCTTCGTCAGAAAAACACATAATTACCAGTCTTCACGGCAGCGTCTAAAGCAGGGTTGGCAGTGGGCCAGGTGTTAGTAACGAGGTGCGAAGCATGCAGAGTATGCGCTAACGTCCGGGCAATGACCGGCTGTTATGCAATTAACTGCTGTGGTTGACGGGTGTGATGCACGGGGTTATTTCAAATGACTTCAGTGTGTCTTGAGTGATAGCCCTGCATGGCAAATATTTGTATTAATAACATAACATAACATGACACCTGTTTTTTCCGATGGGTTTGGCAGGGGTGTGTTATTGAATACCAATATGTCGCCAGTTATGTTTAAGTCCCATGTAAGCCACGCGAGCCTATTGGCGTCAACCGGGCACAAATCTAGACTCCGGGCGGTTACTGAAAAATTTAAAACTACTGACGGAAAAACTAAAAAATTATGTTATAAACTCAGACGTTGAAAAGGAGACGGCTCTTAGGTCTTGCCAAGTGCAAGTTACGATGGCAATATTTTCTACCGCTCCTTACAGCAGTATTTTTAAAAGTCTTGTGTTCAGTTCAGTGAAAATTGTCTGATTTAATATTCAATTATGAAGATAAGCACAAATTCCGTGAAGCACTCAAATTTAACACATAACTATTAGTAAAAACATCGTTAATCATCTAATAGATAAGAGGATGCGATAATAATGGGGAAATCCGAGGGGAAGTGAGTAACAGTGCAAGCGTGTGTGTGTGTAGTGTGTGTTTTCACGGAAATGCTCACTGAAGCTATGAAGTTATGCGTTTAACTGCATTGCATGAATTCGTGTGCGATTTCCCCTACCTTTCGTTCACGTAGGTAATGGTCTGGTTCAGATGTAAGAACAGTCAAATCGATAGTTAGTTGTTGAACGCGTAATATGGTGTATCTCAAAATACTTAGTAATTTTATCAGTCAGGGAGGCAGGCTTTTTTGTGCTTACATATATTTTATGCACAATTATAAGTACTTGTGGTAGAATACATTTCTTGTACGTTTAGAAAGGGTAAAGACAGATACATCAAAAAATAATATATATACTAATTAATAACTTATAATAATGATAAATTAAATCCAGAATATATTGTCCCCCTTTTTTTTTTTTGGTTGGGATATTATCAAATAACTTCTCCCGCTCTGGACGGAGCGGGAGGGCGTGTCAGACTCTTACTGACTAAAACCCACCCGTGTTCCTTCAGTTGCTATGTTGCCGGGGGCCACGATTTCCCTTTCGGCCCGTTATTCGCAGCCCCGGCAGGCATTGGCCCTAGCGGACCCCGTCAATTCTGCTGACATCTCTTTAAGGCGCGCGTGGAACACAACGCGCCGTCGACCCGGGCTTGGTCCTTATCGGACGACGAGCTACCCATTGCTCACCGTCCGCAAGCCCGCGCCTACGGTGGCCGGAAATCGGCTCGCGATTCCCGCCCCGGGCGTCTCCTCCTGCGGCAGTTAGGGGCGTGAGGGCGCGAAATTTGCCTCTCCCTCACGCGTTCCGCCTCCTCCTTCGCGAGCATTAACTGCTTCGCAGAAGGAGGTGACGGCTTCCCATTTCCTCTCGCTCCTTACCATGGCCCGAACCAGTGCCGGACGCGAGAGATCACCGCCGCCGATCGCCTCCACGAGGACACGGGCGATGCTCCGCCCAAGCCGGGCAGACCTCCACCGTATGCTCCACCGTATCCTCCGGGCGATCCACACAATGGCGACACCCGGGCGTTTCCTCCCGCTTTATCCTGAACAGGAACCTCCCGAAACAGCCGTGTCCGGTGAGGACCTGCGTCAGGCGGAAGGTGAGGACGCCGTGGCGCCTCTCTAGCCACTCCTCAAAGACCCCTCTTTGAGGAGTGGCTAGAGAGGCGATAAGACCCCTCTTATCGCCGCAATTGTGGCGTGCCCTGCGCTGGGTTACGATAATCGCACTCTCCATGCCGCAATGAGATCCCGCCGGTGCTCTGTCCGCTGTGCCGCAATTTCTTGCGGCATCGGAGTTAAGGCCCAGCGTTTCGCCTCCTCGCACCACCCCCAAATATTGTCCCCCTGCAGGGCAAATACCTCTTTTCATACAGGGAAGTAAAAAGTATTGTTCACCACGGTGATTTCGGACTTGTGTTAATTTTAAGTCCAGATTTTCTCAAGCTGTTTCACTTCATCGATGTCAGTGTCCAAGATACACTGAGAAAGTAAAATACAATTGAATTCAAAAGTCACATTGGTACTTGCCTGGATTAAAAACCACAACCTCGTGCATGAGCGTTTACTTGTAATATGTTTTTTTTTATTTTCACAAGAAAAGGGTGGACTAATAATTAAGATGTCGCTAGTTAACCGCTGGTATTTTAGTTCTGAACAAACTGTATATTATTCCGCGCTTCCGTGCGTTTAGCACAATTTATTAGTCAACGGCTGCATGGCCCACTCATTTCACAGTTCACATGCAATGTAATATGCCTATTAGATGAAAATTTATAGTTTCCCGACACCTGTGCTTAAAGTTAGGGTTGTGTATTATTTGCTATTTCCTATAATAACAGAATATAGTAGCTGAATTCGATTTTAAGGTGAGTTCGAAGTAAAGAGTAACGTTTGAGAAGTTAATTTCAAGCAGTAAACTTCAGATCAATGACACGTTACGACATATTCAGCGCCTTCCTGTGTGTCTCAATCATGAAGTAAAAACAGAGATCGTTTGTACTTACACACTGAAAAGATTTTGCTGAAAAATACCTGAAAAAAACTTTCAACCTATGCGTTTTTATAAATTAATATCACCCTCTCGTCAAACAATTTATGTAGAAGAAATCATGACAAAACTTCGCAGAAAAATATAACTAACATTTTGTAAATTCTCGACATAATTTTGATTAAAGTACAAATAACTTTTCTCAAACCAAGCTTTTCTTTTCACAAACCTAGTTATATTCCGACAGTAGCCAGAACTTTTTAATACATTTGGCGTCGCGACGTTCGGTATGCCCGCCCGCCCAGTTCTGTGTATTACTCACCACCCGCTCGCCCTACTTATTACGACGAACTTTTCATGTATAAATGTTTAATAACAGCTTTCTTTTAACTAGTACTTAATGAATTTTCTAGCGTTTTGACTCAGTTGTTTTGTTGACGTCCTTCTAGTTTAGTAGTGCCCTTGTTCGAGTTTTGAGACAAAGGAATATGTGTTCGCGCGGCTCTAAATTTCAAGGTATTGAGAGTGTTATTTATTTTTAAAATAAAAGAGAATACGTTTTTCAGTGATTGGGGCTCATGTCTAGGTATTACCAGCGGCAAAGGTCGATCCAAGGTTAAGCTACGTTTGCTGAGGTCGGTTCGTGGATGGGTATTACACAGAGATCCCTTCGTGCTTCGGAAAACACGTTAAACTGTTGGTGCCGACCGTCATTCGAAGATATTTGACAGTCGTGACGGGTATTTAGAAGCCCGAAAGTCTAACAACCAGTCTTACCAAGGAATACCGTCTTATCCAGTAACTGGGTTGTGGAGGTCAGATAGACAGTCGCTCCATATTAAATACTGGTATTCAGCTCGTCCGGTTACACTGGAAATCGACACTAACACTGTTGACAAATGGCTAGGCATATGATGGGTTCTAATATTTCCACATCTGCTAATCCAATAACATAAAACAACGCATTTTAACTATAACAATCCCTTTGGTGACAATAGTCGGTCAGTAAAGACAATTAATAAAATGACAATTACTGCGATGGATTCTTTTAATGTCGAAATCAAAACCAGTAAAATATTGTTAAACAAGAAAAATTTAAGAATAAAGGCAGGTGCTCCATAAATTATCCCCCTTATAAACTGTTTACAATGTTTGTGTAAACTTGTAAACCACTATCTAGTTCCGTTTTGTTATCAAATGTACCTACTTTGTATATCGTGGTAGAAACACGCCCTGTTGTTATCTCTTCTGCTTATTCCCTTTTGTTTTAGTCATGATAGCTCTTTTAAGATAACCAGCGGTCTATAGATGTGTCACGGGTTTTGTCCAACTGTGTGACAAAAAGTGACTGAATCCTCGATAAGACATGTTTGTCGAAGTAGTGATTCCTGTATTAAAAAAAAAATACTAGCTGTACCCCGTAGTTTCACCCGCATAAGTCTCGATCCCGTGGAATAAAATGTATTCTATGTCCTAATGGTCATGGTCTACCCATGTGCCAAATTCCATCCAAATCTGTTCAGCCGTTTTAGCGTGAAAGCGTAACAAACAAACGAACTCACTTTCGCATTACCTCAGGTTTGCTTCAGGTTTTATAGTTATAGAGCCCTGTTGATGCTATGTTAACAAATCATAAAATAACGTAATCTCAAGTTCATTACGCCCCCGCTGTTGTACAACCCAAGTTTTAAACATACACGCAGCTTACTTGACAATCACAAATCAAGAATTATAAGTTTTGACATCAATCCCAACTTTTCAACATAACAATTAGTCACCTTTCCTTCGAATATTCCTGAACACGTCTGTCTTCAGTCTCCTTAACCAAATATAGCAATAACATTGTAAATACTCCGTTGATAACCAAAATAACATCATTACACATGTTATAAGTACTTGCCGAATTCCGTGAAAGCCTCGGTTTGAGTCACCCGAGCACAGAACTTGTGACAACCTTCGGGATTCCCACGCCATGTTATTCATGAATACTTTAAAAAGGTAAATGATGGAGTTGTTTGTCTATGGTGCTTGAGACAAGATCAAGAGCGAAGCCTTGACCTTGTGGTCTAAAATTAAAACCACTAGATGGGCAAAGATCATCATTCATTGGACGCCTGAGGACATCGCCATCGAGGAAGACCGCGGCGAAGGAGGTGTGACGATCTAATCAAGTTTGCGGGGCCATCATGGCTAGAAATCGCACAAAATAGAGAATTATGGAAGGAAAAAGAGGAGGCCTTTCCCCAGCATTGGGATACAAAATAGGCTCACTAAAAATAAAAAAGTAGACATTAAGTTAGAAGTTCCATTCAATCCATAGGATTTTTCAATGTGAAAAGTTGGCAATTGTAAACAAGCCTTCTGTACTAAGTAGCTACTGCCGCCCTAAGGCCCGGACTCCACCAAAGCGGAGACGAGACGAGAGGAGAGGAGATGTGTTTTATACAACCAATAGAATTTCGTTATTCGCACATCTCGTCTCCACTTAGCTTCAGTGGAGACCTCGGAGCGGAGATGTATCATATTTGTATGGCGCGATCGAAGTGGAGATGTGAGCTGTACCTCGCCGAGATTGAGCTGGGCGGCGGTACCTACAAAACGGAGATGTGAGCTGTGCCTCGCAGCTCAGGTCCGCTCTAGCCAGCACACATCTCCACTCTAGCCAGCACACATCTCCGCTCTAGCCAGCACACATCTCCGCTCTAGCCAGCACACATCTCCGCTCTACCCAGCACACATCTTCGCTCTAGTCTAGCCAGTACGCATCTTCGCACAGCTTCGGTGGATACACCCTAGCTGAAAAACATCTCTTCTCGTCTCCGCTACGGACATCTCCGCACATCTCCGCTTTGGTGGAGTCCGGACATTAGACATCTAAATCATATAATAACACTAAAGAGATTGTCAATAAGTTGCCAAATTTGAAAATAAATCAACTAGTCTTTTGCCAACTATGTTGCGGTCGGCTTCCAGCCTAACTGGCAAAAAATAAATGTAGTAGAAATGTTTAATTTGCCTGTAAATTCAATAAAACCTGTCCCCTTCAAACTGGAACATAACAACGCTGCTTAGCGGTATACATAAGCATAGTGTTAACACTTTTCCGGAAAAACTCTTGCATAAACAACCATTATTTATGATTGTAATCTTATTATATATAACAGCTTCAATACATAACACTAATAGCTTCACATGCACATGTTCATATGTGTTAGCGGTAACTTGATAAAAAGCTGAACATTTGTCGAGCTAATGAAATTCCCACATTAGTAATGTTTTCTAATCGATGACAATGGTAAAAGCTTGTTGGCTTGTTGGTAACAACATAATCACTGGTTATGTGCTGATCTGTTGAGACGGGTCGCAGAGACAGCGATTAGCAAGAGATTTAGTCATTTTCTTGGACGTTTCATTTTAGGAAGTTGAAAATAGAGTATATTATGGTGGTCTTAAAAATGTTCATGTCAGAGTCAGATAAATAAAAAAAAAAAAATTTAAACGAGTATTAGAATGATATTTTTGTTTGCATGAATACGAGCTACGTCGTCGTCTTACTTAAGAAAAAGTATACATAAAAGAATTATATTTGCCAATTATTTTTTCTTAATTATATTGCATAAAATTCAAAATGTGCCAATTGCCTAATACGTATTTCTAGAGTTGTTGATTCGACCACAAATAAATTAACTTCGTGCAAATCGCCTATAGCAACAATAATATTATTCAAAAGTGACGATTCGCCCGTTTCGGGCGAGTAAATTCGTGCGAATCAACTAATAAGCCAAATGAAGGTTTTTCATTACGAGATGCTTAAAAATCTGTTTCAAGGTAGAGATTTTTCGATATTTCGGAAAAAAAATTAAATTGTAAATCCGTAACATTTTGCTGAACATATATTGTGTCGTTTTGGTAGGTATTGACCCAAGCTATCACCCCCTGCAGTATGTCGTGCTATTTACTGGACACCCTGTCTACTCATTTCTTATTCTATCCATTCGCGTAACACCACACATCCCTCTTAGCATTCTCATCTCAGCTGCATGCAATTGTTTTTCATTCATCCCTTTTGTGGCCCAACATTCTGATCCATACCAACGAAGCTTATGAGATGTTATTTTTGTTCTTTACATTCTGAGTTTATGAACAGGAATCAGCTGCTCGAACAACCGTTCATAAACTGTTAACTTCTTATTACATTCTGCAACTTCATCAATATGTAACTCACACCTGTGCGAAACTTTTAATTCTTTGACATTGGTGCCGATTCCCTTGTTCACAAACTAAACTTAATTTAAGTTCAGTGCATCTTTTTCTTTCTATTTCATTAAGAAAAGGACAGAAGATAAATTTTAGTTTAGTCCTGTCAAATTAATCAGCACTTGACGTAAATTGACGTAATTTTAGTAGGCAAGTTTTTAATCACGTCTAAACTTGTATGGAGTAGTGTGTGGCGCTGATTAATTTGACAGGACTAAACTAAAATTCATCTTCTGTCCTTTTCTTAATGAAATAGAAAGAAAAAGATGCACTGAACTTAAATTTAGTTTAGTTTGTGAACAAGGGAATCGGCACCATTGGCTCTAATTGTATCTCTGGTACATTTACCATGCACACATAAGATGCTCATGATCTTAAGATCAAGGTGCATGGTGGATGTTAATTCATTTTAATTAATAGCATTATTGTAATTGTTCTGTTTCTTACTGTGTTGAGTGTTGACGTAATGGTAATTTATCGATGTTATTGTCGGTTGATGGCTCCCATACTAAGTAGCTGATGAGGGAACCAATTCTTAATCCTAAGTAATATAGAAGACGCATTGCTAAGTATTATCTTATGTCATGTATACGTACGTCATTATCATCACTAGACACCGGATTATATGCATTTGCATATTTAAGCCATCCTCAGCGGTAATAGCCTATTTTATCTTAAGATCTAGTTATGATGCATATTATCGGTACATTTACAATATTTTTTCGAGTGCAGTGCATTGACCCTGCGTTCCGAAATGCGCTAAAAGTGATAATATCGCGAATCCGACCAAATTTTAAATGACCACTGAACATTTGGTACAATATTTGATTGCTTATGTTTACAAAAATTTGACATCATTTTAATGAGTGTAATGTTACTGTATCTATTGTCGCCTATCAAAGGATAATTTACTAATTAATATTTGCATGCATATAACATTAAGCTAATGCCCCCCTGGCCACACACTGGTCGAGTGGCATGAGAAGTAGCGAGGAAAGTAGGCAGAGACATAGTGTGGCAACGTTACTCGTCATGCCGCACGTCATGCTCCTCGTCATGCCCACTGCTCCCTCTTTTGTCGGTTTTTGGACGTAGTGCGAAGCATCGCGATTAATTGCGCGAGTAGAGCAGTGTGCGGGCAGAGCTGCAATATCGCGGCAGCGCGAGGAGCAGAGTGAAAAGCAGCGCGAGGAGCATAGTGTGGAAGGGGCATTAGACGTGCCATCGGGGTAACGCATATCTAACCAATTTGAAAACAATATCCCGTGCACACGACCCTTTTTTTTTCGTAGTTAAGCGTTACTATAGCGGCCAAGCGCTGTAAGCAAAAATAGTCCTTACAGTGTATAGATATGCGTTTGTTCGATGGTACTCTGTTGAATATGGGTCTTTCGAAGACCGCCAAAATGAAAAGTCAGTGGGAAAAATTGCTATAATTATCACTCTTGACAGATTGGTGAGCTGCTGGTATAATGCTGTTTTCGCAAATAGGACAATGTTGCTGCTCATCTTTTTGCCGTCGTCTTCTATCTTTTAGAACATTTTCCATGAATGTGGCCTATAATTTTCTAGAAGAAGCTACTTGCTCATCAATGGGGGGCATTTTTACTTCTCATATTTGTAGTGAAAAAAGCAACGGTTTATATTGGAGCTTTTCCACCGCTATCAGTCTGACCCCCGCTTCTACTTTAGGGAAAGTCATCTCGTGTTATTGTTTCCAATATGTCGCGTCACCGAGGAAAATCGTTTGCTGGGAAAAGGAAATCGTACGGTTATGTGTTTAGCAGAATTGTGGATATTGCTAGAAAATGCTTACTGTTGTAGTTATCGGGTTTATGGTACCGCATGTTCTCGGCATAGGCTAGACCACCCGCATAGCGGGAGCGTAAAAGTGGACTGTAAAAGTAGTAAGTAGTACAGTTGCTCTTTGCGAAGGAGCTCAGTACTCAATATATTTATTGCTTCCACATGTGAACTTAGGTGGAAGGAACAACCGACTAACCGACTCGACTGTAGTCCGACCACCATTCACATTTCTGCTGCTATTATCAGTGTTCCAAAGACATAGGATAAACTCGCGAAGTAAGCATGAATTCGATGAATTTATGAATCGAAAATTCGACTATACTTTATTATTTTGGTTTAAATTAATTTGACAAGGACGTAATAAGTATTTTTAAGTTTAAAATCTGCGGTTACTCCGCGCGTCTGCGCGTTCGTGCCATGCCTACTGGTTTGAAGAGTATGGGTGCCAAACCGGTGTAATATCAGGTAAATGAGACATTTTAGCGTCGACTTTAGGACAGCAACGCTCTGCGGTGGTTGTCGGTGCCCACTTACAATCCGGTGGATCCGGTGGGTCGCCTGCTTTGTTATTAAACAGTAACGTATATAAATGTACCTAATGACGATTGTTTAAATTGGTTGATTGGTCCTTTACAATACATCCCCACATAATCAAAGTATGAAAAGTCAATCAGTTATGTTCTTTCGTGAAGATTTTAATTAAAAGGCCATTCGCCAAACAAAAAAGTCCAAAATTTATGATAACTTCTCACTATCTTCTTGTTGTATTTTATGCTCTTGTATCTCTGTGATATCACAAAGTGTATCAACCTCTTATCTCTCGTGCATTAGGGCAAGGAGGCATGCTCAGTCATGTTGTTCCGCCATATTGTTATATCTATGGTGCATGTGTAAACAATAAGATAAACACTGAACATAACATGGTCAGACTTTTGTATAAGACTAAAACCAAATTAATCTTTAAAAGTATAAGTGAGCATTTCGGAATTTAAACACATAACATCACGCCTTGTTTCCCCGAAGGGTTGGGCAGAGGTGTACCTGTAGTAGGTACACCCGCATCTCGCCAGTTATGTTTAAGTCCCATGTAATAGGGGGCGAGCCTATTGCCATCAACCGGGCACAAATCCAACCAATACTTAACCATTATTTTAAACTTATTTACAAAGAAAGAAAGCGTTAAAATCTGTGGTGCGATGAATTATACGAGATTACTTAGGCTAAAATTAATAAAATATTTCAAAACTTTCAAGAATTTAGGTTCTTTGAAGTTATGAAAATATTTTAATTAATTTTGTAACCAATGGTCATCTGAATACTCAGCTAAGTAATTATCATAATTGAGAAAAGGAACAATTTAAGATAAATCTCGAAATTGCATTCAAGGTTGCTTTGCTGACGGTACGGTGCGCTTGCGCATCGAAGTACGCGCGTCGCGATGCGTCTGGCGTCAGTCGATCCGCCACCCCCGTGGAAGTCAGACGCGCTCGCTCGCGGCTTATCGACGCATCGATAGCACAGCGCAGCCCGCGATCAATTCGATAAAAAACCAGTGTAGTGTTATTTTTTTTTGGCGAAAAAAGGATTTTGTTATAAAAATAGTGGTGTGACGACTTGGACGAGGCGAGGTTTTTTTTTTTGTTAAGGTTCGTTTTTTATTGGATAGTGGTAACGGTTTTTTTAATTGTGCTCTTTGATTATTCAATTTTTTTATTAGTTTGTAAGAATAGAACATTTTTCTTTTATAAGTATCATCTGCAAAAAAGGATACGGTTTGAGTTTCCATTGATATTATTGAATATTTATATTCAGTTTTAATTAATTTGTAAATAATAATTAGATTTTTTTTTAAATTAATAAAATAGCACTTAACCGACTTTAATACATTTTTGGAATAAATACATTCTAAAAAGGTTAATTCACTCATTATTATTTTACATAAATGCGTTGCAAAATATCGTATAGAATTTAAATATGCGTAAAAATCTATAAAGCGCCAAATCCTTACAAACCCTTACTTATGGTGGGTTCCTATTAATAAAACGAACCGTTATACTTTACTTATTGCCAAACTGGGCATATATATATATAGATTCAGAAGCTAGTTTTAGCTGTGATAGCTACTTCCATATCGGAGGGTCTACTATGCAAAACTATGAGGTCTTTGCTTCATTATTGATAAAGATACAAAAGTCTTAATTTTAACCAATAACGGTCCATAAATTATAGGAATCGGTCATAAGCAAGTAGCTTATAAAATATGATTATGACAATAAAATGTGTAATATCAGGTCCGATATTAATATAATGCAACTGCAATGCCTTTCAAATAGTGATGTATCAAATTTTTATCAAAAAACAATGACGTCTAAAAACATTATCGTTATCTTAAAAACCGATAATCTACTTAAATACAATTGGACAGTTTTATACTACATATTTATTTATCGATAGCGTGTTATCGATAGTATTTGCGTGTAGTGACTTACTGCGTCATTATCATCGAGTATCGATAAATGGGCAGTAAACGTCCATACTCCCTGCGGACTGTCGTTATGAAGTCTTGGGACTTATGTCATAATTTCACAAACACTTGGGGACTTATTTATAATAGTATTTAGATAGTTAGATAGTAGGTCTTACCTACTCCAGTTTATTTTTTAAATAATCCCTAAGATGAAGAAGAAACTTTTACGAAAAAAATCTATTCATATCGTGAACGATGTGATGCGTGATGTTTCTTTTTAAAGCATCACAAACAGAAGCCTTTAAATACAAACAAAATAAAGTTTAAACTAAGTAAAACAATTTGGTGTACTCAACATTGAAAGTTACTACATAAAAATGTAAAATGACAACACTGCGTTTAAATCATTATAAATCAAAAGTTTTTACGTACGATCGCACGGTCAGAAGAAAAAAAAAAACAATATTTTATAATTAATACGTGCGTGCTTATCTACTGTATTATTTTATTAATATGCTTTCAATATTAATATCATACGCTCCATACGTAATTAAGGAAAACAAGAATATAAAAACTATTTATAAGTCCATATAACTCATTTGATATGCATTTGAAAACTGGTTTTTCAATCCATTTAGAACCTTTAAGAACATTTATATGCAAATAATTCCTGTAGATGTAAAAGGCGAACGGTTGGGACGAATCAGATGAATGGGTTTAGATGTAAAAGGCGAACGGTTGGGACGAATCAGATGAATAGGTAACACTAACATTAAACATATTTTTAGTATCTCCAAATCTCACAGGATTTCAAAAAGTTAGACAGCTATAATCAGTAGCATATGCCTAAAAGGAGAAAAAGAAATGAAAAATTAATATCCAACTTACATATGAACTAAATAATATTTACACTACACTATCTACAAGCAATACCTATTTAAACAGAAACTCCTAAAGACAGAATTCATTTTGCGAAGAACAAAATTCTACTGCTTCCTAGAATCAAGTTCAAAAAGAAATATAATAACAGCCTTTAATGAAGCGGTGTTTCTACAAATACTTTAGTCTGGTCAGACTGCTGATAAAACAGGCAGATGTTAAATAATTAAAAATAAAAAGAAAAGCACCAGTTCAAGTGGTATGCGCACTGAAATATCTCGAATGTCGCTTCCCTTGGTATTCAAAGGCGCGCATTAAGACTCTTCAATGTTATTTTAAGAGTATATGGCTGTTTACGTGTTCAGAATGTTACAATTTAGTATTTCACCAAAAGTCGTTGACATGTTCCAAGTTTTTAAATTGAAAATTAGAAGTTTCTTGATATTCGAAATCAAAATTGTTTTAAGCTTTAACATTCAGGTTATCCAAATGATTATTTGAATCAATATTGTTTGTACGAGTAGAATCATTGTGAATGTTATTCCTTAAGTTAGGGCTCTGAGTAGCATATTTATAATACTACGCGTGGGAGTTTAGTTCAAATGTATTAAGATGCTAATATGTTCTACATTTAAAAAACAAAACACACACACATGTTGCTCTTGCCATTTTATGTTTGTTTTATTGATATGAGAACTTCTTTGTTTAGTTTTTAAAACGTCATATTCAGATTATTGGATAGAGAATTTGCAAAAATTCAAAACATAAAATGGTTTCCTTTTTAAATAGATCGATCGACTGCTGTGCAACCTTGGTCATTTATGGAAATCAGACGAATCTATAAAATAAATATAGTTTTTGGAGCTTAAATCTAATTTTTACGAATATGAACTACTAGCTGCGCTCGCGGTTTTACCCGCATAAGTCTTGATTCCGTTGGAATGTCGGGATAAAAAGTATCCCAGGTCATCTACGCATGTGCCAAATTTCATCCAAATCAATTCAGCTGTTTTAGCGTGAAAGTGTAACAAACAAACACAAAAAAACAAACCTTTTATCTTTAAAATATTAGTATAGATTAACAAAATCTGTGTATATTGGGTTAACTGTTTTATTATTGATATTTTGATTGCCAATCATAACAGTTATTTGTGTCAAAAAACACCATTACCCTGATTGGTTCAAGGTTTACAGCAAGTACTCACAATTTAAAACATTTAAGCCAACACTGACATCACCGTTATATAATTACCAAAAAATCTAGAAACAATTAATGAAGAATAAAAAACAATTGCAATTTTAGTACTTCACGACCAAAATCCTTCACCTACACATAACCTATGCTGTAGAACTAAGCAATTATGAAATTACTGAACCGAAAAATGTACGCTTTCCGGTTTTTAGGCAAAATAAATGATTTTATTCGCAGAAATTGATGGACCGTTATAAAATTCGCGTTTTGGCAAATGTTTGTTTATACGTGTCCGCATTTTTAAACGAAACAGAGAATGCGGGTTTTATTTAACTTTTTAATTCGTTTTTTGCTGACGTTACTTTGCTTGACGCTGTCGAATACAATCAATTACAATAAAGTAAATCATTTACTATCGTTACTTATAATGATAAATGTGAATGCCCCACACTGAATAGTAAATCATTTAAAACCATTTTCATTGACTTTTTTTTTTTAATCTTCTTCATTCTCAAAGTGAAAAATACCGTGAAAGGTTTTTATGACTTTTCCTTGTTATCGATATAAAAACTTGGTATCGAGCCGATAGCTCTTATCTCCTACCACGGTAGAAAGGCATTGTTATTTGTACATTAATATCGTATTATTTACACTTCATGCTCCTTTAGCATTAACGGTATGATTTCTTGCATTTTCAAGATAATTTTCTGCGCTGCTGTTTAAACATTGAGATTTTTCTTGAAAATGTTCCTTTTGTTTTTGGTCATAGTTAGGTTCATTACACTTTTAGATTTTATCATGATAGTCTTAATGGCTCTCATTTTCTTAAAAAATACTATCAATTACTAAATGAGAATCGATATATATAGTATTAATACTAATACTAATGCTAGTAACTAGATACAAAAACTGTAAAAGATTGAATAACAAAAAACCAAACAATACACTATCAGACACGAAAGATTAAAAAGATAAAAAGAAAGACGACAGTATCAATGTAACACAAACCCAACCCATTTCTCATGGTTGACTAATTCTTGCCGAGAACTCCGGAATAACACTTTGTAGATAAGAAAGTCAACACTAAATCACTTTTATGTGGAAACAGTGAATCATTTATAATTACCTAAAATTCCTCGTAAGTCAATTAATATAGTCTTTTGGGAGATAGATCTGCGGTTTTGAGTGTTGGTCATAAATTCGTTGTCCAGCCGTATCGGTATCAAGAATGATGGGAACACCCAAATAGAAAATGGTTGTGTCTTCCTTAGTGACATTGTGTATTAGTGATGCTTGTGTTTTTCAAGGCTCGCTTGGTACATCATTTTCGTTTTCCAGCATAAGATTGTTGGTAGTCTATTTTCACCATAAGAAGGCCTATGATCAGTGACTTTACAGATGTTATTATTATCATCATCCTCATCATCTATTATTTTATCAACATAGCGATTAAAATATACTCTTTTATTAAAATTCTTCCATTTATTTCTAACTTTTGCTATATCTCTCGCTCTTAAATTGACAAATGAGCTATATATCGTCAATTACATATCGATAATTGTTGCTATCAATTTATCTTGTGTCCAAGGCCGTGTCACTTCCGCGCTACAAGGCTACGTCAGACTCATGCCCTACCAGTTAACACTAACGGTAAACAAGGAAGCATTGGCATTTAGCTGAGCCTCAGTAGTAGCTTTGTACTCCGTGGGATTCGTCCAGAGACTAATAGTACTATTATCATGATATACAATAATTTCCAGCCGTAAAAATCGCAAATCTAGTTTTAGAAAAAGTCGATTGTTCAGCGTCATCTCTGCCATACTTGTGGGACAATCTTTCTTAAGCTTGATATGCCATAGTACGTTTTTTCATGACAGTAGAATGCTATATTTCGTTTTAGTGTTATTGGGTTTTTCCATTAGGAATTTCTTAGTAACAGTCCGGAGTTTGGAAGTTGGCGGTGTGTACCCTCGTGCCTCGGAAAGCACGTTAAGCCGTCGGTCCTGCGCCTGATCTCTCTCCGGTCGTGTCCCATCGGACTATGAGAGCGAGGGAAGAGAGAGTGCACCTGTGTCTGCACACACTCGCTTGCGCACTATAATATCTCCCGCGTCGATGGCTAGTTTCCGATAGAAATTCCACCTGGAGGACTATGTTCCGTTTTGTAGGGTGCTGGTGAAATTACTGTCACATGAATCCCCTTAGTTAGCCGTCATCTTTGTATGGATGGCATAGAGTGAACCTTTTTTATTACTCACTTGAATAAAAATAAAAATAAATAATTTGACGGAAAGATTTAATGTAATAGAAATGACAATTAGCACCGTGCTTTATTTACGAATTTTTCACACAGTTTTAATTTATGATTGCTCGAGCAAACCTTTTGATGATCAATAAATTAAAATATTATAGTTTTATTCCATCAAAATTGCTGAAAATTTTATCTATACTGTATGTCAACCTCCAAAAATATACTTAAGTCAAGTCATACGAAATGCGTTGAGTGGCGAACTCGAAATAACTACTGCGGCGACGCGTGTGATGCGCTGTAAACAGATTAGCCTACTAACTGTAGTGGCAGCAAAACTATCAACGACGTGGTTACGAATAATCTACGGTACAGTTGGCTAGTGAAAAAAGTAATTTTGGAAAGAAACCGTGCAATATAAAATAGAACCTACTTTGAGAGTGGAGATTTATGTGGCATTTTCTTTGTAAGTACTTAAAAATCTATTCATGCACGATTTTTTTTTTTAAATTGTCAATCGCTACCTATATTTTTGTATTTTTTACTAAACGTGTAAGTATGATGTTTATAGGTCTTAAATTGTGGTCGTAAAAGAATTACTGCTGACCGATTAAAATAACATATCACTATATTACGCGCAATAATAATAACGGCATGTCAGATAATTATTTAATCTCTGTCATTTATCTTTATTTTGCTTACCTATTTGCGAGCCCAAAGAATTGACAGTGTATTTCAAAAAAAGTCAATGTTTATTTTGTTCCGAAGATGCATGTGCCTACCAACACAACACTAAAAAAAACGAAAAAAATAATTTTTTTCTTCCTTTTTCTGCCGTCGCTACAACTCGGCGACAACGGAAGTCAACAGAGCGTGCGCTTGCATAACCGCGGCGGATCTGCCATTGTCTTGTCGCTGCTGACCCTACCGCGATGTTTGTACACACGTGCATGCATCGGGCATTGTTTTGATTTAGGCGCTATTGTTTTTTTGGCCTCCTTTTAAAATTTATGGGCGTCGTCAAGTTAGATGAGAGAAAAAAGTTATGAGAACATCTGTCATGCATTTATGTATGTAAATATCTTTGTATGTTAAGGAAAATTGCTCAATCTTACCTGGTATTTAGATTTGGGAAAATAATCAGTCTTCTCGACTTTATAAGCTTACTCTTCCTAAGATCGCCTCACTCGCTGGACTGCCTCGTTGGTCTAGTGGTCGCAAGCGCTACTGCTGAGCATGAGGTCCTGGGTTCGATCCCCGGGTCGGGCAAAGTGTTATTGGATTTTTCTATCTGGAATTTCTCAGTAGCATCCCGGAGTCTGGATTTGTGCCCGGTTGATGGCAATAGGCTCGCCCCCTATTACATGGGACTTAAACATAACTGGCGAAATGCGGGTGTACCTACTACAGGTACACCTCTGCCCAACCCTTCGGAGAAACAAGGCGTGATGTTATGTGTCTTCCTAAGATTTCCATAATTTTCAGGTAGTTTTGGCGTTCTTGTACTAAAACAAGAAATCCTCGTTTCTTCGTTAAAATCAAAAGTTTTAGCCTGTAGGCAGTGGGACATTACAAGCGGGTTTTTTTTACAAGGTATCAGAAATTATTCCACAACTCCATCATAAATGACGCGATCGAATTCCTTGTAGTATCACCACTGCCTAGGTCACGTCACAGACATCTAGGTTAACTATATAGGATTACTACACCTGAATAGTTCGCGTTCCTACTGCATGATTAACCTAGGCATTTGATGGGCCTAGTCTGTGTTAGATTACCTACTTATGGGTTTATACTGTCTTCAGTTTGATTTTTAGGTCGAGATTAGATGTCGGTTTTCCGAATGTTTTTGTTGAAAACTACGGGTTAGTTACTTATGAAATTCCACCGCTCATTCATCATCTTCCTGCCTTTGTCCCATGTTTCTTGTGGTCCTCTCAACACGTCTTCTTCTTCCATTCTCCCCTATCAACCGTCACGCTATCACTCACTCTCTTTTATTTCATATCATTGCTCACACAATCTATCCATCTTTTCTTTGACCATCCTCTCCCGCTCCATCCATCAACATTTATATTCATCACTCTTTTACTCCGCTCATTTTCTACTAACCATAACTCACTTTACTGTCGTATTTTTCGACTGCCAAATATATGTATGTCATCCTCAGTAAAACTGAAGTGTGATGATCACCTCTCGTAGACAAGGTATTTCTGATCACAGTGCATGTGTCTTCTCGAGATCTTGCTGTCTTTCGTAGATTTTTGACAGGCTGATAACCAGTCTTTCCCGTGGGTATCGTGTTACTCAGGAACTGGGTAGTGGGGGTCAGATAGGCAGTCGCTCCATGTAAAATACTGGTATTCTGCTGCATCTAGTTACACTGGAAGCCGATCCTAACATAGTTGGGAAAAGGCTAGGCAGATTGACTTTGATTTCTTGCTTGTCTTCGTATCCTTTGAAACAGAGGTCAGCCAGACAGCAAACTAAGTTACGGGCCTGGCTCTTTTAATCAAATGCGCCACACTAATCAAGATTCAACATAATCGATTATCAATACATTAGATCGTCTACGGTCTGATAATTACAGTTTTCACAGAACTATCGTGTTCTTGTGTGATTAATGAGGCGTGAGATATGTGCATGTAACGATTATGTATGATGATCAGGTGATTAGCAGTAAGAGTTATTTGTATGAAGTGTGGCTAGACTGGTTGGCGCCCATTTTCAAGTACATCGACAAGGAGGGTATGTGTAACTCGGTGTGCATGTAACCTATGTAATAATAGATCTATACATATCGAATAGTAACTGATAAGAGTGCCTTTTACCAACTACTATTTTGGGACAAACACCTTTAGAAGCGATCGCAATAATCTAAGATAAAACAGAGTTCGTACTAAGTTTGGGATTGGGTTGATTCCATTATTAAACGATCCCAAGATGACATGAAATTATTAAGAAAGTACAAGGCTGTTGTATAAGTTGCCGCAGCTGCCAACAGACCCGCAACACCATGTGCAAAACACCGAAAGTATTGATTGACAATCTTAGAGATAGAGTTAATACCATACTGTACAGAATACGGAAATACTTCTACAGAATTTCACCTGCCATCATGCCTACATTCCCAGCTACAAACACTAACTATAAACTAAACCACAGACATAATCCGAACTAGTATTTACTCGGCTCGGGAGTGGAACCCGCGAAAGCGAGCACTGAGCCGCGGAACGCGACCGAGCGTGTGGGTAAATGAACTGTGTCACCACTGTGTACATGAATGATGGTGATCGATCACCACTAGTCGCCACTAGTGGAAATAGTTGGTTGTTGGCCATTCAGAATGTAGGATGTTATAAAACCTTCGTTGTTGTGGTTCGATTAATAGTTATGGTGGCTTTAAGGTGATAAATTAATGGTCAAACAAAAGCGGATCTATGTTTATATCCTTGCCCAGAAACCCTTTCATTCGGCTATGCCTGAATGCCTTATTATAAATAATTTAAAACACACTAAAGTTATGAAAGATTTATATGTAGGAAATAGTGTAATCAATATGTAAAATAAATTACTACGGCCATCAGATCAGATCAAAATATGTACCTACGAATTATCTATTCATTTTTTTTGCTCCTAAAATCTCATTAAGAACTATAAGCAGCTTAGTTTTTAGCACTTAGATTAGCATTAGAATTAATTAATTTCTTACAAACAGTAATAATAAGGCTATTTATATTGATTAAAAACTGTGAATCGTATCATTATTCATTTTGGTCAAGTTCGTTCAATTTATTAAACATTTTAATCCACTTTTCCAATCTTAATAAATTCTATATCGTAGTCTTATCCTGAATTCTTTAGTCCATGTTAAGCACTTGGACTGAAGAATACAGGATAAGACTACGTAATTTTTATTGTGTTTCGCTTTTCGATGACGATTGGCACATAGGTTACGTTGACTATGTATACAATGTTTATTAAGTATTTTCATTTAAGAACCTACCGCATCTTTTAATTCTCGCAATTGACCTTTCTAAAGCATCACCAAAAAGGTCAATGACAAAAAATCACAAACCATTTCAATTAACTTCACAAAGATTAATGCTTGTATCAAAATCATAATCACTCTTTTTGCTCTTTAAAACATTCGTCTAGACAAGTCAGATTCTTGACAGGATCAAATAGAGTCGCCTGGCTAATTACAAACAATTGCCCGTTGCCTGTCAAATCACTAGACGACAACCAAGGATGTAGTATTTAAAAACTTCTGCATCACCAAAATATCTTGACAGCGGCAGAATACGGAACTAACTGTAAATGTACTGAATTTGACGTATAGTTGACGTTTGTGTTCGCAAGTGGCGCCACTTTGACAGCTCAAGATTTATTGGGCATCATGTATGAATGAGCTGACATTTAGAGCATTTGTCATAGTTATGTGGTAGTTATGAAATCTATAATTGGGATAAAAAAAATGGATGTTTGTCTCATGTCCGGGGTTAATAGGTTATATTTTTATGGGCTCTTTCGATTGACGGAGCTATTTGTGAGATAGTTATCACAAATTTTATGGACTTGAGCATGATTTAAGACGAAATTGACAGTAAAGACATTGAGTGCCATACATTGAACCCGAGACCGTCAGTTCTTCAGCAGTACCTACTGATGATAACTAATAAATTAATGAACAAATAGGCAGTTCAAATATTTCTTCTTTTCGTATCAATCATTAACTAATTTGTGTTAATTGTGGATGGAAAATCAAGTGATACTGTTATCAAATAACAAAAGAAGAGCGGAATTAATTATTACAAGACACATTACAAGATTACGTTTAAATAAAATAAAATTAAAATACTTTGCACTTTATCGTTTGGTGTAGAGTTGGGAATTTTTGTTAGATAATTTTAAATCGTGTGGAGCCGGGATCTGTGAGAGTAGGAACGAAGCATTTAAACTAACTCCAAATTCTGTTTTGTTACAGACCAGTAATGTCCATCTAGCCCTGAATTCTTTCACAATGGCGAGCGCAGGCGCAGTCCTCCTGGAGGCCCGGCCTTTTAGGCCTTTCAAGTCCTCAGAGGAGTACCTGTACGCGATGAAGGAGGACTTGGCAGAGTGGCTGACTGTCCTCTACCCAGAACTCAGGATCACTGCTGATAATTTCCTGGACAGGCTGGATACGGGTGTCGCTTTGTGCAGGGTGAGTTTTAAAACCTTTTTCTTGATTCTTGATTGTTTTAAGGAACTATACACATTGCGTAAAGCTGGTAACATAGCTTCAAACATTTGAATATTTAATTGTTTGAAATTTTTGCAAGACGGGATAGTAAAGTGCAAAATATTGTGTTCAAACTTCGCATACACGCTCAAATAAGTACTCGAGACACACTCTGCATGCACCACTGAAGTCCGGCGGAAAATTGTGGAACTAGATTCTTTGACATAGACACTAGCGCCGCCTCTACCGTACTTGAGTGGTGGCGCGGACTCTTTTCGTGTATTTTTGGCGCCAGCTGACGTGAACTTAAGTCGACAGGAAGTGAAATGTCTTCTTAGCGTCAAAGATTATGATAACACAGACGCGACAAAATATGTGAATTAAACACTTTTATCACAAAATGATAGAGATACGGCAAATCGTTACATGCCTATCATTAGGCTTATTACAGAAGAATTTAGTTGACAGCCTTTTTTTGTTAGATTAGCAATAGATAAAGTATGATGACATTTGTTATTACCTTAGTTTCTGAATAAATTAGGATTTTACCTGTTTGTAGCAGTTCTAAAACCGGTGGTGGAGTAATATTTATTTGTAGTATAGTATGTAATATACTAATAAAGTTCAGTTTGAATACGTCATTGATATAAATATGTGACTATGAACGGTGCTGGTCGCACCTCTACGGTTACCAAACGGTTTGGTTAGATGGTGATTTCGAATATTGTAGGTAGTTTATTATTGATTTGATTTATTCCTGGTCACTTGTTTGTCTAAGGTCTAAATTAGTTTTCTTTTAATTTCTGTTCAATTTTGTTCCCTTTTGAATGAGTAGGTACAATGTGTTCTAGTTGCTAATTTAATAAATTCGTTATTTTTACATTTTCAACAGCATTTTTATTGCCAACAATTTATAAACCATGTCATTTTCATTTCGGAAACAATGATTTTAATTTTGATTCTGGCTTTATTTTTTTAGTTACGGCTGTAATTTTATTTTGATTTAACTAAAAAATGTCATTGATATATCCAGACTATATTGAAATCAGACTTTTTCTTTGTTGCCAAAAATCTGATGATTTTTTCAGGTAATTTGATACATACCTAAATAAATGCATCTTATTAATTTAATAGTTAAAAGTTATAGATTCTACTCCCTCCCTGTACGCGAAGATAATATAAATAATTTAACTCTTCGTGCTCATAACCCGTCAGGATATCCTGCACTATTAGGGGCTAATACATAGGTTATGAAAACAAGTCACGTGCGCAAACATCCAGGGTAGGTACCTACTTCTGGAGTTCATGCAAATTATGATATATCATAATACCTATAATTGAACTTGATTAAGCGTATAACATCAATGTTAACAACACTGAGATTCTTTAATCAGACTCCTAAAGAGCTGTTTATGTAGGTACCTAAGTACTTTTATGTTAGGTTTTACACAAATCCGTAACGTTACCTACCTAGGTACATAGGTACTTACTTATTACGTTTTACAACGTAGGCTAAGGAACAGGAGTAAAATCTAAATACCCATAATAAAAAGCTTGTTCTAAACTAAGCTTCATCATTGTTAGGGTACCCATTTCATTTTTTGAGTCTTAAATTGACTTTATCTCTACCAGATTTTTGTTCTAAATCTTTCTTCTCTTCGCTTTGTCTTTGGTATCTTTGCCGGGGACATTTATCTGTGACTAAAATACGTGAGTACCGACGTGATATCATTACATTTTTTGCGTCATCAATAGGTAAATTAATAAGTAATAACTTCCTGAAATATTATCGTAGCAAAGAGGCCAATAATTTATTATCAGCGATGAATACTTCAGATTGGCTATGTGAACTAATCATTATGAAGGTATAAAAATGTACTGCATATACATTAAATCATAACCGTATGTATCTGCCATTTCTGACTCTACTAAAGTCTAAACTTTGGAAAGCTGCTCAGATAAATTTAAAAAAATGTCGAGAATATTGCAAATTCTCTCGAAAAGATTTTAATGCTTTCGGAAAATACATTCACTTGGAAATTCCTACTTTTCCCTTAAAGAATTACTGATTATTATTTTTCAGAATTTTGTCTCAAGTTGGTCAAAAACCAAATTAGTCTTATTTATCTTGAAATGCGGTGAACATTGGAAACTAATTTTAAATGTACAAATTCAAACAATAGTTTTGTTATTTTCCTTTACAACCACCGCCGTTATAAAAGCCACAGATTTACTGAACATTCTTCAAAACAGTTTGTAACAAAGTTCATAACAAAGTTTCGGCTGGGGTTCACTGACCGTACGATACGACACTGAAAGGATACCAACTTATCACCACTGCAAACAAGTTTGACAGATTGTGTCGCGGCTTTTTGACATTTATTTATATTTTTGTACACTTTCCGCTGTATCGAGTTTAGCTCTCATGGTCGCTAGATTAATATGGTCATGATAAGAAACGGACAAGTTATGTATTTTGATAAGAATATAAATACAAAACGACGACGGTAATTTTTATGAAGGTTATTTACTATCGGTTTAATTAATGTAGGTAGGTAAATCTTTTGGAAAACTCGGCTAGCTTCGGAGTCGAAAGAACCATAAGTTAATCTACTCATAGCGAATTATCATTCATCATCAGCCTACAGCTGTTCTTTTCTGTAGTGCTGTACAGTTAAAAAGCCGTGAAAACTTATGTCAATTGTGCTGTCAATCTCTAAAGGCAGTGAGGATGACAGCTCACTTCAAGGTTACTTCACCTAAGTCTTCACGGTGAGATACCTAAGGCATGCACTTCCAACTTTTCGGATTCATGTGCGTATTGTATAATTATCTATCACTTGCTTCAAAAACAGTGAAAGAAAACATCGTGAGGAAACCGGCATGCTTTGATTGAGAGATATTTCTTGACGGCATGTGAAGCCAAGTCAGAGGCCCATGGGCGGCTTTATACCTCTGACACCAGGTTAGTCACAAATCACACGAAAAGAAGAATATGGTGAGATTTTTACAGAACGAACAGGTTGGACATGGACACAGATCCTCGGCTCCTGTCATCCAGCTGCATAACTTCTAAGTTAACTTACCCTAATTACCAAAGGTTTACTCACCAATTAATCACCATACTGCAAGGTCTTAATTATTATTATGCCTTTGATTAGGTAAAACATAAACATGTTTTTCACAACTGCGTCGGTTACCAATCGTACCTGGTAGGTAAACAGAACGTTATCAGACGCTTGATTGATAAGATAAGGCAAGTACAGACTGACCGACTAACTAAACTCGAGTGGTCGTCAGTCTATTTAGCGTGATTCAATATGCTACTTAGATAAATACCTATATTTATTTTAAAAACATGTGTGATATTTAGTTGCATCAGTTTAGACTAAACAGTACCCTAATTGCGTAACTTATTTTCGTAAACGATTATGACAAAATTGTTTAATTTTGACAGTTCAATAACATTCATTGCGTTATTTACGTTGTTGAGCAGTTTTTTTTTAACTTATGAAGCAATGGATTAGCAATCTGTTTCAAATCGAAACAAATTGTGATTGATCGTGTATTACGCAAATAGGGTACAGGAATGGCAGGCGAAGGAAAATTATCTAGAAAGCCAATATTTATTTGGAGGAAGGATACCTAGTTTTTTTTTTCAGAAATCGTTAACACCGTAGAATAAGGCCCATTGCCCACGACATTACTTAAAAGTAATGTATAACACAGAATAGGCGGTTCTAAAAGTGTCTAATAAAAGTGTAAACGAACCCTGTTCAGATTAAATTCTTAATCACTCACTAAAGCTAAAGGGAAACAGTAACACATACTTCTTCTGTATTTAGAAGGTTTCAACTTTATGTCTCACCACTTTTCCATTCATTATTTATTTTATATTATATTGTTTTGAATAACTTTGTCTAAATGTAATTGTAAAACCATCAACACTATATTGAGGTTTTAAAAAATTAACCTCAATTGTCAAATGAAAAACATTTTTTAGGTGATTTAAAATTAGAATTTCGGGTTAATTCAAGCCTTATTCTTTGGCAATATGCGGCGACCAAGCGTGGTGATCAATCCTCGCTTCTTCTTTGAACAAGACGAGGTCTTTAGCTTGCAGTAGTATAATTAAACATTACTGTAATGCCAATCAAGATTAGTAATTACATCATTGTCACTAAACTGCATGTCGGATTAACGTCCGATATATAGTAATGGTTACTACATTCATTACATTTATTGTGAAACACAGTTTAAGTATTAATTCGATACTTGAGCAAGCAGTAGGTAGATAGCTACCAGAAAAAAAGAAACCAAGGTCTATACTACTGGAGGTCTGATCTCCAAAGAGAGGAGGAACCTTCTCTAAAAATAGGAGCCGTGTCCAGGAGTACCGGTTTTGTATCAAGCCTTGATCCAACTGCCTAAACACAACCCACTAACACTTAGGTGTTAGTCGAGGCTCAGAACAGTAGCTGTTACATTATAATAGAAATCGTGAGTTAGGTAATTAATTAATAATTTAAGTGACACGACAACCTTTTAATAAATTAATTAACCGATTTTATCTGCATTACAACAATAGAAACTTAACAATTAGCTTAAAGGAATTAATAATTAATATCAACCTACAGTTATTTTCAAATTCAAGGTTCGCTTGCAAAATCGAATAACAACTTAGTCACGAATTAAGATAAACCCTATTTGTAACAGTAGGTACATGTTAATTATTAATTAATATTCAAAATATTATAGGTTTCCATTTAAATTCAGAAACGGAAAATAACTGCATCATCTACATATTTTGACATCTTTGTTTTGTTTATACTTAGTCAATTTAATTTTGGTTTTAAAGCTGCAGTATAGGGCACAAAATCACCACCAATCAGTTATAGTGATATTATCATAATTAGGTACCATGCTTGGAGACATGTAGGTAATCACCATGTTCGCAATTCACTTACATGCCTGCAAGACACTTGTGCCTCTTTAGGCACGTAGACGAGGCACTGGAAAGTTAGGGACAGACACAGCCGTGTATTCTATAAGTCGCCTTTGACGCCACCAGATGGCTTATAATATGGCCATCTAAATACAATCGCTGTAAATACAAGTAATCTTAAAAGGAAAAGTTAAAAACATTTTGAACAATACGCCCTGTTGCCCAATTTACTTCAGATAGGTTATCGGTTCGATAAAACATTACTACAGTAATACGTTCTAAAAATAGACAAATGTACATACACACGTATTTAAAAATAAATTATCAGTAAATACTCACAACAAAATACCTACTTACACTTACTCAATTAAGTAGATACTTAAATGTGTGGAACTGTTCTGAAAAACAAAAATGATTGAACATGATGATGATAAAAAACTGCGATTTTCAATGCTGATTATAGCAATTTCCTTTTGACCGTTTACTGGGTAGCCCATATTTAAAAGAGTACCTACAGACATAGGATGATGTGATAACATACAAGGTGGTCCCTGCCACCTTCGATGCGAAAACGGTTTAAAAACAGTGGCACTCCGGGAGTGCCGACAGAAGTGAAAACTTGAAAAAAAATCGGCACCGCGGTATTCAACGCGTTGATGTCTTTTACTCAACGGTGTCGGTAAATTCCGTTACAGTGTCGCGAAAGAATGCTTTAGTCTCATCTCAAAAATACCCAATGCTAAAGAAGTTTTCACTTCAAAAAGATTTTAACAGGCGTTCAGAATCATGTACTGAATCCATGGTAACAGTTTTCGCGTCGATGTCCCTGCCACCCTGTATAAATGCCATGATCAGCACTTTTGTAGTTATTAACTAAGTACATTTGAAACTATGAACACTTTAGTTCAGGCATATTTATTGAATGAGTAGCAAATAACAAATACTATGAAACTACAGTCATAAAGTGACTAAACCGTAAAGCTGTTTATTATCCTGTTTATCCTAACGTTACTCATTTCATTTTGTTATAAATTTCCCAATACCTAAATAATTTCCGTGAAGCTGAAATTGGATCAAACGTCAATCATGGACTTTTCATATTTGCATATTTAAACCAACTCTTGAGCCTATTGAGAAGTCCCCCAGCTGTATGCGGAAGGTGAAGAACCAGGTGTTGCAGTGGACTGCGAAGGACTTATTTGATTGATGAGCTGTATAAAACATTCGTACCGATACGAAAAGAAGAATCTTGTGATACAACTAAGATAAACAAAGAACAAAACTGTAACAATGCTTGCTGCAAAAATTTTGGGCAGCTAGCAACACCCTTCTCCAGACATAAAATATACAGTGTTGTTCCATGCAAAAAAGTAACATACAGCAATTCGAGCATTTTGTGAAAATAATAATTATCTCAAAAAGTAAATATTCTCAAACGCTTCCATACTTCAAGACCTTGAGTGGTCAAGAGTAGTGTTGTGACAGCTCATTAGCAAGTCGTAACATCTGGCTATGTTTGTCGCAAGTAACCTTCGAGGCACACCTCTATGCTTAAAGGAATTTCGCAAAAATGGATAGAAATTGTCATTATGTTACCGTTAGTGCAATTTTTGTGAGAGGATAATTATTCTGCGACGAACTGAAATTATTCAATAAATGATTTTAGAAGAATATTTTAGAACTGTTTTAACAAATAATTAAATTGGTTGACTTAGTAGGTACTGAGGAAATACAAACAAAAAAATCATTTACAATATAAATAGCCACAAAAATCTGTCAAAATGAATCTTCAGTAACGTTTAACTTCTTTGATTAGACACTAGAGACAATTTTACTTATACATGCTTAAATTATCAAAGGATCCAAGGTATCGATTCACAACGATACATGCACAATAAACTGCGAAAATTTAACGGTTGGTTTGAACACAATCTCAAAGAGTCATTATTCTCTTACACGTATCCCAATTTATTTGTGGTCCACGCAACATGCCATTTTCTTCCATACAGGAGCATAAGAGCTCGTGTCTATATACTAACATCCGCTCGGGTCGATCTGTCAGGTTAAAATAAAAAATAAAAAAGTAAACATCGTTTATTTTCAGGCGTCGACGGCCCATAGCGTGTTAGTAATCAGTAAAAACTTAAAAACTATGTTAGTAGTAACACTTAGACACACAAGAGTACAAAAATAAAAACACAAATACACAATAAAAATACAGCCAAGATTAGAGAAGGAAGATTTATCAAGTCCCATGTCTGACATGCAGTTTGATAAATGTATCCATATTAAGCTACGCCCCGTGGATGGGTGACCATTTCTACATACCGATATTCCTCCGTGCCTCGGAAAGCACGTTAAACCGTTGGTCTCGGCTGTCATTCGTGGATCTTTGACAGTCGTTACGGGTCGTCAGAAGCCCGAAAGTCTGACAACCAGTCTTACCAAGGGGTATCGTATTACCCAGTTACTGGGTTGTGGAGGTCAGATAGGCAGTCACTCCATGTAAAATACTGGTATTCAGCTGCAACCGGTTAGACTGGAAGCCAACCCCGATATAGTTGGGAAAAGGCTAGGCAGATTGATTGAGTCGTCATCTCGGTAGTCACCCCCTTTCTAACCATATCATCTTTCACAAAGTCCATCCATCGTTTCTTTGGTCATAATCTCAAAATGTAACCCAAATGAATTTGTTTTTTTTAGTTAACCTCGGGATTATTCACACGGTCAAGAGAATTATGAATGGAACTGTTTCATAAACTCCTTTATTTTAGCTCATGATTCACTCACTTTGGTCGAGTTTCAACGATTTCAGATTAAGCTGTTAGTCATGTGGCAGTCACTCAAAACTTCCGGCCTAGAAATTGCATTAACATGTGTTTGATAATTATTGTTTTTAAGGATGAATGAATCGATGTTATTATTTGAATTGTAATGTGGATCCTAATCCATGATTCAGGACGTCTTCAAGTGTGTTCTGAATCAGAACCTTTTTCATGATGGTCGTGACTTTCTTGTGACGTCTGTTTCTGTTAGTTTTTATAGCTGCGAGCGTTTTTCGAATTAATCGCGTATTGATCTTTCTATTCTATTGATTGTAACTTTAGTTTTCAAATTAAAATTTTGGGGATAGGATGGTTCTATCTTTAGAAGGTTTGTTGATAGATGTTGTTCCATCGAATATAGTCCATCAGTCAGTTCTTATGACACTGAAGGTCACCATAACCTTGTCCTTAAAAGCTCAAAACTTATCATTAAAATGTCTGCTGTCAAGAAATCCTATGTCCATAGCCTTTAATGCAAAATTAATGACTTCAAAGAAGATACCTTCGATAACGACGTAATATTTTAGGCTCACTTTTAGTCAAATTTTACGGTCTTCAGTCAAACTGTGTAATTTGTTAAAGGTAATGTATTCTTAAGTAAGGTTTAATTGAAAACTTGCAAGCTTGTTGCATGAATTAGGTGGACCGGTGTAGTAAAAGGGATATTAGCATTTATGACGGAATAGGATCCATGCTTGTTTAAACATTTAAAATATAGTGTGTTGGAATTGCCGTTTAATGTAAAGATACCATTGATGAAGAAAGATGGCTAGAGACGGAGGACAGAACTTGAGATAAGTATACCCTAACTCTATAACTCAATGATAGAGAAGAACATGTTTAATTGAAGACTTGAGTACAAAATAATAATGATGATGGTGAAGTTGCTAAAACAACAGCATCATTTTTTTATCAAGAATCTAAAAAGATGGAAGAATATCAAGCAGCAATTAATGGGAAAACAAACGCGAAGGAAATGTGCGACGGTCCTAGAATCCTTGACAAAATAAACGATAGTCAATATAGGAATTGCACCACACAGACAGATATATTAAGTAGGCACTAATGCTAATAACATCAATACAATCTATTGGCATTACAATCGAGGTCAGGTACCTAATAAAAACCTAATCATTATTCCACAATAGAAATACATAAAATGTTTATCTGAGGATCTAAGTTCAAACTGATAGCCAAATCTTGAGATAACTGTTTGTTGGAACGAGGTTCTGCGAAGTGAAAGGATCTGAAAGGGATTTGAGAGGAGCATTGGGTACTGGAGATGAACTTGTATGATAGAAGCTAGAGATGAGTAGGATTGCGAACTTATTTTTGCAATGTCTGTTTCATTTTTATTCTGTTTTTATTTTAACTCAGGTTCTCTAATACCCTTTTTGGTAAGGCCAGAGATCTATTCTTAAAGCATTTCTTTCTTCCAATGCCAGTTTAATAATTGTTGTTCCATATCACATCTGAAAGTAATCCTTATTAGATCTATTTTCCTGATAGACGAAATCATAAGAAAATCAGTAATTATATCTTCATTCCATGAAAGATATAGAATATTGGACCGAAGATAAGCTGGAAATAGGTTTACGGAGCTAAGCTAGAAATCACGTGTTCTATGTTAACAGTATTGTAACAAGTAACTCACGTGAGTACCGATACTTATCAGTAAGTATTGATTGTAAATGTCAGTTAGTATAACATTTACCTCGCACATCGTGATTCATATACATTAACAAGGAATTTTAAACGGTTTTGTAACTTTAGTTTTAAAACGTGGATTATTTTGAGCTAGGAGTGTCTGATGACGTTTAGACTAGTTATCTAGTATTTTTATATTAATAAACTGCTCAGTGCCTTATGTCAAGAGGTTAGGGATCTATTTATCGTCATGACGATGATCTTATATGATGATGATTCAAAGATTCATCAAACAATAAATCATTATAAACCACTTGTAGATGTGGATGTCTTCGTAGAACACGGACAATCTTAGTATAATAACTAGAATTTGCGAACGATAGGTGAACAGAGGGATCTGTCTTTTTACTGCACTATTACAACTGTGACACACAGAATAAGCAAGCTGAAGTGGCATTGGGCCGGTCATATCAGCCGTAGAACCGATGACCGTTGGGGTAGACGTCTTCTTGAGTGGAGACCGTGAATCGGCACACGTAAGGTAGGACGCCCTCAGGCTAGGTAGAGCGACGATCTTCGCAGGGTGGCTGGTAGCAGCTGGATGAGAATTACTGAGAATCGAGCTGAATGGTGTGCAATTGCAGAGTCCAACATTACATTGCTATAAGCTGATGATGATGATGATGGTGATTTTAACTGTGTCATTAAATAAATTAATGCAGCCAAACATGATGATATATTTAGACATCATTACATGGGCAAACCCTTACTTTGAGACTCTGCTATTAAACCAACCGAGCATGTCCGCACCAGTAACTAATGGTAATGAGATATCAACCATTCAAGCGTATAATCACACCATAACACTGACACTCCTAAAACATTACTATCAAATCATCGACAGACATTACTATCGGCCGCTAAGCGGACTATCGGCACATCGTCCTTGTCGATAGTCATCAACGGTAATTACAGTGATCGCGGGCGGAGGCGCCGGCGCAGGTGGCTTAGCGCTTTTGGTACATAGAATATCAAAAATAGAAGGTTCACTTAGAAAAGCCATGAAAATAGTCAACGATGGATGGATTGTGCCAAAGATGATATTATGGCTAGAAAGGGTAAACATTTTAAGGTGACGGATGACACATATGAAAGTATTATGAAGACATTCTGTGAATAAATTGGGGTAAAGGCAGACGATGAAAATGGTTAATTTAAGCTCTAAAATGCTAAATGCTGCTAAAATGTTTGTTTCATTCACATGGATTAAACAAACATTTTACAGAAGGCAAGCAAGAAGAGAAGATTTTACGGAATATACCTTGATTCATTGATCAAAGAGATGACAGAGCAAATGAAAAGAAGCACTAATAGACAGACCTTGGATTAATTTAAGATGTAGCTGGCGGATTCCAAATTAATATCGATGAAACTATTTATTACATCGAAACAGGGCCTTTCATTACAACTAAAATACAACAATAAACAAATACATGTCGCTGAAGTAGTGGGTGGTGTGCGGCTTCTAATGGGCTTAGCGACTTCTGTCGTTTCCTATTGGGTGGCCAAGCTATTAAGTTATTTACATACCAGCTTTATTGTTTGATTGCGTTAGAACTGTTAGTTTAGTTTATGTCTTGATTTGTGGAGGAATAATAAGTTTAGCTGTTGTTTTATTATCCTGTGCTTTTATTGTGTGACTTTGGTAGTTATATTTTCGTCTTTATGTTATTCTTTTACCAACTAAGATTTCTAAGCTGCAATTTTGAATTTGGGAAAGTAAGGACGATTTTGATTGTCAAACAATACGTTCAAATTTTAAATTGAAATTCTTGGCTACAGTCCAAACTGCACAATGCACGTTTATAAATTCAAAAATATTACCGAATAAATATTTTTCAACATTCGATTTATACACAACCAAAAATGCCTAAAACATACCATGTCCGTACGTTGCAAAAATATTTGAAATACAACCACAAAACAATGGACAGACATACCTCTGGAATTTGTTATAGACATTTTACATAATTACGATTCAGGCTGCGTTCGATCATAATATTCGAAGTATTGGTTCAAATTCTGTGAGTCTCCCTCACTGCGAACGAATGTACGTGGAATGAATGAATGAATGATATCGCCGTGTGAAACTTATCGTAAAATTGTTATTGAAGGTGAGCAAAATCACGAGTGGATCGAACGAAATCATTTGGGAACATCTATTGGGGTTGTGTTTTTAAGGTTGCAAGGATTTTGTTAAGGTGTTGGTCCTTTTTATTTACATGAAACATGCTGTTACTAAGCTGTTTTCATTTACAAAATGTTCTCCTTTAGCACCTTTGACCTTATTCATGAAAACTTCACATAAATTTGACATAAGAGCTCCTGATAATGGAATTGACACTAGACAAGTCGATTCTCTTTCACAAGAGAATTAACTTTTCGAATGAAAATATTATTTTATGTCTAATCCGCATCATTGTTGACCATTGCTGTTAAAAAAATTAGACAGATAACTGACGTAGATACAGCCAGAATTGTTTATTTTAGTTATTTTCATAGTCTTATGTCATATGGGATTCTTCTCTGGGGAACCTGTGCGGACATTAATACTATCTTTGTTCTACAGAAAAGGGCTGTTCGAGCCATTTACAATCTAGGTCCAAGAGATTCCCTTCGAGAAAAATTCAAAGAAATAAATATTCTGACTGTAGCCTCACAATATATTTTTGAAAACCTATTGTATGTGCACAAAAATATATCAAATTTTAAGAAAATGTCCGATATTCATAGTTTAAATACCAGGAATAAACACAACCTTGCTGTACATCGCACACGTCTCCACAAAGTAGGCAACTCATTCATGGGTCAATGTATACGTTTTTACAACAAACTCCCCATTGACATTCGAAACTTACCCATTAAACGATTTAAAATCTGTATTAAAACCAAACTTTGTAAAAAAGGGTACTATACAATTTCAGATTATTTAGAAGATAAAAAAGCTTGGGATTGAACTGCTCGCTCTGCTAAGCCTTGTGATAAAATCATAAAACTAGACATTTTAATTATGTAAAATCAACTTAGACCAGTTTTATAAACATATTGACATTGTTGAAAATTATATTCAAAATGACATGATTACTTTGTAAAGTATTATATTATTTTAACTATTGTGAATGTGAGGACTATGTGGATATTGTTTTTATTTCTCTGCTAGTTTTAGTGACGGTCTGGCAGTTTGAGTAGTTTATGCGGCCTACCCAAATGTCCTTTCTTTGGTATTGTTCGTCGAGTTGAGCTCCTTAAGTTCTGAGTTGAGCTCCACGATTACTGACAAATGCTTGCACTGACTGGACAGGTCCACTCAAATCTGTGTGGATCTTTCCTCAAAAGACCTTTTCAGACACTTATCTACATGGTCCTCATATGGCCTGACCAAGATTATGTCTGGACTTTAAAAGAGACTGCGACCTCTGAGTTTGTTTCGGCCTTTCTTCTCAGAGTAGTCAGATAGGAAACGCCGAACTCATCTAGCTTATTTTTAATATTTTTTTATATGACGTGTAACAGTGAGTTTGATATCCTATTTACAGAATAAACAGAATAAACAATTTCATTTCATTTCATTTCACCTATCCATGATTTAGTAAGACATTATTTGGTTTTTCTGAAATGTTTTCTAACTAACTCGGAAAATTATTAAATAACCAGGGGCTGCCTCGTTGGTCTAGTGGTCGCAAGCACTACTGCTGAGCATGAGGTCCTGGGTTCGATTTCCGGGTCGGGCAAAGTGTTATTGGGTTTTTCTATCTGAAATTTCTCAGTGGCAGCTCGGAGTCTGGATTTGTGCCCGGTTGATGGCAATAGGCTCGCCCCCTATTACATGGGACTTAAACATAACTGGCGAAATGTGGGTGTACCTGCTACAGGGACACCTCTGCCCAACCCTTCGGGGAAACAAGGCGTGATGTTATGTTATGTAACCAGGGGCAGCCTCACAGTAAACTCAAAAATTTCCCACTTCCAGTAATATTGTTTTTAATTTTCATACGTTACCTAGGAGCAGATAAAAATTTTCCACATTCTATATCTAATCCAAAATTATGTTTCAATTTCATACATCATTGCAAAGAGATGTTCAAATTAATAAACTGTGACAACACGACCCACACTAGTCGTAAAAGACCCAATATAGGTCACACAGGTGTAAACGATAGCGTTTACGATCAAATACCATATAGGTACTTACTTATTAGTGCTAGGAGTGGCTTCATGGCTATAGGTCAAATGTTTAGCACCTTAATCGTCCTGCATTGCCTTGTGGTACCTATATCATTATTGTCTGGTTGATTTCTAAGTAGAACCAAACTGTAATTGGGATACTTTGTAATGAAAATTTTATGGTTTACGTCCAGCTTAGCATGACCACAATAGAAACGGGTTTTGTCGACGGAAGAATAGACAAAATGACAGATAAACAATCACAATCTGTCATTTTGTCTATTCTTCCGTCGACAAAATCCGTAGAGAACCCATTTCTATGGTTATCGTGCTACGCTTGCTGGCAGGGACTTCTATTTTCCAACATGGAAGTTATTTTTATCTTTGGTGTTTTCCCATGCAATCTCTTTTCTATTTTACGTGGCATCCGATTTCCGGCTTTGATTTATAAACTCTTTCACACTCTTCGATTTCGTGTGATTAATATTCCTTAATTTATGCTATCTTATAATTGCAGCAATTTTTCCACTAAAAGGTTGCAAACCTTAAAAAACACGGACCGCTAATTGCCAGTATAAGTAATTAATTAATCAATACATATTATCTCGATCGCGAGATTTTGATCGATTTAATTATGGATCGACAAAATATAATTGTCATTTTTATGCGAAAACATAAAAAGTCCATAAGTTGCTCACTTCCCCACTTTGCACGTAAATTGGTGATTTATTTGTCGTTAAGGGCGACTTACATTTTGTCGAACCGCAGTTGTCCGACAATTATGAAAGTAAAAGTTATGTGATCGCTTCCTACTCTTAATCGGTGTGAGTTATTTTATTTAAGTATCTTTATATAATACATAGGTACTACAGACTGACTAGGTATTTTCTTAATGTCCCTCGGGAATCATCGCATTTCCGAATATAAACGAATGTTAATTTCCATGTCCATCAATTTATTATATTTATCGTGTATAATAATTTTAATTCAGACCTAAGTACTTTATTGTTGTATTGTTTTGATTTCCGTGTGAACTATATAGAGCTGTAAAACTATTTTCGTGACTTTAGCAGCTTTCCTCCCATTTTAAAATAAATTACAAGTTAAAAGAGTTTTAACAAATCTATATACTTCCAAGTCGATTGAGAGCGCCCGGTCTGCACCAAGTGCAAAGGGTAACTGAAACTGATAGAAATCCGACGACTGACGAAATACGAAGTTTTAAGAAAATGGTTATACTGTACATACTAATAACTCTTTCTAAAGTAAGAGTAAGAATCGATTTATTAATTTTATTGTACGTTATTACAATAAGAAATCATTAGGTAAAGGGTTTGACTACCTAGACCTGTAATCAACCTCCTCTCGGGACAATATGCATTTCAGAATTTGTTAAACTGAGACCATAATATTAAGCCGTGTAAATAAAAAAAATAAAAAAATCGCCGATTTCGTAACCTCCTTTTTTAAGTCGGTTAAAATACAGAATGATGACGTATGATGTGTTGGAAATAAATCCTTCCGTCTTAATGTAGTACTCATTACTGAGGATTGCTAAATAGCTATATTTCCAGGTAAAAAAATATACATTCTTCATATACTTTCCGTTCGATAAGACATACCTACTTGTTATGCTAAAAATATGACGGGTTCGTGATTGTATGTATAAAATGTGCTATCAAAGTAATTATCGAGAAACGGAAGAAAATTATAAATATTTACGGTATTTGTACTGCCTTGTTCGGAAATAGAAGGAAAACTATGCGTGTGTTTTAATACTGAAATAGCTTTTGTTTACTAATTATGTGAAATATTTGGGCATAGCTACTTATACAATAAATTTATGCGAACACAAAGGACTGATGAAATTAACCTTATCGGCTTTATCAAAGTTTCACTCAGTACTTTTGAAATATCGGAACCTTCAAAACGGTGAAGGAAAACATTATCGTGAGGAAACCGGCATGTCCTAAAACCGAAAATTCGAAGACATGTGACTTCCACCAACCCGCACTGGGCCCGGGTGACAGATATGGCCCACTCCCTCTCACAGAAAGAGGAGGTCTGTGTCCCAGCTGTGGAAATTACAGGCTGATTATGCTTCTTCCAAAAATACCTATTTCCAAAATTCCCGTGTCACGATTACATCCGTACAAATATAAATCGACCTTAACCATACATTACCATGGGTAGGTAGTGTGACATTTAATCGCAAGGAGTGTCAATCGTCTTTGAACTTTATTTTTCGTAAAGCAATTGTAATTGGAGTTAACTGTTTTGAATAAGGTTCAGATTTGACCTTAACTTGTCAGCATGCAGTTAATAACTGCAGCAGTTGATTTAAGATCGGAAAGATAACCGTCTAAATTTAATTCACATTTATTATATTAGGTGTGTAGGTTATATTGTAATGTTTTATTTTCGTTTATTTCTGTTACTACTGCACGCTTAGTATGACCACAATAGAAACGGGTTTTGTCGACGGAAGAATAGACAAAATTACAGATTGTGATTGTTTATCTGTCATTTTGTCTATTCTTCCGTCGACAAAACCCGTTTCTATTGTTGTACAAATGTGGGTGTACAATAGGGTAGGTACACCTTTGCCTAACCCTTCGGGGATTTCAGGCGTAAAGTTATGTTATGTGTTGATATAGAAAAGGACCTAATCAATTGAATTGTAAGTAATTTTAATTTAAGGATAGCAAATTTTTTCTGAAATAATTTTTCCTTTGTAGACTTACTTTTTTTTGCCTGATATTGATATTTTTAATATATTAGGTTGCATTATTTACTTTTCTTTACAATACGATCCAAGACTGCAAATATGTATTTTCCAACGATCACCATTTCTGAAGTTAATCGTCAATTTAAAAGTTTCCAACCTTGACAGATATGACGAATGTGTATAATGATATGAAATTCACTCCGTAACTACAATTTTTTGCATTACCAATTATGAATGAAATTAAAAATAATTTTATTGCAATTAAAAAGGAGTTGCTGGCAATAACAATTGGAATAAAGTGTTGTCAATGTAAAAAGGCTAAGGGCATGTCTAAAGGGCTTGTCAATGTAAAAGACGAATTTTGGCTATGACTTTTGAAGGAGTTGCCAGAAAAGAAAAAGAAAACATGCATCATGAATCTGCCCAAAAAGTATAAGCCATTGGTTGACACTTTCGGGTTAGTAGCAGACATGAGGATACTGTCAGATTTCTATCTTTGCCCTGAGTCACACATATAACAATGCCATTTAATGAGATTAGGATATTTCTTTTATTAATCGGAATCTTTCAAGTCTTCATAAAAGATGAATGGAAAGTTATGGTCTAAAATATTCATTGTTGTTAACTTTGATTCAAGCCGAAGAATTTAATATTGACACATCTCAACTTTCGCTCACCACAAATAAAGCGCGACTATTTATATATCTCTCCACTCAATTAACGAATTCTTGGACAGAATTAAAATATCACGGCTGGCAACACTGTTACTTGAGAGATGTGACAGATCGCCATATTGGTGTACCATCGATAATTAGAGGTACAATAAAATGTTTTTAAAAGCGTAATTAATTCCTTATACTGCAGTCATTAGGGTTCATAATAATAATTACGTGGTTTGAAGGTCTGCCAAGTGATGAATGAGTCTCAATTGTAAGGTTTTTGTGGACGAGTATGGGCATGATATGTTTGGGCCATAGAGTTTGGGTGTTTACGTTGGTCTTATTGCTATACATATATACATAACATGACAGAAGTGTACTTATAGTAGCTGCACCCACATTTCACTAGTTATGTTTAAGTCTCATGTAATAGAGGGTGAGCCTATCGCCGTCAACCGGGGACTCCGGGCTGCTACTGAGAAATTCTTGATGGAAAAACCCAATAACACTTTGCCCGACCTGGGAATCGATTCCAGGACCTCATGCTCTGCAGTAGTACTTTCAGCCCCAAGACCAAAGAAGTGAAAAAGGAATATTTATTTTAGTAAAACGTCGGTAGGCTGGACTTTCGAATAGTTCTTAATTATGCTAGGTCGTTTATGTATTTTTTTTTGGAGGAGCTCGTGGCTAAGTAATAACAGCCGCACGGATAGATCCACCAGGTTAAGCTACGCTTGCCGGGGTTGGTCCGTGGATGGATGACCATCTTTACATACCGAGACTCCTCTGTGCCTCGGAAAGCACGTTAATCCGTTGGTCCCGACTGTCATTCGTGGATCTTTGACAGTCGTTACGGGTCGTCGGAAGCTCGAAAGCCTGACAACCAGTCTTACCAAGGGATATCGTATTTCCCAGTTACTGGGTTGTGGAGGTCAGATAGGCAGTCGCTCCATGTAAAATACTGGTATTCAGCTACATCCGTTCAGACTGGAAGCCGACCCCAATATAGTTGGGATAAAGCTGGGCAGATTGATTGCTTATGTTTTTTTTTAATTTGCGGTATAGTTTATGATACCTACTAATAATTATGAGATTTCAGTGTGAAGTGCTAGTATTGTTAAGTTATTTAAATAGATAAAGTAATGTAGGTAAGTGCACAAACATAGACAGGTTGCTTCGGTATTGTCGCAAGAAAACTAGATTAACTGGTTTACTATTATTCATAGCGCGTCAGGAAATAACTTATGTGACTAAATAACAAAGAATATAATACATAACTATAACGACTTAGAAAACATAGGTAATCCGTTTTTTGTTTTGGTAATTTACATAAAAACGACTAAATCCTTTGGTAGGTTGCTATCTTCAAGGCCACACTGTCTATGTTCCATTTAAATTTTTATAGGTACCTACTGTTTTCAGCTAGTTTTGCCTGTAAATAATCATGGATATAAATTAACTTAGTATTTGGACTCCGTGTTTCCAATTTAAAACTTTTTAATAAACTTTTACCATGGACAATAAATATTTAGGACTTATTCTTTATTCAAAGCTATTCTCTGGCTCCTGGCAGGGCACTTTTATTCTTTTTAAATACATGGCGCTTACCAAAATCCATCCTTCTAAATCACTTTGCATACAATAGCCAACAAAACTTGCTACTATCTGAGATCTAAACCTAAAATGTCGCCTAAATTATAATGCGACACACCAAAATGGGATCCTATTATACTATGCAATCCTTATTTACCCCATACACTTAAAAACAAACTTTATTTCAAGGGTACATAGTTCAAAATTCAATAAAAGGATTTTAATTTTTTGCCAAATATGGATACCTCCTTCCTTACTGTCGTCCAGTATATTATGGCCAATATCCTGTGAAAGGTTTTCTAGCATTTGTTCGGTGTGGAGAGGTCAAGTTAAACTGGCTACTCAGTTAAGTCAGGATGCTCAGCGACATGCTATGAATGCTTGGGGTCAAAGATTATTAAAAAGGATTAGACGGTCTATAAATAGAGCTGACTGGTCCGTTATTGTCTGTCTAGTGATTCATTTGTTTGTGGTGCGTTGTTTGCAAAAAGCAGTACATTACCATTAAAATTCCACCTGCCCGTGGTGAAGTTTTGCATGTTAATGTTTAATTTGATTATTTTGGCCGAGGAAAATACCTATACTTAATAAGATTTAATTATAAGTAAGTTAGACCAGTACCCTAATTACGTAACACACTATCAATCACAATCTGAATCTTTTTGAAGGATATTGCTAATCCATTGCTTCATATGTTCGAAAAATGTGTCAGCTCACCAACGTAAATAACGCAATGAATGTTGTTGAACTCTCAAAATGAAACAGATTGTGAGTTACGCAGAGTTACGCTATTGCTTGTCCAACAGTGGCTTCCGATAGGCTGAGTTGATTGACTGAAAAAAAAAAAACAGTGGCACTCCGGGAGTGCCGACAGAATTGAAAACTTGAAAAAAAAATCGGCTCCGCGGTAATCAATGTCTTTTACTCCACGCACCGCGGTAATCAACGCGTTGATGTCTTTTACTCCACGGTGTCGGTAAATTGCGTTAGTGTAGCGAAATCAATGGTTTAGTCCCATCTCAAAAATGCCTAAAGAAGTTTTCACTTAAAAAAAAAAAACTTACTGTCGTGAAAAGAAAACTCTTTCTTTTGCTCTTTTCTCTCGCTTAAGTTTTTTGTTCCGCTTTAAACCATAATATTATAGTTTTAAAACAAGGAAATTATGTCACTACAGTTTTCGAATCATCATGGAGTATCTACATGAGTTACATGTATACTTGCACAGTAGTCTAGATATAGGTAACATCATAAGTGTAGCGGTTACACCGCCACATACGAACTACGCATCATAGACATGACGTCACACAAATCCTGCATCGCGCAGTTAGAGTTTACCGAGCGATCGACATACATACAAGATTCCGACTTCAAACCGTCGGGCAGTTGCCCGCCAGACACAACACCCGTCTGGTCGGAGGATCCTCCCTTTTCTATGGTGGATGAGTGAACTTTACACCTACTACTATACTACGACACGTTTATCTACAAGCATGGTCTATGATCTATGATGTTCATCACTATGAAATAACGTACACAAATACTTACATATAAGTATAACAATAATATAATTATGTCTGTCGTTATGTTCCTCGCGTCATATCACTTTGTTTGGTCTCTGCTTTATAAGTCTACCTTATGACGATAAAAAGATTCCGACGAATTGAGAACCTCCTCCTTTTTGAAGTCGGGTAAAAGGATGGCTAAAGCAAAATTGACAAGACATAGGTGTTACAAAATAAAAATAATATGAGTGTTTTTAAAAATGATTTTGGAGTCAAAGAGAGCTTGACTGAGAATAAATAAATAACTAACAATAAATAACTCGTGGTGTGTTAAAAATAATTGGATTCAGAAACCCAACAACAATAGTCAGACACGACACCTGCCTGGGTAAACGATCCTCTCTTTTTAAGGTTCCGTACTCAAAGTCCCCCCCCCCCCTTTACTATAAAAACACTTGCTGTGCCTCCGCTGTCTGTCCGTCCTGTCACTGGGCTGTAATCTTTTGAACTAAGTAATTGAGTAGACACTTGAAATTTTAACAGAGTGTGTGTGGCCGCTACACATACTACTATGGCCGCTATAACAACAAATGTAATAAAATTAAATTAAAAATTAAACCGGGTTAATAAGGTTTAAAAAAATATGTAGTATTAAATAATTTACGGTGGTACGGAACCTTTCGTATGCGAGTCCGACTCGCACTTGTCCGCTTTCTTAATGAAACAACTTTCAACCCTGTTTTTGAGGGAACAACTTTCCACTCTGTTCTTAAGGGAACAACTTTCCACCCTGTTTTTGAGGGAACAACTTTCCATTCTGTTTTTAAGGGAACAACTTTCCACACTGTTCTTTCATCCACCAAAAGTAAAGTTTCCACGTAAAAAAGCTCTTAAATTAAAACTCTTGCTAAAAAATATTATCCGTAGAAAATGTAAATTTTCCATTACCCACGTTATCTTTAGCAAGAGGCACTTAAGTAATGACATAAGTACATCATGTCTAGGAAACGCGAATGTTTTCACACGAGAATCGAACCGCGTGACGATCGTTAGACAACACTATTTGTTTTAGTCAGGAAGTACTTACCTGGGTACAGTAGTGAAGATAATTTATAACATTTTACTATATCTGAAAGTACGTTAATTCGTTGTAGATCTTTGACCCGAAAATCTGACAACCGGTTTTACCAAGGGGTATCGTATTACCCAGTAACTGGGTTGTGAAGGTCAGATAGGCAGTCGCTCCATGTAAAATACTGGTATTCAGCTGCATCCGGTTAGACTGGAAGCTGACCCCAACATAGTTGGGAAAAGGATAGGCAGATTGATATGATGATGATGACCTTCTGATCTTCGCAGAAGGCTTTGTCCAAAAGCCCCATAGAATACACATCATATTACTCATTTGAAGAACCGGGTCCAAGCTATTTGTCTGTGGTCAGGGCTCCAGAGAGAGAGAAATTACAATTTGTGACGTGTCTAGGAGTTCTACTTTGTGAATCAAGCCCTTGAATCAGCTGCCTAACGAGAGCCTCCTCAGGTAATGGTCGAGATTTTTGGCTACTTCTAGTATTTGGCACAATGATTGCAGAGTTCACAACACACATTTCGACATCCTGATAATGCCAAGTGAAGATTTTTATTTATTAATCATCTTTGAATAATAATTATGAAGTCCTCAAGTTATTGATTTAATAAATCCGACGTAATAATCTACTTTAGTTGTTGACAGCACTGTGCGATATTTCATAACATCAAATCAATTTGCCTAGCCTTTTTCCAACTATATTGGGGTCGGCTTCCAGTCTAACTGGATGCAGCTGAATACCAGTATTTTACGTGGAGCGACTGCCTATCTGAACTCCACAACCCAGTAACTAGGTAATACGATACCTTTTAGTAAGACTGGTTGACTTTCAGGCTTCTGACGACCCGTAACGACTGTCAAAGATCCACGAATGACAGCCGGGACTAACGGCTTAACGTGCTTTCCAAGGCACGGAGGAGTCTCGGTATGTAGAAATGGTCACCCATCCACGGACCAACCCCGAAAAGCGTAGCTTAACCTGATGGATCAATCCGTGCGGCTGTTAGTACTTAGCCACGAGCAATATTTCATAACATTACGACCATAAAAATATAGAAGGTAAAAACACCAATTGTCGGCTGTCACCTCACGTCGAGTGATCAGGAAGTGACATACGTGCAGTTGACAGTTACATACACCTCATTACAGCTATTACCATACATAGAATTGTTAAGTGGTAACCGCTAGTTTGTGTTTAACTATGAATAGTTTGCCAGATGTATAGCACGGTGGGAAGCAACAAAGAATAATTAAATACTTCATAATTTTAATTATCAGCTAGTAAAAGTCTTTCTTGTCAGTGAAAAAGTCCAAAGAGAAAATTCAAGTACCACTTTTGAAAATGTTTCACCAGTGGATTGGTGATCGCATTTTGTTTTTATTAGAGCGAATCTTTGACAGTCGTTACGGGTATCAGAATCCCGAAAGTTTGACTATAGTCTTGCCAAGAGGTATCGTGTTACCCAGTATCTGGGTTGTGGAGGTCAGATAGGCAGTCGCTCCATGTAAAGTTCTGGTATTCAGCTGTATCCGGTTAGACTGGAAGCCGAACCCAACATAGTTGGGAAAAGGCTAGGTAGATGATGATGACCTTTATGAAAAAGGTGTACAAACATTGTAAATGCGTTTTCTTGGAATTGTATAGAGTCAATGTTCGAAATACAATGTACGTAAATTAAAGAACTGCTCAAAACAACTGAAGCATCACTCATCATAAATCTCAGAAAATTATAAAATGTAAGGTAAAACACCACTTGCTATCCATCAATCAAGTAAAATATTATTTAAAAAAAACTTAGGGTAAAAACCCCAATTGTCGTCGGTAGGATCAGGAAGCGCTCGTGACAGGTACTCGACACCTGTACACGCCGCCTCATTACTGCTATTACCATAAAAGAGAGATGATTGTCCAAGCAATTTAATACTGTATTGATTTATAATTGACTGTAAACGAATGTTTACGTTTTTTCCTTGCGATTTTAAGCCAATTAGTGGTAAAAATACTTATAAAGTAAAAGTTATTAAGGAAGTGATTTGAATTGAATCTTGGGTTGGATCTGCGGATAATTATGATCTAACAGTAATCAAAAATTACTCAATGTTTTTGAGAATTCGGTCTTTACTTTTTTTAATAAGCTACTATAATATAATATGAACTTTCTAGAATAGCTCGCACCAACACAAAAGAAGAAGAAAGTGGTCATCCGCCAAACACTTACCTTTAACATTTATTAGCACCTTTTATCGTCCATATTTGACCACAAGGGGCGTTATTCGTAGCTGCAATCGGAATGCACATGCATACTGCACAATATTGCACATTTCTATCCCCTATGGCAAAACAAAGATTTATTTATTCCATATGCGTTCAAAGGTAATGTAATAAGAAAGTAACTGTCGCAATATTCGTCCGCAAACTCATTGTTAGCACAAACAATACGCCGTAATCTTAAGATGGCGTTCTTAAATGCTTAGCGCCTTAGGCGAACTTAGGAACACTTTCTTCTATTTTGAAAGTTTAACCAGATTTGGCATATCCGCTCCTAATTGCGACTGTAAAAGTGTAAAAGTTCGGTTTATAACTGTCATTAGAGGGGATTGGGAAATTAGGTAGCTTGTAAACTGTTGCTGTGTCCGTAGTTTTAAGAGTAACAAATTATTACATGTTTCTTATTTAGAAATTATGAAACGGTCTGTAAGCGTCCGCTGTTATACATAGACTTCCTTGTCTAGCGTTGTATTATTTTTGAGATATCCATATTTCATAACTTCTGGCTGTTGACTCGGTGAATGCTACTGCTATTTTACTTTATGTAGCTTCATCTCTAATTTCGCCATCCCTAACATTCATAGCGAAAGACGGAATTACTCTATCCTCAAATAACAGAATATTCTAATGTCAAATTTTGACGTTTGTTAAAAATTTTGTTCCCTGTGTTTCCTGCCAGTATTTTTCCTCCTCACTCATACATTATTCGCCGTTGTATGTGTCATCTCATGATGTTAGGGGTCCACCCAGGTGTACGGAAACATATAAATTATTTATCATCATTCAAAACTGTTGTTCGTAATAATGTATAACAGTCAAACTGTCACGTATGATACTGTCAATGACGCAATCTATTGTTAATACGTCAAACTTGGTTGTCAGGTGGTGTTTTTCCTGCATGACAGACAGGTCAATGGTGTTTTATGGCAAGCGTATTTGGGGATTTCGATGATGTCAAATCAATCAACTTGCTCCTATTACCATTTTAGATTATAAGCAAGTATTTTAAATGTAAGGTACACTTTACCAGCATTACCTGGCTTTTTCAATTGAATTTTCTTGTTTTAAATATTCCTATACAGCATACTAAAACCATAAATCTCTGATATAAAACAACATACTCTGCCAACCAAACCCTTCCAGCCATGACGGTTACATAAAATACAATAATTGCGACATCACATTTACTCCAAAATTACCATATTGCATAATTGAAAGATCAATTAAGTGAACAAAATGACTCTAAATCCATTACAAGAGATTGTAACAGTTATTAGAAAGAATTACATTATTACACATCGTTTGTGACTTGGTTTTTCTTAGAGATTTGAATCTTCGAATCTTGCGGTTAGGGTGGATGTACCAATTGTTGTCTTGAGATCATTTTCTTAATTTAAAACAGTATTTCATTATTTAAATTACTCATAGATTTTTAGAAGAAAATAAAGTTTGTACTATAATATACTTTTGCTGTTAGTAACTTTAATAAAGTAATGATGAACACAGGTACCGTATAACAAGAAAAAGCATTAACATCCTTTCCCTTTGACAACAAAATTCTATACATAAGGAAAATCCCTACATTTAAACTTAAACCAGTAATTACACCTAACCAACAGTCAGTACCTATAATAAAACAACACCGATCAATGATTGACGTCACAAACTCATGTCAGCCACAAACAATGAGGTTACATCGAGTGGCAGGCGCCCAATGCTACTTCATGTAAGTACTGCACTTGACACATTATTAAGTAACTCTTGGCTTAAGTTAGAGGACGTTGATAATGGTAATAGAGCAGAGATGTAGGTTATTTTAAGGTTTCCGAGGGGATGATTATCCTTTAATCATCAAAACTTGAGAATAGACTCATGGGTAGCTATGTAACAGGAGACTTGCAGGCACAAACAAAACTAGTTTTCTCTTACAATTGTATATTTTTCTCCATTAATGACTGCTTAAAAACATCATTACTTTGCACACAATTTCAATAGTAGACCAATATTTCATTATTTTCTCAAAAGTCCAAATTTTCCTCAAGTCGGTCCAAATTCGTGTCTCCACCTGCAATTTCTTCCACAGTAGCTCCCAATTATTAACTGACTCAGTGAATTCCGCCATTGTTCTAAACTTCTCACATTTATTACGAAATTAATTGTTTCAAATGGGCACTTTAATTTGATTCCACATTGTAACTGTTGCATGACTGATGTTATCAGCTTGTCCATCATCCAGTGACATAAGAAGGTTATTCTGTACAAACTTTTTGGCAATTTTGAATAATTACAGCGGTGAAATAATTGTGGATTTTATGGTTTAATTGAGACTCTTTTGTTTTTAAAGTGAGCAATGCCTTGGAACTATGAGAATTTACGTCTCGGTTTTCTTGTCCAGATTTGCTAATAGTTGCATCAACGGTGTTTGGCAAATATGGTATGTACTATTTTGTAACTGTGTTATTTAGTGATCAGTTTCAGGTTTTTATCTTTCTACTAATACAATATCAAACATTTTCTCTCGGTAAACATTATTATTAGTGTCATCTTCTAAAACAATCATAGTCTTTTCTCTTTCTTTCACTTCTTGCCAAACGTTCCCATAAAACGTTTCTGCATTATCCAAAGCTACATCGATTAACAATAAAACCGAGTTCAAAGATCCGATACCATAAACAGACAGAGGTTACCAACCCATCATCTAAAAGTTCAATTTAAACTTTTATCCCATACTGGACTTTTACAATTCATTATAATCAACTGACTCATGATTTTTTGTTCGTCAATTAACATAAACTAAATTGTTATTGAAATAAGACCAAGTATTACGTCTATTATGGCAGTGGATGATAGACTATAAACTTCCACCCACGTCTACAGAGTAGGTACGATGCTCCAATATTATATTTTTTATTGTTATAATCAAGTTGGCGACTAAATAATTTATTATATTATGACTTCAGATTAGATCGTTGCATATAAGGATGGCTGATATAATAATGAGTGAATATGACATTGGGTGACCTTACCTCCTTTTGAGATTATGCGAATTGTTTTGGAGATTGTAAAGGCAATGAATATGGATGTCATTTGGATTTGACTTTATTATTTAGCATAACTTGGGTAGGCGACTGCAAACGTGAAGTGATTTGACTGAATTTCCACTCTACATTCGGAATCTGTCAAGTGTCTTTCTGAATCCCGAATGTATTAGATCTACCAGATATACGTTGCCATGGGATTTTGATTTTAATATTGACGTATTTATAAATATTTTTAATTAATTTTTAACTGTAAGAAACCGCAACTTCGTTGATATCACTGACAACGAACGTGAACAAGTGCTAAACGTGAAGACTTGTAATTGGCTTTCTATCAACTTCTGTTTCCTTTTTTTGTTGTTTTTTTTAGCTGTAAGTCTTCCATGATGTAATAAATAAATAAACAACGAATAAACAATCAAAGTATTTATAAAATCTTTGAAAGTAAATATCGAGTGTCAATCATCCAACTGCAAAAGATAATTCATCGATTAACTCACAACACAGTGACATCAAAATGTCGACGACTCAGTGCATGAGACGCATTCCCCGAGCGCCGCGCATGCCATTTCACCGGCACAGCGCGCGCGAATCCTCGGCGGAAACATCCGAACGCTATGTGATCGGAATTACGAACGCTTCCTTCGTTCTATATTTGAATTTCGGTTTTGTAGGACGATTATGAGTATTTTCACCTTCCTCTGTTTGAGATTTCTAATGATGTGGAGAATGTGAAATGATTCGTGATAATAAATTCTTGTTTGTAACGTTTTTCCGCACCATTGAATGCGCTTTGATGATAGGAAATGATAAATACTCATGAGAACTTCACGAAGGACGAGTTACTTTGACTATTCTATTGGAATAAGAAAATACCGTTAAGATTATGTATTTATGCGGTAATTGCTCTGAGCTGCCGCATTCTTTGATGACCGCTTGTATCCTTTAAAGGTGGTAATGTTATATTAATTAAAACTACTTCTTTATCATCCCTGTATACTCTTTAGTAGCTTTATAATTAATATGTTTTATTTATGTTTTATATTTTTTGTTACAGGTAAGTCAAGTTCTAGATTTCACTGACAACCCATAAAGATAAAAGTCGCAAGTCTATGGAGAAGGGTAAGTTTTCTTTAAACTTAATGTCGAATAGAATTTCTAGAACGAAAAATCACACGTAAGGTACACCTTTAAAAGCAAAACATTGAATTTGTACATGTAGGTACATACATTTAATATAATTTTCCAACATTTTAATCTTGCTTTTTTTTTCGTTTCAACCTAATTTAAGCTCATTAACAGCATTCGCGGTTTCCCAAACGACCCCGACCTTACCGTAGCCAATCCATTGCACCGTTATTAAGATTTTGTATGAAACGACAAGTATTTGATACGAGGCCGCAGGAAGGTAGGCTATTAAGAAATAATACCAAAAACGGTGTAACCTCACAATGGAAACATGCATCCGTTCTTTTTGTAATTATTGTCGGGAAAAATAATTTTATGTAAAGGACGGTTATTGTTGTTGTCACCTCACGGAAATGTTCAATTTCAAAGTTGAAACAAAGACAGATCTACTTATGTATGACATTTATTACATCATTGTAATTTTAGTATTCGTTTTTTCTGGTTCCTGTCACATTCAGCGATTGAAGGATCAGGTTATTTTTTTTAATAGGAAATATCTTCACTCTGAACGATGCTGAAGAAGAAATCATCATTCATTCATCCCGGGCAGTCTGTTCACTACGGAGTTAGCTGACTAGTTCACTTTCCACGGCATAGCTCATGCCGTGGTGTCTTCTATTCTTGGATAGATGGGCATTTTTAACACGTAGTTGGGGTTTTTGGCCAAAAGCAGTTGATAAATCTTAAATTTATTCATTCACTGACAGACACCGCACAGTCTAAACTAAAACACCAGCGGTAATTCAAAAATCCTCCTTTAGTCCACCATCGTTTAACATGTTCAGTGCTGGGAGCCCTCTTGGAGGGTTCACCTAGTCGCATCTGGGATGCCGGGAGTCTTCTTTAAATGTCTGTTTTTCTTAGTGAATACAAAATCGTAAAAAATACAACCTGATGTATATATTAACAAGATTTATTAGTAAATGCGTTTTTTTTTAAATAATTTTTTTTTTGTTCACGCTTACAAATATTCACAAAAAATTTAAAAGGTTGGAAACTACGTATAGCGACAACACTCCCTTTACTTCGTGTTAAACCTATTGCCGTTGGCTTATGTATGGCTGGCAAACGTAATGCCAGCAACCCTCCCGGAGGGTTCACTTCCTATATGTATGGGCGGCATGGCGTATGAGTTAAAGTGTTAAAAGCAAGTATAGAATCGTGAAATTTTGCACAAGAGTTCTCCATATAGGGAAATAAAAAACATTTTGGAAAATTCATCCTTTAAAAGGATAAAAAAGGGGATGAAAGTCCGCCATTTTTGCCGATGGGAGATCCCATCAGGCGCACGGCTTGTTACCAAATAAAATATCCTAAACACATTATAATACAGTCCACTTCATTATCTAGAAACTAGTGATAAATTAATATAATAATAATAACAAACGTGCTTGGACCGCGACCGTCCTTGACCGTGCGCCCGCGCCGTGTCCAAGCAAGCGGCCCGGCTCAGCTTTGTCTTAGCAATTAATTGATTAAGCGTTAAGTCTGCATACTGACGGAGATAGAAATAAATGTTAGGTGTAAAGAAACTGCTCAAGGTGCTAGAACAGATACCTAGGTGATTTAGAAAACTTTTTGTCGAAAAATTTGGTAAGAGTCAGTTTTCTAGTAGATAGCATAATCAGCATATTAATAATGTTCTCACTACATGGGTCATAGCCCTCCTCTTTGTGAGAAGGAGTAGTATCTAGTAGATAGGTCTACAATTAAAGCATCTAGGTATGATGGAATCTTATTAAATCCTGAAACCGTCACTAAAACCTACGATGATGATAAATTAACTGTGTGAATCACAATATTGTGAAAGAAAAATCATTGTTTTTTTTTTAAGATTTGTTGTCACCCTTACCCTGAAAATATTTTAATATAGGTACATAATTATTTTCAAAAAATAAAAATATACCTAATCAATTATATTTTTAAGCTAATTTCTTATAAAACTTGATTATTTTTGTACCCATTTTTTAGCCCAGAATCACACAGCTCACAGAAGTTGCAATGATACAATAAATTCCACATGAAACATGCAGACAGCTACATCAATAAAATTCACACATATTAAAATGTTCAATCTTCAGATTTATCGAGGCATATAATTTTGTATCCTTGACGCATGAATTACACGGTGCATTTCGATACATGGAGTGTTGCCCCAGGCGCGGGGCGGGGAGGGGTCAATAATACATTGATGATTTTATTTATTTTAACAACATCTTTTAACCAGGCTTCGGTTGTTGCACGAGGAGCATCATAAACTTTCATAAAATAGGCAGGTTAGGGAGGAAAATTTGAAAAACAAGAATTTTATGAGTAATCTACGATTGCAATAAGACTTTTGTCCTATTTTTTTAGTGATGGAAAGGGGTTCCTAGGAATTAATTACCCTCTCGCGTTTAGGTGAGATAGCTCATGGCATAGGTAAAAAGATGCTTTTAGTGAGTTTGGCAGTGGAGTCGACTGGCATGTGACTGCCCAGGGTGCAAGAGAAGTGTCTATCTATTTGTAAATTTTTAAATGGAATTAAACTTGTTGAACTTAATTTTAATTTCGGATTCTATGAAGAGATCCACGTAATATTCTCGGCCTTGTTACTTTTAAAATTAAAACAACTAGTTTTCTCCGAACACCTACAATTTTGATTGCCTAACTAAAAATATGTTGAAATAACCTAAACTTTCCTGTTCACTTCCATTGAAATCGGTTTAGCAGTTTCGGCGAAACTTTGTGACTGACAGGCGGTTATACATATTCCGGTTTATTAATAGTTTGGTATATTTTATTCTTATTATGTGTGTGAAATATGCAATAATATTAGCATATGAGTATTATTGGCTATTGAGAGGTTATAGCCTAAAGGTGTTTATAGACGGTGGGCGAGGAGGACCTTTTTCGTAATGTTTTTACTTTCAAAATAGTTTTGAAAATATCTCAAACAACAGATCATTAAAAAAAAAAATTATACTAAAAAGTTGTTACTTTGATCACTTTTCATAAGAATTACCTAGTATTAATCAAACCTATCGGTTTATTAACATAAAAATTAAAAAAAGACAAATTTAATTTTTTCTTATTTTTTTTTTAAGCTTCTTCATTCATATTCGTTCAGGCTTTCGCTAAGTTAATACATACGAGTGACATCAAATACCTACATAGAAAATAATGCAATCAAATCTGCTAGACCTATTTAGAAAAACCCTTTCCTCAGGAAATTACTGCCATAGAAATAAAACTGTTTGCTCGTAGAAAGTAAAATTAATTGTTTATCCAAGTAACATGCACTTTAACATGGCAGCACTCACTCACAGAATTCACACGATTTTTATTTAATTAAACATCTTACATAATAACGAACCGCGGGAAAATATTTTAAACGATTAAACATCGAATAGAACGCCTGAAGCGACTTTCATGGCCAACGGACAAGTATCTCGATTAGCGATTATCGATTATAACGAGCCGAGTCGAATCGATGTTAGAATCGATTCAATGCATTTGGATAATTCATCGACACTTTCGCTTGTAATTGTGAATCTTTTTACATGTTATGTTTCTTGTTAAGTTTAATTGTACTGAGAAAGTGATACGTAATACAACAAGGTGTTACTCGTAGTGAGGTAAGCAGAGCTCTAGTAAATGAAAAGAAAATACAATAGCGGGTACCTATTTAAATGTTTGTTAAACATTAAAATAAGTCACCTGTTGGGTCTATATATTGAAAGTCTCTAGTTTGCAGACGGAGAGATATTATTTCAATTACACATCACGTGATTAAGAATTATTAAAAAAAAATTCGACCGCAATTGATAATAATTAACTAACCAAGTATTCCAATTAAGGATTTTCTAATAGATTGCGTTAAGAAATTGTGCCTATAAACCTACATGAGAAGCACTCCTTGGCGCCACAGATAATTATACACAATAATGAAATCGATTACGAATCGATTAATGCAAGCTCAAATAATTAAATAATATCGTGTTATATTTACAAATCGATTACTCGTATCCACCGCTGTTCGTGACAGTACGCACGCGACAGAAGTTCTCACAGATAGAAAGTTTTAAACAGTTTTGTACATGCATATACTCGCTGCGTTTACTTTCGATTTTATGACCAAATTAGATTATTTTGGAAATAAACTGACATTATAAAAATGTTAGTTTATGATTTAATTGATTAATTGCTATTTAGTGTCTAATTAATTCGTAATATAATTAAGAGAGAGTTCTGTTTATTGAGTGGTTAGTTAGAGTTCTATTAAAAGGTAAAGCAATGTTTCTTCAACCTCATTTTGGATGGGTAACTAAAACAAGCTAAGCTTAGGAAATGTCTGAAACCGAGTCTGAACTTGTGATATCAATCTCATTGGCTAGTAGAGTTCTGGTGACAGTGTTGCCTCGTTGGTCTAGTGGTCGCAAGCGCTACTGCTGAGCAATGAGATCCTGGGTACGATTCCTAGGTCGGGCAAAGTGTTATTGGTAGTTAATTGATGCATGCGTGACCTTGTGCAAATCCATTATAAAATACAATAGACCCCGCAAGCCCCCGACCCCAAGGACCTAGGACCCCGCGTAGTCTCTGTGTCCGGCGTTCGGCGTGGCCACACGCCGTGTGCGGGTTCGCGACAAGTCAATCGTTATCCTGAGGATGCCTTGTTGAGAGGTGAAATACCTTTCTTACAGAGTTTTTTATGACTTTTTAACCGACTTCCAAAAAGGAGGAGGTTATATGTTCGACGCGTATGTTTGTTTTTTTTTTTTTTTTTTTTTTTTTTTTTTTTTTTTTTTTTTTTTTTATGTATGTCCACCGATTTCTCCGTCGTTTGTGGACCGATTTTGAAAATTCTTTTTTTGTTTGAAAGGGTATGCTCCCAAATTGGTCCCATATAAATTTTATTAACTTTGCTTGGGTAGTTTTTGAGTTAGCTACAAAATACGTATTTTTTTCCCACTTAGTTTGTAGATGATATGATAAGTTCCTGTCACTGGTAGCAGGTAGTGGTATTCGAATGTGTGTGGGGTAGGTACCACAACTAAAAAGTGAAAAATAAAAAACTTTTTACAAAAAAAAAACAACCGACTTCCAAAAAAAACACTACAAAGTGAAAAATAACTTTAATTTCGGAAGTCGGTGGCAAAAAACCAAAAACAAAAAACCCAAGACACCGACTTCCGAAATTAAAGTTATTTTTCACTTTGTAGTGTTTTTTTTGGAAGTCGGTTGTTTTTTTTTTGTAAAAAGTTTTTTTTAGGAATAGTTAAGCGGACTAAGTTAGGTACTAAATCTATCTACGTCTATTGTATTTTAAGTGTTATTGGGTTTTTCCATCAGGAACTTCTCAGTAGCAGCCCGGAGTCTAGATTTGAGCCCTGTTGAGGGCAATAGGCTCGCCCTATATTACATGGAACTTAAACATAATTGGTGAATTGTCGTTGTAGATAGCTACACCTCTGCCTGACCCTTCGAGGAAAATAGTCGTGATGTTATGTTATGTTATCTCACCGCTGTGAAAATTTAGGCGAAGTGAGCTTGAACTGAGATGACATTTTACCTGATGCTAAGGATTGACACTGAAATGAAATGAAATTGTTTATTCTGTAAATAGGATATCGAAATCACTTTTACACGTCATATAAAAAAAAAAAAAAATAAGCTAGATGAGTTCGGCGTTTCCTATCTGACTACTCTGAGAAGAAAGGCCGAAACAAACTCAGAGGTCGCAGTCTCTTTTAAAGTCCAGACATAATCTTGGTCAGGCCATATGAGGACCATGTAGATAAGTGTCTGAAAAGGTCTTTTGAGGAAAGAACCACACAGATTTGAGTGGACCTATCCAGTCAGTGCAAGCATTTGTCAGTAATCGCTAACCCACTGGGGCTCGTGGCAAAATAATAACAGTCACACGGGTCGATCGAAGGTAACGCTACGCTTACCGAGGTCGGTCCATGGATGGGCGACCATCCATTATATATCGAGACCCCTCCGCAGTGGCTCGGAAGTGTAGATCTTTCACAGTCGTTACGGGTAGTCGGAAGCCCGGAACTCTGATATCCAGTCTTGCCAGGGGGTATCGTATTACCCAGTAACTGGGTTGTGGAGGTCAGATAGGCAATCGCTTCATGTAAAATACTGGTATTCAGCTGCATCCAGTTAGACTGGAAGCCGACCCCGACATAGTTGGAAAATGGCTAGGCAGATGATGATTGGTACTATTGACAGCTCACTTTAAGTTCATTTCACCAAATTTTTTGAGATTTTTACATAATAGTCGCCGCAGATGAGATATCTTCTTCTTAGCGGGTCGATGGCAATTGATATAGGGTCAGCCTAGAATTTATATAGAGTCAGCCCAGAAATTATATAGAGCCAGCCCAGAATTAGTATAGAGCCAGTACCGAATTTATATAGAGCCAGCCCAGAATTAGTATAGAGCCAGCCCAGAATTTATATAGAGCCAGCCCAGAATTTATATAGAATCAGCCCAGAATTAGTATAGAGCCAGCAACGAATTTATATAGAGCCAGCCCAGAATTTATATAGAGCCAGCTCAGAATTTATATAGAATCAGCCCAGAATTTATATAGAGCCAGCCCAGAATTTATATAGAGCCAGCCCAGAATTTATATAGAGCCAGCCCAGAATTTATATAGAGTCAGCCTAGAATTTGGCTACGAGTTTGGCACCTTCAGTAACGTCCATCAACTCCTGCATCGTGCAGGCAACAGGACACACTATGGTTTGATATGAAGCAATACCAACATAGTTGGGAGGAGGCTATATTAATATCTGCATTAAGAATTTAATTACTAAATAATAATGAATAACTTTAATGATTATATTATTGCTAAATCAAAAATGTGAAACTTCAAACTGCTTTGTCGGTAATTAACTTTTAAAACAATTTTTTATTTTTAATTATTTTTTGCGGCAATCAAGAGGTGTTTTGAAATCCAAACCTCATCTAATTTGTCTAATAATGTTTTTTTGGGTCAGTCCCTCATTCATAATACCTATTAATTGGTAGTGACATTGACACCCTACATACCGATTACAACTGGACATTTTATCTATCCTTGACCCAGCTATGTTGGGATCTGGATTACGTCTAAGTTATATACCTAGTCTTCTTATTAATCAGAGACGTGGTTTCTACTGCTTATCTCCTTGACGTACGTTGGTATAGTAATTTTATTTCAGGTATGTACACACGGCTATATATCAATCTATACATTTCCAGTATAAGCTGAACTCGCATTGTATAGGATTTCCGTACAATAACAGGTCAGCTTATACTGGAAATGTATAGCTTGAAATGTAGCCGTGTGTACATCGTCTTCACATATAATTATTTACTTAGTTAATGTTTACAAAATATTGTAAAATATTTTAATAGAGAGTTACTATAGAGATACGTGCTCATTCTTCTCTATACGAAACTATCTTTTGGAAGGGCCAACTAGAATCAATTCTATTTTCTAGTAAATTTTAAAGTTCAAAAGTGCCTCCTATGTAAGTATTCGAAATAAATAATTTGAGTTGGTACCTACTTTTCGCATTTTTTTATATGCACGTGTTTCTGTGGCAAAAAAGAAACATAATACAATTTAAAACAAGCGACTTCCAAAAAAAAAAAACGCTAAGTTAAAAATAACGCTAATTTCAGTCTATGGTTCAGAATTTTCTTTTGCCACCGACTTCCGAAATTAAAGTTATTTTTCACTTTCTAGTTAGTGTACCTACCCCACACAAATTCGAATACCACTAAGTACCTGCTTTGTAAATCCTCATACACTAAGTGCGAAAAATACGTGTTATTGAAGCTAAATGAAAAACTATGCAAGCAAATTAAATAAAATATGGGACCACCTCGCAAACTTCCTCTACCAAACGAAAGAGAATTTTTAAACTGGGTCCACAATTGACGAATATATCGATGAACGTACATAAAAGTTGGTTAATCAAACATTGTTACTTTTATCTTAGGTACCTTAACTTAGGTATAAAAAATGGGAAGCATATGACATTGATTTAGATTCACACAAGACACGGAATTATGAATCTTTTGCTACTTACTTTCCAAACAAGCATTGACCAACTGCACGAATTTAAATACAGGTAATCAGTCCCAACTATTTCATTAAGCATACATTGACCAAAATAACCTGTTTACAGCCTTTAAACAGCCACTTAGTTCTAAATAACAGTATTTAAATTAACGCCAGTACGCAGACCATGCTGACGGCTGCCATAACCTCTTAGTTACGTGGTCGGTTATTAGATATCAATTTATATGTGATAATATGCCGCCTTTAGCATAGGCGCCGCGTCGGTAGTTTGCTGTGACCATTATTTACGTTTAGACCCGGAAAAACTATTCGTGGGTGGGTATTCGAACCGCATCGCACGCACAGAAAATGATCGCTCAACTTTTGTTAACAAAACAAAAATTTTTCGTAATTCCTAAATTCTGTGTTATGTAAGTACATTTACCTATAGTTTTTTATAAAAAAAATCGACATAATCTCTATCTTGAGACAGATACAGGGTCATGTCATATTCCTACTGACTAAAGCTTCATAATGCTTTTCCCTTGCCTAGATCTTTGACTGCCTCGTTAACAAGCTCTAGTGCTGAGCATGAGCTGTTATTGGGTTTTCCGTCAGGAATTTCTCAGTAACAGCCCGGAGTCTGGATTCGTTTCCGGTTGATGGCAATAGGCTCGTCGTTAATACATGGGACTTAAATATAACTGGCGAAATGTGGGTGTAGGTACTATGGAGGTACACTTCTGCCTAATCCTTCTGTGAAAATTGGCGTGATGTTATGTTATATTATATCCTAAAGATACTTCTACAGTTATCCGCGTTTAAAGGATCCCTCCGCAGAGGATTTATTATTAAAGTATTTGTCCTAATAAAACCACATCTCCTGGTCTCCCTACTATCAAGTAAAACTGTATCAAGTCCCCGCCCACAAGCCACCCGCGCACAGCCTTCGATGGCCGCTCATATTTACTACGTTTTTTACTTTTAGTTGGCAAGCTCGGCAATTTGGCTGAGCCAATGAGCCAATTAGGAGTTGGTTTGATAGAGCGAGATAGTGATAGCTGGAGACATAGAGAGCGAATATTACTTAGGCGTATTGCTAAAAACCTTCCTAATGACAATCATAAAACATTGAATCATAGAATTAAGTAGTTCTATTTTCCACGAGTGATGATGCTTTGCTTAATAATGTCTGGTGAGACATATACCTACATAATTATGTCTCGATTGCCGAACAAGAACGCTACGAATCTTTCTGAATGTATAGAATTTTCACCATTTTCACCATTCCCACACTGTGCCTTCCGGTACGCGGTCGTCACATTTGCCATCCTCTCTACAGGCAAGGACAGGACCAGTCGTGGCAATTCTTAGAAATTTCTTTATCTGGACAGAGCGTCTTATAATTGGGTCCCAATTTCCATCCCAATTCCAAGTCCTATTATCCCTTCTTACCAAGCGAAGGGTCAGAAACGTGATGACCTTTTTTGGTCGGAAACCACTCAAACTCAAATTTTTACGTAACCTTTTTTATTTACGTAAATAGTCCTTATGACTTCAGCAACCTTCCTTCAAAAGCAATATTTTCTCCGAACTCATCAGGTGTCGATAGTAATTCGCAGTTAGCGTGTGTGGTGCACATTATGACACGGCACTTGTAATGACACGCGCCGCCCACACCCCACAGGCTCAACGTAACCAACCTACTCGCCTCGCTTGACTTTTACAACTTATTCCACTTAATAACACTACTATCACTTTTTATTAATCATCCTATAACACTGTTAAATGTCCGTGCTTACAATGTATGATACGATATTGTTGTAATTGCAAAATACATTTATTTACCGGACGATTAATTCAATCGATTGGTCCAATAACCGAGCCAAAAGTGCGGCCGGCGTGTGTGTGTGTGTGGTTCATAGAATATGTAGATACGAGTATAAAGGTACAATTCTGTAGCTGACTGCCGATAGCATCGGCAAGAGACGTGTCGCTGCGACACTGTTGGTTCCTATGTATTTCTATGAAATACCTTCGTTGGCTTCGACACATCGTGTTTCATAGAAACCAGTAGTGTCGCGACGACACGTCGCCTGCCGCTGCTGCCTGCAGTCGGCTACGTACTTGTACTATTAAAAGGAGGATTTTTGCAATGCGTTGCGTTGCGGAGCGGCCCACCCCAAACTGCGCTAGCCTTAAGGGGGAAGCGTCAGGGTAGCCCGCGAAATTCAAATTTTCTAACGTTTTTTGCATTTTGCAGGTTAGTGTCAGGTTTTATGTTGATTAAAATATGATTCGCGGTCGTAACAAATATGACTTTACACAATTATAATAATTATAATCAGCAATACAACTCCATAAGTTAGCAAAGGTGTCAAATGTCATGATTTCATGAAATCATAACATTTGACACCTTTATCTTCTTTTTAATCACTATTGCTGATTGTAATGATTATAATTGCGTAAAGCCATATTTGTTACGACCGCGAATCATATTTTGTCACACACAGGGTCACACACACAACAGGGTCGTAGCATAATGCTGAGCGATAGCCGATTTGCGTGGATGTGACGCATGCTTCCCCCAACCTTATCTCATTTTTATATTCTAAACAATACTTTTCTGCGTCATGTTTACCGCAAATAAACGTTTTTTCTTTCTTTCTTTCTTTTCTTTCAATCACATATACTAAAAACAATACAAAACAGTTATTTATTTACCTTATACTATAATATTCTAACTTGAAACAGCAGCTGTACAGTCAGCTTCAAAAGTCGATTAACACTTCAGTTTTTTCAATCTTATTTATTGAGCAAAATATTCACAAAAATTCTGAACAAATATGACATTTTAAGAGCATTAACTCATAGCTATTGTGTTGTCATATTTGTTCAGAATTTTTGTGAATATTTTGCTCAATAAATAAGATTGAAAAAACTGAAGTGTCAATCGACTTTTGAAGCTGACTGTACAATAAAGGGCAGACACATACATACAAACAAACACACATACAGACTTTGTTTACTCAACAGTGACTAACTCGACCTCCACTATCGATTAAGGATCGATTCAGACAATTATCGAGATATCGATCTGTGTTTACATCGATTAGGTTAGTTTTAGGAGACAATGCGTACAAGAACCTTCGGTACACATGCTATTTTAGATTCACTAGCGACTCACACGGTTTTTACGACTTGGAAAAACATCGAAATTTCTTAATTATGTGTAAGTTTAATATTAATTTATTACACACATACGTTCCGGAATAAATTCTCTAAATGATGGTGACAACCGCATCAAAATCTGTTGCGTAGTTTAGAAGAACAACGCAGTCACACACACAGACACGAAAAGAGACTTATTAATAATATGTATTGTTAAAGAATAGATATAGATGTCTGCATGACAAATTTTTAAAGGTGATATTTACATTATTACCACACTTCGCAAAAAGATTGGTGATCTCAGGATATTTTTGTTAGCAGATAGGACGTTCCTGCTGTTCAAACTTTTGAAGTAACCCCTGAGACATAGTACCATGTATGGAAATGGACTGGCCACATTATTTTTCGCGACTTTTCTATTAAGTTTGTTTTGCTAATTATTTTTGTTTGTTGTTACAGGTAAGTTAAACTTCATCAGGAGACAAGGATTAATTTCATTAAACATTTAATTGAAAAAAAGTAAGAAAATACTACAAGGTATGGTGTCCATTTTATTTTAACGATGCAAGACAAAAAAACACTGACGCAGCAGAACTTAATAATTAATTTAACATTATTTTATTAAATTACATTAATGAAACAATATTCAATTACGTCTTATCTCAAATAACGATGTGTCGATCATCAGTAACACACTCAAGGTCCGTGACATCATAATTACGTCGATAAATAAATAAGATATTGAGTATAAATATAATTATGTTTAATATATAATATACCTATACTTATATATTTTACGAAAATTACTCTCGTCAATCGTAGTAGGATCTCGTGACAAGTGGCAATTTTACTTGGCATATGAGTGCCGCAGTGCAGATGTAAGTCAGTAGATTAAAATCAATAGTTAATCTGCCTAGCCTTTTCCCAACTATGTCGGGGTCGGCTTCCAGTCTTACTAGATGCAGCTGAATACCAGTATTTTACATAGAGCGACTGCCTATCTGACCTCAACAGCGCAGTTACTGCGTAACACTTTCAGAAATTTTAAGTACTTATTGTTAACAACAAGATTTTTGTCTAGGGGTAAGATAATTCAATTTATTCTTCTGCAGATTCATTCTGTATTATGGATAAATCTAATAATTAAAATTAATTTATTTTAAAAAAACAACTTATTGGTCCACAGTAGTACACACGGCTACACATCAAGCTAAACATTTCCAGTATAGACTGATCTCGCATTGTATAGGATTTCAGTACAATGCGAGGTCAGCTTATACTGGTATTGTATAGCTTGATGTGTAGCCGTGTGTACACGTAAAATATACCTATTTAAAAACTATTCACATATAACATTGAAAATACTATAAAATCAACAATAAATTAAAATATTCACTACGATGTCACACTTTCAATAAAAACTTTAAATAAATTTCATAATTAAATTAAAAATGATAAAATCACGTCACAGTATAATGAAAGTTATCAAAGGAGCTGTTCCTTTTAAATCATCAGTTAGTTACTATAAGTCCTAGTTTTCTAATGTTCATTGTGCTCCAGGTGTACATTTCAACGGCATGTTTGATACAAGATAGTTTTATTTCTAAATTTTTCACAGTGGAACTACTGTTTTATACTTGTAACTCTTGGCATGACGGCACGTGCCTCTTGACATGTGTATTGAAAAAATGAAGGCTGCGAAAAAATTTTTACTGACCTCGGCAGTTAATGGTCGCTTAAATATTATTACATCTGTACGACTTCATTTTATTACATACACACTATTCATTTGTTCGTTTGATTAAAAAAAACTGGTTTTCAACCAACTGTCCTGGATTTTCTCAAAACTTTTATAAGTTTCGTTTACATCCTTGCCACCAAGAGACATCGTAGTTCCACTCCTGAACATGTTACATTATGACCAGCAGGTAATCTGTTCACTAAAGTGCCCATTACATCCAAATTAGGTTGTTCTCCCATCCGATGACATAGACTTAACGACATTCACTAGTAGGGCGCTAGGGCAGGCGAGTAGGCGACACATGCCGTTATGTGTTGTTCTCGATGCATTGTATGATGTTAGAACAGCTTTATATAGCTATGTATGGAGGCAATGGGTTTGGTTGAGACAGGTTTGGCATGCCTACTACTTAGATTTTAATAGACTAGAGATTTCGGTTTAATGGAAATCAGCAAGGCGTAAAGCTAATTTATGTGCACCCTGCGGCATGATGGAATTCCTAAGCAGATAGCTTGGATTTCATCAATGTCTGTATCTACGAGAACATAGAACAGTATCCAAATTTACTGAAAATTAGTTTTCATGTTTATCAAATGCATAAGCATGAAGATGACATTTTTGCCAAATCGGTACTCATCAAAACGTAGATTCATGAAGATATTAAGTTAAGTACCAATAATCTGTCTGAAAAGATTGATCATTATTATGCTAATTTCCCTCAAAAGTTAGGTGGCGACTTTTTGCCAAGAATAGGTAGGTACTGTTGTTAGTTTCGCAATTTCCTTTTTACCAGTCCATGATTACCACTTGACAAATATGTCAACGATAAATGATTACACCATTTACTTAAGCTTCTTCACCGTAGCCACAAACCGTATCATTACACGCCAGGCCACGGTTACGCCACCCATCCGCTATTACGCACAGGGTGTATAGACAATGGTTGACGGTTGACGACAACCAAGCGCTTCCTTCTTTTGTCATGCAAGTGGGTCGCCGGTCAAGGAATGTGACGGGGTCAGGTTGCTTTGTGAGCGAGGAAGTTTAGAACTGGTGGAAATTGGTTAAGGCCTTAAGTAACTTGGCATCATGCCTGTCAGTACATATTTTCCTAAGAAGTAGGCAGAGATGCATAGTAGTTAGACACCCAGATAGGTAAGGGCAAATTGGAACGCAATCAACACATCTGAACCGCGTTAAAAAGCTTTCAGTGTCAATATTACACAACAATTTCATTGGTAAAATTCACCATGTTATGTGAGGCGAGCCTATTGCCACTAAGAGGGCACAAATTTAGGCTACGGGATAGTACTTTTAATGTGTCTGTGCCTCGCTGTGGATTTCTCAGGGACATTTTTTCAGGGACATTTTAACAGCAGCACCAAGCTGGCAAGCGGTTATCCTTTCGACCACGTCCATATGTATTTTTATCACAACTATTAAAATAAACTTAGTGGGTGATGTACCTAACCATCCACTAATATCAGTTTAAAATAAAGGAGATGGAAAACTGTTGCTCACTGTGTCACTGCCCGCTCACACCGAAACCCCAACTCATTTCTAACTCAATTCAATTGACAATTCGCTCCGCTAATATTTCAAAATTACTCAATATCCAATGAAGTCTCTGACCATTAGTTTTTCACCTTAATAAATGAGCTAGATAGGAAATTGTTATACTGAAGCTAGGGTTGGCAGCACTCAATTTAATGACACTTTTTCTTTCATCTTAATTGCCTGACACTTTACATCATCTTCTTCTCCAGCCGGTCTTTCTTTCTTTTTCGTGTGGTTAGTGACTAACCTGTCAATTTTAAAGCCGCCGATGGGCCTCTGACTTGACTTCACATGCCGTCGAGAAATATCTCTCAGGCATGCCGGTTTCCTCACAATGTTCTCCTTCACCGATTTTGAAGTAAGTGATATAATTATAAAATACGCACATGATTCCGAAAAGTCAGAGAGGCATGCCTTGGGTTCGAACTCAAGACCAGCAGTCCGACGGTCACACAACTAGGCTATCACTGCTGATCTCCACTCGGTACAAGTTATATGACAACATAATTATGTAGTTCGTGCTATGATAAAAACACTATTAAAGTCATCAGCAAAGTACACTGCCAAAATCTAAACTCATTTTCATAAGGTCTTATCGAACATTTTAGCACTCCGCCTCGAAAACAAAAGATTTTCTTTTGTTGGTTCATTTGTTACAGAAATAGGAGTAAATACGAGAAAAGATACTTTCTTTTAAAGATCCTAGTTACAATACATACATACATACATAAACTCACGCCTTCTTCCCATGGGGGTAGGCAGAAACTACAGAACGCCACCTGCTAAGATCCTTACATACTCCTTTTGAGTTACAATATTAAACCTATAAGCCATTCTTATGATACAGGGTGGCAGTGACGTCGACGCGAATACTGTTACCATGGACTCTGTGTCATGTACATGATTCTGAACGCCCCTGAGTTGAAATATTTCGTCGGTTATTTAAAAAAAAATCTGCTGTTCCATACATTTTGACTGCGTAGGTAGTGCACTTTTCTATGAAAAAATTAAATATTTTTTTTATAACCGACTAAAAATTTCAACGCAGGGGAGTTCTGAATCCATGGTAAAAGTTTTCGTGTCGATGTCCCTGCCACCCTGTATATTATAAGCCTATGTTCTCCCACTGCAGAGCACTGCACTGCAAGGTATGGCTTATAATATTGATTTACCTTTTCAAGTTATTCATTTCATCCTTAATTCAAGACGAATCTTTAACTAAGTTACTTAGTGTCGCCACCCCTGATCCAGCCTACAATGTAGAACCTAGACTTGGACAGGCGAAAATTACGCAAAATTGTTTACTAAACAACGTGTGGGTGTCGGCATTCGGTGCCCGGTTTTGAGGCATTTCATGAACGAGTTGATATATTTGTCCTGAACCGGTGATAGTTGCTTAATTTGCCGGAGTTAGGTTTATGGAGGTAGGTTTAAGACAGATTGGATTACCTAAAGGTTGCTAGACTTTAGGGCACCCACATTGAGTTTAATAGATTGAGTTACTGGCTTCACATTTCATTGCATCGTAACTATAATGGAAGATATTCGATCTCTTGAGTGAGTTAACAAATTCTTCCTCGGAATTTTGTTTAATGTTTTTACGCAGTATGGATTTCACTTGCTCATTAGGTATATATTGCGGTTAGCTGCTCCAACCAATCCCGTAAAACTCGTGATAGAAATGAGTTCATCTCAACATTATACTTAATAGGTACTGATAGCTATTGTAGGGGCTTGAACATAAATGACAACTAAATCGCCAATCCGATGGTGGCATCATTGTGAAAGCCTTTTGCCGTCCATTGCTGGACACAGGCCTCTCCCAAGTTGCACCACAACACCCGGTTCTCCACCTCCTGCATCCAGTTTACCTCTTTTAAAGTCCTCGCATCTAATCTGGGAGGTTCTTTCATACATTCTCTGTTACTCTTTCTTCCATCGTAATCGCAAGTATAACATGTTACGACCACCTTTAACAATGTCGTGGGAACACGCCTAGTCGTGCCGCGCCGCGCCGCGCCCGCGTCGCGCTGCAATTACCGCAGGTCGCGAGTTTATCGCGACAAACGGTGCCGCGCGATAAACTGCAGTGTCCATGGTAGAATAGTGCTTGGGATATCTGGTGGGTACCCAGTGAGTAAGCTATAAAATGATAAGCGATAAAAGAGCGTGGCAGTAACATTAACGTTGGCACGAGTTCATCACCACCGTTCGTTTCCCAAGGGTTGATATCCTACATTTGTATTTCTCGACAATTTTTTTTTTCTGTTTATAGCCGAACTATGTAATATTTCTATTTCTTTGTTTATTGCGAATGGGCCTGCTTTTTAGTGAGCAGTGGTGGCCCAGTGGTAACGGCCCCGACTTACGAGTTGTAGGTCGTGGGTCCGAACCCAGGCAGGCACTTTACTTTATGTTTTTAATTTCATCACTACTGCTCTCAAAACGGTGAAGGAAAACATCGTGAGGAAACCGGCATGTCCTAGAACCAAAAAATTCGAAGACATGTGACTTCCTACCAACCCGCACTGGGCCCGCGTGGTGGATTACAGCCCACTCCCTCTCACCGAGAGGAGGCCTGTGTCCCAGCAGTGGGAACATTATAAGCTGATGCCATGCCTAATCTATTCGGTGTTGGCTAGGAACGTGTGCGTATAGGAAGTCGATTCTTGCAAGTGATTTTCGACAACACTGTGGCACTTTATCTAATATTTTGTAAGCGTGTAGGCAATTATGTCTTTAATGATTGAATTCCTAAGTAGGTATTGGTCTATAAGGTTTAATTGTCTCAGTCTGATCCTATAGATCCCTAATTCGTGGTTCCCGTATAAATCACAGAGATCACGACCCGGCCGGCGGCGATCTACAAAGTGATTGTACGACAATAGCGCCGCGCGCGCATCTCATGTTATGTACTTGCAATGTGAAGGTACTTGTGTTAACATACACTGCACTAATCTGGAAGGGGCTGCGATGTTGGGTCAGAAGTTGTGAGAGCGGCTGCTGACTGGGAAGTTGTGGGTTCCATTCTCAGGTGTCGTATAGTGTTTTTTCTCAGTTACAAATCTTTTTTATTTTTTTGTGAGTTTCCTAGGCCCAGTAGTTTTAAGTTTACTAATTCAGACAAGAAAGTTACATTTTAAATGGTCACTTTTGTTAGTTACCTGTTCATATAAAATTCACCACGGTCAGTTTGTTTTGTGTGATGAACAAAAATAGATTTATTAGTTCGCGAATGACTCATCCGCTTGTGACAGTTTCACATTCACTTCTGTACTAGTAGCGCCGTCTAGCGGCGTGATTAGAAAGTTAAAGCTTCTTCGAATGTTTTCCTTGGAAACAAGACAAAAAAAGTGAACGATATTAAAATATTCATGTCATAAAAAATCGATAAAACTGACTGATAAAAATCACCAAAACATTCATTAGATGCGAATTTCGTATAAAATAACGGAACTTGAAAATTATCAACAAAATGACGTCAAATTGATAAAATGTTACACCGATACGAAACAGTTATTTCGGCATTCTACCCAGCTGCGATGGTGGTGTAATGGTCAGCATAGTTGCCTTCCAAGCAGTTGATCCGGGTTCGATTCCCGGCCATCGCAGAATCTTTTTGACTTTTTGTATTTTACATTTCATTAGGAAAAGGGTTTTTATTGATATTTTCGGTATATTTCAACGTTTTATGATTATAGAAACTGTTTTTTCTAGAAATGTTAATTTATTTTGAGCACATATTACATGTTTTAATATAAGCTTACAACATCACTTAGGCACATGATTGGTTTGCAAAAGATCAAATCTGAATAAATTAACTAATGAATATAAATTAGCTGAAATTATGCAAGAATAATAAAATAACAGTATATTGTAACTTATACTTGTGCGAATTACCTACTGGTTTAGTAATCATGCATTTATAAGCACTTACTGTTATTTATCTTTATGTAAAAGGTGCATAATACCTACTAATAAGAATAAAATGAATCATAAATTATTAATCATAGAACTTTAAAATGATAATTTTCAGAATTTTAATTTTGAATGATTAGAGGACACAATACATTTGCTGAAAAAAAATAAGTACCTTTTTCAACCATCAAGTTTCAGTTTGAATTTTTTTTTATTTAAATTAAATTAAATTAATTATTTTAACGGAAACAATCCAAGCAGTTTTTCCTTAACAAAATCATCCAAATGACATTATTTAGAAAATTACTACACATACAAAAATCATTAAGTAAAATGTCCTAAAACCTCTGGCACACCGAGGTCATCACCCTGCTCACACCCGCAAACAATAGCGTAATTATACTCCATACAATATCACAATTACACACAAATTACTGACTAATGCCCCTTTTTGTACACTTTTGGGTGCTCCAGATGTTGGAACCGCTACGTACTGTCAACAGAAAGTTAGTAGTCACACTTGAACTAGGAAAACAGTTATTGCATCGAAATAAAGGTGCTATCAATGTCAAACTGTCACCATGGATGTGCCTATACTCTATAGTAATTGCACCGGTTTGTCCCACTGAAGATCCCAAAACCTCCTTAGTCTTGAGGAGTTAAGGAACCTGCATCGACCCTGTGGGTTTTGGCAGTAGAATAACATACTCTTTCTGCTTTTAAAGAAGAAGTGCGTCCATGTGGTTATTTTGATGAAGGACTACTTCCCTAGTATTCTTTCTTGGAAAGTCGTGGGTATCAGGACATTGCCAAGATAAATATCAGTGTCCTCCTGCCTGCTGATGATAACATACTGTGTTCGCTGTTCACTGCTTGCCAAGTGTGAAGATTACTGCAATTTTGTTTGGTACAATGCCACCACCCTCGCAGCTTGACTCTGCTAGACATAGTACAGTCTTAAGCTGCACTATAAAACAAGTTTCTACACCTTTAGACTCCAGTTGCCCCAAATATCTCCGAAGTCTTCGGATAAATGCATCTTGAGTAAAATGGAAGTGTCTGTGACTCTTCAAACATGATTCAAGACAGATTGTAGCTTTAACACAGCCGAATTAGCCCTGGTAGGGAAAAATGACATATAATAAAAGAAAAATTATTCTTTTTGGGCATACAGGGTCGTATTTACACATTTTATTGCATGTTCCTTATCACTGACAAATAAAAGAGCTTTAGATAAACTTATTGGCGTGCCAAGTGCAGGAAACCATCAGATTTTATTACAGCCCCAATTTGGATGAAATATAAGATATGCTCGTAGTAACTAAAGAATTTACTCGAAACTCAAGGAGACATAAACCACGTAAACAATTTCCTACTCAGCGCCAATAAATGCGAAAATTTAGATGCAACGTACCACGTGACGTGGAAGCGCCATGTTGTGCCGAGTGCGCAGGCGCGAGATCTACCATATAAGGGCTGGACCGCGCCGCCCTGCGCCAGTCGAGGCCGATACGACGCGCAAGGTCACACGCCTGCCAACCAGGGGTGACTGACTCATATAAAAATTCACACTATCGAGTGAGATTTACGACTTTGATTACCCTAAAAGGCGTAAATACGGAAGAAAAAAAGTTTTAATGTGACGCGATGAGGATCATTATTATGTTGATGGATGGAAAGAATGAAATAATCGTAAATTAAATTGTTTTTATTTTTATCACTCGTACCCTTGCGTCCGGTCTTTGACTGCTATCGATCTTGTTTATTTACACTTTAATTGAAACTTTTGTTTTAAAGAAGGCAGGAAAAGGGGAAATGTTTTCGTCGCTATCTATTAGCCTTCTTAGTCGAGTGAAGTTTTCCGTTTAATCTCACACTAGGCATGTTTGTTTATGCTTGAGAGAGCATGCTTGCTTGTTAAACCAGTCACGAAATAATTTCTTGCTATGTTCAGAATTATATGCAAATTAAAATGGTTTACACTAAATACATAAAAAGTAAACTAGCTTGCTCAATGGCCCGTCAATCTAACCAATCTTTACATTTTGCGCAATACAAATGATGCTAATTTAACTCCTGCAGACATTTCCTGTCCTGATGCAGCTGAATAATCTAATAATTCACCTCATTACCGCACAAACAATCTTAAAACATGACCAAAATATAACCAAGGAAACAATAAGCAACAAACAAGTAATCCAAATTACCTGTGACCAAGCTTAGACACAGATCCTGACCTAGACCTTACAGCAATCACGTACAGTACCGAAGCAAATAATAAAAATAAATTAGAAGACCATGACATTGCCTTATATCTAGCATCTGAGCCTTGCCATGAGACAGGTAGTCAGTTATCACCATATATGATCGGATCAAGAGTTCACCTTGGACCAGCAGATTGTGATTAGTTGATCATAATGTTCCGTATTCGGTGATTCATCAGTGCTCTTTGTGGATTATAATTTTATATTATTATGAGTTTTATTATATCGTTTGTCTATTTTGAATTTGTTAATTGGTTGATTGTTAGAATTAATATTCTTATTTGCATTATTACCTAAGCTGGGTATTTTTATGATGTGTCTCATTGTTGATTATCTGTTTGTGTATCTTTGAAATTGATTTAGTGATTCGATTATGGGTTTTATAGATACTTTTGCAAAGAATTGCTTCTCATTTTTCATTGTCTTCAAAAGCAACCTATAGAAACCGTTATTTTAGAAGTAGTTGCAAACGGTCTAGTATACCAACAGATTGAGATGAATCAAGCCAAACTTGAGAACAATCATCTCGTTAAAAAAAATTCACACGAACCGATTTCAACACAATTTCTCTTAAAAAGCATGAGTAATACAAGCATTTTAATTCTCAACACATCCAGCATCCACTAAGGACTTCCCTCGAGGAAGTTATTAAAATTTGACACATTAATTATGATCTTCCGATGTTCGTGCGAAGAGGTTCGGCGGACAAAACTGTTTTAATTAAACTTGAAACATGGTGATTACAGAAACTTTTTACAATTGAGGAAACTCATTTGTCATGAACATTATTACAATGTAATGAAGTCAGAATTCGTTGTTACAGTTGTAGTTTTACTTCTTGTGGTTTGGAGCTTTTTGAGGTCACCTTGATCATAAACGTGGTCATCTGAACATTAATCTGTAGGTTCCACAATATTCTTTCCCAAATGAGAATTTGTATTGTCATCGAATCTTGAGCATTCAAGTTAGGATTTTATTAGTAGAATAAATAGTTTTTAATAATATCATCAAAGCCACAAGCAACTATTATGCTATAATTTGCGTCGCAAATATCTGAATCAAGAAACAAAACAATAGAATTCAAAACATAGACAAGTTTATCAATAATCTTCTATAATGATATATTGTTTTTTTAATTCAATGGATCATTTGGTATTGTTGGTCGAGGCGCTCGCGCATGCTGTGGTGCTTTGACCAAGAACCTGTCACTTTTGATTGATGGAGAGTCTTAGACATGACCTTCTGACATTTCTTATCAATAGGAAGTCTGTATTGACAATTGTGAGTGCCTCAGGTTATGGAAGTTGAGAAATACTTTGACAAACATTCTCTAGTTAGAAATAATATTTGGATTTTTCTGTGTGTTCAGAAATTAGTCCATTGCTCTTTAAAGGCAACGTGAAAGTTGTCAAAATAACATTTCCTCTCATATTTCCGCTCAATAAATAAACCTTTAAATATTAAACTTCTAGGAAAAAAAAACTAGTACATTCAGGAAACAGAAAATTACTTTCAAAATATCAGCCTTCAATATCTTTCCGTAAACAATTAAAAAGAAAAAGCAGAATTCCCGATAACCCAAAAAGGAGATATTGGCGAAAGAGTATGTTACCTAAATGCCAAAAACACAAATTAAAAATATAGACATTACGTTCAAAATGATTTTTTATAAAAAAGTAAAAGCCTTACGGAATTTCTCTTAAACGAGAGTGAAACTGAAAAGCATCATCAGCCTTGAACCTCCGATCTTTCCGGTTTGGCGGCCGGTGCGGCGGGGTATCGAACCTTAATTGAGTCAAGTGTATGTTCAGTCGATGTAAATGCATCGGATGCGCTTAATGTGACAATTTATGTGTCGCGATAAACTTTGTCAGACGTGAAGTGGAGTTTACGACGGCTAGTCGTGAGTCAGAAAGGTTAATTAAAAATATGCGAGATGAGGCTTTGACTAAATTCAATGCTTGTTAGTGGAATGTATTTTATGAACATTATTAAAATTAAGAAATAGGTTTAAGAATTATTTGGTTTACTGTATCATACTTAAATATCAAAGAGAATATAGCACTGAGCGTATCCTATTTCGCGGAAGCTGTCTGATGTAGATTTAGGTAATTTTTTTATAGTATATAATCCTAATCATAAATGGTATACCAGCAATAAAATTGTAGTTGTAGTATTAATTAGTAAACGGCCAGTTTCATATTGCAGTGCACATTTTATAGAATTATTAAAATCTTCTAATTCTCTTCTAAATCTCTTATCAATTTTTTTTTCTTTTTCTACCACTATTTTCATTGATCTTCATCAGCTGTTTCATTTAGTTAACTGATAATCTTTTGTTATTGTCTTAGTTAGGTGTAGTAGGTGGAACATTGAATCATCCATTGTCAGTCGAACTCTATCAATTAGTGATAGAGTTCGACTGACAATGGATGATCAGAATCAACGTGTGCCGATAAATGGGCGCCTGACGCAACGTGTTTCTAAACGTTAGTGGCTGTGGTTACTATTGGTTGTAGGTAGTTCGCTGTTCATTCATTTAGTCTGGTCTTTTCCAATTTATTTCTTAGGCGATTTGTTCATGTTCATTTGTTAGAGCTCGGCCATTTTTTTTTTGTTAATAGTGTAATTCATTAGTAGGTTTCCAATAACGAATATCATCCTTCAATTTATTTCCTATTTTATCAGTGTTGGTTATCTTGGGCTTGTCGCTAGTTTCCTCTCTCTTCTCTTCTCTTACCAGATCCAGTCCCACATGGTGGTGTATCAACTAGTCTCGTTTTCTCTATATCAACTTCTTCTGTGTTTTACTAGTGTGCTACATACAAAATATTACTCTAGTTTCATTAGATTACATTCGCTAACACTGTTCTCTCTATATTTTCCGATGACTCAGTTATCTTGTAAAGAAAATCTAGCCTTTAAAACTGCTGACAGTCTAGAAGACAAGAACACTTGGTTTGATATAAAATGTTTATCGCATAATAATGAATCATCATAATTTCGCGTCATACGCTCATAGACGATGTGGGTAGCGTTACACGTCCCACATAGATGTACGCGCACCGGATACGTCTATCGTTTTGTCTATGCACTGGAGTAAACAAACAGTGAGCAGAAAAGCTTTGCACTACTTTTGAATAGGGCTTGTTTTGGAAATGGGACACCTCGCTTGCTGTGTAGTGACTCAGTTGCTTTGTGGCTGATCAAAGAACTATGTAGACGCTACCATTTTCGTTAGAAAACAGATTTTTACCACTGTCGGATATCAAGCAAGAAATATTTTGGTTTAAGTATTACATCATTGAATAATTTTATGATTCCAAAATGAAAGAAACTATTGTTTTAGAGGATTTGAATTAGCAACATTGGTTGTGAGCAGAAGAAGAATAATAAGTGTATACTTACTTAAGTTTATATCTTGAAACAGGGATGAAGTTCTGACTAGAATCTTGTAATCTAACAAATGAAGAATGTATTACACAGTTTCTAAAAACACACAGTTAACTCATTGTACTACAATAAGTTGACCATGTGCTTTTGACCATTCATTGAAAGATCCGTAACACGATTATGAAGTCACCGAAAACATGACATCAAAATCTTCCAAAAAAAAAAAACAAAAGACAACTCCTGACAATATGGCGCCAGACTTATTACCCTTTTAAGTTATTAATCTTCGATCTGTCATTCAACACGGCTGCAGGTGATCAACGTGCCAATTATCTTAAAGTATCGGATATACTGCAGTAATTTGATCAATTGTTTTTTGTTTTACAATCACTATCAGTTGATGTGTGATTCATTTCCGTAGTCTGATGTCAGTATCAGCTGTTTTTATTAGGTCATGGATGTGGCTAAATAATAAAAGGCGCACGGGTCGATAAAAGGTTAAGGTACGCTTTCCGAGGCCAGGCCGTGGATGGGTGGCCATCCTTTTATATATCGACACACCCCATGCCTCGGAAAGCACGTTAAACCGCGGGTCCCGGCTGTCATTTATAAATCTTTGACAGTCGTTACGGGTAGTCAGAAGCCCGAAAATCTGACAACCAGTCTTACTAAAGGGTACGAGTATCACTATCCGTAACTGGGTTTTGGAGGTCAGATAGCCAGTCACTTCATGTAAATACTGGTATTCAGCTGCATCCGGTTATACTGGAAGCTGACCCCAACATAGTTGGGAAAAAGCTAGCCAGATGATGATGGATATGATCCTTATTCTGACTTATTAGTTCTTATGTCATTATTTGGTCCTTCTCGTACATTGGCGATGAGTAGTGGTCTTTTTCAGTTTTGACTTCCATTTTGAATTCCGTTTGACTGTAAATATTATTAATGCTTGATTGACAAATTGATGAACTCACTATGATGATAGTGATCTATGATGCTGTAGTGAGTCACTAAGTTTATCTTACTTAATAGTTTATATTTGTTATTTACCTACGTAGCGTTTTAGTTTCATCTCAGACTCAAGTGACTATTAGGCTATGCAGATGCTATTCTATACAGAAACAATAACGAGATTATTAATTGACACCCAAGGTACACAGAAGTAAATACTTTAATAGTAAGTTTAAATGCTTCCTCAACCAAATCAATAATTACGTAAAAAATATTTAATAAAAATATATCGCAACATATCATTACACCTACATGGAATTAAAAGTAATATGGCAATTCAGAGTAATACTATTGAAGTTAATAAGTGGACAGTGGGTAGGCAGGCCTTGGTATTAACTGCTTCATTATAAGACATAAAGTTTTGCGCCTCTTAGGACCAACGATTTCGCGTTATCTTGAAAAATGCAAAAAAAAAAATGTGTGTGTGTGTTAGCTCCAACGCACGACTGGAGTTTACTCTTTTATACGATTGTCTTTAAATATGTAATAGGTAAAGATTGTAACCAAACGCATGTCTTAAAAAAAAATAAACAAAATGATAATGAAAAATAAAGAAAAATCTGAATAAGATGTCTCTCAAAATGGTTTTAAATGTGGAGGGGATACTAAAAGATATTAGTATAATATGTAACTTTTCCGAGATTAGGAAAAATTTTACGTTCATTTCCCACTACAACAATATATAATGTTTATTTATATTTTCTGTTTCCTTAACAACACTTAAAGCTTATACGCACAAAAAGATAAGTCTGTTTATATAAGGAAATCAAAAACGCAATAAGATAATGCAATTTAACTTAAATGTACTAAAAATTCAAAATAAATACTTATTCCACAGACCCAAGAGAAACAAACCGTAAAACGACGAACTCACTCAATAAAACCCATAAAAATCCACAGGCGTTCATTTAAAACAATAAACATTGGAATAAACAATAACAAAAATAACATGTTACACAAACTCAACTCGCTAAATAACATGTTATATCATATTATTAACTTTTGTCAAGACAAAACTCAATTTCGTGAAATCGCCTTATAAGTTAAGGTAATTTCACGAAATGACTGGTTGTTTGCGAAATGTTGGAATTTGAGTGAAATGTGTAATGTACGTGTAATGACATTTATATTCGAGTGGGTAGGCAGACATTCTAGGCAGGCCTCGTCCTCGTTATCGACTGTTTCACCGGCCATTCTAATAAAAGTTTTAAATTATTTTCATCTTCCATTCATAGATTGTGTCAAAGGTTGAAGATGTGTAAGTATTAATCGCAAGTAGGTACCTAACTAAGAATCTAGAAGTAATAATAATTGTCAATGTTTTTTTGGTACCATAATATGGCAAATAAAATTCAAAAATCTTTAATCTTTCTGCTACAGTTATTAAATTCATATTAAAATTAAATGTTGTTAATCTCCCTCGGTGGTCAAGCAAAGCTATAATATTAAAAAATAAGTTATCAAACTCGTATGTAGACACGTAGCCATCATTCGCAGACACCATAATTGCACATTTTACTTTACGATCTAGACGTTACGCAAAAAAACTAGATTCAGAACGATTATTGTAATCAAAAGTTGATAGATAGTTTAACTTAGCCTCCAAACGGCAATTACGCGTAATACCCGTGTTACAATGTGATAAACGACTAACTGGCGCTTAAACGTGTAATTATGTGATAATTTACATTTATTGTGTAGAATGGCCATCGGTTATTTTGCATAAAAACTGTTTGACAGGCGTAGTTTGATTTATTTGTTTGTTGATGTGTGCAGTGTGATTGGACGGTACCATGCGTGATTTCGCTTGTTTTTTGTGACATATTGCATTATTAATTTCATGTGGTTACACTTGATTGCTTTGAGAAAAGATTTAGTAAGAGTACCTAAAGTAAATGCGCAAGTGAGCCTGTTTATCTGTTGACAAATGTTAGTTGATGATTTTTCGCCACAAGACTCAGAAAATAAAAGCAAGCGGTAGTCGCAGGATATAGCTAGTTTTGAGACATTCCACCCTAGGTCAACAGCAACCTAACTATTCAACAGTTTCCAACAAACTCACATTACCATCCGAACATAAATAAACAATTTAAATAACTATTGAGTCCTCAGTTAGCAGTGACAAATGTGCAGTTGAAATATATTGGAGACTGTGGCGACATTCTGTTTGCAGCTCATTGTATATAAATATTATGCAAAGCGCGGTCGCACTGTGCTTACTGCGTTCTGAATGTGGTAAAGGTGTGTCCACGGAGGTTGTGACTAGTGTGGGCTTTGTCTCGTAAAAGCTCCTATACCGATATCTTACTGACTTTATGAAAAAATTACTGCCTTGACTCTACGGAAAGCCATTTTTTTATGACTGCTGCCCCATCACCTGGATCTAGTTTTTGTGTCGGTTTGGGATATATACGGAAGTAGCTGCTCACGTTGTGTTGAAAAGTTAGGTATTCAGCAAGTTCCGTTTAGAAAAAGTTTTGTATCGCGTTTGTGGATGGGGCAGGAAGTGTGATAATATTTTATTAGGAGATGTTGTTTTGTTACTAAACGATGGTTTGTTTTACAAAAATCAAGTAGGTATCTGCTAATCAAGTCTCATATCAAGCTGAATTTCCGTATTAAAAGTATTTCCGTAACTAAGTACAGAAGATCTAAAAGAAATTCTGATAGAGTGAGTCTTTGAATAGAAAGATGAAACATCTTTTGATACTAAAGTGCGCTCACACAGAACCACACCCTAAGCAGTTGCGAATTATTAGTAAATGTGAACTAATAACACTATACAAACGCCGACAGTGTTATGCGACAGTTTGTTAGTATTGCGGTAACGTACAGTTAGTGCCGTGCAAATGTCGCTGCACTCAATACTTTGTTGTTATGGTAAACATACAAATTGAGCGTAAGAGGCTGTGGAGAGCTAGATATTACAGGATATTATTGTTGAATATTTATTTAAAATTCGTGACGTCTAATATCTGCTCCAATTTACTTTTATAAAATCAAATGAGTCAAAATCGGTTCTTAACAAGGTTTTTTTTTTCAAGCAAAACTATTCATGACCTATTTTAGGGTTTTCCTTATTCATGTAGATTTACAATTCAAAGATTTTCTTTCTGGTAAAAGTCAGATAACGTTGTTGAAGGATCTTATTTTGGAACTAAACTAAAATCTTATTTTAGATTAAATTGGAACTAACGCCACTATCTTGTTTATCCAATACATTTCACAAATTTTGATCAACAGCGCCCCCCTGTCAACGTCTTTCGAACGCACAGAGATCCTTGTACAACTATAGTAACAAATCATAGTTTCGATGTCATTTGATTTGTGTGTAACCACTCACGATATTGGTATTCTGCCGGAAGAAGGGGACGTACACTTGTCTCTGCTATCTATATCCGACCTTCAATGTCGTCGCTCTAGTTTAACATGGCCATGAAAACAGAACAAAACACAGACGGGTGGAGATCGATAAGTCTCCATAGTATTTTCTGAGTAATATTTACAAAGTCATCGTATGTTATTATACTTTTTGTTTCACTTGATTCAATATACTTGGTCTTTTGGTACGAAGAACATCGTATTATGGCAATATTATAATGAACGGAAGACTGCATTTTTAAATTATAATGACTGAATATTAAGGTTACCGGAAATCGCCTATTTCAACTTTTCTGTTTCAATCGTTTCTTAAACAAGGTGTAATTGAAATCTCATCATTATGAACAGCTTTTACTATGGACCCAATACTATATATGCGAAAAAAAAGCTGCTCTATAATATTTAAATACGCGTAATTCGAAAAAAAAGTTGGTAATAGCCCATTTTATTGCGATATCGTGGTTATTTTTTGCCATTAATTATTCAAACATCCTAAACTGTCTCTTAATTTCATTTTTTTCTTGTTACAGCACGCAAACGCCGTCCGCGACTCAGCCCGCTTGATCCTCGAGTCACCACAGCCAGAATCCGACGATGCTCTCACTCTAGCCAGAGCCCTACGCACACGACCTCCTGTCAACATGCTCCCCGCTGCCAAGGCTGGCACATTCTTTGCCAGAGACAACCTTTCCAACTTCATAGATTGGTGCCGAAAAGCCCTTGGGATCCTAGAATGTCTACTCTTCGAAACTGACGATCTCTGCCTGAGAAAGAATGAAAAACATGTGGTACTATGTCTTCTAGAAGTAGCTAGAAAAGGAGCAGTGCTAGGCATGCCAGCTCCTCTACTGGTTCAAATGGAGAGGCAGATAGAAAGAGAGTTGGCAGGAGAAGAGTTGAGACCAGATGATTCGGCATTAGGTCTCGTGCCATCGGCTCCTCAGCCTCAGCTGGTGACCAATGACTTGAGGAGTTTGGATGAGAGGGTCAGGGACCTCGTGGAGAGGTGTTCCTGTCCTACCCAGTTCCCCATGGTGAGGGTTTCGGAGGGAAAATACAGGATTGGTGATACTAGGATGCTGATCTTCGTCAGGGTGAGTTGAATTTACATTTATCATAAATTATCTTTTTATGCATATTTCGGAATAAGCTACCTGAAACCCAAAAGGAATTTAAATCGTAGGGCACTCTATAACATCGTTCAAAAGGACCAACTAGAGAATCATCCCAGATAGGCAAACAAAGAAACAAAATGCCCTCAAATTCTGTCTGGAAAGGGGGAATCAATTAAATTGTTCTCGTTGTAGGTCTAAATGAGATTTCCTGTCTAGACGTAGTGCCATTAAAGCACATGACTTGGGGAATTGTTCCACGCTGGGATGAGAAAAATATAAACAGTCTTCAGTTGTATTGCTGCGTGATTCATAAGGATAGCAAGATATCGTGATGCATTCTGACTGAAAATATATTTCTTCAAGGTTTCTTTCCCAAATTTACTACTTACAATATTTTTTTTCTAAATAACTCATTTTTCCCAAAACTAGTTCATTAAGTCTTGACTAGTTCGGAACTACTAAAGTGACTTACGCGACTGTGACGAACACAACATTTATAAAAGACCAACTTAATTTGCACTTAATACACTAAGACTGTCTACCAATCAAAACGGTCGCAAAATACATTCAAAAGACAATGACCGTAACTCAGTGGACAGAGGACGCCTGCGCATGCGCCGGTCTGTCGCAAGAAGTCATTACGACACTCTGTAAACAATGCAGTTCAAAGGATCCAACCGTTTGGTTAACCTGAAATACGGAGATGTGAGGAAAGTAGGAGAAAAATAAACACTTTCGATACATAAAGGTGTACAGGGGATATCTATAAATGAATTACACATGTTTGTGTTGGGTACTGAAAGTAATTAAAAAGATGAAAGAAGGGAAATCTCTCAACTGCAATTGAAACTATACAAACAAAGATAATTTCTAGCAGATGGCAATGTAACGAAAAACTAAGAAACCAGCATAATTTTAGAAGCGCTAAAAAGGACCCCAAAGTATCAAACATAAAGTGTCTAAAATTGATGGAGTTGAATGATGCTATTAAAATTATATTTCTGAAATTAAATTTTGTACAAGCAATAAATATTCTCAATTCCAAATGTAACAAGTTACGTTTTGATTTCGTATCAAAACATCAGTAAGTCTGGTTTTAGTACGAAACAACGAACGCTATATTCATTAGCACTAAAAATAGATCTTCAAGCGCCATTAAATGAAAAAAAAAACCATTAGCACAGTCATTAATGCCAAACAAGATTCACATTTACGTACATACAAATAGTGTTCCAATTCCCTCGACGAAGGATCTATGATTCATTCTATTCGATTCCTTGTTTGGTCAAATCGAATGGACGCCTCATTGTAGAAAACGACTTTCGACCTTATAGCTGCCATTTAAAACTAACTTCTCGTTTCAAATGATTTATATTAGGAGGCAGGTCAATTTATATTGGCTATTTGCGTTATTCCAAATTTAGGAAGATCTCGAATTAGGAACAAGTGTTTAGATGGGAAGGGTCAGTGTATATTGGATGTTATCTATCGATCCATATTAAGGGATGCAAGGCTAAGAAGTAAACGAAGGCGGATCGAGGTCACCAGACATGTATTGATTGGGAGTATCAAGGCAGCATTCCCACGGTATCAGCGAATCTTTATTTGGAATTTCTAATAAACGAGTACTCGAGGTCTCAAGATCTACTGGTCCTTTTGTTCGGGAGACGTGGTCCTTTATAAGCTGGTCTACAACGGCCTTATGCTCTTTAAGTTGAACCATGAGATCGGGTTCCAAATTGAATGCACTCTCTAGTACTGTAAATCTATTTCTAGTGGCTACTTTTAAAGTAAGAGTTATCGTACTGTGAGGTTTATTTATCGATCTGTAGTTTATCTTGACCATCATATAGTATTAGGATATCGGGAACGTTTTGATAAGGGAATAGGAGTGCTGTTATTAAGTTTAAATGAAAATTTGATGGTACATTTTTTGTGCCTTTATAAAATGGTAGCCAAATTTTACTCAAACTCAAACTCAAACTCAAAGCATTTATTTCAATTAAACCATTTACAGGCACTTTTGAATTGTCAAGGAATCGGTCAGTCAGAAATAGGTATGAAGCTAGTTGCCCATTCCAAAGCGTAGTAGGTACCTATGGAGAAGAACGGGCAAGAAACTCCACGGACACTCTTTTAAATAAAAAATTGTTACAAAATATTGGTTACATCATTCATGTTGAAATTATACATGTGAGAACAATGTAGAAAGACGTGCACGTTAGAAGCGTCCGTAATAAAAAGATAAAACAAAGAACAATTCAAAAAATTAAAATAAAAATAAGCCCTGGCAGCTAAGAGATGACCAGTCCCAACTGACGGCGCCCGTTCACGAACATGACGCATGGATTAGCACCATTCAGCTCAACCATTTTAAAGGGAGCTAAATGATCCAACACACGCGCCACCATCAGCGAAACATTTGAGTGAGCATGACATACTCACAGCCGCCAGGGCACATTCAAGTCAATGCAAGACATATTACCCGGTAAATGGTAACTCTTTAGTACATAGTACTCACACCTGTGCTATGCAATTATATAATACAATGGAGATTGAGTTTATACAATGCAAAGATAGTCTTACAATCTTCAGCAGCTCCAACAGTATTTACAAATGTTAATCAATTAGTTGTGGAGCAGGACCAGCATTGAGCCAAGCATTTTTATCAGCGATGTAATCCCCCAACGTATAATATGCCTGCCTGCATAGTGTGCGTTTTATACAAGATTTGAATTTCGTCTCATTCAGTTGAAGTATGTGGGGAGGAATTTTATTGTAACATTTTAAACAGTATCCCATAAAAGATGAATCTACTTTAGCCAGTCTGAAACCTGGTTGAACTAATAGGTCCCTATTTCTTGTACTATAATTATGTCTATCACCTCTTTTGCTAAAAAGATGTAAATTCTTTCTTACGTACATGATGTTTTCATAGATATATTGACAAGGTACCGTCATGATGTTAATATCCTTAAACAGTTTCCTTAGAGAATCGCGCCTGCGGAGATAATATATGGCTCTGATCGCTCTTTTCTGCAGAATAAAAATAGACTCGATGTCTGCAGCCCGTCCCCACAGTAAAATACCGTAAGACATGATACTATGAAAGTAGCTAAAATAGACTAGCCTCGCGGTATCTACATCAGTAAATTGACGGATTTTTCTGACAGCATATGCTGCTGAACTTAGCCGTCCTGCAAGAGATGTTAAATGAGGACCCCATTGCAGCCTTGAGTCGAGCGTGATCCCTAGGAAAACAGTTTTGTCGACAAATTCTAGTTTCTCTTGATTCAATACTATCTCACAATCACTACTTTTGACATTTGGTAAAGAAAATTTTATGCACTTAGTTTTTTTTCCATTTAATACTAAATTATTAGCAGTGAACCAATTTTGGACCTGCAGTAGGGCGTTATTTACGTCGTTAAAAATTGTAGCACGTCTATCTACCTTAAAAATTAAAGAAGTATCGTCAGCAAATAACACCATTTGTGGTTGATTTTTTAATAAATGTAGTAGATCATTTATATACACTAAGAAGAGGAATGGACCCAATATCGAGCCTTGTGGCACACCTATTTTTACTTTTAAACCTAGTGAATTGATACCGTTTATTTGAACTTGCTGTTGTCTATCATTTAAATAAGATTTTACTAAATTGAGTGCAAGTTTTCCAAGTCCGTAATGCTCAAGTTTCAAGAGTAAGGTTTCGTGATCGACGCAATCAAATGCTTTGGAGAGGTCACAAAAGATCCCTATGGCGTCTTGAGCCTCTTCCCACGCGTTAAAAATGTGTTTTAATAGGGTTACACCGGCGTCGGTCGTACAACGTCCTTTGGTGAATCCATACTGTTGATCGTGAAGTATTTTATTTGTGTTAAAATGATTGAGCATTTGATTAAGCATTACCTTTTCAAACACCTTGCTGAATACCGGCAACACGGATACGGGTCTATAATTATTGGCGTCTTTACTGTCCCCGGATTTGAAAAGTGGTATTACCTTACTGTATTTCATTAAATCCGGGAAGACTCCTTGATCCACACACAAATTAAATATTAGAGCTAAGTAAGGCGCTATGGTCTCAATTATGGAGGTACAGACTTTAATGGACATCCCCCAAAGATCTTCGGTCAATTTGATCTTGATTTGTTTAAAAGCTTTTATTACTGTTATGGGGTTAATATGCTTAAAGTTAAATTCAATCGGGCATGCTGAAACGTTGGCCCTTACTAAATCAAAAGAGAGCGAGGGCGAGGAATTTAAGGTTTCAGTAGTTTTAAGTGGGATACTGGTAAAGAAATTTACAAATTCTTGAGCAACTTCTTTGCTATTGCAAATGAGACCACCACATGACTTCTTCAGTGTATAATCAGAATTATGCTTTTTGTTTCTGTTCGTTTCATTATTGATAATTTTCCAAACTGTCTGTATTTTATTGTCTGCTGATTTAACCTTGTTGCTAATGTATAAGGCTTTAGCTGCCTTACAAGTGTTCTTAAAAGTTCTAGAGTAAGTAGCAACATACTTATTAAAAGTTTCCGTGTTAATATAAGGCTTAAGGCCATACAGCTCGAAAAGTCTATCCCTACTTTTCCTGAGTCCTGTAGTTGCCCAGTCACTAAATAAAAACTTTGGGCTGATAGTTTTAGTGTTCTTCTTAAAACAATTATTGAACTCGGATTGGACTAACGAAAAGAATTCTTTATACAAAATATTAACATTGTTCATTGTAAGGACCTGATTACTTAACTTACAAATTAAAGTGCTATTATATTTATTTAAATTAACAGCTGTTATTGGTCTGAATTGTATCTTCACTTTTTGTAATAGTATGTTAGACTCAAAAGTTACGGATTGACCACTGTGATCCGAAGGGAGATAATTAACTATGGCTTTATCTAAATAGTCACAGCAACAAAACACATTATCAATACATGTAGCAGTAGATGTAGTTATTCGGGTCGGTTCCACAAACACATGTGACAGATTGAATGACTTGAACAAATTTAAAAATCTACCGGTTATTGAATTATTTTCTAAAATATTAATGTTAAAGTCACCACAGATAATTACTGATTTATTACAAGTTGCAAGTTTTGCCAAAACATCTTCCATTACTGACTCAAATATAGAGTAGTTTTGATAATTTGGGGGTCTATAAACGCACACTATTACATGCTTATCTAGCTCAACACAAGACAGTTCAATGCTATGTTCAACCGATAGTTCAACTATGTCATTACGGGTTTTTGATTTAATACAACTTTTAATTAAGATTAATGAACCACCACGCAGCATTGATTTTCGGTTAAAACAACTAGCCACACTATAATTCTCATAGTTAATTAACATTTCATAATCTTTTAACCAATGCTCAGTTAAACATATAATGTCAAACATTGTTTTTTCTAAAAACAATTCAATTTCCAATTGTTTGGAAGAAAAACCTTGAATATTTTGATGTAATAATTTCAAGGATTTCTGCTTAGCCCCTTTTGTACAGTTAACTATGTTAGTGCTAGAAAATACCTTTTTGTTATCAAGTTTAATCATACTGTTATTGGTACCTTCTGTTGTCTTACAAACTAGTTTAAACTATTAGTGCTAACCACCTTAACATTAGTACTATTACTAATTGTGGTACTAATTCTATATGACTTCGACATACTAATTATGTCTGGGTTAATATTAAAAGCTAATAGCCTAGCTATTTGACGTCTAAAACTAATGGGCAGATACACAGTATCCCTAGTCGACCTGAGCTTATCAACAAAAATGTTGGTGTCAAAAAATATAAACTTGTCACTATGGTGACTAACTAAAAAATGCATGTAATTATTTAACATGTGAATGTAGTTGTTTTGTCTGTTTGACAAGTGCTCAAAATATGGAAAAGCACACAAAATTATTTTCTTACAATTTAACTTCAATAGTTCGGTGATACTATCAGTAATATCATCTTTTTTAACATTACAACTATTACCTATTAATACAGTGATAATGGCATTAGGATCATATTCCTTCCTAGTTATTGAAGACATTATTTGTTTGTAGGAATTCTGAGGCCTACAATAGTTTTGAGAAGAATGACTCAGGTTGTCGCTAAGTAATTTTCCTAACCCTTTTCCAAAACTATCAGAAAACATAATGGAGCAGTAACAAACTTTACTATTACAAAGGGGAGAACTAGCTTCTGTCTGAACTACTTGCAATGTACCTTGTTCAATTTCTGGTAAATCTTTATTTGGAATAGTGATCTGAGCACTTCCTGACTGGTACGGGCCCTCCGTTGCCTCAGGTTGGAGAGTGCCAAGATTGGATATCCTATGCAATGAAGATTGAGGGCTGCTGGGAGTCAGCAGGTCCACTTTATCTACATTAGAGTTGCACATTTCCACTAACTCATTTGCAGCAAGGATGTGCTCCTGAATTTGTTTTTCAGACCTCACATACTTAGTATAGAGTGACTGTAGTGACGCTTCTAGTACCTGAATTTCAGACTGTAACTGTTGAGTGTCAAACTCATAAATGTTCTTACTGTCTTCTAATTTAATTTGATAGTTATTTAATTTATTTATAAGAAAACCACGTTCTTTCCTTAGTTTAATATTATTGGAATTGTGTTTTTGTTGTTTTCTATATTTATTGCATTTATTAATGATTTTATTTAGCTTTGCATATTTCTTAATTTTATTTTGACTTACTTTATAACTACTATTATTATATTTAACTAACGAATCTTCAGTAAGGTCTATTGTTATTAAGGAATGCGGGTTGCAAGTAGTGTTTAATAATTCATTATACAAGTTATTATTTTCCTTAGCCTGAGTACATTCTTTTTGTTTCTGTAAGTGATTAATTCGTACATTTGCATGAATTAATTCTTCTTCTAGGTCCCTAACCTTACATAAAGCCTCCTCATATATGTTGCTGCAGTTGTTGAAACCATTTGTGACCACCCGCAGTTTGTCCCGTTCATCAACAACATCCAGGTATTGCTGATGAAGGTCCACTAGCTCCCGTTTTAAGCCTGTGTTTTTGAAAACGACCTTCTCGACTTCCTTCTCACTTTCATCTATCTCCTGTAACAGCTGTTGACATTTACTGTTTGAAGCCTCAAGATCCTGAATGGCCGTTCTCAATTTAAGCTCCAACTCCTGAGCAACAGCCTTACGGGTCATCACAGGCATGGTTTCAGGAATTAGTACTGAAAGTAGAATTAAAGGAACGGTGAGAACTACTTAGACAGATAAACAAAAAAGGAAAGCTAGAAATGAAAGGAAAATGAGAGAAATTAGTGTTGCTTATAAAGAAATGAGGTAGGCTGCTAAATATAATTGTACTGCAACTTGATTTGATCAGATACTAAGTTATATTGATTTTATTTTCTTATGATTTTAGGACTTTTACATATGTGGGTAGGATGCCTAGATTAAAATAAAATTTAGTTTTTCATAAAGATGATGCAAAAACGGTAAACAACGTTCTTGTTGTTGTGTATTCTAGTACTATTATGCTATAGATTAAAACTATTTCGAAAATTCACTACATAAGTTTCGTTATCATATATGTGAACAAAGCGACTTAGACCCACTGCTGAGTTCCAAATCAACTAAGTGATTCTAGGGATCAATGAAGGCGTGTTACAGAGTCTATGAGACGACTGCGTGGTAATTAAAGAATAAAAGTAACAATACTCCCCGTTTAAATCCGCAGGTCGAACATCAGCTGTTCGTGATAGGTTACCGGTAACGGTGGGCAACCAAACACTGTGTTTTACTATGAATATTTCCAGGAAAACAATAATCCTGAGTATTTATGCAGTTACTTTTCATTTAGTTATATTATTTCACTATAATTATACTTAAAAATAATTAAATCTAATTTTAAAATACAGAACAAAATTTTGACATGTCACTCGAGCAGTGTTGCCAGTTCCAAAGAGTTACATAACTGATTCCTATAATTTCTGAAAGTGACATAATTAATTTTCTTTCTTTTTTCACAGATCCTCCGTTCCCACGTCATGGTACGCGTTGGAGGTGGCTGGGACACCCTGGCCCACTACTTGGACAAGCACGACCCCTGCAGATGCCGCGCCTCCCACCGCACTTCTCTCTCCGCCCGCCTCGCCCGTCCCAAGCACGACCTGGCAGGCGCCACTGTCACCTACGAACGACCAGACGCTGGCCCAACATCCCTGCCTTTCACCAAAACTGAGCCAAAGACTTATGAGCCAATGTCTCTTCAATACAATTCCAAAATGTATAATGAAGAACCGAAATCTGGACACTACCAATCTAACCACAGGCTCAGTGATGCTCCTACCAGTCTACCTTACTTAGGAGATTTGGATAGAGCCGCTTCTCCAAGCAGACGGCATTTGGCTCCTCGAGCAATCAGCCCCTCAAGGAAATCTTCATCCCCGGATCGAAGGACCAAGATCGTAATATCTAACCACTTAGTCCCAACCCCACATGGGATCAGGAATAAGAGTCCTAGACCTGTTTCTCCGGCTCCTGCAGCTGAGAGTGCATCTGATAATGGATCTGAGGTGTCTGACGAGGGGTACAGGAGCCTGGGCGTGGTGGCCGGTTCTACACAGGGGTCTCCGTCTACGAAAACTACGAACAGATACTCGTTGCACAGCCAGAACTCGATTGAAGATGCAGAATTTAATGGTGAGTTATGTCTTATTAAACTCTTAACTAGTTATACTCATTTAGGCTCTTACTTCATCATCATAATTTCTGCAGAAAGACGTCGACTGTTGCACGTAGGCATCACAAAAGCGTTGCCACATCAACCAGTCCTATGCTTCTCGCATCCAAAGGATTCTTAAGAACTTGTTGCAATCAAATGTATAAAATTCAGAGCACGTTTACACGTTTTCTCTTGAAGTTCTGTCAAATACTATCTTGCATCAATGAATCTCGTATGGCCAATATCATTCAGTATCTAGCCAATTTAGATTATTGGTCTTATTCGTATCAATTTAAGGATATAATTTAAATGGGAACGTTACACTCTCTGGTCTAGAATCTGGGACAAGCACTAATTCTATCTAGCCAGTTCTAATTAATGATCAAGTGGTGCAATGGCTTTATAATAAATATTTATGGTCCTTCTATGGTAACTGATAGGAATGTGTATAATTGAAAGGAATTTCTTTGCAAGTATGATTATATAGGTACTGTAGACACCTTGGGTGTCTATTGTACCAGGACGGGATCAAATAAAAGATTCCTTAGGTTAAACTGCTAATATAATTCACCACAATATTATATCTTTACATATTACTAGGTGGCTGACCGCCACCTCCGGACTATCTATCTTTTCTATTCAGATTTCATTTAAATATAAGATTGTCATGCTAATTCCAATGCCAGGCTGTTTTCTTACCAGCCTGCTTAACTTAAGGTTGCATATTGCATAAAACCTTACAGTACCTAAGTATCATTTTGCTTCGACAAAATGCTGCCTTGTTAATAATAATCTAATGGTCTCATGAGCGTGAACTCCTGGGTTCGATTCCCGGGTCGGGCAATGTGTTATTGGGTTTTTCCATCTGGAATTTCTAAGTAGCAGCCCGGACTCTGTAAAATGCTGTTAAATAATTTATTTTAGCATGTTTCTAAACAAGGTGATAAAAGACTTTTGAGACTGCACAATACACAATTTAGTAATTACTTGCACTGTTCAAGTGTTCAGTTGACTCTTTATGAATATTGCACAAATAATTTCCGCTCACCGCGATGTTTCAACATTTGTGCAAACATGCGGATAGACATACAGACACACGTGACTGTTGCTAAAGTCAATACTGCAGATGAACGGCAAATAGGATGTTGGTGACAGCTGTGTTTCGTCTCGTGAAAATTGTAAAAGAGAATTGAATAAAAACTGAATGATTTAGAATGCTTTTATATTCCACCTAACTTCTCAATACAGGAGTAGTAAGTCTGTTTTAAAAGTAGGTATTAGCGTTTCATCTAATAAATGATTTTTCCAAAGAGAAAGTAAAAAAAAAAAAAAAAAAAAGGGTTTAATTTCGATTACATTAATTGTCACTTTAAACTGATTAAATCAGCATCCTCTTTCTAAATCATGGATTTTTTTGTTTCTCATCCTGCATCGTTAGCAGAAAGTAGTTACTACATGAATGCCAAAAACGATAGTAACAAACATATTATAAGCAATATTCCTGTCACCTGTACAAGTGTACCGTACACACGTGTCTATGTATAATGTGTACTTTCAATACACAGTCATATTTGTGTAGTATTGTGTAAATTTCAGCGAGACTCATTACTCGTGCTATTGAAACGTCGCTACAAACAGACATGCAACCTGAACGAATATTTTGTGCACACACTACGTGGCACAAGTCATGAGAGAGCGCGATTATTCATTACAAGCTATTCCCAGCTTTCTTTAAGTGTCTTATAATAAGAAGAATGAGAATTACTCTCGTATACTGCAAGCCTTATTAGGTCTAGCTGATAAATCAGTTGCGGTTAATGGACAAATAAATCAACACCTAACTAATTGACTCGAGATTTTATTTATTAATTTACTATTTCCAAATAGTAAATAATTAAATAAAACTACAACCAAGACCAACAGCATGTAATGATCAAATAGGAAATACTTTATAGTTGCATTACGCGAATGATGGGTTTCCACGCTTAAAAAAATTATAAAACAAAAAATATTTTACCTACTAGTAAACAGTGTAATAACGAGCATTGGTCATTAAGGGACGCTCGAAAAGGGCCCAGCGATATCTATCCGCTCTCGCTACCTCTCATTACTTGGATTCATAGCGATCGCTTCCTCCTATAACTTACGCTAAACATCCTGCAATTATTTTCGCAACTGATCGCAGCGTACCGTAAAATTGCACTGTCCTCACTAAATAAATAGTCGGCTGATGTTACCTTTAGAGTACCTAGCTAAAACGTATTGTACATTAGCCTAAATACCACCCTTGTCTTGTTTTCTTGCAAAACTACTGGTCAATGCAAATATTGTTTGCTTTAAAATACCAACCCCCGATCTGTTGGTAACTCTCTTGACTTTGACAAAAGTATGGACAGTATTAGTCCTTGTATTAAACAACATACACTGATCAATCAATCTGCCTAGTCTTTTCCCAACAATTTTGAGGTCGGCTTCCAGTCTAACCAGATGCAGCTGAATACCAGTACTTTAGATGGAGCGACTGCCTATCTGACTTCCACAATCTAGTTACTGCGTAACACGATATTACTTGGTAAGACTAATTATCAGCCGGTTGGGCTTTTGACTATCCGTAACAACTGTCAAAGATCTACGAATGGCAGCCGGGACCAATGATGTGTTATGGGTCTCGATGTGTTATGGTTCTCACCCATCCACAAACCATCCGTGGCAAGTGTAGCTTAACCTTCGACCGACCCGTTCGTCTGTTATTATTTAGCCACGAGATCATCTAACAACAACATACACTGATCGCCTATCTATTAATCGGCCAGTCATGCTAATGATATCACTATTGAAGGCAAACCATCCTTAGATAAAACACAGGTAAAACAATCGTAGCCCCGGCTCCACGAGACTATCAAACAGATGTCTCCTATGTTTAGAAATTCCTCGGATCATAGTCATGTGTCATAAATGGCATGCGCGGACATGTATCAGTACCTATTGCACAAGGCACTGACATTCGCATAACATGCTTGATAGTACTCTTTGTGAGGAGTGACATTCCAATCGGAGTTTGTTGCAATAATATTAAAGGTATGATATCTATACCTGTTGTGATACCTATGGGAATTCTTTAGATATAGAATAATTAATAAACGCAGTTAATGTTAGTTACTTCTATTTTAAAGACATGGATTTTACAATAAGGTTGTTTGAGGACTTCATCTCTTAAGTTGTCTTGTTGATTTAAAAAAACATATATTTTTGTTTCTTGCAGTTTGTCAAAGTCAAAGTCAAATAATTTATTTCAATTAGACACAAAAAGGCACTTTTGAACGTCAAAAACAAAAAATAGAATTGATTCTAGTCGCCCTTCCAAAAGGATGTCTCCTATGTTTAGAAATTCCTCGGATCATAGTCATGTGTCATAAATGGCATGCGCGGACATGTATCAGTACCTATTGCACAAGGCACTGACATTCGCATAACATGCTTGATAGTACTCTTTGTGAGGAGTGACATTCCAATCGGAGTTTGTTGCAATAATATTAAAGGTATGATATCTATACCTGTTGTGATACCTATGGGAATTCTTTAGATATAGAATAATTAATAAACGCAGTTAATGTTAGTTACTTCTATTTTAAAGACATGGATTTTACAATAAGGTTGTTTGAGGACTTCATCTCTTAAGTTGTCTTGTTGATTTAAAAAAACATATATTTTTGTTTCTTGCAGTTTGTCAAAGTCAAAGTCAAATAATTTATTTCAATTAGACACAAAAAGGCACTTTTGAACGTCAAAAACAAAAAATAGAATTGATTCTAGTCGCCCTTCCAAAAGGTAGTTTTCGTATGGAGAAGAATGGGCAAGAAACTCCACCGTTACTCTTTTAAAATGTTTTACAATATTTTGTATACATTAATTATACAGGGCGTCCCAAAGTTATGGGACATGAAGGGAAAGTACCTTAAATATCGTAGATAGGGTATTTTGCTGAAAGAAGACTTTATGTTAATTTTTAAAGTTAGTAATTCTGCATTCAAAGATTTTCTAAAAATTACTTGCCTCGTCTGGGAATCGAACCGACTTAAATGTAAAAAAAAAAACACCCCTACTTTTATAATGCCAATCGAAAGAATAACCAAAAACTAATAACTCTTCTTAAGTAACATAGTATTTTAAAAGAAACGAACAACGTAAAATGTCTGAGTCAAATTTCAAGAAAGTTATTGATTGCCGACGACGACGTTCGAAAAGTAGTGAATGTTTTCCTACTTGGATTGGTACGAATGGACCGATTAGATGGCTGGCCAGATCCCCGGACCTTACACCATTAGATTTCTTCTTTTGGGGATACGTGAAAGATATGCTATACAAAAAGCGATACGAGAACGCGGGCGAGTTACAAACAGAATTGTGCCATATCATATCGAGTATTCACCATAAAAAGATAAGAAAATCAACAGGCAGCGGACTCATTAAAAGATTGGCGATTTGCGTAAGACAAGAGGGATCACATTTTGAGCATTTAATTAATTAATTTACAAAAAAATACCCACTTAATTGACTACGGCAGTTTCATGTATGTTTTTAATTTGATTAAAATGATTAATTTCACGCTGTTCCTTTCTTTTAAAATACTATGTTACTTAAGAAGAGTTATTATTTTTTGGCCATTCTTTCGATTGGCATCATAAAAGTAGGGGTGTTTTTTTTACATTTAAGTAGGTTCGATTCCCAGACGAGGCAAGTAGTTTATAGAAAATCTTTGAATGCAGAATTACTAACTTTTAAAAATAACATAAAGTCTTCTTTCAGCAAAATACCCTATCTACGATATTTAAGGTACTTTCCCTTTATGTCCCATAACTTTGGGACGGCCTGTATAATTATATGAAATTAATTCCTACAAGGTCTTCTTGTTCCTTTGGATCATCTTTTGCAAAAAGATGCAGAACGTCATTTCTTTTCCTATCATTATCTTTGTATTGGTCCTTAGTTCCGGGATTCTTTTAGATCAGTAGAACATAATGTTAGGTAATATAGTTTTACAGTAAGATTTTTGAACTATAGAGGTAGATGTGTCTACAACGCCACAAATGTTCTTTCAAAAGCTTTTCTTTTAAGTTACCAAATTCAACTTTACCTATTGGGATACTCTATGAATGGAACATAAGTAAATGTCTCAATGTACATTTCCATGTTATGTTGATCGTGACGCGGTCAACCACATCAACCGTTTGAGTCAAATTTCGCTCAAGTAAAACAATGGCGGTCCTTGAGCAACCAAATTGGGAGTCCTACACGGTTGTGAATGATAAGCAACCACATCTGCGTGTCTATTCATTATTATTTATTAATAATAATTGACATTACGTCAATTGATTCGATTAGAATGATTATTGAATTAATCATAATTGTTATTCTTCGTCATATCAATTTTTAATGAGCACTTCCTTATAAAGCGATGCTAGATTCATTCTTATTGATGCTAGCCTTTTTGGCACTAGATTCGGCTTAGTATTCTTATGCTGTAGTAGTAAGGTTCTTAATTCTATCGCCAAGCAGCATTGCTCCATTCTGGTTTGAAGGCTAGTGCTGGTCAAATTACAGGGTACTGAAATATATATTGGATCTTTCTTTAACACATTCTCTCTTGCTATATGTCTTTCCATGGCTCTAACTAGAATATTAGCTTTAACAACACAAGGAATGTCAGTAATTAATATCGATCTGCCTGCTTTTTCCTCAACAACGTTGGGGTCGGCTTCCAGGCTAACGGGATGCAGTTGAATACCAATATTTTACATGGAGCGACTCCTTATCTGACCTCCACAACCCAGTTACTGGGTAACACGATACCCCTTGGTAAGACTGGTTGTCAGACTTTTGGGCTTCTGACTACCGTAACGACGTAAGGAGTCAGGAGTGTCAGTAATAAAGCAATAATTCACTCAGCTTTGACAACTGACAAAGAAATAGAAAAGAACATTGTGGTTTCCACCTCATTAGTAAGTACATACGCTCGATCGCAAGTTGATAATTCCAGGGGTTTATCTCATCTCCTAACAAGCATTTGCCATTAACGTTATCAATACTTGTAATTATATACAAGTGCCACTAATTATGTACAAGGCGATGCTATCGGTTCTAATAAATAACACGAATAGAAACTATATGTTGATCGTGATCTTGGAGAATTAATATTTTATTAAGAATGTTGACTTAATCAAAAGGACAAATGTGTAATGCAACTTGTGGTCGAATTATACAGGGTGGCGATGCACGAATCGGGTATGTGTTTCGTAGCGAAAGTTATTTAGTGTGACGGGTAGAATCACTCCCTAATGAATACAGGCGACTAAGGGCGATTTTGACCAATAAATTTGAACACGATCAGCAAATCTAGACCGTGTTCAAGAGCTGTCAGTGTTATCATGGTTATATAATATTGGCACTGACAGTTCTTGAACTCTGTTACCAGGTCTTCTATGCCCGAAATGGCCGCCCTGTATTGTGACCCTGATATCAATAGATAGTCAAAACAAAACTATGGATGTAGGAACTCAAATAAATTGTATCGAGGGGTGAAAGGCTATTTGGTTTAAGCGACATCTTGGGCGATATTGAGTTATATACATATTCGGAATCAGCAATTTATATCGCCCAAGATGTCGCTTAAACCAAATAGCCTTTCCAAGATGTCGCTTAAACCAAATAGCCTTTCACTCCTCGGTATAATTATAGCTGACGTGCTTTGTTCTAAAATAACCATTTTAAATCACTTTTTAAATAAAATTAAAAACATTTAAAACAAGTTTAGTGTTTTAAATTTTATATTATTTTGGTATTGTTCTCGTTCGTAGGTACTCAGACTCTATTTTTTTTGCCTAGATACCTCGTTGCTATGATATTAATAAATGAACTAAATTCCTTTTAATAGCCATGCATTTTTTCCCGTGTAAGGTCAAAGACAAATGTCACATAACACATATTTTTAATATTAATAAAGCCCACACATTAGTCACCTGGAGTCCTGCTCACCCTGCAAGGCAGTGAGCGACATTCCGCCCAACATGGACTTGACAACATTGTTGTAACTAAATGTTCTTGAATGTGGGCGCGGACATAAGGACCAACTAATACGTTTATATGAAACTAGTCCGGTGTTAACGCGAAATTGAATGTGTTTTACGCGAACATTTTTGTTTTTTTTTACGCATTTTGATTGAAAAGGGTTGGGTTAGATTAAAATGATTGTGGTGTCAAAATTAGATCACAAAAAAGTTTTGATTTGAGGAAAATACGTAGCATATTTAGCCTTTGAACTGTTGTCGCCACCGGGGCAGGCCTAAAAGGCGCTGGCGTGACGATTTGGACTCGTTCCTGATCGACTGGCCGGAGAAGGCACAACATAAGAAAGACTGGAAAAGTATGGGGAGACCTTTGCCCAGCAGTGGGACAAAAAAGCTTAGCAAAAAAAAACTGTTGTCACTAATGATCTCAATCTGATAATGTAACACTCCGTCACGTAACTACTTGTACCTACTCCATCACACACGTGACTCTGAAAATAAGCGTGAATTTTGTTTTAGTTAAATTTACTGTTACTACTGTTTTATATTTACTGATGAAAATAAGTCAGAAAAGGTTTTACAGGCATCCAAAGGCTAAGAATATGTCCATCTTGAGGGATTACCAATTTGGCAACGAAATGTTTTCGTTGTTAGCAAATTATAGCACTGAGGAGGGTAAGACTGCCCAACACTTTGCCAAAATAATCCCTGCCCTCAATTTATGAAAGAAATTCTTCTCCTTCTTACTTTCTTATTTTTCTTTCTGCTTTTCTTCTTAAGCTTTCTGATCTGTAAAAATAATTTATTATTTGGTCAACGATCAAGCGAAGTGATTTAATTTACTGTTATTTTTGTCAACCAATCACAGTAGGTAATAGGTAATATGCGATCTGACAGCGTACTAAGTAGTTAATTTTGTGTTTAACAGCTTTTCGGAAACTGGGTATAGTTTCTTTTTAAAATACCGACGGTAAAATATAGAAAAGCCACTTCTTTACCCGCGTAAATTGCCACGTTCTTCAACACCTGCGATCTTGTATATCAAACATGTGACTTCAACGTGACGATGTGAAAATGAGCGAAAGATAAAGGCTATTGAAGTTTTGAAGTCAAGGATATCGGTAGCCTATTGCATTCTTTTGTAAATTATCTGCATTCATTGCTATCGCGACTTACTAAGGCTATGTCAACCTCTATGAACAAAGGGTGGAAGTTATAGTGCGAAACCGTTCCGTTTCTTTTTTGTTCCAAAATAAACTAACTATATACAAAATAGGATTTTTATGAACGGTACTTAAAGTTTGGTCCAAAAATATATATTTCGTGCAGGTGCAGGTATCAATCACGACACGAGTCATAGTTCCATATTCAATCTTTCAATCACGACGCCATCTCATTTATAAATATTAGTCTATGGACGCCATTGCTTCGGTAGCAAGTATTCGTCAGATGAGCCATTGGATGATTTTCCAAACAAAAGATAGGTGCAAGTACTAGTGCAAATCTCACAACTTCATAAAATATTTCTTCTACAAACATTTAACTTAACCAAGCAAAGTTTTGCGGAAAAGGGAAGTCCTTACCACGACCACCGCCTGTCTATAAATGGTCACGGACACAGCCCGATACGGTCAGAATTATTAACTTAATCTAACTGTTATTATCCTCCAAACATGGGCATTGTAATTTAGATACTGTTTTTATGATCCGAGGGTTAGCCAAAGGGTTATGAATGAGAATGTCACTAACTAGCTTGTTGATATTAATTATCGTGCTGAATAATGTAAGCGATAGATTAGGTGTTATAATATTTTTCTAAAAGGCTTGACAGGCTATATCTGGTTTGTTACTCATAAATGGCTGTTGACAATTATGGTTAAATCTTCGCATGATATGCAGGAATTATTAGTAAGTTATCATAATTGGCTCAAGTTAAAAATTCATCTGAATTTCATACATTTGAATTACTGTGTTGTTTTATTATGGAACTTGGAACTTCACAAGCAAATGGTCGCTTTACACATTTTCGTGTAGGTATATTATATATGCATACATAGCATAAGCATAATCATCCTATAATGTTCCTACTGCTGGGAAACAGGCCTCCTCTCTTCGAGAGGGAATGGGCTATAATCTACCACGCGGGCCCAATGCGGGTTGGTAGATGTCACATGTCTTCGAAATTTTTGTTCTAGGATATGCCGGTTTCCTCACGATGTTTTCCATCACCGTTTTGAGAGCAGTGGTGTTGAAATTATTAACACAAAGTAAAGCACCTGCCTGGGTTCGAACCTACGACCTACAAGTCGGGGCCGTTCCCACAGGCCACCACTGCTCTCACTGAAAGAAAGAAAAAAAATTTGTTTGGACACAGTTCGTGAAACACAAAATATAAATAACAAAATGAAAAAGTTAAAATAATGTTTTAACAACAACAGTGTGTGCCTCACGGCTGCGCCACTGCTTTCGTGTACATATGCATAATACGACAATATCACCAAGCCCCATAACAAAATAATGTTTCTCCTTCTCAATTTTCTTCTCTCTATTTCCAGAGCGTCTCGACCAAGACGACGGTTGTCACATGGACAAGAACGAACGAGTCGACACCCACGTGAGCCTCAACACTGGCCTGCGCAAGACTGACTTCTCAGACACCTTCTACGGAGGCAGGAAACCCAGCTCCATTGACGAGAAGTCTAACAGAGGCAGCCCAGACCGCGTAGTCATCGTTACAGAGAACAACGACTCTCCTAGCAAGAGCCTCAGGGCTACTCGGGAAGCTTCCCAGTCTCCCACGAAGACCATAAGAAGCCGACAGGCTAGCCGCATACCACATTCTCCAGTCAGAAACCGAACCCCCAGCCGGGGGAATACACCCAGCCCTAAACACACCGCGAATCCGGTTCAGACATCACCAAAATTGACCCCAAAACTGCCGCCAACTGCCAGGAATACATGGAGCGGAAGAACAGCTCCCACTCAGGCTAAAGTTAAGTCTAGGCCCACTTTGGGAGCCGACACGTTTGAAAGTCCGAATAAATCTCCCAAAATGAGGGCTAAGACCCCACAGACTGATGCTTTCAAGAGGAATTCCCCTCTTAGAGCCAGCAGCGCTACTCTTAGGTCCCCACCGAGTCAAAAGCCTTTGAGTCCTTTGTTAGAACAGATCTTAAGGTCAACGGAAACCGCGAAGGATGATGCATCAGTTCTTGAGAAAATGAAGGAGATTATTAGAACATATTCAAAAGGAGACGATTCTCTATCCAGAACTAGCTCTAAGGACTCAGACTACGCTGACTTCACATCAGCCTGGGTAATGTCTGATGGAAAATTAGAAAGATCTACTAGCACAAGGCAGTTGGCCGCTCCTAGGAAAGACCAAAGGAATGGGTCGTCCCGGATACCGGCGCCGGTGTCCATTGGCTGCAGGAGGTCTACATCTACGTCACAATTCCCATGACAGGAGTCTGGCGACAGCGTGGACACACTAACCAGTGATAATTGAACTATTTATGGTAGTGCTTAGTTTGTGAAGACAGGTCAAATTAAATTGGTGATAGTTCAGTGAAGGATTGCTGCCAATTGGCGTTGAGTGTGATATTTATATGACGGGAAATGTATGGACTTTAATATCGCATATCTTTGTGTATGTAGCGATAAGCGTTACGATTATAAACGGATAAGACAAGGACTGGTCTCAGGCGATTTGCCCCGGTATTTACTTGATAGTCCTCTCCACAAAATTCAGTGGTTAAACCAATCTGAGTTTGTAGTTCAGAATTTAATTGTCCAGACTTTTGTGGAGTATGTGCCGTGGGTACTTCGCTCATGAGACCGGCTTAAACCCGGCTTCGACTTTAAACTACGACTGAAGTAGTAATTTTGTCCAAAACGTGGATTGCACCAGACGTTAGCTAGAACGTTGGTTAGAATGGTGTAATCCGTCCAAGAATTATGACGATTTTTAGAATTTTAACTATAGTTTAGTACTAATTATCGATTAGAAAATTTGTACTAACAATTTTAACAACACAATGGTAACATCAACTATTTTGAATTTATCAGATTTTTCCATCTATTTGCATAGAAACCGACTTTTATGAAATTGGGTGTTGATTTGCTCATTTTATTGACGCAAAATACAATTTATTTATAGTATATTCAATGATCAGCGATAAATATTGAGGTGTTTATTTCAGAGGAAATATAGCCTACAATTATAAAACTGATTGCCTGAGCATAGCTTAAAGCTTCAAAGCCTATAAATGTAGTTGAAGCGGATTAAACAGCACTCTTTTTTTATTAAAAGTCGGTTAAATATGGTGCTAAGCAAAAAAAAATTAGCTTTGTTGTTTAGTTATTGTTAATTTAATTATTTTGACATAATGCGATCACAAGCTGTTTACAATTTTTAGCCTTAAGTTTAGTTAAGTAACTAATTGTGAAACTTGGCCCCCACATTTATTTGGTTTTTAGTTCACAAATTGGACCAAAGTTTACCTCAAAATCGAAAAAATATAATGTCATATTATTATGTAGAAAACACAGTAAAAAAATAAATTGTGTTTTTTTGTAAATGGTTAAACTTTGGTACAATCTTTTTACAGACTTCTACTAACCCCTTTTTAAATATTACTATTAGTAAAATAATACGATGTTACAAATAGTAATAATTTAAGAATAAGTACTTCTGTACGTTTATTTTACGAGATGACAAGTTTTAGTTAAGTTTATTTTAAGTTTTAGAATTACTTTTTTATAACTTCCCGGTAAAACTACTAATTAATTAAAAGAAAGTTATCGACTTAATTATTTGACGTTTGAAATTATGCATTTAACGAAAATATCATTCCATGTTTGGAGTAGCCGGGATATTCAGCAATTTTTGTTTAAAAGTAATCTCATTTTGTATAGGTTGTGAAAGGTTAGAGCTTATGAAATCTGTAGAGTTTTTAATAAAAATAAATAAATAATCACGTAGCATTTTTGTAATAAAACCAAATGATAATACGGCATTACAAATTATCAACAAAAAAATTGGACATCCATTTTCATACCTCATTGTAGTATACTTTTAAAAGAGATATTTTTGCACACTCTTAATGAAAAAAAAGATTAGATAACACTAGTTGCCATAAAGCCGTCCGTTTCAAAGTGTAGTAAAGACATAGCTGTAGATTGGCATCGACAAAATATTATTTTGGTCACATTTATATTTATCTTGATTAAGTAAAACTTATTTCTTTTAATCTGCTTTTGAAAATGTTTGGAATAATTGCTGCATCATTTAAAATAAAAAAACTGATGACCAAAATAATATTTTACAAAAATACTACTTCTATCATTGTAATAGATAATTTAATGCTAATTAAATTAATGATTGAAGTAATTATCTGTGAGTAAAATATCTTTACGATTTTTAATCTTGCGGTCTTTTTAGACCTTTTTAAGATGTCACAAATGTTACTTCTATGTTGTAATGCTATACTTAAGTTAAAATGTCATGGCTCTTATACGCAATGGACCAGATTTGTCCCATACCGTAATGTACATGACCCTTAATGTTTTTACATATACTGTGTTGTTTTTTTTTATAATGTTTATAATAGAGTATTTTTTATTTGTGTCAAAACCTACAAAAGTTTATAACGCTCAAGCCTTCAAAAATATGTCATCTGTTTACTTAAAACAATAAAAATTATTTATAATAATTATTTTGGTTTTATTTTTCATTGAAAATTACACCAAAAATAATAAATACTATAAAAGAAAGAAAAAATATTAGAAAATTGAAATAATAAAAATAATTTGGTAAACAGATGACCCAAAATGGACATCGCAATTATTTTATAATTAAAGTTTAGATTATTATATCTATAATCTTTATATCAAGCGAGGATGTTCATCACAATATAATAAGAATAATGTGCAGACATTGATATTACTATCATAAAAAAATGAAAAAAAAAAACGAAAAAATTGCAAAAAAAAATCTCCTGAAATATTACTTTACCTGACTGCGAAGAAAAGTTATGTCTTTTTTTATGATAGTGTAACAATAACAAAGTTTAGAGGCTAAGATTTTAGTTAATTTACATTATTTCTGTTCGACGTAATGTTACCAGTGACTATGCCATAGATATCAGTTATTATTCACGAAATAAACGATAAGTTTATCTTAAATTATTGTTTTTATCACCATTTAAACCCAACCCCAAGAAGAAGAACATTCACATCAAGTAACACTCATCACTGTGATTTTGATAAACCCAACCACGCTTGAAATTATATGGTCTATTTCCTTGACGACATTAAAATTCTATTAAAGGAGCTTCATGCCTGTTTTAACAAAAGCGCCCGCCCTGTTGGATTTTCAACTTTCAGCGCTGATCCGAGCGTTAAGATCTCCATTTTTTTAACTCTGCCTACGACATGTTGACTCGGCTATAGGTACGCGCAATAATAAAGTATGGTCTGAGTCTCGAACCGTCGGCGCCGCGTCGTCGCGCCTTTGTTAGGACTAGTTCGGAGGTTCGCTGAGTGAAATGCTAAAAGCCACAAGTCCTCGTTGTGCGTAACGTGTTGGGAAAGTTGTTGGCGTGTTTGTTACAAGTGGGGGACGCAGCTTACGATGGACCTTTTGGCGTGCTTCAAGGATTTTATGGCGCCTGAATGACATTGACAGGGGGGTGTTGTTAGTAAGCATTAGTGAAATTGTTACAGAAATTTGAATTGACAAAACAAGATACCTACCTTTTTTTTAAGCTATTGCATAGTTTTTATCGCGGGCTTTGAGCGCGGCGACCGAATCAAGAAATTCCGTAACGAAAATAAAAGCTAACACCCCCCACTCCGCCTACCATGTAATGACAGATGATGAAATAAAACAAACATTTTTGTTTTATGTCATCATCCGTCATCATCCAAATCCCAAGTGTAGCGTTGACAAATAGGAAGTATGGAGGTTACAAATGCTATGCAATACCTTTACCGCAGCAGTCCCCAAGTGCCACACGTTTTTTTTTTTTTGGGTGTTATATTATCAAATAACTTCTCCCACTCTGGGTGGAGCGGGAGGGCGTGTCAGACTCTTACTGACTAAAACCCACCCGTGTTCCTTAGGTTGCCCTGTTGCCGGGGGCCACGATTTCCCTTTCGGCCCATATTCGCAGCCCCAGCAGGCCTAAGTTCCGATTTCGGCCACGCACAAAAATGGTCAAGGTAAAGCCGTGGTCGCATGCCATTATAATTTTATAGGTGTACCACGGCTTTACTCTCTATCGGACCCTCAAAATATATTTTTTACTTTTGTACCTCGTTAGGTAGCTGAGTAAATGAAGATGTCTTCTCCGTAATGTATACCTACGCTTAATGCCATAGTAAAATTTTGAGATAACTTATGCCATGTACAAACAGCAACAGACTTGAGTTTGATACGCATGTTATAGTATGCGTATACAGACCTCCAAGTTACTAGAATCTATCCGTGTTTGATTCTGTAATGGAGATGTATTAAAGAAACTTAGTACTAGTAGTAAGTCAATAATCATATATGGTGATTTTAATATTAACTTATTAGAAAATAACTCAAATACTGTCAGATTATTAAGTCTTTTTAGGTCATTTGATTTGTCAAATGTTTTTATTGAACCAACCCGAGCGACAGCTTCTTCTGCCACTTGTATAGATAATATTTTTTGTAATTGTGATTACTTACACAAACAAATTGTAAATAAGTTGCCATCAGATCACAGTGGACAAACTCACATTTTGCTCCTACATACCTTTACAAAAAATTCAAATAAGGTTTAGGTCAATTACATGTAAAAGTTTAGAGAAATTAAATCATTCTTTGGTCAATAAATTATGTGTTCAGAGTTTTAATAATATAGGTGACCCAAATGAGTTCTACGCCGAGTTCTTTTCACTATTAAACACGCAATTTCTTATTTAGTGACTGGGCGACTCCAGGTATTTGTAAAAGCAGGGAAAAACTATTTGAACTTTATGGCTTAAAGCAACATATGAATCTTACAAGCTTTCATAAGTATGTTGCAAAATATTCAAAAACTTTTAAAAGTGTTTGCAAAATAGCTAAAGCTCTTTATATTAGCAATAAAATAAAATCAGCTGATGATAAAATAAAAACTACCTGGCAAATAATAAATAATGAAACAGGTAGGAAAAAACAGCGAAATTCTGAATTTAATTTAGAGACTGCACATGGCCCCATTAACTCAGATATAGAAATAGCTCAAGAATTTGAAAACTTTTTTGCTAATATTCCCCTTAAAACTACTGAAGCTTTAAATTCCTCACCCGCGCTTTCTGCTGCCTTACTTAGACAAAATATGAAGGCATGCCCTTTAGAGTTTAAGTTTCAGCATACAAACCCCCAGGCTGTTATAAAAGCTTTTAAAGATCTTAAAATTAAATCAACAGAAGATCTCTGGGGAATGTCTGTAAAAGTCTGTAGATCTATTATCGAAACCATTGCGCCCTATTTAGCTTAGATATTTAACACCAGTGTAGACCAAGGAGTCTTTCCGGATCTCATGAAACACAGTAAAGTAGTTCCATTGTTCAAATCCGGTGATAGTAAAGAACCCAACAATTATAGGCTTGTGTCAATTCTGCCAGTTCTCAGTAAGGTGTTTGAAAAGTTGATGCTCAATCAAATGTTACGTCACTTTAATAAAAAATCCATCTTTCATGAACAACAGTACGGTTTCACCAAAGGGCGTGTCACCCTAATAAAGAACATTTTTAATGCCTGGGAAGAAGCACAAGATGCCATTGGAATCTTTTGCGACCTCTCGAAGGTGTTCGATTGTGTAGACCATGAGACACTTCTGCTGAAACTAGAGCACTATGGGATTAGGAATACAGCTCTTGATTTACTTAGATCATACCTGAAAGATAGAAAGGTTAAAGTTCAGGTAAACGGCGTAAACTCAGTAGGGTCTGAAATGGCAATGGGCGTTCCTCAAGGTTCGATATTGGGTCCAATCCTCTTTTTAGTTTACATTAATGATTTACCCCAATTACTTCAAAATCAACCGAAGATGGTGTTATTTGCAGATGACACATCATTAATCTTCAAAATAAACTGACGGTCACAAAATCTTGACGACGTGAATAGCTCTATTCTGCAAGTCCAAGATTGGTTTACGGTAAATAATCTGGTACTTAATTGTTCCTGACGTCACATCGGGCCACACACCACACTGCGATCGCGGGCTTCCCCCCTCCTTTCACTCGCTCACCGATGCCTTGAGCGTGCGCACACATATCGGTCATCTCATAAAATTGTAGTCAGCCTCAGAAATACAGTAAAATATCGAAATCAAGTAGTTTTATTACAAGTCAAGACCACCAGCAGCACACCTGCAGCTTGATACTCAACATAATAAAAATAAAAACAAATGCATTAGATTTAAATTACCTAACGTTAAAAGTAGCGAATGTGACATCATATTGAATGGAGAAAAACTGGAATTTATTAATCAAACGGTTTTCCTGGGAATCACGCTAGACGAGAAATTACAATGGAGACCTCATATAACATCTCTTGCGGGGCGGTTAAGCTCGGCCGCTTATGCTGTTAGAAAGATAAGACAGTTAACAGATGTAGAAACCGCGCGTTTGGTCTATTTTAGCTACTTCCACAGCATTATGTCGTATGGCATTTTACTGTGGGGTCGGCCAGCTGACATTGAATCCATCTTTATTTTGCAAAAGAGAGCTGTCAGAGCCATTTATAATCTACGTCGCCGCGAATCTCTCAGGGAACTTTTTAAAAGGATTAATATTATGACGGTACCTTGCCAATTCATTTATGAAAATATTATGTATGTTAGGAAAAATCCACATCTCTTTAATAAAATAAGTGATAGATATAATTTTATTACTAGAAATAAAGATAAACTAGATCAACCATTTTTCAGATTATCTAAAGTACATACATCTTTTATGGGGTACTGTGTTAAATGTTACAACAAAATACCTTGTGACATATTGCAATTAAATGAAAGAAAATTTAAAATACACTTTAAAAGTACACTTTGTAAACAAGCATATTACAAATTAGAGGATTATATCCAAGATAAGAGTGCTTGGAAACATGCTGGTCCTGCTCCATAGGACAATTTAGAATCAAGACAAAATCAAACTGTTTGCTAATTTAATTGTAAAATTTATTATTTTGTGTTTTATGACATTGATTTTACATTCTGTGATTACTTTCTCACACACTGACTTATTAATTACAAAATTTTAGGAAAATCGTCTACTTTTACAATGTTTTTAAATATGTGAGCACCATGTATCTATCACATATTAAATTATCTGTCTTGCATAATTTTTAATTCTTTTTACATATTGTGGTATAGTTATTTTATTCTAGGTGCATCGTCTTCACATATAGGTAATATTATTTAACTAATGTACGTGCATATACAAACAATTGTAAAATATTTTAAAAGAGTAACGGTGGAGTTTCTTGCCCATTCTTCTCCATACGAAAACTACCTTTTGGAAGGGGCGACTAGAATCAATTTTAATATTTTGTAAATTTTTACGTTCAAAAGTGCCATACATGGGCCTATTTGAAATAAATGATTTGAATTTGACTTTGACTTAACTGCCCTTTAAAGACACAACTGAGAGAAATTATGACTGTTCGAAAGGGACAGATATAAATGTTAGTCATTTTCAATGTAGTCATAAGTTTAGGTACCAGAAAACGGTTCAGGTCAATTTTTAATTCGGTCATATTGCAACTCTCCCATAACACTCAAATTGACATTACTCGAAAGTTTATTCCAAATAAAAACTGCATGGGTCATGGATGCAATCTAAATTTAAAAACAAATCTTGATGTCTGTACTCAATTCTGTCTACTTGACACAAGATCTTATAAAATAATATTCAAAATCTACAATAAATTCAATAATAAAATTTAATCTGTTGTTAAAATAATTTGATAAAATACATTTTTTTTTTTTTGGCTGGGATATTATCAAATATCCTTTTCCCGCTCTGGATGGAGCGGGAGGGCGTGTCAGACTCTTACTGACTTAAACCCACCCGTGTTCCTTCGGTTGCCCATATTCGCAGCCCCGGCAGGCATTGGCCCTAGCGGACCCCGTCAATTCTGCTGACATCTCTTTGAGGCGCACTTGGATGGTATTGACTTTTAAGGAAAAGTGCAGGAAAAATCTCAGGAGTGCATAAAAAAAATGGCAGCGATACGTCAAAAATTGTGGTGTAGGAAGATTTTTGAACAAAAAAAGTATTTTTTTTCCCACTGTGCGACGTCACGAGGAAGGCAGCGATGAAGCCTTACGCGACCGTCCTCGTGGTGCTCGAGGACGTGTCACAACAGAAGCTGAAGACGCCGCCATAGTCGCTAGACACTCGCAGGATCCTTTCCACCCCACTCGTGATACTGCCACCCACTACCGTGTCAGTTAATATGATACAAATATCTAGCAGTCAGAATTGTAACTTCACTGAAAGTTATACTAAGTCTTAATGCTTGTTACAGATTTCAATGAAGGGGGTCTGCAGCGAAATATATCAGCCCGAAAATTTTTACTTTTACAAACGCACAAAGACGACAGAATAGCTTTTTGCTAATGAAACGAAACTAAAGTTATTTATGAGTGAGTTTATATGTGCTGACCAACCAAGTTAAAATAAGTGCGCCGAACGAAAAATGTAATTAAAATAATAATTACAAATACATAATTGTTTTATTTAAATTTGTTTATGGATAGTCGATAAAATCCTTTAGACCCGTAATGTTAAATTCTTAAAATGTTGAACAGTAACAAATTATTTATACCACTAGCCTCTGCGCGCGACTTTGTCTGCGTTAAATTTCTTGTTCCCCCGTCCCAACCCGTCGCATCGCGTTGCCCGCGCTATTGTTTTCGCTTAGTTATTTCAGACTTTTTTTCTTTTTGCGCGGCTCCTAAGTATCGTAGCGAGATGGCAAATAGCCTATAGCCTTCCACAAGAATAGGGCAATCTAATGCAAAAATATTTTTTCAAATCCGACTGGCAGTTTCAGAGATTAGCGCGTTCAAACAAACAAACTCTTCAGCTTTATTATTAGTAAGTATAAGATTATAATAATAAGAAATATGATGGCTAAATGTCGTCGCATTAAGATAAAACGAAATGAAACGACTCTTGCCGATTTTGCCCGATTTGTTAATTCTGTACCTTCAGTGAAAATTGATATATTTTGACCTATATCAGTTTTAATATTCTTACACTAAGTTTAACAGTAAAAAAATACGACTTTAATATATGTTGTGTTAGGTGATACAACTGGATTTCTTTTTAAATTATAAAAAACTGTACAAATTAATCTGTTTCTTCTTACACTAAATCGTGCTCTTTGTTTACCAATGTCAGTAATTTTTTAGTGAAGTAGACAAAGAGTCAGATTTTTTTTAAACTTTAACATTAATTTTCTCAAAATCATGATTTTCCAGTTACATCACTTTTCACTGAAGGTACAGAATTATTTGAAAATTTTGAGAATACTTCATTTGGTGACGAATTCTGGGAAATTTTCAAAAAAACATAAAAATTGGGTTTTCTTGAATCCCATGAATTTTCGCCTTGGTTTTATGGGGCGCTTAATTGTTGAAAATGGGTCACACTATCACGTCGTGGAAGGAATACGTCTGACAAGTCACCTTGTAGAACACAAACATAATGAATCAGGTATTCTTGTCACAACCAGTTCCGACACAACCTTTTCAGTGTGCTTCAAACTTCGAAAAGGATAAGAAGTGTCATCTCTGTCAAGTTCTGTAAATGACTCACAGGCTGTCAACTCTGTCAATTTGTTAGTCAAAATCTACCGTGATCGTTTCATGAACCAACCCAGGGCTCATCCTGACGATGAGCGTAGTTGCACTGCTCGGACAGTTATCCAAGACAACTTTCTTCCTCGTCATAGTGATTGCCGCGTTTCTGTCCATTAGAAAAATCGTCAGGTTGTCTAGGCATGCGAAACGAAACCTTGTGTCGTGTCTTTCGTGAGTTTGGTGAGTTTTTTAAATCTAATAATCTTACATAATCATAATCTAGTATGTTTCTGAATAGTTCTTACAGGAGAAATCCGAAAGTCTGACATTGGTATCGTGTTACCCAGTAATTGGGTTGTGGAGGTCAGATAAGCAGTCCCTCCATGTAAAATAATAGTATTCAGCTGAGTCCGGTTAGACTGAAAGTCGACCCTAACATAATTGAAAAAAAAGATTGGTGGTTGTAAATGTTATAATGTGTTCTTTAAGTTTAAAGTAAAATAATCTTCTATGTTTTAGAGTTTAGAAAGCCACGCTTAAGAGTTTCTTCGAAGGAAACTATCCGGTAGTAACCGACATGACTTGAAAAGTTACCATAGTTTTAATGGGATTGTAGGAAGCCTAAAAACCATAAAAGTCTAAAATGTCCCTACTGTTCTTTCTATGCAAAGGAAGTATAAATGTGTAAACTATGATCACTCGTTCTAGATTCAAGGAAGGGCAACTCTTAAGGATGACCACTTCTATCGTGGAAAATTTCTGGCAGACAGCGGTCTTTTTATTTATAGTGTTTGCTGTGATGTGCTCTATCAGGGAACTAATCAGAGCCACCAGACCTCGAAGGGCTTGCTAGTAAGTACATTTTGGAAGTGTAGGATAAGATTGATCCCGGAAAAAATTTTATGATCAATAAACTTGAAAAATTTTTTGTCGAAAGCCGGGCGTTTGTGCCACATGGCCAAAAAGGCTTCCCAAGCCGCACAGTAGCCGGTTATTTATTAATAACGGTGTTAGCGTGAACAAGCTCTATCTACAGTAAGCCTCCGTGGTCTGTGGCAATGGACATTTCAGTGGCATCGAGGAGAAATACATTCGTACTAAAGCTAACTTATTATTTTTCTTGCAGATCTTTTGAAAATGGAGTACGACGCCCCAATACTGGGGCTTATTATATACTTACTCTTGGCAGGAACATGTAAGTATCATTTGAATTAAATACCATTTTTGTAGCAAGTGTCCATTCGGATATTGGGCCGCATTACAAACTTCGGAAACAGGTGAACTGATTCCTAGCGGATGGGTATTTTTACAAATTTCTGACAAAAATCTAGTTGAACGGTTCAAATGATCAATACGTACATATTATTATAGACCGTGCTGATTGCTAAAATATTGTTATTGCTTCGCTGAAAGTCAACATGTTAAGTTTTTGGAGCATTCAACAAATCGCAAATCTAAAAACGCAGCCCTAAACTGAGTTACTCTACCATCTTATGTTAATTAAAATCAATCATTGTAATTTCAGTAGTAATAATAACAGTCTGCTTGAAGACCGCCCAGCAAGCTATGAGGGACTTCAAGGCACTGGACGTGGAACTGAATGAGAGGAGACCCGGCATTAAAGAGAGAGAAGACCCATTTTGCACCAACCGACCAAGACGACGCACCGACAAATTTACTAGAAACGAATAAGAGATGGCGCTTTTCTCAATGTTCTAGTTGCTCCTGCTCGCAAGACTCCTCAGTCCAAGTGGGCACGAAGAAAGCGGTTCCATCATCTCCCTCAAATTTATTGCGGTAAATTTTAAAACATTCGTAAAACGAAATAAAAGGCATTTCTTTTTACAAAATTATTTACTTATAACTAAATTATTGAATATAAAATTTATCGTAACTTATTATAACGAAGTCTAATTAAAGCAGCTTCAATAAATACCACATACTTGAAGGTGTATTTCTTTCCCTCGCTTACCCAAAAGGATTATTTTAAATTAATTTTTTGCAATTACTTAGCAAACAAGTCTTGCTTTTCTTACATAGCTTTGTAATGATATACTAATCTTCAAGGAATATTTTGTTCATTGGTACTCTGCCAAATATTTCATTGGTGACATTCTGGAACACTGAACTCAGGGCCTTTTCGTAGGATTCTTTCAGCTCACTGAAGACGAGGTCCGAATTTGAATTCAGGAATCTGAAATAAATAAATGGTTTTACAATACGCCAATTGATTTTATTGACATCTACTACACTAGACGCATCGCAGAGACGAAGATGAATAATGGCTGTTGTATCTGATACACCGGCGGCACCCATACCTACCCTTTAAACTTGTGAACACAACAACACTGGTTGACAACTAAAACCGACAAAGTCGGTAGTTCTTCCTTGGTTAAGTTTCCTAAAACTCCCTGGCTAAAATGCTTATGCCACCTCCTGCCTCCTGCCAAAAAATGCAGCCATAGTTGTTTTAGTTTGTAAGTTTGTTACATAGTTTTAAGTCATTGTTACTATTACAATTAGCATGGATTGTGTGTACTTGTATGTGTAGACCGAACCGCTGAAGTACCGCGCGTTCGATGACGTCAACCTCGCCTACGTACCGAGCGCATTCCGACGGCGCGGAATGTTTATGACCTTTGTAACAAAAAACGCTCTCCTGCTGTTTCTATGGGCTCTAGGCCCGTTATCTAAAGTGTTTTGGTTTCGTGAATAAACAGACCGTATTGTTAAGTGTAAGCTATACTCGTGTTACGAGAATTGTATTTATCGTGAGAATCGTTTTGTTGACGAGTCTATTGTCCACTAATTTTACGATTTCTGATAAAACTAGCTAACCAATTCACACGAAATTTTGCAGGGTACATTATGGATAGATAAGTTATCTAACAAAAGCGTTTTTAGAGACAAACATTCAAAACAAAAAATTCAAAAAATCTAGATTTTAGATAATCTAGAATTTCTAATGCTTACGTAACTTTCTCCGTCCCAAAAAAATATTTTTTTGTATTATTTTGTTCTAAATGTTGTCTAATACGACGATACATGTAATATAGAAAAGAAATAAAACACTTACGGATCAGATCCATACAGAAAAACCACAAAATATCACAACTTTCGCTTTGACGGGAACTTTCTCTTATCTGTTTGTTTACACTTTTTTGGTTGGGTCAAAATAGGTATAATATGATGTTATTTAGTGCGGATATTATCTAAAACGATGTAATATTTACTTCAAAATGAAAATATCACCACTTTCCGACGATTTACACACAAAAACCATTAAAAAAAGAATTATTACAGCGAACGCGCGCGTCCCGGGAGTGACATTTGACTGACATTTTACCGCGCGGGAATGTAATTTTCAACATTTTTTTAAAATGTTGCCTATTAATATTTTTGCTTTTAGTCGATTTATTTGACAAGAATATTTATCCGCCCGATAGTGAAATAGACCACAGACAATTTTAACCTTTATTTATATTACAAAATAATGTTTTAAATCGCTTGGAACGACCGTTACCAATTGGCGACAGTGGGGCTTGACGGTATTGGAAATGACCGTTACCAATTGGCGACAGTGGGACTTTAGCGAGAATATAGGTAAAACTACATATATACAGGGTTATTATTGGTTATACGTCGGCAATCCGTTAAGGGGATGTAGGAGAGGTTATTTGCAACCAAATTACTCCTGATGATCCCTATGCCAATGTCAACCATTTTCAAGTAATTTGACATTTTATATTTTAAAATGTATGAAATAAAAATATAAAATGTCAAACGACTCTATTTTTTTGACATTTGCATAGGAGTCAAAAGGCGTAATTTGGTTGTAAATGACTTCTCCTACATACCCTAAATGTATTGCCGATGTATAATCAGGGTTATTGGTTACATTTTACATTTTTATTTCATACATTTTAAAATATGAAATGTTAAGTTACTTGAAAATCGTTACGTATAACCATTAACCCTATATATCAGGGTTATTGGTTACATTTTAATTTGTACTTCATACAATAGAAAAAAAAATGTCGGATTATTTGAAAATGGTTGACATTGGCATAGGGATCAGGGGTAATTTGGTTGCAAATGACCTCTCCTACATCCCCTTAACGGATTGCCGACGTATAACTAATTACCCTGTATAATGTATTTAGCGAACTCTGCGAACTGTTTATATTTCGTGATTCTTATGTATGGCCAGATCTAGTGATGCATCCTGACTGAAAATATATTTCTACATGGTTTCTTTCCCAAACTTTCTTCATTTTTTTTTCAAAATGTTCTCCATGTTCCCGAAATATTTTTTAAGCCTTGACTAGTTTAGAACTATTACTAAAAAGTCAGACGCGACTGTGAGGAACACAAAATTTATAAAGGACTTGAACCAAGAGAAGACCAATTCTTATTTTGCACTTAATCCAATAAGACTGTCCACCAATCAAAACGGTCGTAAAATAACATTCTAAGGACGATGACCGTCTGCCGGGGTTGTGGAAAAGTCCGAAAGGCATACCGTGGCCCCTGGCAACATGGCAACCGAAGGAACACGGGTGGGTTTTAGTCAGTAAGACTCTGACACGCCCTCCCGCTCCGTCCAGAGCGGGAGAAGTTATTTAAAAATTTCCCACCCAAAAAAAAGGACAATTACCGTAACTCAGTGGACAGAGGACGCCTGCGTCGCGCCGGGCAACCAAACACATGAGTGCGACCTAAACCCCGCACTCACTTCCTTCGTCGCCTAAGGCACCACACCGCATTTGCGGGCCACTGTATAGCCTCCGCGGGCGAGGGGCTACGCCCTGACCCCGCTCGCCACGCCCCCTTGCGGGGGCGTAGCGAACTCTTTCGATAGGCCGGTCTGTCGCAAGAAGTCGTTACGACACTCTATAAACAATGCGGCCCAAAGGATCCAACCGTTTAGTTAACCTGAAATACGGAGATGTGTGGATACTGTGAGGATACTAAACATTTCTGATACAACATAAAGGGGTACTGGGGTGTTTATAGATGAATGACACTTGTTTATGTTAGGAACTGAAAAGTAATTAAAAGGGGTACTGGGGTGTTTATAGATGAATGATACTTGTTTATGTTTGGAACTGAAAGTAATTAAAAGGGGTACTGGGGTGTTTATAGATGAATGATACTTGTTTATGTTTGGAACTGAAAAGTAATTAAAAGGGGTACTGGGGTGTTTATAGATGAATGATACTTGTTTATGTTTGGAACTGAAAAGTAATTAAAAGGGGTACTGGGGTGTTTATAGATGAATGATACTTGTTTATGTTTGGAACTGAAAAGTAATTAAAAGGGGTACTGGGGTGTTTATAGATGAATGATACTTGTTTATGTTTGGAACTGAAAAGTAATTAAAAGGGGTACTGGGGTGTTTATAGATGAATGATACTTGTTTATGTTTGGAACTGAAAAGTAATTAAAAGGGGTACTGGGGTGTTTATAGATGAATGATACTTGTTTATGTTTGGAACTGAAAAGTAATTAAAAAGATGAAAGAAGGGAAATCTATCTACTGCAATAGAAAATATGCAAAAAAAATAAACTAGCAGATGGCAATAAATAGAAAACCATGAAAATAGAATAATCTTAGAAGCGCAAAAAGGTCCCCAAAGTACCAAACATAAAATTAGTAAAATTGATAGAAGAGAATAATAGTATTAAAATTTTATATATTTTTAATACAATCTTAAACTAGCAATAAATATTCTCTTTTCCAAATATAACAAATTACGTTTTGATTTCGTGTCAAAACGCCATTAAGCCTAGTTTTAGTACAAAATAACGAACGCTATATTCATTAGGGATATTATTATCCCTATCGCAGGTATGCTGGAAGAGATTCCTATAGAAATAAGCATCACCTTTGTACGTATTTTTCTGTTCCTTTCTTCTTATCTGTTTATATGTGTGTACATAAATTGTTAAATAAATAAATATTAATTGCATATCAAATAAATAAATCATCTATCAATTTATTTCCATCATTTATATACTTTTTTACATTAAATAAATTATTGCACTACAAATAAACTAATTGTTTAACTACTAAAACTAGTACAGACAGATAATTTGAAGATATACATCAACACTACTTCGGAACACGGGTGGGTTTTAGTCAGTAAGAGTCTGACACGCCCTCCCGCTCCACCCAGAGCGGGAGAAGTTATTTGATAATTTCCCACCCAAAAAAAAAAAAAAAGGTACAAAAATACGACAATCATATCACAAATACTGACTGCAAAATAACAAGAGCGTACATATATCCGTGTAACATTTATATCTTAATAAGCATCTCAAAAGTAACCGGAACCGAACTAGTTAGATTAAGTTAAATATTTTTACTCGCAAAAAAAAGTTAGGTTAGAATTGTGACCCCCTACTAACTAAAGTTTAAATACTACCCTATTCATAAGCACTAAAAATAGATCTTCAAGTGCCAATTTAATGAAAAAAATAAAACAATTTGCATAGTCATTAATGTCAAACAAGATTCACATTTATGCGCATACAAATAGTGTTCCAATTCCCTCGACGACGGATCTATGATTAATTCTATTCGATTCCTTGTTTGGTCAAATCGAATGAAAGGCTCATTGTAGAAAACGACTTTCGACCTTATAGCTGCCGTTTAAAATTGACCACTCGTTTCAAATGAGTTATATTAGGAGGCAGGTCAATTTATATTGGCTATTTGCGTTATTCCAAATTTAGGAAGATCTCGAATTAGGAACAAGTGTTTAGAGGGGAAGGGTCAGTGTATGTTGGATTTTATCTATCGATTCATATTAAGGGATGCAAGGCTAAGAAGTAAACGAAGGCGGATCGAGGTCACCAGACATGTATTAATTGGGAGTATCAAGGCAGCATTCCCACGGTATCAGCGAATCTTTATTTGGAATTTCTAATAAATGAGTACTTAAAGTTTCAAGATGTACTGGTCCCTTTGTTCGGGAGACGTGGTCCTTTATAAGCTGGTCTACAACGGCCTCCTGCTCTTTAAGTTGAACCATGAGATCGGGTTCCAAATTGAATGCACTCTCTAGTACTGTAACTTTATTTATAAGCTACTTTTAAAATAAGAGCTATCGTACTAATAAAAACGTTAACTTGACCATCGACTTGTGTAGGATATCGAGAACGTGTTATTATAGAACTGCCCTTATTCATGTTTAAATGAAAATTCATGATCGTTTTTGTTACCCTTGGTAGGTACCTTCTTGTAAATTATCTCAGGATTGTCTCCTAAAATGACAAGATTTATTTTCTTTCTCTACAGATCCTCCGCTCTCATGTCATACATAGTCCGGGTTGGAGGTGGCTGGGGCACCCTGACCCACTACCTGGATAAGCACGACCCCTGCAGATGCCGCGCCTCCCACCGCACCTCTCTCCGCCCGCCTGGCCCGCCCCAAGTACGACCTGGCCGGCGCCACCGTCACCTACGAACGACCAGACGCTGGCCCAACAACCCTGCCTTTCACCAAAACTGAGCCAAAGACTTATGAGCCAATGTCTCTTCAATACTACTTCAAAATGTATAATGAAGAACCGAAATCTGGACACTACCAGTTGAATCACAGGCTCAGTGATGCTCCTACTAGTATATCTTATTTAGGAGGCTTGGATAGAGCTGCTTCACCAAGCAGGAGCCATTTGGCTCTTCGAGCAATCAGTCTCTTAAAGAAATTTATCCCCGGATCGTAGGACCAAGATCGTAATATCTAACCATTTAGTCCTAACTCCGTATAGGATCAGGAATAAGAGTCCTAGACCAGTTTCTCCAGCTCCGGCTGCTGAGAGTGCGTCTGATAATGGATCTGAGGTGTCTGATGAGGGGTACAGGAGCCTGGGAGTGGTGGCCGGTTTTACACAGGGGTCTCCGTCTACGAAAATTATAACAGATACTCGTTGCACAGCCAGAACTCGATTGAAGATGCAGAATTTAATGGTGAGTTATGTCTTATTTAATTCTTAACTTACAACATGTAATGTTAGGTTAGTTATACTCATTTAGGCTCTTACTTCATCATCATCATTTCTGCGGAAAGACGTCGACTGTTGGACATTGGCATCACAAAAGCGTCGCCACATCGACCAGTCCTGTGCTTCTCGCATCCAAAGGTGCGTATTTATTGTGGATTATAGGTTCATAAGATGTTGTGTTAGTTACAGGTAAGTCTGATGTCCCACCATTGAGACATATAAAATTCGGTTCCCTATCCATTTGCATAAAATTTTAAGACCTAATATAACTTAGCATAATTTTGTTTGGCATAATTATATTTTCGCATAGTATAATTACGCATAACAGCTTACGCATAATATTTTTACGCATAATTTCTCTAATCATAATAACGATTAAGCATAACATTCTAAAGCATAAATTTATTAAGCATAACATTCTAAAGCATAACTTTATTAAGCATAACATTCACAAGCATAAGTTTTTTCGCTGTAAGAAACATGCAAACAAGCATATACCATGCATGCGGGTTCCCTCTATCTGGCAGAATCTTAATGCTCCGAAATTCATTTGGCATAACACACTTGGCATAATCTTCTTTAAACGAAGATTTTAAAGGAATAAAAATGATTTAATGTAATTATTGTTTGACCGAATTTTTATATGTCCGAATTTACAATGGCATACTTTTAAGACTGCAATTCTGCAATCTTAAAAGTTATTACCTTATTTGGCATAATTACCTTTGGCAAAGTTAAAATTCCGCATAATTTCGTTTAGCATAACGTTTATTTAGAGTGACAATTATTTGGTACAATTTCACTTGGCATACTATGAAGATGGCAGAATTTCATTTGGAATAATTTTATTAGGCTTATTGCCATTTCTATAAAATAGAATTTTTAACCTTAAATAAAAAAATTAAATATTATTCCGCTCAAGCCCCGGTGTCAAACAATGTTTGACACCCGACAACCGAACACCGACACCGGGATTTTACTCTTTTTCTAATATAAAATAATGTCTAATGTCCTCTGTGGCTTTTTTATTCTATGGTCGGATAGATATGCTAGTCAACAAAACCATTTAATTTTAAAATACCTGGAACGCAATATTTTAAAAAAATATTGAAAGTGACGTTCGGGGACGGAAAAATGTCAGTCTACGAATCGCTCGGGCCTTGAAGGTTATTACCGTAATATTTCGTTTTTATTGTGGTTTTGTGTATAAATCGACGGAAAGTGGTGTTATTTTCATTTTTAAGTAAATATTACGTCGTTGTAGATAATATTTGCAGTAAATAACATCATTTTATACCTATTTTGACCCAAACAAAAAGTGTAAACAAACATGTGAATGAAAAAGTGACCGTGCTGTGATTTTGTGGTATTTTGGTGTGTAATCGTTGGTATTTGATAGGAAAGTCGCCTTTTTTAATGAACATATTAGATTTCTAATAATTTTACACTGTTTTTTTGCCTAAATACGGCAAAAATATTTTTTTTTGGAACGAAGAAAGTTACGTAAGCACTACAAATTCTAGATCTTAAAAATTCTAGATTTTTAGTATTTTTTATTTTCAACTTTTGTCTCTAAAAACGCTTTTGTTAGATAACATAACTATCCATAATGTACTCTGCAAAATTTCGTGTGAATTGGTTAGCTAATTTTATCAGAAATCGTTAAATTAGTGGACAATAGACTCGCCAACAAAAACGCGTAATAAATCTTAGTGAACATTTCTCACGAAAGTTATAAATATTTATGTTGGGTTCCTTATCTATTCGAGAACCGAAAACAATACACGATAACATTCAACGCCTTCTAGGAAACTTGAGTATTTTGTTTATCTGAAGGTGAGTCATAAATCTTTTGCGTCGTGGGTGGTCGCGGGGCTTGACAGGAATGACTCATCTGTCAAAAAATACCTGAGAGGTTAAATAAGTAATTAAAATATTGTCTTAAAAACAATATGTTGTGTTACAAAATTTTGTGACAGAAACGAATCGCTACAAAACCGACTCCACGTAGTCTTGTTTGCCCTACCCCTAGAGTGTAATTTAAACCCGCGTAGGCGCGGAGGGGCGAGGCGGCCCTCGCGGCCTAAGCTCGCGTGGGACCGCCGGAGCTCCGCAGCGTCGGAGCCGTGACAGAAAGCATGCCTGCTGCATGTTACATGCTTGCTTGCATGCTGCATGCTTGCTTCCCGCATGGTGTATGCTTATTTGCATGCTGCATGCTTGCTGCATGCATGGTGTATGCTTGTTTGCGAGCTGCATGCTTGCTGCATGCATGGTGTATGCTTGTTTGCATGCTTCTTACAGGGAAATAAAAACCACATATGTTCACAATCAATATGATAGATGTGGTGTAATGTGATAGATGAGTTTTACAATTATTATGGATATGGAATGTATGCCAAAAGATGATTCTGACTGTGAACTTTCTGCGATATGATGGTTCTACTTTTTAATTATTATGGATATGAAATTTATGCCTAAAGATGATTCTGACTTACAAAATTATGAGTTTTTAATGTATGATAAATGAGTCTGCCAAAAGATTTTCTGCGAAATGAAGTTTATGCTATCCGCTGTTATGCAAAATAATATGATGACATAAAAAGTTCTGCTATAAAGGGTGGACCCCATGCATGCAGCAAGCATGCAACATGTAAACAAGCATACAACAGGCATGCAAGCAAGCATGCAGCATGCAAGCCAGCATGCAGCATGCAAGCAGGCATGCTTTCTGTCACGGCTCCGGCGCTGCGGGCCTCCGGCGGCCCCACGCGTGCTAATCGTCGCAGACGGCTTTCGCTCACCGCCGCGCCTGACTGAGGCTGGCCGGCGGAGCCGGCCAGCAAGCCGAAGGTGCGCTGGTTCGCTCCCAGCCGCTTCCTCCTCAGCCCGCGGGCCGCCTCGCCCCTACACGCCTACACGATTTTAAATTACAAGACAAGACTACGTGGAGTCGGTTTTGCAGCGATTCGGTTCTGTCACTAACTTTTGTAGCACATCATAATGATTTTTTAAGACAATACTTTAATTATTTATTTTATTTTATTTTATAAATGATTTGCATGAAAATCCAAAATAAATACGTAAAAATAACTCAAATTTGTTTCCCTTATTTCTATTAATTGTATGCCTAAATATTATTATGCTAATAGTCATTAGGCCTACTAACGTTATGCGAATCAAATTTATGCCAAAACAAATTAGTCTTTAAGATGATTATGCCAACATAAAATGTATGCCTATAAAAATTATGCCGAAGTATTATTATGCCAAAACAAATTGTGCCAAAATCGTTATGCCGAAGTATATTAGGACAAAGAACATTATGCGAAAAGAAGGGATCCCACAAAATTCATCTGTTCGAAACATTGTTAAAATACAATAAATTAAATTGTCATGCAATACCTACATTAAGCTTAAGTAAGTACTTTTAAATTTATGTCAAATTACAAACTAATCATGTTACTAAATAGTTTACAAAACAATTGCTTCATAGTGTGAGTACCTATCTAGTTTTTAAATTCATGATTATGTTGGGAATCGAACCCAACACAACACCTTACACTCAGGCACCGTGATCAGCGCGTCATCGGGTAGCTGGGGTGCGGCGCGGTGACGGCACGGCTCGGCCCGACGACCACTCGCTTCCACGGACTCCACCGCGACGGACGATTCTCCTCTCTCATAATAACTGTTTCTCCGGGACATTTTATAATTGTAAATAAGTACCTGTGGTATTAAACCATTGCTTATTTCATACAGTCCACTCTTTTATTACTCCCCGCGCTAAAATGACACTAGCACTACAAATAAAAACTCAATAATAATAATACAAAACTATTTACATGTCCTATGTGCAATCAGACTCATTTCTTATTTAATTGTGAAGCATTTAGAGCCCTGACTGTAGAAGATCGTCTTCAAAAGGCCAAAGAAGCAAAGGTCTGTCTTAATTGACTTCGACCAGGGCACGTAGAATCTAGGTGCAATTTTGTTCCTTGCAGACATTGCAAGAAAAAGCATAGTACTCTGCTTCATTCACATGAGCATACAACCCCTACTATTGAACCAGTTATCTCCGTCAATAACTTTGCAGGTACAACTAGCGTTCAGCAGTTTACTACTCCTCCGAATGTTTTGCTTTCGACAGCACTCGTGAGACACCAAGAGCGACGTCCACACTGCTCGATAACGGTAGTGAAGGGGAATGAAAGGCTTCCTCTTCTTACTATGTATATATTTTACATTAATTTAAGTTATGGAGACGCGTACATTTATGCGCGCTGTGTTAGACACTAAAATTGAACTAACTATGGCGGCGCGGGCTCCGTCGCGCGCCGATGTCGCCCCGCGCACCGCACCCCCGCTGATGTCGTAGTGGTGTGCCGCACGTGTCGTCGCAGGCGGTACAGTACGGTTTTTGGCGTGCACATACTCCGCGGCGTTGAAGCTACTTCAACAGTTATGGTGTCGTGGGCAAAAGACACATTTTGTGGACGGCCGCAACTCGAACAATCCCATCTTGGCCAGGATACAATTTTATCACGCGCTCCATGCGCCAGTCGAGAGGCATCAGGTTGTCCTCTCGTAGCACGACCAGGTCGCCGACTTGAAGTGCAGATTGATGTCTCCTCCATTTCGTTCTGTTCTGCAGTTCTGCCATGAACTCCCGGCGCCAACGTACCCAGAATTGCTGTCGGATCTGTTCGATGCGTTGGTATCTGTTGGGTCTAATGCAGTTAACTGGTAACGACGGCACAGACATCAACGGCCGGCCTATAAGGAAATGCCCAGGAGTCAAGGGATTTGTATCAGTTGGATCAGAAGAGAGAGGAGAAATAGGGCGGGAGTTAAGGATCGCTTCAATTTGCGAAAAAAGCGTCGCCAACTCTTCAAATGTGAGGGAGGCACTACCAGCAACGCGTTTTAAATGATATTTTGCGGATTTAACGCCAGCCTCCCATATTCCACCAAAGTGTGGTGAGTAGGCTGGACAAAACATGAATTTAATTTCTTCATTAGAGGCAAAATCTGAGACTGATTGACGGCTGGCTTTTATAACTCTCCCCAACTCATTGTTAGCTCCTACGAAGTTTGACCCATTGTCGCAATATATCGCGTAAGGCTTGCCGCGACGTGAAACAAACCTGCGTAAACAAGATATAAAAGCTGCAGTGGTTAAGTCACTGACCACTTCAAGATGTAGAGCTTTAGTGGCTAGGCATACAAAGACGCAGAGGTAGGCCTTAGTAACGCGGTTACCTCGACCCTTTTTAGAGGATATCATAAATGGTCCCGCAAAATCGATCCCACATGTACTGAACGGGAAACCTGGATTAACTCTCACATTAGGCAAGTCCCCCATTAACGGCTGTATTGGTTGACCTCGCAATCGAGTACAAACAACACAAGTCTTAACAATAGTGCGAGCTAAGTTTCTGCTAAGGCAGCACATAACTCTAACCGTGGAATAGTAAGTGTTTTAATTGGTGCTACTCTTGTTTTGGCACATAGTAACCTAACAGTAACTGTATTATCTTTATTACTCTTAGAGCACATATAGACACATGCTCCATAAGCTTGTTGTGATGCATCAACAAAGCAGTGTATCTCCACGAACTGAACATCAACATTGTCACCTAAAACATTGCGAGGTAAGACAATATCTGACAAGAAATGTAAATTTTTTATGAAACTAAACCATTTTTTAACATAATATTCTGGTACTGAGTCATCCCAATCCAATTTGAGAGCCCATAAATTTTGCAATAATATTTTAGCTTTGATAATGCAACAACTAACCAATCCCAATGGGTCAAATAGCTTACATGTAGTGGAAATAATTATTCTTTTTGTAACTTTATTAGGTATTTCAATACCACTAGGAAAATGTAATTTGTCTGACAAAGGTGACCATTTTAAGCCTAAGACAGTGGCTTCATCATGAAAGGTAAGGCAATTAGAAGCCTCTGAATTATCGCTAAGTATTTTAGGACAATTTGTTCTAAACTTTCTCAAAGGAAAACAAGCCTCATTTAACGCTTGTGTAACACCTAAATATATGTACTTTAATTCGTCCTCTGAAGAGGCACCAGTTATCAAATCATCCATATAAAAATTATTCTTAATTACCTCAGCAACAACCTTATCTTTACATTGGCTACCTAGCTCAAACAGACACCTGGTACTCAAAAATGGAGCAGATGCCATTCCATACGTTAAGGTTTTGAGTTGCAGAATTTTAATAGGCTCCGATGGTTGGTCTCTCCACAATATCAGCTGTAGATGCCGCTGCGACTCATTTAAGTCGATTTGCCGATACATCTTTTCGACATCCGCTGTTAATACACATTTATGTACTCTAAACTGGATAAGTATCGAAAACAAATCATTTTGCATTACGGGACCAACTGCCTGGATGTCATTGAGTGATTTGCCTGATCTTGTTTTAGCAGAAGCGTCAAAAACCACCCGAAGTTTTGTGGTTTCATGTTGTTCGCGTATAACACAATGGTGCGGTAAGAAGCATCCAAAATCTGGCCTATTAGTTTCAACTAAGTGTTCTAATTTTGCATATTCATTTATAAAATTGGCATATTGTTCTTTTAACTTAGGATTTTTATTTAATTTACTTTCTAAATTAAAAAAACGCTTAATTGCTAAAGGAAATGAATTGCCAAGTGCCTGCTCAGGGACCTCCTTCAGCGGCATCATTACTGAAAACCTACCATCAGGTAAGCGACAAGTATTTTTATTGAAATGAGACTCACAAAACTGTTCATCAACAGAATACACATTAGCATCTGAAGGTACTTCTTCAACCTCCCAGAATTTTATTAAAGATTCATTTAAATCTTGATCAATATTTGAACCTCTTTGAACAAAGTTACAATGTATTTTCTTATTATTGTGACCTTCCCCCGTGGGGTCAGCCACTATCCACCCTAACATGCTGTCTTGTAAGACAGGTCGGTTGGTGCCTAAGCTTATTTTATTTGGCAATATAATATTAAAGAAATGATCTGCGCCCAGTAAAATATCTATTTCAGATGGCTGGTAAAACAAAGGATCAGCCAATTGAATATTTTCTGGTAAACTAAACCTTTCTACATTAACTTGAACGTTAGGTAAATTGCTAGTAATTTTTGGAACAACAAAACAATTGACATGCACATTAAACATGCCTACTCTTGATTTTAATTTAATATTGCACCGTTCTTTAATTTCACATGCTACATTATTTATGCCTGTTACATTAAAGGCATTCAGTTTTTCAGCCTGTAGTCCTAGCTTTTCTTTCAGGCTGCCAGTCATAAATGAAGACTGGCTTCCGGTATCCAACAATGCACGAGCCAGGTAAGTACAATTTGTTTTTGTATTAATCACTTCAACCTGTGCTGTGCACAATAAAACTTGTCCTGGTGAGACTGCAGATAAACTAACAGGTACATTACTAGTTGATGGTTGAGTTGCTTCTGAACTTTCTGTAACTACATTAGTGATTGTACTGTTGTTATGCAGCATTGAATTATGCTTTTCCTTACAGGTCCGGCAACAACTACTCAATGGACATTTTGAATTTTTGTGACCACTACGAAGACAGTTGGTGCACAACTTATGCTTAGCCACTTCAGACAGCTTATCATTTAAACACAAAGCCTTAAATTTATGACACTGATGTACATAATGTGATTTATTACAAATAAGACATGTATTAGTTTGAGAACCAGCCAACGTAGTTGTTAATGAACTAACTGATTTATTTTCCTTACTATGTGATGAATTTTTATAATCATAATATCGACTACCATTAGCTGTCTCTAAGACATTTGCTCGATTATCTAAGAATTTTACAAATTCTTCAAGAGAAGGCAGGTGCGTTAAATGACCTTTGTGTTCTTCCCATTTACTTTTAGTTCTGGGATCTAACTTAGCTGAGACCAGGAATATAACTAATGGATCCCAGCCAGTTGTGGGAATATCTAAAATATTTAAAGCATATAAATTCTTTTGAATTTGGTCCATCAAGTATCTTAAAGCTTTGAAAGATTCTTTTTGGATTGGATTGATAGTAACTAGTGCCTGCAAGTGATTATTAATAAGAATATTTTTATTATTGAATCTGTCACATAAAGACTTCCATGCTATTTGATAGTTCGCTGCAGTAAAGTCAATAGACCTCACTATATTACATGCGCTACCTACTAAAGAAGTTCTTAAATAGTGAAACTTATTTATTAAAGGTATGGACTCATTGTTATTAATTAAAGAGTCAAATGTGTCCCTGTACTCTAGCCATTTAGAATAATTCCCATCAAAAGTTGGTAGATTAATAGTAGGCAATTTTATGGAAGCATTTACTCCACAACTAGATTTTATTGGATCATTATTAATAGAATTTTTGTTTTTAGACGAAAACAATTCTATTATTTCCTGCGCTAATGCAATTTGGGAACTAAATTCACTTTCAGTAATATCTCTTTCAGAGTACTGTTTTTCTGCATTTACAGAAAGTTCTTCTATTTCTGATTGAACCCCATCAAATTTTTGAACTAATTCTTGTAATTGTGTTAATTTTACCGATAATTCTCTTATATCTAAACTAGTTACGCTATCCAACGCATCTAACCGAAACTTAGTAATATAATTTTTAAAATACGTCACACGACTACGTATGCCTGCCCGTTTACGAATTAATTTAATTAAAATGGAATTTGAATCATCGTTTTCTCGTTCACTGTCCGACATTTTGTTTAAAGAATATAATAATCGACACAGCTAAGTTCACGAAGCTTTTGTTTAGAAAAATTAAATTAAGTAATAAGTACAGATACGTACCCGCAAACAACTCAGTAATTTCAACAATGAGCAGGGTAAAGTTACACAAAATATTCACTCTGACCAAAACATCCAGCAGTCGACCAGCTCAAAACTCGCAGCTGCCACCGAGCTCGCCAACAGCACTAACAGCACCCGCAGGGCCGTAGGGCGCCGCTGCAGGCCGCCGCGTTACCGAGCAGCTAACAGCACGTTACATCCGCCGCGCACCGAAAGAGGCGCGAGCGACGAGAGGATTTTCTGGAATGTTCGGCAAAGAACTGTTCACAACTAATAAAATATTACGAGTATTTACTTTTCCCTAGGATGCAAACTTACAACAATTATTATTATCTAGCATGAATTGACTTATAATTTAGGTATATCAATGCTAGCATCAAAATATTATTGCGAATATTTATCAATGCCGCGTGCTCACACTTAGTGCATAGAAAAAAAACGATAGCAAACCTAAAGCCAATAATCATTAAAACACGCAGCTAGGCACCTCACCCCACAGCTTCAAATTAGCGCCGCATTTACACGCAAACAAAAGCTGGGAAATAGGGAATATAGGAGCGAATAAGGCTATGGAATAAGGAACGGAACGGGCTCACTTCCATTCTATAACTGCTGGCTGATATTATACGCCGCGCGCCGCCGCCATCTTGATCATATTAGGTACATGAAATCCTTGATCCTTCTGGTCGACGACAGCAATTCGGGTTTTTCTTTACAGCAGATTCGATTTGTTCACGGTCGCCACATGAAGGGGAATGAAAGGCTTCCTCTTCTTACTATGTATATATTTTACTTAGTAATGCATTTACATTAATTTAAGTTATGGAGACGCGTACATTTATGCGCGCTGTGTTAGACACTAAAATTGAACTAACTATGGCGGCGCGGGCTCCGTCGCGCGCCGATGTCGCCCCGCGCACCGCACCCCCGCTGATGTCGTAGTGGTGTGCCGCACGTGTCGTCGCAGGCGGTACAGTACGGTTTTTGGCGTGCACAGGTAGCACGGGTAAATTCGTTGCTGAGTCATTTTGCGGTAAGCTGGGTTGGTCGCGACGTAGTGCGAGCGCCGCCGTGACAGGTATAAATAATAATACTTCTCATAGCACACAGTCTTGCAGCCTTACTATTACGAGTATGTCCATCGACGATCCATCGATGTCCATGACGATTATACCTCACCAGACTGCCATATTTTACCTCAGATCACTAAAACTTTACCATCTTCTTTAATAAATATCGATAATATTCCTCTTCCTATGGGAATATGTGTAACTGACCCTTCTTTCAATATACCGTCAATAATCATATGTGGTGATTTTAATATTAACTTATTAGAAAATAACTCAAATACTGTCAGATTATTAAGTCTTTTTAGGTAATTTGATTTGTCAAATGTTTTTATTGAACCAACCCGAGTGACAGCTTCTTCTGCCACTTGTATTGATAATATTTTTGTAATTGTGATTACTTACACAAACAAATTGTAAATAAGTTGCCATCAGATCACAGTGGACAAACAATAATATTTTGCTCCTACATACCTTTACAAAAAATTCAAATAAGGTTTAGGCCAATTACATGTAAAAGTTTAGAGAAATTAAATAATTCTTTGGCCATTAAATTATGTGTTCAGAGTTTTAATAATATAGGTGACCCAAATGAGTTCTACGCCGAGTTCTTTTCACTATTAACACGCAATTTAATGACACTATTCCAATAAAGACTAAAAGTATTTACACAAAGTTATTTTTGTAAGTGATTGGGCGACTCCAGGTATTCGTAAAAGCAGGGAAAAACTATTTGAACTTTATGGCTTAAAGCAACATATGAATAATACAAGCTTTCATAAGTATGTTGCAAAATATTCAAAAACTTTTAAAAGTGTTTGCAAAATAGCCAAAGCTCTATAAATTAGCAATAAAATAAAATCAGCTGATGATAAAATAAAAACTACCTGGCAAATAATAAATATTGAAACAGGTAGGAAAAAACAGCGAAATGCTGAATTTAATTTAGAGACTGCACATGGGATTAACTCGGATTTAGAAATAGCTCAAGAATTTGAAAACTTTTTTGCTAATATTCCCCTTAAAACTACTGAAGCTTTAAATTCCTCACCCGCGCTTTCTGCTGCCTTACTTAGACATAATGTGAAGGCATGCCCTTTAGAGTTTAGGTTTCAGCATACAAACCCCCAGGCTGTTATAAAAGCTTTTAAAGATCTTAAAATTTAATCAACAGAAGATCTCTGGAGAATGTCTGTAAAAGTCAGTAGATCTATTATCGAAACCATTGCGCTCTATTTAGCTTACATATTTAACACCAGTGTAGACCAAGGAGTCTTTCCGGATCTCATAAACATTGTAAAGTAGTTCCATTGTTCAAATCCAGTGATAGTAAAGAACCCAACAATTATAGGCCTGTGTCAATTCTGCCAGTTCTCAGTAAGGTGTTTGAAAAGTTGATGCTCAATCAAATGTTACGTCACTTTAATAAAAATTACATCTTTCATGAACAACAGTACGGTTTCACCATAGGGCGTTGTACCACTGACGCCGGTGTCACCCTAATAAAGAACATTTTTAGTGCCTGGGAAGAAGCACAAGATGCCTGATGATTGGAATCTTTTGCGACCTCTCGAATGCATTCGATTGTGTAGACCATGAGACACTTCTGCTGAAACTAGAGCACTATGGGATTAGGAATACAGCTCTTGATTTACTTAGATCATACCTGAAAGATAGAAATGTTAAAGTTCAGGTAAACGGCGTAAACTCAGTAGGGTGAAATGGCAATGGGCGTTCCTCAAGGTTCGATATTGGGTGCAATCCTCTTTTTAGTTTACATTAATGATTTACCCCAATTACTTCAAAATCAACCGAAGATGGTGTTATTTGCAGATGACACATCATTAATCTTCAAAATAAACTGACGGTCACAAAATCTTGACGACGTGAATAGCTCTATTCTGCAAGTCCAAGATTGGTTTACGGTAAATAATCTGGTTTTTAATAAAAAAAAAAAAAACAAATGCATTAGATTTAAATTACCTAATGTTAAAAGTAGCGAATGTGACATCATATTGAATGGAGAAAAACTGGAATTTGTTAATCAAACGGTTTTCCTGGGAATCACGCTAGACGAGAAATTACAATGGGGACCTCATAATTATAACATCTCTTGCAGGGCGGTTAGGCTCGGCCGCTTATGCTGTTAGTAAGATAAGACAGTTAACAGATGTAGAAACCGCGCGTTTGGTCTATTTTAGCTACTTCCACAGCATTATGTCGTATGGCATTTTACTGTGGGGTCGGCCAGCTGACATTGAATCCATCTTTATTTTGCAAAAGAGAGCAGTCAGAGCCATTTATAATCTACGTCGCCGCGAATCTCTCAGGGAACTTTTTAAAAGGATTAATATTATGACGGTACCTTGCCAATTCATTTATGAAAATATTATGTATGTAAGGAAAAATTCACATCTCTTTAATAAAATAAGTGATAGACATAATTTTAATGCTAGAAATAAAGATAAACTAGATGAATCATTTTTCAGATTATCTAAAGTACATACATCTTTTATGGGGTACTGTGTTAAATGTTACAACAAAATACCTTGTGACATATTGCAATTAAATAAAAGAAAATTTAAAACTCATATTAAAAGTACACTTTGTAAACAAGCATATTACAAATTAGAGGATTATATCCAAGATAAGAGTGCTTGGAAACATGCTGGTCCTGCTCCATAGGACAATTTAGAATCAAGACAAAATCAAACTGATTGTTAATTTAATTGTAAAATTTATTATTTTGTGTTTTATGACATTGATTTTACATTCTGTGATTACTTTCTCACACACTGACTTATTAATTACAAAATTTTAGGAAAATCTACTTTTACAATGTTTGTAAATATGTGAGCACCGTGTATCTATCACATATTACATTATCTGTCGTTGCTTCATTTTTAATTCTTTTTACCTATTGTGGTATAGTAATTTTATTCTAGGTGCATCGTCTTCACATATAATTATTTAAAACTAATGTACGTACCTACATAAACAATTGTAAAACATTTTAAAAGAGTAACGGTGGAGTTTCTTGCCCATTCTTCTCCATACGAAAACTATCTTTTGGAAGAGGCGACTAGAATCAATTTTATTATTTTGTAAATTTTTACGTTCAAAAGTACCATACATGGGCCTATTTGAAATAAATGATTTGACTTTTTTTTTTTTGAGCTATCGACATCTTAGTTGGGGCCGAAGTATTTTGGTCCGTCTTATGCAATAATTCTATTGATTTGGGTAAAGATCAGCCCAAGTTATATGAAACAACTGGGTTGGCTAGTGTCAGGGTACGTCGCTCGTTATAAGTCACACTCTTCTCCCGTTTGTCATTTTTTAAACGTGGACGCCGATCCAGTCTTATCTTGTTTCCCGGTATCAGATACCATCGTAGCCAAGCACTTCCTATCTCCTGAGAAGCGTTCCTGTAAGCAGAGCTTTAAGAAACACACCAGTCGTAAGGACGACGGACGCTTTGTAGTAACCATGCCGCTGAAGAAAAAACCTTCAGTCTTAGGCGGTTAGCTTCAAAAGTCAAAGTGTTGGTTCATGTCACTTGAGCAGTTTCTTAAAGCTTCTGTCTTCAAAAAAAGGGACAAAAATAGGGAGTCATCGCCTAGTTGTCTTCGTAAAATTTTTATTTTTTAATTATATAGTATTTATACCTATCACGCGTGTAGCCTACCGTCGACAAACAAACCGGTGGATCTTGTTTCCCGCGGGCTGAAGGCTCTTTCAAACAGGCGTGACACGCGACGCGACACAAAGGCACCACTCGTCGCGCGACGAGCGGTGCGTTTGTGTCGCGTCGCATGTCGTGCTGGTCTGCACGAGCCTTGAAAGCTGATTCCATCAGTGTTCATCCTTGTTGTAGGCTGGTTCTACTTCGCCCAAAATCCCCAATCATAACGAGAGACACGATTTACCAGTACTGGTTTCTTGTTCTGTTGTACTACTAACAATATTTCATAAGTAGATTCTATAGGTAGTGCAGTTAGCCATACTACATACAGGTACAGTACAGGTAGTTTTAGTGATGGTCTGGCAGTTTGAGTAGTTTATGCGGCCTACCCAAATGTCCTTTCTTTGATATTGTTCGTCGAGTTGAGCTCCTTAAGTTCTGAGTTGAGCTCCACGATTACTGACAAATGCTTGCACTGACTGGACAGGTCCACTTAAATCTGTGTGGTTCTTTCCTCAAAAGACCTTTTCAGACACTTATCTACATGGTCCTCATATGGCCTGACCAATATTATGTCTGGACTTTAAAAGAGACTGCGACCTCTGAGTTTGTTTCGGCCTTTCTTCTCAGAGTAGTCAGATAGGAAACGCCGAACTCATCTAGCTTATTTTATTTTATTTTTTTATATGACGTGTAAAAGTGATTTCGATATCCTATTTACAGAATAAACAATTTCATTTCATTTCATTTCATTTCATAGGTCTTAGCTAATGTTCATACATTTCATCTTTTTTTAAATTATATAATTTCCTTTTTCCCATTTTTATCCTCCAATAACCTTTGTGTTGGTGGTACAATTAGATCATCATCATCATCATTTCAGCCGAAAGACGTCCACTGCTGGACATAGGCCTCCTCCAAGCACCGCCACTTCGATCGATTTTGTGCTTTCCGCATCCAGCGGATTCCTGCGGCCTTCACAAGGTCATCGGACCATCTTGTGGGAGGCCTTCCAACGCTACGTCTTCCGGTACGTGGTACAATTAGATAATTCATACATATTACTTGTGATAAATAGTATCCATTTTCGTATTATAGTTGCTTAAGCTGAGCCAGTGATGCTAGCAGACAGAATAAGCAGAGATTGCAATTTGATTTTATCAATTGTGGCAATTTTATCTGCAGTTCAACACAAGCCTGTCATCTCGAACTCGTTACTGTGCTATTTATATAGTGAAGCTTACTTTTCCGCTCTTCTGTCATTTGTCGGAATTCACAATACGCTTCATAAATTCTTATTCTTTATAATTCCTTGCTAGTTATGAGATATGGCTACCTACCTCACTCAAATGAAGGCTGGTTTAAACTCCCTTATTTCTCTTTCCTCAGAATCTTTCTATACTCCCACTTTCACTCCTTCTGTCTCCATTGGACGGCCACTTAATTCTACTCTCATCCACAGGTTGGCTACGATAGTCCTGTCAGTGATGACAGATAAATCCCAGTACAATGTGGCGTGACCATTCTCGAGAACTGGGTTGGACATTCCACAAGGTTGTACTGCAAAGCAAGTTGCTGGTGGATAATCCTACCCACTAGATTGTGTCGGTGTAAGTACTCGCCGTTAGCAATACGAGAACAACCGGAAACAATAAATGTCGGATTGATTCACCGGGACGGTGGCATGCTCGACAGATTTCAACCGTACCGTCCTTGACAATGTATTTCTGATAAATTATTCGTCATGATAATTTCATCCATAATTGCACAGACAAAACCTTCGGTTTCCCCAAAGACACCGAAACAGCCAGGATACAGACGCTCAAAGTCTACATCAGGCCCATGGAGGGCCCGGAAAAAGCATCCGTGTAGCTCTTTGCCTTGCCATACTTCCTTACCATCGTAAGTATCATGTACTGCAGATTTGCGCCAGTTCTCTTTCACCAAGGAGAGCAGGGTGAGGCCCTTGTCCACTGTGACCACATCACGGTGCATACCCACGTCAGTTTTAAGGAAATATTCCCTGAAACTGCAAATCTCGCGATTGTGGAGGGTTTTAGCATTTAAAAAACCTCGACCCCTACACTTCCACCGTCTCATCACTGATGACCGTGGGTGATGCATCCGATATGCCGTCAGCAATGTACGGATCTTCCTATCCAGAGCGTCAAGTTCCATCTGAGTCCATTTAAGTATGCCGAAAGACTATCTCAAAACCGGCATGATCCAACCGTTGAAGGCACGCACCTTGTTTTCGCCTGATAAAAGACTATTTAACACTTAATTCAGGCGGCCAAAGAAACGCTCCCTCAACGATTGTTTCATGTCGGTAACATTGATGCCTAATACTTCCGATATACGCAAATACTTGTAGGTTTCGGTTAAGGAGAGGGATCTAAGGTGTATGAAATCCGAGAGTTGGGTTCCCACGGATTTCATAATCCCCCTCGTTTTACATACATGACTGCAAATTTGTCCACACCAAATTCTATCCTGATGGCGCTACTGAACGTTTCTGTTACCTTCAGTAGCTTCATCAGTCGCAAATTGTTAGGGGCAAAGAATTTCAGGTCATCCATGAAAAGGAGGTGAGATATCACCTGACCACCAATTCTCAGCCGACAGCCTAGACCTGAATCCTCCAGCAGCGTGCTTAGAGGATTCAAGGCTAAGCAAAACCAAAGTGGACTCAAGCTATCGCCTTGGAATATTCCCCATTCAATCCTGATCGGTTCATCGATCCCCCGGATCTGTCGACATCCTGGTTAAAGAAGAATCGTCCTCCACTGCCCTATACACGACGTCAAGCAGATGCGTCTATTTTGTACAACTCCAGCACCCTAATGAGCCATGTATGTGGCACCGAATCATAGGCCTTCTTATAAGCAAGTTATAGCATGTTGGATAGACAATTTTTGTTCTAAGAATGGATGTAAGAACTTTATAGACTGTCGGTAAACATGTCTATAAGTCAATAGTTTTTAGGTTCCGCAGTACTAACCGATTTATGGGGCTGGTGGGTAACTTCTGTCGTAAAGAACAGTGGTAGCGACCCAGTCTCTAAAGATGACTGGAATTGCGAGGCTAAGCAGGCGTGTGATCTTTATAGCCATTCAATCCTGAAATTGTGCAGTCCGACCGGTCCTGGAGATTTCCAGTTAGGCAACAGACGGACTGCACGGGCCACATCCAGAGGGCTGATGGTAATAGCCTCCTATGTTTGGTATTGAATATATTAATTATTTTGGTTTTATTTTTCATTGAAAATTACACCAAAAATATAGAATAAAATAAAGGAAAGGAAAAATATTGAAAACGGAAATAATAACAATAATTTGGTAAACAGATGACGCCCTGAAATATTGCTTTACCTGAATGCGAAGGGTTATGTCTTTTTTTATGATAGTGTAACAATGACAAACTTTAGAGGCTATGTTTTTAGTTAATTTTCATTATTTCTGATCGACTATGTTACCAGTGACTATGCCATAGATATCTGTTATTATTCATGAAATAAACGATAAGTATATCTTTAATTATTATTTTTATCACCATTTAAACCCAACCACAAGAACAAGAATATTCACATCATCATCATCAGCCTATAAATGTTCCCACTGCTGGAACACAGGCCTCCTCTCTGTGAGAGGGAGTGGGCCGTAATCCACCACGCGGGCCCAGTGCGGGTTGGTAGATGTCACATATGTCTTCGAATTTTCGGCTCTAGGACATGCCGGTTTCCTCACGATGTTTTCCTTCACCGTTTTGAGAGCAGTGGTGATGAAATAATTTACACAAAGTAAAGCGCCTGTCTGGGTTCGAACCTACGACCTACAACTCGTAAGTCGCGGCCGTTATCACTGGGCCAACACTGCTCTCTAAGAATATTCACATCAAGTAATTAACTGATTTTGATTAACCTAACCACACTCGAAAATAGATAGTCTATTTCCTAGACAAAAAGGATCTTCATGCCCGTTTCACTAACACTAGGGGCACCTAAATAAATTCCTAATTAAAAGCGCCCTGTTAGATGGATTATCAACTTTCAGCGCTGATCCGAGTGTTGAAATCTCTTTTTTAACCCTGCCTTCGACATGTCGACCCGGCTATAGAAAAGCAAAATAATAAAAAAGTAAGTTCAAAAACTAAAATCCGACTACTGAGAAATTACGCTCTAAAAAGTATGAAACAAGAAAATATTTCAGACAGAAATCAAGACATAGGTACAAAAATGATCAAGGTAAAGCCATAATCGCATGCCATTATCATTTTGTAGGTGCACAGGTGCCTTCACAAGGTCATCGGTTCACCTTATGGAAATCTAAGTATAAGGTACGCCACCCTGGTCGCCACATTCTCGATCTTCACCACGTTATAGAGCAAGTTCCCGGATTTGAGAATTATCGAGTCCTCCCCCCTCTCTTCAAACTTCAGATAACCCTACTATACCTCATCGTAACCTGCTCAATTCTTTTTCGAGTTCGAAGATCTTCTCATCGGTCCGGAGGTTACGCGAGTTATATGTTGCCAGGTCCAGTTTCCGGTGGTTGTGGTGGCTGGATCTCTTCTGGGGATTCTTCGCACTCCTTGCCTCACCGTGGCCTTGACCGCTACCGTAGCCAAGGGTAGGTAGGCCGCCGGGCACTGGAGGCCATTTCTTTTTGGTGCTTGTCATTTTTGGGGGGGTATGTTATAATCGCCACGCTTGCCAGGCGGGTTGGCGATCGCAGTATGGTATTAAAAATGTATAGAGAACCTTGCTGCCCATTCTCTAGCAAGTCCCTTAGTCACCTTGTACAACACCCATGGGAAGAAGGTAATATTTTTTTAAATATTTGATTAGTTACCCTGATTCTGCGTCCCACTCAGCGGCACAAAATTTGGCCCAAGCCTATTATGTAGTTTATTGTCAAAATGAAACACGAAGGACATGTTTGTTGTTTTATAAAACTTAGATGATGGTCTGATACCTAAATTTAAATCAAAAATTCCGAAAAAAAAAATTAAAATTTATTAAACCATAATTGAATTACAAAAATGGCAAAACATTAAAAAAACAAAATAAGAACATTTTACTAAAAATTAATAAAGTGTATTTCCTTCCACCTCTGGCTCTGATCACCGCCTGCATGCGATTAGGCATGCTCTGGATGATGTTCTTAATGTTTACTTGGGGAATTTCGTCCCAGGCAACCACCAGAGCGATTTTCAAATCATGGAGGGTCTAAGGAGGGTTGAGACTTTACCGGATTCGCTTTTTGTTCTATGGGATTCATGTTTAGGATTTTTGCTAGCCACTCCAATTTGGCAATTTAGGTTCCATAGCAGAACACCTTGGAAGTTAAACTGGATTACTTAATTTCACGTCACGCGATTTCTCATCGCTATATTCAATTATGATTCCACATTTAAAACTGTTATATTGATGGACCAGTACCCTAATTGCTTAACTTATTTTCGTAAACAATTATGCCTAATTTGTTTCATTTTGACAGTTCAACAACATTCATTGCGTTATTTACGTGGTTGAGCAAATTTTTTTTTTCAACTTGTACAGCAATGGATTAGCAATCTGTTTTAAATCGAAACAGATTGTGTTGTATTACGCAATTAGGGTACTGATCTAATACATATAAATCCTGTTTACTTAGTATCAAAACGAATTCAATAGTTTACCAGTAATTTTCGAAATCATTGTAAACAATTGTACTTTTTCGTCAAATGCATCCTCGCGTTCGCTTTTCACTTGGTTGTAATTATTTATCATAGTGTAAAACCACTTTCTCGCACTGCTTCTTAAAGTTTTAGGCATTGTTTTACTTGAAATACGACAAAATATCGTCGACCGTAGGTTCAATTGAGGTAAGGGACAAAATACGATTTTTCACAAGAGGCCGACAAAGTTTTTTTTTCGGACTAAATCGCCCATAACTTTTTTTCTTATTAACTTTTTTCGGGTCTGTTTTTCTTACGTTGGAATTTTTTCATATTCACAATTCGATAGAGCGAAAAATTCTGAACAAAACTGTATACTCAACTCATTTTGGATATTTTGTCCGTTACCTCAATTGAACCTACGGTCGACGATATATACAAATTTGTTTTCGTAAGAGGTTATAAAAACAACAAGTGACACTTGCAGCAGTGTTGTCAATTTATGAAAACGTGAAAAAATTACTCTCCGCTTTCATTAGACAGACTCTATATTTATTTACTTAGACAATATAATATATATATATAATATTTGTAACGTGCTCGTAAAGTCCTTCCATTATGGCATTTTTTTTTTTAGTTCATTACTTTATGTCCTCTAGCGGGCGCCATATCGCATTTAATGTGACGTCACCTAGTTGATAACCAGCGGACGATTAAGACGCTTCCAATGATACTTCATTTGTCAAATTATGATCGGTAGTTTAGAAGTTATGAGGTAACAGATGAACATACATACATAAATACCGGTCAAAATCATAACCCTCCTTTTTGCTTCGCCGTAGTCGGGTAAAAAGTATGATCAGCTGAGTCTCGAACCGTCGGCGTCGTCACGCCTTTGTTAGGACTAGTTCGGAGGTTCGCTGAGTGAAATGCTAAAAGCCACAAGTCCTCGTTGTGCGTAACGTGTTGGTCACTATGTTGGGAAAGTTGTTGGCGTGTTTGTTACAAGTGGGGGACGCAGCTTACGATGGACCTTTTGGCGTGCTTCAAGGATTTTATGGCGCCTGAATGACATTGATTGGGGAGCGTTGTAAGTAAGCGTTAGTGAAATTGTTACAGAAAGGATTGACAAAACAAGATACCTACCGGCCTAAGTTCCGATTTTGGCCACACGCCACAAGAACCTTGTAGCGTTGTAAATATATGTATAAAACTAAACTTGATGAATCAGGTCACAGCCTAACCTTTTCAGTGTGGTTCAAACTTCAAAAGAAAAAGAAGTGTCAAGTGCATCTTTCTGTCAAGTTCTGTAAATGACTCGCAGACTGTCAACTCTGTCAATTCGTTGTCGAAATCTACCGTGATGGTTCCATGAACCAACCCAGGGCTCATCCTGACGATGAGCGTAGTTGCACTGCTCGGACGGTTATTCAACACAACTTTCTTCCTCGTCATAGTGATTGCCGCGTTCCTGTCCATTAGAGAACTCTTCAGGTTATCTAGGCATGCCCCAGGAAACGTTGTGTCGTGTCTTTCGTGACCTTGGTGAGTTCTATAAATCTAATAATCTTAAATAATTATATCTATTATGTTTCTGGATAGTCCTTACCTAAGAAACCCGAAAGTCTGACAACCAGTCTTACCAGTTGGTATCGTGTTACCCAGTAACAGGGTTATGGAGGTCAGGTAAGCAGTCACTCTATGTACAATAATAGTATTCAGCTGAATCCGTTTAGACTTGAAGTCGACCCTAACATACTTAGAAAAAACTAGGCAGGTGGTTATAATTGTTATAATGTGTTCTTTAAGTTTAAAGTAAAATAATCCTCTACGCTTAAGAGTTTAGAAAGCTACTCATAAGAGTTTCTTCGAAGGAAACTATCCGAAATTAAACTATCCGTTAGTAACCGAATAACTTGAAAAGTTAGCAAAGTTGCATTGTAGGAAAGCCTAAAAATGATAAAAAACGCAGAATTTCTCGTTTGAGAAGAAAATTTTAAGGTTCCTCCCTTCATGTCTCAAAAAAGTCCACTCTGTTCCTTCTAAGCTATGAGGAAATATAAATGTGTTAACTATGATCACTTGTTCTAGATTCAAGGAAGGTAATTTCATCTTGAGGATGACCAATTCTCTCGTGGCAAATTTCTGGCAGACATCGATCTTTTTAATAATAGTGTTTGGTGTATTCTGCTCCATCAGGGGACTAATCAGAGCCACTAGACCTCGAAGGGTCTGCTAGTAAGTATATTTTGGAAGTGTAGGATAATATTGATCCTGGCAGGTAGCTTTACTATCAATAAACTTGAAATAATTTTTGTCAAATGCCAGGCGTTTGTGCCATGGCCAATAAGGTTTCCCAAGTAGCACACAAGCTGTATAACAAGCTGCTCAGTAGCCGGTATCTATTAATAACGGTATTAAAAAATAAGGCGTAAATAAGATCTACAGTAAACCTGTGTGGCCTGTGGCAATGGACATTTCAGTGGCATCGAGGAGGGATACATTCGTATTAAAGCCAACTAATTTTCTTCCAGATCTTTCGAAAATGGAGTACGACGCCCTAATACTGGGGCTTATTATATACTTACTCTTGGTAGGAATATGTAAGTATCATTTGAATTAAATACCATTTTTGTAGTAAGTGGCCATTCGGATATTGGGCCGCATTACAAACTTCGGAAACAGGTGAACTGATTCCTAGCGGGTGGGTATTTTTACTCATTTCTGCCAAAAATCTAGTTGAACGGTTCACATGACCAATACCTACATATTATTATAGACCGTGCTGATTGCTAAAATAGTGTTATTGCTTTGCTGAAAGTCAACATGTTAAGTTTTTGAAGCATTCAACAAATCGCAAAACTACAAACGCAGCCTCAAATCTATGTTAATCAAAATCAATCATTGTAATTTCAGTAATAATAATAAACGAAGCGTTCTGCAAAACAGTCTGCTTGAAGACCGCCCAGCAAGCTATGAGGGGCCGTGAGGAGCTGGACGTGGAACTGAATGAGAGGAGACCTGGCATTAAAGAACCCATCTTGCACCAGCCGACTAAGGCGACGCACCGACAAATTTACTAGAAACGAATAAGAGATGGCGCTTTTCTCAATGTTCTAGTTGCTCCTGCTTGTAAGACTCCTCAGTCCAAGCGGAGACAAAGAAAGCGGTTCCATCATCTCCTACAAAATTATTGCGGTAAATCTTAAAACATTCGTAAAACGAAATAAAACGGCATTTCATTTTATACAATTATTTACTTAAAACTAAATTATTTATTATAAAATTTATCGTAACTTATTATAACGAAGTCTAATTAAAGCAGCTTCAATAAATACCACATACTTGAAGGTGTATTTCTTTCCCTCGCTTACCCAAAAGGATTGTTTTAAATTTAATTTTTGCAACTAGCAAACAAGTCTTGCTTTTCTTACATAGCTTTGTAATGATATACTAATCTTCAAGGAATATTTTGTTCATTGGTACTTTGTCAAATATTTCATTGGTGACATTCTGGAACACTGAACTCAGGGCCTTTTCGTAGGATTCTTTCAGCTCACTGAAGACGAGGTCCGAATTTGAATTCAGGAATCTGAAATAAAGACATGGTTTTACAATACGCCAATTGATTTTATTGACATCTGCTACACTAGACGCATCACAGAGACAAAGATGAAATGGCTGTTGTATCTGATACACCGGCGGTACCCATACCTACCCTTTAAACTTGTGAACTTGAACAACACTGGTTGATAACTGAAACCGACAAAGTCGGTAGTTCTTCCTTGGTTAAGTTTCCCGAAACTTCTTGGCTAAAATGCTTATGCCACTTCCTGCCCTATGTGCCCCAAAAAATACAGCCATAGTTGTGTGTTTGTAAATGTTTACTAATATAATTTTTAAGTCATTGTTACTAATACTTTAAGGATTGTGTGTACGTCCGAATTAAAGAATATATACCTATATACAATGTGTTACAAAAACTGTCCGATCCGAAAAGGGCACATAGGTATAGCAATAACATTACAGAAAAGTAATAAAAAACGTATTATTATTGAAAATAAAAATGTTATTGCTAATTCACGTTTTTTGTACCAAAATTATCCCAATTCTATAATAATTGGTAAATTTTGACACCCGCTAATCCGGTAAAAATCCCCATTGAAAAAAAAAAGTGGCGAATTTATTTTTTTCCTTTACTTTCCCCATAAATAGACTCTCAGTATGATTCTGAACAACACCCTCACGAACTGGTTTTTGTTACAAGCTGCATATTTATCACAGTTAGATGATTGAAGCCTTAATATAGTTATATCACTAGGGATATAGCTATATACCGTAATAAATTTCGACGTAGCTGGTCACAGTTCTAACCTAACCTAAACTCTGTTTTTTAATCTCTGAGACTAAATTGATATTTCTAGTGTTACCTGTTTTTGGCAGTTTTTAAATAGTGATGTACCACAATCGGAATTTTTCCCTTACATACGGTTTTTAGTAGTAGTAGTAGATCTTCAAGAAAAAGTTTTACTAAATACCGGGCTACATTGGCAAGTGCTGGACAAAGACAGTTTAGGTTATTAAGATTACACCACAGTACCCATTTGCTCCATATAGGAGTATATGTTTTGAGCGTAGAAGCTCTCCAATATGTTGACAAAAGCTGCTTTTCTTCACCTGACCAGTTTTGTGTTAGACGAGTCCCAGCCGAAATGAGCCAGGCTTCCAGCTGTAGGTTGAGTACTTGAGTTGGGGGACGCCCAGTCCAGCACAAAAGAAAAATTTAACGTAACAAATAAACTTAATAAAATAAAGCAAATAACACTTGAAATCGCAGACATAATAGGCCCAATAGACATCAACGTCAGTTTGATTGAGAGTGACCGTATAATTAGCAGGGCAGGGGTGACATTGTCCAATGAGGTTAGTCTTACGGGGCTTCTCAGTAGACATGCCCGAAAGAGAACTAACCGACTTCACTTTGAATATCGGGTCATGGTCTTCGGTGGGGTCGCAAACGACAAGGACCATGTCGTTGACCAGTCCCTGTTTCGCCCTATGCCGATGGATGGCCGAAACGGGACTACCTTGGGCTACAAGGTCATTAAGGATATCCTCTGCAGGGATCTCCTTTAGAATGCGCCTGATGACGACGCGGGTTAGAGCTTCCTCCGGGAGGGAATAGGTATGGAACGAGTAGTTCCGAGGCACAGAGACGGGAGAGATCCCTATAGTCCTAATGGAACTGCGACTTTAATGCCCTGCTGGGTGAAGCGGGCATTGGAGTAATTGATCTTGCGATCATTAGGTACTCATTTTGGATATTTCTGTCGTTTTTTTTTTACCCGGAAGGGACTAAAGACCTTGACAAACGTTTAATAATGACAATTAATACGTTAAAGAAATACACTATCAACCCTGCCTTGATAAAGGCAGCTATTGATAACACTGGTTTTAGTCGAAGACTACAGAAATCGTTACGGCAGGCGTTGCGAACTGGTCGGCGATAGCGGTGAGTCAGCGGTGCAGCAAACAAGTAGCAACGGCACGTCCGTTTACGGCGGGCGTCGGACGGTGAGTGATTTTTTGGCGACGGCAAAATTTTACCTTTTTTATTATCATGTTGGCACAGTGATGATGCCTGAAATCATATATTTTGTACCTACTTATCGTTATATCACTATATAAAATATCGAAAAATACGTATATTATTGTTTGGATAGTTTTATGTCACGCATTAGTAACAAGAATAATACAAATTCGAATGTTAGTTAGATATTTGTCAAAAATATAAAACAATGCGATAAAAAACCGGAATCATCGGAATAACACTGTGATAAGAAGGTGGCCACATTAATTTGAAGTTTGACATTTGCAGTTGTCGATTTATATATTACTTTCCTCTATGATTTAGTCTCTGAGATAAAAAAAACGGACTTTATCATATTGGTCGGAGTGCCCTAGTTATACTCGTATTATCTATTAGATCGTGCTCGTATCATAGTTATATTCCTATTAAGACACTGTTATGAACCGCTTTCATATGACTATATTACGGTATATAGTTATATCCCTAGATGTCCTTAGGGATTTAACTGTATCACGGTTTCAACCATCTTACTGCGATATATTTACGTATAATATATAGCGACCTCTGCGCTGCTACCGATGATGCCGTGGAAGTGGCCATGTTTTGGGCCAACAAAATTGAATACACTGTCATACATTCGACAAGACGAAGAAGAAGAAAAATGTGCTTACTATACATTTATATTTAACTAAGCCAAGAAATCTCGATGTTTTGACATGTCGCCAAATTAGTAGATTGCATCCGTGCAAAGCAAGGGCGGGTCGCTATAATTTATTAAAATAATAACAACTCACTCATTCATATTATCACCGAGCACCTTGTCTCCATTGAAGAGATTGGTAAAGTGCAGCAGCACTCTCTGCGGTATGAACTTCACTCTATAGTCTTTGATGTGCATGTATGTCTGTCCATCTCTCACGACCGGCTCGCCGATGAGGTCGTGTTTCACTACGAGGTTCACTGGAAAAGTAAAATGCTGGTTTTAGACAAAGAAATAAGAAATAATCATGTTTATTTGGCACAGTAGGTACGGCAACATAAAAATATAAGATCATGTATGCCTCACGACCGCGCTATGTAAGTTCATTTCAGCAATAAGGCAAGGCAGATCAGACATTGATTTTGAAATGAACATGAGTTAGTTTTTCATATTAATCAGAAGAAGCTGTAGTCACACCATAGAATTGGATGTGTGAATCAAAACTAAACTTGTACTGATCATACAGCAAAGAAAAACATTATACATATATCACCATTATCATCATCATCAGCCTATAAATGTTCCCACTGCTGGGACACAGGCCTCCTCTCTGTGAGAGGGAATGGGCCGTAATCTACCACGCGGGCCCAGTGCGGGTTGGTAGATGTCACATGTCTTCGAATTTTCGGTTCTAGGACATGCCGGTTTCCTCACGATGTTTTCCTTCACCGTTTTGAGAGCAGTGATGATGAAATAATTTACACAAAGTAAAGCGCCTGTCTGGGTTCGAACCTACGACCTACAACTCGTAAGTCGCGGCCGTTACCACTGGGCCACCACTGCTCTCATATTATATATATATATATATATTTTATATATATACATTACACATATATATTCTGCTATAATTTGTCTGAAAACTTGATAGTTTTTGTTCAGCAAAATCCACAAATATTCTGCTGAGAAATGCGCTCGAGTTGGGAACTGAACCCAGCACCACACGTTCAACAAACACACACGGTTGTGACCACGACTACACTTACAAGGCAGTGACTTTATACAATACTATTATTAAAATTTTACTTTTATCCGCTTTTTAACGATTTCATAAAATCTGTAGTGTATAGATAATGACATTTGAACACAATATTTGAACGAAAAGGAATACAAACTGGACAAGTGCAAGTCGGATTAGCACACGAAGGGTTCCGTACCACCGTTAGCAAAAAACGCCGAAAAAAACACGTTTCTTGTATACGGACCCCATTTATGTTGTTATAGCGGCAATAGAAATATTCAATCTGTGAAAATTTCAACTGTCTACCTATTACGGTTCATGAGATACAACCCGCTGACAGACAGACGGATGGACGGACGGACGCTGCGCTTTTATAATTTCTAACGTCACGATACAGGGGCATTGATGGACGATCGTGTAAATATGAGACGAGGCGAAGCCGAGGCACACAATACGTGAGTCCATCAGTGTCTGGTTGCAGCCAACCAAGGCTTGTTTACTTAGTACTTTTCTCAAATAATGCGCGAAAATTCAAACTAAAGAATGAATTATAAATTCCAGAATCAATAACGAACAATGATAAGAAGTAATTTTTAAATTACTCGACGGATAATGAGTTTTCATAGTACCTAATTTATTCGGCCACTAAACACGACAGTTATGGATTTACATACAAACAATGCTGTACGTGTTTTCGACCAGCAGGGCTAACATGACAAGCGCGAGAACGCTCTTTTTCTCGTTTTATCGTAATTTGTCTACGATTTTGACGTCATTCTAATCCCTAACATGACCGCAAACGACGAGTAAACTCGACAAAGGCACTTTGACTCTTCTTTATCGCGCGACGATAAACCGATGTTGCAAATTATTAAAAACAAATTATTTTTATGATAGCAACATCGGCTTGAAGTTCTGTTTCATTCATTCAATTTTATGCATGGAATTATGTATTTTATTGAATAAACGTCTCTCTCTCTTAATTATTCTCTCTTTTAATTATTTATGATTAGTTTTTTATGTAACCGACTTTTTAATTAAAATGAAATGATTTCTTTGTCATGCTGAAATTAAAATACAAAATGACGGTAATCAAAATTATATAATAACCACAAATGACAAATGGGCCGACGATCGCAATTTGACAAATCGAAGTTTATTATTGTACAAATAGATTTAAGAGTAGAAAAAACGACAAAATTATGATACATAAAAAAACTCGAAAAAAGATGGCAGATTCATAGTCGTACTTATTGTAAATACTTTTTTTTTTTTTTTTTAAATGTATTTGTACACCGGTGTACTATAGTGGAGGGAAGCACTATCACGTAGATGACTTAATTAATTAACGAAATCTATTTTTTTTTTTTTTTTTTTTTTTCTTTATTAATAAGAATTACGTTCAATTACTAATTCTTATTAATACAGAAAAAAAAAATAGATTTCGTTAATTAATTAAGTCATCTACGTGATAGTGCTTCCCTCCACTATAGTACACCGGTGTACAAATACATTTCAAAAAAAAAAAAAAAAAAAGTATTTACAATAAGTACGACTATGAATCTGCCATCTTTTTTCGAGTTTTTTTATGTATCATAATTTTGTCGTTTTGTCTACTCTTTATCGTCGTCAAAATCGACGACGACTAAATACAACAAAATGACTGATTATATCGTGTTGAACTGTCAAAAATCGAGATAAATAACGTGTCATGTTAGGGTTTGTCGACAAAACATCAAGTTTGACAGAACGAGTCGAGTATTTTGTATGGCGAAGCTGTCAGAAAACGATAAAACTACAGAAATAGACAAAAATTTGTCGCGCGAGAGTGGATATATGTCGCGTGTGTCATGTTAGGCCTGCAGTACAGCATTTTCTATATATCTCGAAGAAGGTAGTCAAAATAATGCTCGAATTTCCGAGCATGTTTGAAGAAAAATCTTTTAGCGCCTGACCAAAATCGGAACTAACGCCGCCGGGCCCTTCTTGTTTTTTTCTGTACCTACACTTTCGCATAAAAATTGCACAAATGGTTACCATAAACGCACCCGTGTTATGTCATTCAAGCACCAAAAGATTCTTGTAGCACACTAGTTTTATTTCGACAAAATATAATTACATTCGTTACACGCCAATACACGCAATAGTAGCAAACACACCCACAGCTACTACCTACTAGATGAAATTAATTTATTAGTTTTGCTACTCTCTACTAGATGGCGTTAATTTATTAGTTTTGCCACTCCCTACTAGATGCCGTTACACTCACCCATCGTGATGTTGGCGATGCCTTTCCCTTGTATTGGCAGCAGTAGAATCCTGCCCCTCATGATGTAGTCTGCTATGAACTCCATTTTGGGCGTGATCGTGTCCGTCCTGAGTCTGTAGTTTCTGAGATCAGCTCTGGAAAAGTAAGATAAGTTGAGCTAGACGATTATGACGCTACATGCGTGTATGGACAGATTCATTCAAATCTGTGTGGTTCTTTCATGAAAAGACCATCTCAGACACTAATAGACGTTGTCGTCGTAATATGGCCTGACCAAGATAATGTCGGGATTTTAAAAGAGTTTATATCGGTTTTTCTTCTCAGAGTAGTCAGTTGGGAAACATCGACCTCATATTCTAGTTTTAAAATATAATAATTTATTTTTGACCTGAAAAAGTCTATGATCATATCATTTATGGGTAACATTTAATGTGTGGACAATCACGCGCGAGCCGAGCGAGCAAAGCGATCTATGCCGCGGAAGTAGCAGCGCGCGGTAGAAATAGGTAGCAGTTAATTGGTTATTTAGTGTTTAATTGGCGTTTGATTATAATATATGCATGCCTTTATTTTTAGCATTAACTTACTTGTACAACGTGATCGTGGAGTCGGTCAGTCCATGCAGTTTGATCTTCTTGTACATCTGCGTGATGACGACCGGCCCTGAGCCGGAGTCTACATTGATGCTGTTCACGTGAAGAGGCTCCATCTCAGGAACTGATAGTGAGGGGATACCTGGAATTATAAGCATAGACTCAAACTCAATGCATTTATTTCAATTAAACCATTTACAGGCACTTTTGGATAATCAAAGGACTGGGTCATAAGAAAGATGAATCTAGTTGCCCATTCCAAAGCGTATTAGGTTCTAATAGAGAGGAAGGGGCAAGGAACTACATGGACTGTGTCCAAAGTTAAGGGAAGGTAGACCCTCAGTTTATACGGTCATCATCATTACCATCATATTATTGGCAGCCTTGTTCCACCCACTGCTGAGTAGGTAAAAGCCTCCTCGCTTTTGGCCAGGCTTCCCTGGTTTGTGCGAGTCTCATCAAGTATCCTAATTGCGTAATACACGATCAATCACAATCTGTTTCGATTTGAAACAGATTGCTAATCCATTGTTTCATAAGTTGGAAAAAAAACAGTGGCACTCCGGGAGTGCTGACAGAAGTGAAAACTTGAACAAGATCGCCTTGGTGGAAGAAAAATACTTGCATAGAACATTGATCCGTAACGTAATATAAATAAAGAGCACAATCGCATTTACAAAAATGAGGTGTCGGTAACGGTGTCGCGAGTTCAATTGTTTTTTCCCATCTCAAAAATGCCCAACGCGCCTAAAGAAGTTTTCTCTTCCAACAACGTAAATAACGCAATGAATAGTTGTTGAACAGTACTGTCGAACTGAAACAAATTGGGCATAATTATTATTTCATTTATTTCGGACAGAGTCCATATAATGTGTTAGTAACAATTTTCTTAAGATCTATGTTAGTAGGTACATAATCTAATATATATTTACAATTTCCCTGTAACTATTCCCACCCAGTGTGCCTGTATGGGACAGTCATGTCGGGATGCAATCATTTGCAAAATGGTGTTGGAGCTACCGCGCAGTCTGTGGAATAATGACGCCACTTCCAATCGTTTATGAAAATAAGTTACGCAATTAGGGTACAGGTCTTTGTAGTTCATCGTAATAATACGATAGCTTGGCCAAATACCAACAGGCAATCACGATTCACTAGGTTTAAAAGTAAAAATAGGTGTGCCACAAGGCTCGATATTGGGTCCATTCCTCTTCTTAGTGTATATAAATGATCTACTCCATTTATTAAAAAATCAACCACAAATGGTGTTATTTGCTGACGATACTTCTTTAATTTTTAAGGTAGATAGACGTGCTACAAATTTTAACGACGTAAATAACGCCCTACTGCAGGTCCAAAATTGGTTCACTGCTAATAATTTAGTATTAAATGGAAAAAAAACTAAGTGCATAAAATTTTCTTTACCAAATGTCAAAAGTAGTGATTGTGAGATAGTATTGAATCAAGAGAAACTAGAATTCGTCGATAAAACTGTTTTCCTAGGGATCACGCTCGACTCAAGGCTGCAATGGGGTCCTCATTTAACATCTCTTGCAGGACGGCTAAGTTCAGCAGCATATGCTGTCAGAAAAATCCGTCAATTTACTGATGTAGATACCGCGAGGCTAGTCTATTTTAGCTACTTTCATAGTATCATGTCTTACGGTATTTTACTGTGGGGACGGGCTGCAGACATCGAGTCTATTTTTATTCTGCAGAAAAGAGCGATCAGAGCCATATATTATCTCCGCAGGCGCGATTCTCTAAGGAAACTGTTTAAGGATATTAACATCATGACGGTACCTTGTCAATATATCTATGAAAACATCATGTACGTAAGAAAGAATTTACATCTTTTTAGCAAAAGAGGTGATAGACATAATTATAGTACAAGAAATAGGGACCTATTAGTTCAACCAGGTTTCAGACTGGCTAAAGTAGATTCATCTTTCATGGGATACTGTTTAAAATGTTACAATAAAATTCCTCCCCACATACTTCAACTGAATGAGACGAAATTCAAATCTTGCATAAAACGCACACTATGCAGGCAGGCATATTATACGTTGGGGGATTACATCGCTGACAAAAATGCTTGGCTCAATGCTGGTCCTGCTCCACAACTAATTGATTAACATTTGCAAATACTGTTGGAGCTGCTGAAGATTGTAAGACTATCTTTGCATTGTATAAACTCAATCTCCATTGTATTATATAATTGCATAGCACAGGTGTGAGCACTATGTACTAAAGAGTTACCATTTACCGGGTAATATGTCTTGCATTGACTTGAATGTGCCCTGGCGGCTGTGAGTATGTCATGCTCACTCAAATGTTTCGCTGATGGTGGCGCGTGTGTTGGATCATTTAGCTCCCTTCAAAATGGTTGAGCTGAATGGTGCTAATCCATGCGTCATGTTCGTGAACGGGCGCCGTCAGTTGGGACTGGTCATCTCTTAGCTGCCAGGGCTTATTCTTATTTTTATTTTATTTAATTTTTTTTTTTTTTAATTGTTCTTTGTTTTATCTTTTTATTACGGTCGCTTCTAACGTGCACGTCTTTCTACATTGTTCTCACATGTATAATTTCAACATGAATGATGTAACCAATATTTTGTAACCAATTTTTATTTAAAAGAGTGTCCGTGGAGTTTCTTGCCCGTTCTTCTCCATAGGTACCTACTACGCTTTGGAATGGGCAACTAGCTTCATACCTATTTCTGACTGACCGATTCCTTGACAATTCAAAAGTGCCTGTAAATGGTTTAATTGAAATAAATGCTTTGAGTTTGAGTTGAGTTTGAGTTTGATTCTTTTTTAAAATCTGTGTTTTTTTATTTTTATTAAATCGATTTGGACTAATAATACGATGGTGGAGATCATGACTGTCCAGTTATTGAGGAATATCAACTTTCTAACTTCTGACTTTCCTCGCACCGGCCTAGGACGGCATAAACAGAAGGAATGGCAATGCAACAGCAAATGAATCGGTCTCGGGCCCGTCAAAATCGTGTGTTCTACAAAAAAATGCGGAAGGCTACTTAAAAAATCCGAAAAGCACGTGCGTTGTTCACAAATCACCTGTTAAACTGTTAAGTCATCACATTGTGCTCGTCAATTGTTTTGTGCAACTTTGCATGAATGAATATTTATTCGAAATACAATGGATACTGCAAGCTTGCATAAAATTATGTCGCTAGATCGAGTAGGATTGTAGCGTTTATTTTTGTTGGTTTTCTGGGATTTGCTTCTCATAAACCTAAATGTTTTAAGACAAATTATGGGATTTTTAGCCTAAAAGTAAGTAGAAACAGCAGAATCCCATGTTTTACGATAGGGTAATATATATAATGTAATATAATAAATATATAATGTTTCTTACCTTTTTTCATCCTTCTGAGTGCGTCTGGAACAGCCATTTTGAGACATTCGTTCAGTTTTGAATCCTTTTGTCTGCATTTTGTGAAATCTTCAGCTGTAATCAAAGAAAAAAAATTTTTTTTAAACTTCATATAATTTACCTATCCTACGTAGGTCTTTTAGATATGACTTGGAATGCGCTGTCAAGTGAAGGTGAATTTGATTGCAGTAGATATAAAAAAAATCAACAAGACCGGCACAGTACAATACATAGAACCAAATAGTTACTTCATATTTAACAAAAACTTTTTACAAAAAAAAAAACACTACAAAGTGAAAAATAACTTTAATTTCGGAAGTCGGTGTCTTGGTTTTGAATTTTCGTGGGAAAAAATACGTATTATTGAAGCTAACTCAAAAACTACCCAAGCAAAGTTAATAAAATTTATATGGGACCACCTCTGAAGTATGATCTACCAAACAAAAAAAGAATCATCAAAATCAGTTCATAATTGGCGGAGTAATCGCGTAACAAACATAAAAAAAAAAAAAAAAACAACATACAGACGAATTGAGAACCTCCTCCTTTTGGAAGTCGGTTAAAAATTACTGCGGAACTAGTTGGTGTAACAACTAGGTAGTATTTAACAATAACCTCTGCTTAAGTTTGGATCAGCAGGATGGCAATACACTCGTACCTAGTAGAAACATGACATTTGCAATGCGACCATTACCCAGAATAATATCATGTGGCTGACACGCACTGAAACTGGACCAGCAATTCTGCTCTGCAGCAGAAGTAAGTATGGAAGTAGTACATAGTACTCTTAAGTACTCCGCAAACGGACTGTCACACAAGGCTGAAGGCCTAACCTAACTATAATCCTTACTTAATATTATTAATCCGAAAGTGAGTTTGTTTGGTTGTTTGTCACGCTTTTACACTAAAACGGCTTACCAGATTTGGATGATATTTGGCACATGGGTAGACCACGACCTGGATTAGGACATAGGATACTTTTTATCCCGATATTTCCACGGAATCGAGACTTACGCGGGTGAAACTGTGGGGTGCAGATTTTAATAATATAAATGCGAAAGTGAGTTTGTTTGTTTGTTCCGCTTTCACGCTAAAACGGCTGACCGGATTTGGATGAAATTTGGCACATGGATAGATCATAACCTGGCCATTACATAGAATACTTTTTATCTTGATATTCCCACGAGATCGAGACTTATGAGTATAAAACCGCGGGGCACAGCTAGTGTAACCATAAAAACAACCGTAAACTCAACCAATGAACAGTTAACTTTATTTCTCTGCGCCACAAAACTTTCATCACTGTCCTTGGCAGAAAGTTAATTTCCTCCATCCATTTATATAGTATGGAAATATTTATTAACAGTCGTTACCCAACGATTATGGAATAATTCTGCCGGCTACATATTGTTTGGCAACTGCTCCGACGCCTGTGCCGACCTTGTAACAAATAGATGGCGTGCAGATGTGACAAAACGCCGGTAATGTGCAGAAATACTAGTTTGTCCAGTATTTTGAATAATTGTGGGTAAACTATGTTTTGTCGGTCAAGGTAAATGTAGTGGAGTTGAGGCGAACTTTTGAGCAGGTGCAATCGCAGCTTTTAATATATGTGAAGTGTTTTTATTGTATGTTTTTAATTTTGAACCTACTATGATCTTTTGTAGGTCGAAATAAACATTTATTAGGGATTTATTATTATCTCGGAGTTCTATGCGGAGTGCCTGTCCTTTGACCTTAGTCAATCTTTTACAACTATACCCTTTTGTAGGCTGGACTCACAAAATAAGTAGTGCGGAGGAGTTTCTTTGTAATAAATGACGATGTTTACTATTTCATTTCACACGAATTTCATGATTTTCAAAACCCCCGTCTCCCTTGTCACACATGGGCGTGGTGTGACGTCACATAATTTGCAATTTTAAATAAAATCTCTTGTTGATATTAATAGAATTAGTAATATTTTAAAGTTCTTCGTTACAGTTGATTATTAGAGTTTTAATACTTTAGATTTATACATTTATGACGTCACGAAGTTTATGACTCGTTCCCCCTTGTCACATAATGTCACACTTTATTGACCTCCTCCTTAACGTGCGACATAATTTATAGATGTTCCCTTATGCACAAATTCGGAACTTCAAACTAGTGACTACCAGTTTCTTCAGTCAAACATACTCAGAATGATAATCGAGATCAAAGGCTTTAAGTGCTTTTAACCCTCAAAGACTCTTATGCTGGTTTCACACGAGAGCAGAACAGTAGGACAGAACAGTTTGGAAGGACAGTGGCATGGAAGCACAGTGGCAATATAGGATCAAATAATAGGACAGTCCGCAGGTGATAGCGATGAAGCGTCGACGACGACAACGACAACATCTACGCCACTTACTTAAAATTGCAGCACAAATAGCTATGGATGAGCTAATTGAAATTGTAAAGGGTGAAATAAATAGGAGAGAAAAACTTTGGATCAGACCCTGGGTAGCTAGAAGACTAGAGCTTAGTCGTTCAGTTCAAGTTTTAGAAGAAATAAGGATTGAAGATCCCAAAGAGTTTAAATTGATTATGCGTATGACAAGAGAAAATTATGGAGCATTGTTGCACCTCATCAGTCCGATAATCCAAAGCAAAGACACATTCGTCCTGCTATTTGCACTGCATCCTCGCGTTCACACGAGTCCAGCCACAAGACAGACGAGCGAGAAAGGTGATGGGGGGAGCCTTGGTTATTGTCACGACAGTACTGTTCTGTCTCGGCGTGTGCGTTCAAATAGTAGCAGTACTGCGCTGTCTACTGCTCTGCCTCACTGTTCTGCTTTCATGTGAAACCAGCATAACACGAATGAACTTAATGAACTTTGCGATAATGCAAGGTCGGACTGTTGCAAGCACGTACATATTATTTCCTGTTCATTTATACTATTCCTTACTGGGCATGCAAAGGGACCATTGTGATCCATTTCCACCACATTAGTGGCCTTTTATGGCTGAAGTCTGTAACCATTGAAGTGATGTTCTATTTTCGGAAACAGATTGTTCCAAAAAGTGTCAAAGAATTGAACAGCATTGTATTGTATTACTGTGTCCTTAGAGAAGCGAGCATTGATCCGCGACTTGTGAATCACTTTGGTCTCACTACTGAACCACAAATAGTCTTTCGGTGTGTCCATGTGACACTCCAGTGTCACCAAAAGTCAAGCAGATTTCACCGAGCGTCACTCTAGTGTCACCATATTGTGTCACTCCAGAGTCACCATATTTACAAAGTTACTCGAGTGCCTCTATATGTCACTCTAAAGTCACCGAAAGTCACTTGAGTGTCAGTATGTGTCACCCTAAAGTTACGATGAGACACTGTAGTATCACCGAGAGTCACCTTGGAGACACCGAGAGTAACTTTTATTAGGTTGTTTCATAAAATAATTTCTACCATTTTAAACTTCTGTAACGTTTCTACATTGTGGACGTAATTCGTGTCATCTGACATACGAAATGCAGCCTCTGATGGTTAGTTGTGCAACCAGTCGTAGTGACTGCAACTGATAGTAACCTGCAACTACAACTGCTCGCGAAATAATTGAGCTGTAAATTATATGGATTATAGATGCTGGGTATTAGTATGCAGGGTGAGTTAAAATACAATTTTAGTTTTTCAAACAGATTGCATGTCAGCTACTGATGCGGTAAGCGTAAGACCCGCTGTAAGACCGCTTATTGTGGCATAAAGGCGCCGCTGTGCAGCAGACCACGGCCAACCTACGTATGTGTACTAAGAACTGCTATGTATGAAAATATAGGCAGGATCGTCCACTGCGACCCACGACCACGATACACCCAAATAATATAATAATATTTATGCTACTCACGAAGGCTGGCAAACAACTGAACCTATGTCTGGACATCCATTGCCACAACACATTCACTGCTAGCAGGACGTTTTTTGTCGTTGGTTTGATGGTAAATTGAATGTACAAGAACCCAGGAAAAACGACTAATAAAAGGTACTTATTTACAATGCAGATATGAGTGGAAACGCAGGATGTTCCCGCCCTAGGAGGACATATATAGTGGCCTTATTGGTGATATTCTTCAGAAAGGTCAGGTGCGTATAGTACTTGGAATCAGAGTGCGTGTATTACCAGCACCCTAATTGCGTAATACACGATCAATCACAATCTGAATCATTTTGAAACAGATTGCTAATCCATTGCTTCATAAGTACGAAAAAAAAATCTGCTCAACAACGTAAATAACGCAATGAATGATGTTGAACTGTCAAAGTGAAACAGATTAGTCTTATCATTTACGAAAATGTGTTTTTGTAATGTATTTTTATTTCGTATAATTTTAAAATACGAAATGTCAAATTACTCGAAAATTTTTGACATTGGCATACCCCGTCATTACGAGTAATTTGGTTGCAAATGACCTCTCCTACATCCCCTTAACGGATTGTCGACGTATAACCAATAACCCTTTATTTAGAAGTTACTTTATATTTTATTTAGTTATCTACAAGGTGTTGTATCTCTAGCTGCTTTACCAGTTGAAGTCTGGATTTTCCTTACTGAACCGAGCCGTGTTTGGAATATAAATACATCTGGTAACTTTATCTTCTGTTATCTAAGCGTGGGCTAGCAAGTGTAGTTATGTACTACTTAGTTGTTTTTATGTAAGATAAAATATGCTATAGCCAAATCGCTTAAGCGTTGCAATAGCGGTCATTGCCCTATCCCTAATATCTCTCCGTAGGAACCCAAACAACAAACTATGATTGTATGGTATTTCGTTATTGTAACATGTTGAAGATCAAGATAGATATTGATTCAGGACGTTAACGGGCTTTCTTTCAGTTTTTGAAATAAAGAATGCTAGAAAATGTAGGAGGGTCAATGACTGCTATTGCCACGCTAAATCGTTGCAAAGAGATTTTTTATGTTTTTTTAGTTTATACTGCAGCAAAAATGAAAAAGTGCAGAAAAAGAAAAAAAAACCGGTCAAGAGCGAGTCGGACTCGCGCACGAAGGGTTCCGTACCATTATCTATAAAAACGGCAAAAAAATCATGTCTGTTGTATGGGAGCCCCCTTAAATATTTATTTTATTGTGTTTTTTAGTATTTGTTGTTATAGCAGCAACAGAAATACATAATCTGTGAAAATTTCAACTGTCTAACTACTTATCACGGTTCATGAGAAACAGCCTGGTGACAGACGGACAGACGAACGGACAGCGGAGTCTTAGTAGTAGGGTTCCGTTTTACCCTTTGGGTACGGAACCTTAAAAATGGTGTTCGAATCAATCAAAACAGACAGTTTTGCGATTTTGTGATTGCTAACAGATGTACGCCATCCCCGTTACGTAACATTGGGGTAACACAAATTTTCCGCTGATTAACGTATTTGTTAGCATACAACCTGTAGAAAGGCCAAGGTTGGTCGCGTGGTCGCATGTTTTAACACGAAATGGCAGATGCATTCATTATAATTTGACATTTCAGACAAAATTCTCGCCCGTTTCAAACAATCTACGTGTATTTTTTTGTTTTTCAATCGAAACGGATTAGTAAAAATATTTTTTTGCCTAAACCTTCCAGAACAGACTAATAGTTTTCGTCTCATTGCACAAAAAATAAATATTTGTAGTAAGAAGTAGGTAATTTCTCTGCATTTTCTTTTTAAAGAATTTTTAATTACCTAATCTGTTTTCCACTGCTGGGCAAATGCCCACTTCGGTACCTACTGAAACACATAAACTCACGCCTTCTTCCCACGGGGGTAGGCAGCAACTACAGAACGCCACCTGCTACGATCCTTATGCTCCTTTCGCTTCGTTTACGTTCATACAGCTGGTCATACACGCACGCCGGTTGCGAGTACTACGCACCTGACCTTTTTGAAGAACATCACCAATAAGGTCACTATAATATGTTCTTCTAGAGCGTCCCCTGCCGGCGTTTCCACTCTCATCTGCTTTGTTATTTAGTTACCTTTTGTCAGTCGCCTTTCATTCATCCTCTCAATAACGATGACCAAACCATCTAAGCATACCCTTTTAAATTTTTGTCATTACATCTAAACCGCAACGTTGCCTTATTATGACAAGGCAACGTTGCGGTTTAAAAGATGTTTCATTCCTCAAAGTTAAACCACACATGCTTCGCAAGGAACCTATTATAAAACTTATTTAATATTGCAATTTGTTAGTCAGAAATAAAAGGTAACCGGTAACGTAATACTATCGTAACTGCATGTAGAACTATCTATATCGTTGTGGAAACATCGGCGCCTCGAATAAAAGGCCAAGGTTACCTCGACTCAGTGTGTACAGACTGTCTTGCTTGCTTGCGTGTCGCTATCTCCGAAACTGACGGACTGGTTCCAGTGAGTTCGATAATTGATGGATTTGACAGATATGATGGTAATCTTTATTATAAAATAGATTTAGGTGATAAAGAAATGTTTGTTTTTAATGGATATGCAGTTTAGATTGCTGTAAATAGGTAGGCAGTCTTTTTAAGAAGAAGACTTTGCTGTGCCGGCCCCAAATCATCATTATCATCATCATTTCAGACGAAAGACGTCCACTGCTGGATATAGGCCTCCCCCAAGCACCGCCACTTCGACCAGTTAGGTTTGTTTTATGTCTCGTGTCGTACGCTCCACATGACAAGCCATATTGTAATAGGACACCAATTGTGCTTGGCTTAAAATATTCTTTGAAAATTCCCCATGAAGAACTTAGAAGCGATCACAATTGAAAACAATAGCAGTTGGTGAAGAGGATGATCCTAACATTACCACAACTCAGAGATGAACACAGACATTAGCAAACTGCTCCGTCTCCAGTTTAGAAACCCATCATGGAATGAAACCATATCGTTGGTCATTGCAACTGATTTCGCAGCTATATTGGTAAAAGCAGGCGGTTGTGAAAGAGGCGCTCGTCGACCTTCGGAGCCACTCATGAGCTTTGAGCAACCGTTGACAAACAGACAGATATAGATATTATTGCATGTTGCTTTTGTACTGGTTCGGGTTTGTGATGGTTGCAGCTGAGATATTTCTGCCGGTAATATTTGAACCGGTTTCCACTAAAGGTCATTCATTTCAACTGCCTCATTTTGTGATGTTATTGCATTCCTTCATCGTACCTAAATTTATAAACATCATAACATCATAAAAAATCATAAAAAATTCTCGTGTCACAGTTTTCGTTGCCATACTCCTCCGAAACGGCTTGACCGATTTTGATGAAATTTTTTGTGCTTATCCGGTATCTATGAGAATCGGCCATCATAAAATTTTTTTTTTTTTTTTTTAAGTGATAAGGGTGGTCCACCCTAAACATGTATATGGCAAAACAACGTTTGCTGGGTCAGCTAGTATACTTATATACAAGAATTGCTCGTTTACAGGTATTACATATTAATCCTTATGATAAGATACAACATCTTTCTGTAAGTTACCGTTCTATTTATACCACAAATCCGATAAATGTGAAACGAAGCTATCAGTATGTTGGATACACTTCCTCCCATGATAATGTATAATTATGATGTCCTGTCAACTCATGTCTCAAAGTATATCTTGTGAGTTAATACTTACATCATTAATAAAAGTAAACTGTAGGCACTCAACAAAATTAAGACATAATTTTTGGTTTAAACGACAAATCGTTTATGAATATCGGTCGAGGCTAGGATGTACAGCCTGACTTGTCAAGCAGAATTGATGTGATGGCAGATGATTAAGATAATGACCTGACATCATGACAACAGCATCCTTGACACATATATACACTCACTTACTATTAGTCACATGCAAATCTTGAGGATCAATTTTGCTGTTTACGGTTTAGGAAATTGATGGGTCATACGTGCAAGACTATGGTTAGTACTTAGTATTTTTTCTTGTTAGCCTGCATTGTCCTTCTGCTTTGCATGGTATTTCTTGTTTGTCCAACTTATTAATTTGATAGGAGCCCAGTTCATTTTGCCACTTTTAGATGTCTGAAAGACGTTGATAATTTGGTATTCCTTCATTAGTTGTTGCTTGCAAGTCTTGAAACTTTCAACCTTGTTTATGATCCACATCTTTGTCTACAACGGAACCCTCAATTCACTTAGTGAGAGCAGTAATAGTCTAGTGGTGTGACCGTCGGACTGCCAAGTGATAGGTCTCGAGTTCTCTGATTTTTCGGATTCATGTGCGTATTGTATAATTATCGCTTGCTTCAAAAACGGTGAAGGAAAACATCGTAAGGAAACCGGCATGCCTGAGAGATATTTCTCGACGGCATGTGAAGCCAAGTCAGAGGCCTTAAAACTCTGACACCAGGTTAGTCACTAACCACACGAAAAGAAGATTCACTTAGTGCTATCAGATGATACTAATTACATTGATAATATGGTTTTATCTAACCCTTAAGACCGTTATTGTACTTTTTTTCCTTTTAGCTCTTCTACTTAAACATGATTTCCATATGTTTCCAATTAAACTCAACATCTATGCCCAAAAATCCTTCCACACATCGTTAGTGCAGGTCAAGGCGTGCACCGCGGTGACCACTGCATGTAAATAGTTGCATTGTATCGGCTCCATCTAATTGGTATGCGCGGGGGCATCGGCGCGACCTTGGGCACCTATTGTATTGACCGCGGTTATTGGTTTTATGTGACTGTGGACCACACCGGGGAGCTAAATTAAGGAAGTCGAATTTTAAAGGTGACTTTTGGTAGGTAGGTGCTAAAGAAAGAAAAAAACAATGTGATCCTTGAAAGCGTCTAAAGGAAGGCTATCTAAGAGATTTCCAAGTTGGTACTAAAAGAGCTCAATGCTTTGCAAAAATATTTTATCTTGGTATTCGAAACTGAATGATCAGATATTATGATTTGGTCCCTTTACATGAACGTTTGAAAAAAATTGGTGACTTAACAACATTTTTCTTACGTGTCATTTCTCTATTCTTCGAAAACGTAGGTAAACTTAGTCCTCAATTTAACTTACATGCACACGATTCATTTCATAAGTCATAACATACCTAAGTATCAGTCCAAAAACGTCCACCAGATTGGAAAAGAGTTTCTATTGTTTGAAAATGCCGTAAGTTAAAATGTATCAGGACCATTTATAAATCATTTTTTGCAGTGCATCTGAAATGTTCGCGGTAACCCATACCGATGGATTTCATGCCACCATCCGCAAAAAAACGGCCTCACTCCTGAGCAGAATAAGAGGCAGTCACAATAGTATGCTGATGCTGTAGATTATTCCTCCGCCGTAATAAGGCAATTTGTGCGAAGACTCATACCATAGTTAGACGCAATTATCATTTCTTATTATGTCTAGATGTTGGGTGGTCTTCTCACAAATTCGTCTTTAGTTTTAAGTTACTAACAATTTATGGATCTTTTTGTTACATGAACTATAATTATTTTATTATAAAAATTACACCATATTTGTATACCTACATTAAAAGTAAATAAACTATTTCTATTTCTAAGCAGGAGCCTTCCAACGACCGATACAATAAACAATCGAAGGTAACATTGCCATAATCACAACGCTTTGCTCATTGATCGCAGTTTGTGTTCTGTCACATTAAAGAAATGTGATGCCAATCCACTTGTCTTATGCCGTAAGTAAAAGGGTTTGGGGTACAATAATAAAAGCCTCCACTAGTGGCGATATATAACTGTAGTCAGTTCCAGAAGCATCTGATGAAAATGTAAACAAATTGAGCAGAAAACGTACCTGTGGATGTGAATTTGTAATGTCACTTATAAATTGAGTGCTTTGATTTGATTATATAAATACTTACCTAAACACGAAATTCTTAGTTTTGATCAGCTTAAAGATGTTTTTAATGGACTATTAGGTTTATCGATGATTTTGTAATAACAATTACATAACATAACTTGGGACTGGGTGTACCTGCTACAGGGACACCTCTGCCCAACCCTTCGGGGTAATAACAATTAATATAATATTATATAATGTTACATATTGAAACAATAATTGTTGGAAAAAGTGGTGAGATATACTATCCTATACTATTAAACGAGCAATATTTGTATATTTGTTTGTATTTATATTTGTACTCACGTTCTCGAAATCGGCTCTAACGATTTCGATGAAAGTTGCAATACTGTAGGGGTTTACGGGGGCGAAAAATCGATCTATCTAGGTCTCATATCTGGGAAAAATTCGTTTTCTCTATTTTCACAGCCTCGGGAATGTGATACAACGTTGGTATACCTGGACGATATATTAATTTCTATTTTCACCCGAGTGAAGCTCGGTCGACCAGGTACTAAAGTTGAAACCTTCAAATGTGTTAAAATTTCTTTACTGAGTGATTGCATAAGAATTTAACCCGAACAGGGTTTGTTTACACTTTCATTTGTTACTTTTGGAATCGACCATAGGTAGAAGTTCGGCGTATCCTAATCAGTCAGCCTTGCTATCACATTGTTATCATCATCATCATCATCTCTTGCCCTTATCTCAATGTATTAGTGGTCGGCGCAACATGTCCTTTTCTTCCATACTTCTCTATTAGTCGTCATCTCAGTAGTCACCCCCCCCCCCCCCCACAACATCCCCCTCTTACCCACAACATCTGTCACACAGTCCATCCATCGTTTCTTTGGTCTTCCAGAGCTTCCTTTGAGCACCATGTATGTATCAACATAGTTAGTTTACGTCATTGAATTTTTTTTGTGCTTCTTGTCGTATATTAATTTTAGTCTAGGTAGGTACATCGTCTTCACATATAATTATAATTAACTAGCTGCGCCCCGCGGTTTCACCCGCATAAGTCTCGATCTCGTGGGAATATCGAGATAAAAAGTATCCTATGTGTTATTCCAGGTTATAAACTATATGTGTGCCAAATTTCATCCAAATCCGTTCAGCCGTTTGAGCGTGAAGAAGAGACAAACATACACACACACTCACAAACTTTCGCCTTTATGATATTAGTGTGACTAGCTTTTGACCGCGGCTTCGCGCGCTTGGAGGTCGGAAATGATCCCACGGAAAAGTACTACCAGGATAAAAAGTATCCTATAGTATGTGTTCATCCAGGTTAGTAGTAGCATAATATTAATGAAAACACTATCGTGGATTCCACGCCAGTAAAGCTCTCAGTCGGCATGATGTTTTCCGACATCTTCAACAATCATCGTCACATTTCAGCCAATTTACACAAAACCTTAATAAATTATACACCTAAGCCTTCCTCATGAATCACTCTGTGTATTAAGAAAATCCGTTCGGCAGTTTTTGACTTAATCGCGTTCAAACAGGCAGACAAACGCGGCGGGGGATGGACTTGCCCAATTTGTTCTCCATACGAAGTTACCTTTTGGAAGGGACACCTAAAATAAGATCTATCTTATCTTGTCTATACAATATATAATTCTCGTGTCACAGTGTTAGTTGCCATACTCCTCCGAAACGGCTTGATCGATTTTTATAAAATTTTATATAAATATATTATGTATTTTTGGTAGATCTGAGAATCGGTTGTAATCTATTTTTCATACCCCTAAGTGATAAAGGTGATCCATCCCAAACATTTATATGAAAAAACAACGTTTACCAGGTCAGCTACATAGTTTTCCTGTAAAAATTGATGTTCATAAGTGCCTTTTAATGGCCTGAAATAAATTATTTAACTTTGTTCACTGGCTTATATTCTTAGCACGAGTTGCTAACAATACTAGAGAAGACGAGGGAAGTGAAAAGGTTCTAACGTAATACCTTATTACTTTACACTTACCCAAAGCGAGGGCTTCTATTTATCTAGTGAAAGCAAATCCCGACGTTTACCGAACAGCGGCGCACCGCAGCTGCGCAGGCGCCGCAACACGGAAACTTGGCGTTATTACATGATCGCCGACGTAAGTACACACTATTTAATATTGCTAGTTATGTGTGCAGTTATATTATATCGTTTACACTGCAATTTGATTATAGAGAGGTTAGGTTTGAAGTTGGGTGAGGAAAGTATGTTTTGATAATGTTCTTGGTTTAACTACAAATTATGGCGCTTCATCTGTTATTGCACTGACTACCTTATTAAAGCAATAGGTTAAATTTTAAGGTTTCGAACTTACGGAACATCTATAAGAACAGTTTTCAATAAAGGAAGATGCTGAAACAACAATATTATAGCCGCTGTTAAAAGAGCTAACTCCTTCAATAGGCCTGTGTAATTTTTTTTATTTTAGTCTATCTTGTAGATTATTAAAAAATATTGAACACGTATTTTTTCTTTTTTGACGTAATCAAAAGATTACGGCGTTACATTGAGTTAAAAAGTGGCATGACGTCACGCCTTGTTAGATCTGCGTTGTGACGTAGCGAGCCCCCACTCCCTAACTTTAATGTGTGTTTACTAAGTTATTTTTTATTAATATGATAAAACAAAAAATACGTGTCTAATATTTTTTTATTATCTGAAAGACGGACTAAATAGAATTTCTTTTTTTGACCTAGGCAACTACCGTATTAGAACTACTTATCCTAAGGAATAGGATGATCACTCAATTCAGATTAATTACTAAGATCGTAATTAAACATTTAGGTAGCCTTGATTCCTTGCCTTAACGCATTCTTCCAAAAATTATAAACTTTTAGGAATAAAAAATACGCGTCGACTTGCGAACCTCTTGCTTTTTTCGTCGGTATTTTTTTAACCTAAGCTAACTGAAACAGACTAAGTACTTATCTAAAGCACCCATTCCTTGATTAGGTATTTAGATAATTAATTTATTCAATGCACTATGTTCCTAGTCTTTCCACATCTTTGGCTTGTATCCAGTAGTGGAGGTCTTCCGTGTAGCACAAATCATTACTAATTAGCTATAAATCTATTTACATTGTAAGAGTGTAGGTAGATAGGTAACTGACAGTAACAAAGTGCCCCATTTTGCCTTAGCCTTAAGGATAAGAATCAATTCACAAAAAAGGCTGCTAATATCACAGAACCAAAACATTTGTTTCGTCAAGAGATTGCTCTTCTTAAGCAAAAAGTTGAGTTGTTTATTTCATTTGTCAACAATTGATATGTTGTTAAAACAAATAAGTAGTTACTATAACACTTTACAGATATGAACATTTCAGTATTTTATCAATTAGGAACAACTATACCGAAACAATAAAGCACATTGGTACCAGAGTCTTGACTGTAACTATTATAGATATCTGCGCTTGAATATCTTCTATGTATGTAATGTAAGCACCACCAATAGGGGTGTGAGTCTAGTCTAGTGTGGCCAACGCCTCTTTAGCTCAGTGGTAGAGCACTGGTCTCGTAAACCAAGGGTCGTGAGCACCTCCAATATGAGTGTGAATCTAGACGACTGTAGCCATCGCTTCTTTGGCTCAGTGGTACCCTAATTGCGTAATGCACGATCAATCACAATTTGTTTCGATTTGAAACAGATTGCTAATCCATTGCTTCATAAGTTGGAAAAAAATCTGCTCAACAACGTAAATAACGCAATGAATGTTGTTGAACTGTCAAAATGAAACAAATTTGTCATAATCATTTACGAAAATAGGTTACGCAATTAGGGTACTGGTCTCGTAAACCAGGGGTCGTGAGCACCTCCAGATAGGGGTGTGAGCATAGATATAAGAAAGAAGTTTATATTTTAAGAAATTTTATATTTCTATGGGTGTGAGTCTAGACAAGTGTAGCCATCGCCTCTTTAGCTCAGTGGTAGAGCACTGGTCTCGTAAACCAGGGGTCGTGAGTTCAAACCTCACAGGAGGCATTTGATTTGCTTGTTTTTTTATTAATTATAGCTGTTTTCTGTTGTCTTTTTCGTGTATTTCTTAGTGAATTCGTTATGTCATACTATTTGTTTTATTTTAATTAAGTTAAAATACTTTAAATTCATAATTAAAATTTTATTACCCACTTTGTTAATGCGGCTTAAAATAAACGTTTCGTAATTTAATTTTTATTCCCTTGAGATAATGTTTTATTGCCGTTGACATTAATAAACTTATGACTTTTCCTCGTAATCCATTATTCACGGAAATGGCTATAGCTTGGTCAAAGTCATAAGAGTAAATATTACAAGCGATCTGTCAATGTCAAGGGTCGTTCAATGACACAAAACAGTAAACGATCTTGAATTCATATTGACTGAGTTTAAAATCAGGATGTGACAGCCCTCATTGTTTGTCCCGAGTTGCAATGTGGTACCTTGGGACTTAAGGTCATAGCCTAGCAAAGTTACTTAGCAACGCATTTGTTCATTAAAGCTTTGTTTTCCTAAGTAATGTAACCAATATTTTGTAACAATTTTTTATTTAAAAGTGTTTTGTCCGTGGAGTTTCTTGCCTGTTCTTCTCCATAGGTACCTACTACGCTTTGGAATGGGCAACTAGCTTCATATTTCTGACTGACCGATTCCTTGACAATTCAAAAGTGCCTGTAAATGGTTTAATTGAAATAAATGCTTTGAGTTTGAGTTTAAAAAACCTGTGAACGGTCACACGGCTGCCCAAATACAAAGCGTTCTTTGACTCATTAAATGTCAAATACTGCTGAAAATGACAGATTTTATGACGGCCGTTATGATATGACGGAACCGCTTCCCTAGGAAACTATATCTTAACTGCATAAGTGAAATGTTCATAAATATTGTATGTATACGAATGAGGTTGTTTTCAGAAAAAAGTGTGGATATAACTTCATGTTATTGATGACGATTTTTAGGTGGGTGCGTTGGCAGATATACATAGGTATATTAAAATGAAAAAAAAAACCTTACATGCATCGAAATAGTCTGTGTATGTGTCTGTCTGTCTGTCTGTATTTGTTTTTTTACTAATTGGATATGAGTTTCATAACGAAAGTTGTTTAGTGTGACCATGACGGTTAGAATCACCCACTTAAAGGATGTAGGTGACTATATTGCCACCATATATACAGGGTGGCAGAGACATCGATTTGCAAACTGTAATCATGAATTAAAAAAATCATAAAAACTGCAATACCTACGCAGTCAAAATGTATGGAATAGCAATTTTTTTGGAATAGCAACCGATGACAAATTGCAACGGGTTGAGCGTCAATGTCGTCACCCTATATAGTTAAAATGCAATTATTATTATGCAATTATTATTAGCTAAACATGTAGTTATTCTTATAAAGGGGTGCGCATCTAATTGCACATAGCTATCGCCTCTTTAGCTCAGTGGTAGAGCACTGGTCTCGTAAACCAGGGGTCGTGAGTTCAATTCTCACAGGAGGCATTGAGATAAGTATGTATTATTTTTGTAAGTTTTTCTAAACAGGGCCGTTCGTATAGTGGCGTGTATTAATTTTCATCTGCTATTCTCATTTGGAAAACAGGAATGATAGTTGAATTTTCTCCTGTTATTAAAATTATAATCTTGAAAGATGTTCGAAACTTAGAAAAGAAGCGTCTTGAAGTTTTTCCTTAGTAAGAATGGTTAAAATGAGTAGATAGGTACCTAGAGTAGTATTTAATAGGTAGGTATAATATGTATGTCCGTCTATTTAAATAAATATTTATTCCACAATTTTCGTTATTGCCATGATATTAAGAGCGTGTATCCTGAAACTGGGCAACATCCCAAATAGATGTCACATATTTCGCTGTTTTGATTAATTTGGCAATATTACTGTATGGAAATAAAAAATATGGCTCACTAGTGAACTAGAATATTAATAATGAATTGCAATTATAACACTGAATTTGATGTTGTAACAATTTTAGGTGTAAAAAAGGCATTTGGAAAGTTTTCAAATACTTTTTTTTACATCTAATACTTAATATTCTCTGTTACGATATTAATTATTGCATTTCATAATCAATATTTAAGTTCACTAGTTAGCTAAATTTTTTACTTCCATACAGTAATATTGCCAAATTTATCAAAATAGCGAAATATTAGACAGCTATTTGCGACGCTGCCCACTTTCTGTATAAACGCTCTTAAGTCCGCTTCTGTTGGTTTTGTGTGCTTAGAGTATTAAATAAATAGGTAAATACTTAAATAATATTGTTCAAATGAAAATATTGCTAACATGAAACTCAGTTTAATTAGGCTTCCTAAAAAAAAACTCAAATCAACTCAAAAAAATTACCATTTGATCTACATTATCGCAAAGTAGGTAAGTACTTACTTAGTTACCTACTTAGTCACCGGAACCAATTAACGATTATATCACATTTTTAGGGTTCCATACCTCAAAAGGAAAAAACGAAACCCTTATAGGATCACTCGTGTCTGTCTGTCTTTGAATATGGAGGTCACTTTAGGGGCAATAAAGAAAATTAAAAAAACACGTTTTGCCAACTGTGCCGTGTGTGACATATCTTGGCTTGGCTTGTTGCGAGGATCTCAATTTTTTTATTTTATAATTTTAAAATAATTAATACATTTAAAGATATAAAGTAAATGAAAATTAACCATTCCGCTTACCTCCGAAACTACTAAGCCTAAAATTTTGAAAAAAATACAGAGAATGGTTCTTTGCTCATAGATAACAGGAAAATGGAATGTAAGGGAAAATATGTTTTTCAACTATAATGTTAAGTTTGTATTTTAGATAAATACATCCTAACTACGGAACTCTTCTGTGTGCGTGGTCCGACATGCATTTGGCCGGTTTTTATTCTCATCACGGAATGTCGGATAAACCATAAAAGTGATTGTGCTTCCGTTTTTTAACGAATCAAAAAGGCAAATATGAATAATAATTAATAATGACATAAGCAAATAATTGAAAAAAAAAATCGGTCAATATCATAAAGGGTTAAAAGCTCCATCTTCCCGAGTTCTTTTGAGCTAACGCACATTTTTCATAATATTATGTTTCTAACAATAAAAAACATAATTAATAAAACTGTTAACTTTTTAAACTTTACCGACTGTAACGAGCACAGGAAATGCACACAGCTTTACAGTCTAGCTATTCTATAACACCCAAAATACATTACCGAATAATAAGTTAAAAAATATATAATCATTTAAAAAAAACTTACGTAAACTATTCTCGGCATTCACGAAACTCGTTAAAAAAACCACAAGTAATAATGAATCAAACATTTTTGTATTTTTTTTTCACTTTCTGAAACACATTCACGGTTTTTGAACGAAAGTGACAGTGTTCGCGCATGCGTTGTGACTGAGGCGCGCGCGAATAAGCCGCCATATTTATTCGTGAAGGCGGGAATCGTTGCGAAATATGATTGCTTCTCAATTTCGTCTCATAATTGTTGTAATTTTCCATGGTAGATGGATTTAAAGCCAGTTAAAGGATTTCGTCAAGAAGTAATAGTTTTTATTTATTGGAATATTAAGAAGGATTATGGAACCAGAGTGATTAATTAATTTAACAATAATATTTCATCCGTGTGTATCTTTTTTTAGCATTCTAGCACTTACTAGAAATATGAACCGGTCTTAATAAGCAAATATTAATTTCAAAACTTTGTGCAATAAGCAAGTCTTATTTACATCACGAGGGGGTCTCGTGGCTAATATAATAACAGCCGCACGCGTCGATCGAAGGTTAAGCTACGCTTGCCGCGGTCGGTTTGTGGATGGGTATTCATCCATTAAATATCGAGATCCCTCGGAAAGCACATTAAGCCGTTGGTCCCAGCTGTCATTCGTAGATCTTTGACAGTCGTTACGGGTAGACAGAAGCTCGAAAGTCTGACAACCAGTCTTACCAAGAGGTATCGTGTTAGGCAGTAGAAAACTGGGTTGTGGATGTCAGATAGGCGCTCCTTGTAAAATACTGGTATTCAGCTGCATCTGGTAAGACTGGAAGCTTACCTCAGTTTAAATGGGAAATGGCTAGGCAGATGATGAGGTATGCATTTCTTAATATTTTTTAACGCAAATACACTACGGAAAAAATTGTTTTCCAGTAAAGAGGGCAGGGGCGACGGCTCTGAACAACTTAATTCCTACCGGCTTCCCTTCGGCAATTCGGAACACAGCCACTCTATCGTCATTGAATAATCACACTATAAGTATTTGATACATCATAAAATTAAAACATTACAAAACGCCTACATACATAAAAAAAATGTATTAATATCCCAACAATAAAACATATAACATAACATAATTCCTGTAATCCCCGAAGGGTTAGGCAGAGGTGTACCTATAATACACCCACATTTCGCCAGTTATGTTTAAGTCCCATGTAATAGGGGGCGAGCTTATTGCCATCAACCGGGCACAAATCCAGACTCCGGGTTGCTACTGAGAAATTCCAGATGGAAAAACAAAATTAACACTTTGCCCGACCCGGGAATCGAACCCAGGACCTCATGCTCAGCAGTAGCGCTTGCGACCACTAGACCAACGAGGCAGTAAAGGGTTTTTACAATAAAACACTTTGCGCTAACTTGTAGACGCGTCCGGATTATCGTGAATTCAATTTATTTAGAAAAAAGTCCATCATGACGTCACTTCAGTCACGTGACACCGCGGTTTCTTAGCAGCCGGGTAAGCCGATCTGCAACGAGTTACGATAGGGATAGTAGTGGAAAACGCGCGCGCGGGAGCGAGAAGGAATTATTGCTAATACACACCCTCTTTCTGGCACACGCATTTGATTCGGTTTTTTTCATTGAATTTCGTAATGCGTTTGGCTCGGAGTTCGTAAACATTTCATCATTCGATTCACAATGTTTGGTTGTTTTTTGACGTAATTGCATTAGAACCATATTTTATTTTAATTTGCATTTTGTTTGCTCAGTATTCATTGAATTCATTAGATTATCATTACTAGTCTACTACTAGTAATTATGACAGTGTCTATGTGTTTTGAGTTTAGTGAAAGTAAAGTACGTTGTAGTTAGGGTAAGTAGATAGTTTAATATGTTGAAATTACTTATTTAGAGTAGATTTGAAAGTGATTAGTACGATCAGTAGGATTAGGATGGCGGCAGATTGTTTATTGACAGATATTATTTATTTTGTGAGGAAACATGCTTTTCATGGTTAAGTTTTGAAAATATGAAACACATAATTAAGTTAAGCCGTGCTCGCCCAGATATGACTATAAATTACAAACGATGTGTTGGTTTTTCAAACATTTAATGTTTCCCTTTACCATAAATATCAATGACTGACTGACAGTCGTAAATTAAATCAAATGTATTGTTCCCGTGTGTACTTTTCTCAGATTCTAGTAGTTTATGGAATAAAGGTTTTTTTTTTACATATTTTTGTCTGATGAATTCATCAAAAAACATAAGCAGACTCAAAAACATATTCGTAGCTGTTTTATGTGTTCGGGACTGGCAGGAATAGAATAATTTTCACAAATTTTCATGAAGCTCCTTATAGAAAAGTAGATCGAAATAGGAATTTAATGAAACGGTTTATTGACACCGTTATTTTGATCGAAAAGAAGTAACTTTTCGAGGCACAGAAGGATCGATTGTTTTTTTTTGCATTCACTCACAAGTTAAAAAACAGTGAAGGCTGTGTGTCCCAACTAAATTGGGGTCGGCTCGGTTTCCAGTCTAACCGAATGCAGCTGAATACCAGTATTTTACATGGAGCGACTGCCTATCTGACCTCTACAACCTAGATACTAGGCCAATTCGTAACGACTGTCAAAGATCGACGAATGTCAAAGTCAAATAATTTATTTCAATTAGGCACAAAAAGGCACTTTTGAACGTCAAAAACAAAAAAATAGAATTGATTCTAGTCGCCCCTTCCAAAAGATAGTTTTCGTATGGAGAAGAATGGGCAAGAAACTCCACCGTTACTCTTTTAAAATGTTATAAAAAAAATTGTATACATTAATTATATAATTATATGTGAAGACGATGCACCTGGAATAAGATTACTATACCACAATGGTAAAAATAATTAAAAATGAAGCAATGACAGAAAAATAATTATGTAATGGATACATGGTGTTCACATATTTACAAGCATTGTAAAAGTAGGTACCCATACAATATTCCTAAAAAAATTACAAGTGATACTAATTAGTCAGTGTGTGAGTTCAAGTAATCCCAAAATGTAAAAAAAAAAATTATAATATTTAATTACACAGTTAAATTGGCAACCAGTTTGATTTTGTCTAGACTCTAAATTTTCCTATGGAGCTAGACCAGCATGCTTCCAAGCATTCATATCTAGGATATAATCCTCTAATTTGTAATATGCTTGTGACAGCCGGGACCAACGGCTCAAGAGGAGGCACCCTAAATTGTATGTTAATTTGCATATATTCTGAAAAAATCACGCATACAATCAAAATGGAATTTAGTATATGATTTATTGGATCTTTGCTTTCCATATATAAGACAGTTAAGTAATTATAACATCTTCGCTCGATTCATTTTTTATTCGAAAATCATGTCTGTTCTAAAGATTATTTGAAAGCAAAACAAGATTACTCGGCTTTTGTGTCTAAAATAATTAATTATTGACAGTAAGAAAATATAGTTTGTTATCCAGATATAAGAGATTTGTTCTCTAGATCATTTATTACTTTAGTTATAAACGAAATAAGAATTGAGACTTACGACATTTAATTCCGTGCTCGAACACGACCAAAGAGCGCACGCGATATTCAACTTTATTACTGATGTGTTAGCGTTTAGCATATAATGGAGTGGTGGGGTGCATGGGGGAAATTGTCTTTGGAGTGCCTGGTCTAAACGTGCTTTCTGAGGGTCGGAGGGGTCTTGGTATGAAAGGGATGGATCACCCATCCTCGGACCGCAGCAAGCGTATCTTAACCTATCGAACTGTGCGGCTATTTTGCCACGACCCCTGGTAACCAGGTGACTATTTTCAAAAGCCCTTTAACTAAGATTGTATGGAAGACTGCTGACTGGATTTAGAAGATAAAAATTATGATGACAAGCACTTTATTAATGGAAAACGAAATCTTGCTTATTAAGTTGCCTGCTTTTGAATACTTAATGAGGTAGGTAATATTAGTTCCTTGCAGCTTAGGGTGACCACTGACCACTCATCATCATCATTTCAGCCGAAAGACGTCCACTGCTTGACAATGACATAGGCCTTCAAGGCCCTTAAGACCAAGACTTAACTGTTTTGATTGACAATATCGAACAATATCTAACAACGTTTAAAAATAGTGTTATTATTTTATAATCGGAAAATTTTACGTTTTTTTTTGCCATCGTTATAAAAAAAACGATCAAATGCTTACGAACCTACTACGATTTTTTGCTTGACATAAACATAATATTATGCTCAACTACTGGCGCCAACAAGGAAACGACTAGCTATGTCGATCTTCTCGCTCAAGAAACGTACAAAAGATTACAGGTACTGGGTAAGTAAAATAGATACATATAACACGCAAGGTTTGGTTTGTTATTGTAGTTTGTCACCTGACATGCTTCTTTCATGTTGATTTTAATGGAAGTTAACATTGTTTCTGATAAACAATAGCATGGCAGAAGAATGATCTGACCAAGATTATGTCTGGACTTTAAAAGAGCCTGAGACCTCTGAGTTTGTTTCGGCTTTTCTTCTCAGAGTAGTCAGATAGGAAACGCCGACCTCATCTAGTTTTAAAATATGATTGACGTGTAAAAGTGTTTGTACAAACCTACTTACAGAAATAAAATCATTTATCATTTATCATTATCAATGGTAGTTGATGATTTAATTATTATGGTTTTGGTTTTAATCTGAATAAAGTTGAAGGAAATTTTGGCAGTTTTTTGTCCGGACCGCAGGTACTTACAAAGGTTCATGAAAAATTGATACAGCTACTACACTTATGAAAATGTAAGTAGGTAGCATTAGGGCCAATAATAATCAGAAATACATATTTTGAAAGAACGTAAAGTTTATTTCAATTGAAATCAATAATGTACAGTTAAGTGAGTACCTTTGGTAAATAGTAAAATAAATACCTTTGAACATCCTTGAAATCAGTTCACAAATAACTAAAGTATTTGTTGAAACCGAAGCAGCAATTTAAAATGACGAATGACAATATTCAAGTAAACAACCAGAAATGTCCGTTCACGTAAAGTTAAATGATTATGACATCATCTTCCTGTATATCTTTATAGTTGTATCTGCCATCATCCTGGTATTCCTGATAGCCTTTCTGATATTTCAAAGCCAAGGAATTCTCTGGCAAAGTTCTATTGAACATGGAATTACCATCTGGAGTTAGTTTAACTACTCCAAAGTAAACATATTCATTTTTGTGCTTAGTCTCTTTTCTTCTTTCTTCTATTATGAGAGACTCTTTTACTGGGAGTAGAAGAAGCATGTCTTGTGAGTCCCCTGAACTGAGTTGGACTTTGGCTTGAATGGTACCATTGATTTTGTCTTCTGATTTTTCCCGTTTGATATCCATTGGCAACTGACATTGGACGCAACGAACCTTATTATTGTAGTCAGTGTTCAATGGAACAGGAAATAAGCGTTCGTTTAGATAAAACCTGTAGACGCATTTGTGGTCCTGCAAGCTGGTAGCGCTGACCCGACTTTTGATTCTGGACTTCGCAGAATGGCACTCGAAATAGTTTTTCTGTCGAAATTCTTTAAGCTTTTTGATGTTTACATCGCTGTTTGGATTTAGAATACTTTCTGATTCGTCTTCGGAGTCAGAATATATTTTGAAAATGGAGTCTTCAGAAACTGTACGCATTTCAGGAACCTCTTTGATAGTATCTAGGGAAACTTTCTTAGTGACATTGCCATTGTTGTCATGGAGTGATTCCTCGTATACGTAAAAGTTTTCATTCTTATAGTATTGATGAACAGGTTTTGATATCTTTTTGGTAACTTTTTTCACATTGTTATCGTTTTTAACGCACTTAACGTTCACTGCTCTGAGAAGTGAGTCGATGTTTTCCCGAGTTTCACCGTTATCTTTTTCATCGCCGCACTTCTTGCAGTAGTCCACAACATTGTTTTGGCACATTTTAGTGACTGTAGAATCCGATTTGGTTGTTTTCTTTGGCTTTTCATTGCACTTCTTGACGCTACTAACACCGCTTGAACAACTTTTGCTCTCAATGCATACCGCGGTTGGTTTCTTTGAAGTGATAATTTTTTTAGGCGCATTGTTATAGTATTTTGCACTTGTATGCGGAAATCCAATAGAAGTCCTTGTACGGTGAGCAACTGAGCATTTAGGAATAGCAAAACTCGTTATTTTGTTGGACATCTCGACGAAAATGAACTCAAACCTTCCGTCGACAATGAATTTCCCTTAAATATGTATATAATCTATGAGTGAATCACTAAAATAATGTAAACATCGCGTTGCCATGGTTATGCGGTGGCTACTACAAAGCACAAAGAATCCTTTTACTTTTTTTTAAGGTATTAAATCCAATCTTGCTAGCTGGCGTTTGAAAACAAATGTAATTATGCAGTGAAACTAATAAGTTATTTTAGTATGTAACAGAGAAAAGAAGCTGTAGTAAGGAATAAATATTTATGTTGCTCACTACAACCATCTAGCGGCGAGTAGCAGAACTAAGTGTTGAAAACGTTTCCCCAAGTGGTTGTAAAGATGGCGCTTTTTTAAATAGCTCAACGTTATGCTATAACGAACTAACCCACATCATGATAGTATTGTCTAATAAAATGTTCAGGTTGACAACCTAAACAATACATAAAGATAAATTGTTGACTTTATAAATTACCTTATTGAAGTGAATACCTACTGAGACTACGGCTGGCGTCGATGTTACATGGAAAATGTATGGGATCCTTTGGAATTTTAGATTTAGATTAGTAATAGTTGTAAATAATCAAATTAACTACCAAATTAAAAAGTTACTTTAACTTCCTTATATTTTGTGTTTCCTATTTTAGTTATTAAATAATTTTGTGGATTCAAGAAATAACTTGTCCAAATGGAAAAACTTTTCCCGGGCAGCAAAAAGTGGGAACTTATTTTAGCTTTAGTTGAGTGAATGAGTGAAACTTCGAGTGTTTGTGGAAAACTTACAAATGTCTGTTGTCTGAACTACTCTGTGTTATTCCTTCGATAGCATCGCTTATTTCTTAGGGTTACTATATATTTTGAAATATCCGAGATAAACATAATATCGCGCCAGTATTCCTCAAAGTGTTAGGCAGAGGTGCATCTATAGGCAGTACACACAAATTTCGCAAGTTATGTTTAAGTCCCATGTAACAGGGGGCGAGCCTATTGCCATCAACCGCGCACAAATCCAGACTCCGAACTGCTGTTGAGAAATTGTAGATGAGACTTTGATTTTTAAGAACTAATTTTAACATTCGTTGAAAAAAAATGTACTCAATGTGTGTATGTGATGTGACACATTGATTACAATTTTTTACAATGAATGTAAGAAAAACTTTGATTTTTATAACATAACATCACGTTCCCCCCGAAGGGTTAGGCAGAGGTGTATCTATTACATCCATATTTCACCAGTTATGTTTAAGTCCCATGCAATAGGGGGCGAATTTTCTCATCTCAATTGATGGTTACCCTACTATGGTTCAATTTTATTTTCTTAGTAAACTACGTAGTTACAAGTTGTAGAGTAGAAGTTCTGTGAGCTTTGTATAATAGCATGAGGAGCTCAATCCGAACAACGTCAATATTATGCTGATCTTCTTGAGTGGTAGTAATGTCTTTCATCATCGCACAAGTTTCATGTGGGTTTGACCTGATTTGGTAATGTTGGAACTTATCTTTTGTCTTCGTCTTTTTTGCCTTAACTTGGTAAAATAAATTTATTTTCTTTCTTTTTTCTATTTTATTTTCTTAAGAATTGTGAGTTTGTGATCCTTTTTAACCGACTTCTTAAAAAAGGACTAAGTTCTTAATTCATCTGCGTTTTTTTAACAGACATTAAAAAGGAGGAGGTTCTCAATTCAACTGCATGTTTTTTTGTATGTTTGTTACGCGATTACTCCGCCAATTATGAATTGATTAAGATGATTGTTTTTTTGTTTGGTAGGTCAAACTTCAGAGATGGTTCCGTATAAATTTTATTACCTTTGCTTGGGTACTTTTTGAGTTAGCTTCAATAATACGTATTTTTCCTACTTAGTCTACATAGTTGATGTAATGATGTTATAATAAATTTCTGTCACTGTTATTTATAAAGCAGGTAGTCGTATTCGAATTTGTATGGGATAGGTAATAACTACCTAAAAAGTGAACCGCTACCGACTTCCGAAATTAAAGTAACTTTTCACTTTGTAGTGCTTTTTTTGGAAGTCAGTTGTTTTTTTTTTTGTAATTAATATTTTTTCATCGATGTTTTCGATTTTGTAAATTCTACATTTGGTAGAGAAAGCTTGCGCGGTGGTATTTTATTAATTTTGCTTGGGTAGTTTTTGTGAAAGCTTTAATAATACGTATTTTTTCTACTAAGTGTACTTATGTTGATGATTTCATAATAACTACCTGTTACTGATATTTACATAGCAACCACAACTAAAAAGTGAAAAATAAAAAGTTTTTAACAGAAAAAATAACAGACTTAAAAAAAAAACACTTCAAAGTGAAAAATAACTTTAATTTCAGAAGTACGTCTTTGAATTTATATTTTCGTTTTTGCCGACGGTTATTTTTTTAGTGGTTAGGATCATTTTCTGGAAAGAGTGTAAATACGAGTACGTGTTTAGAACGTGTCGTGTTTTAGATCGTATTTGGCAAAAATAATATGTTTTGCTGATCGGAGTAAAGATAACTACTGTCAGATCTTAATGGATAGAATCATTTGATTTTCATAGTTTGAGGAACTGAATTAAAATAATCTCCACGAGTGGTGATAGTTAGATCGCTCGTGGTGGTGGTCGCTCCATGTAAAATACTGGTATTCAGCTGCATCCGGTTAGACTGGAAGCCGACCCTAACATAGTTGGGAAAAGGCTAGGTAGATTGATTGAGTGGTGATAGTTAGATTAACGCCTAACGCATCTTGGGGCAGTTACTCCCGCATACAACAGTAACTGGGTAATATTTTTACCACAACATAATCAATTAATCGGGCATCGATCCTTCGACAAACATGGCCACGGCCAGCCCACCGCTATGGCCGGTGGAGCAGACGAGTCCTGGAGTGGAGACCGCGTATCGGCAAGCGTTGTGTGGGACGCCCTCTAGCTAGATAGACCGTCGATCTATTTTATGGTAATATTTTTATTTCATAATTAGACCTTTACGATATGAGGGTAGAAAAAATATTATTTCAGTACCACACCTCGTGGAAATTACATAATTAAATAAAAAAAATATGTTCAGTCTTGACGTCGTTTCGATTTTATTACAAGTATCATCTCGTCATCTTCATTCGTAAAACATCCACTGCTCGACGCAAGCCATACCCAACGTTTTACAAAAAAATACAAAAATCGTCATCAAACTTTTTAATACATGAAGAAGGTTTATTTAATCCTCGCTGATGAGTGTTGATGCAATTCTGCATTTTGTCTTCGAACCTAACTGAGATCACTCCTGTTACACGAAATCAGTCATGCGAACATAAATGTAGGGAACAGTAGATTTTTTTTTCGCAGTTTCAGGTTTGGTCTCATAGTAAAAGTTGTACATAATTGTCAGTAAAGTCACGTGTTTATGTGTCGGTCACCAGTCACACAATAATTTAAACAAAGTGTTCAATAATATCACACTTCCAATGAAAACCATGCTGAATCAAAACAATGTGATTAAAACTTTATTACCTTCCCAGTTACTACATAACTGGATACCCATTGGTAAGACTGGTTGTCAGAATTTTGGGGTTGTGACTACTTACCCGTAACTACTGTCAAAGATCCACGATTGACAGCCAGGACTAATTGCTTAACGTGCTTCCCGAGGCACGGAGGGGTTTCGGTATGTAATGGATGGTCACCCATCCACGAACTGACCGCGGCAAGTGTAGCTTAACCTTCGATGGACCAGTGCGGCTGATATCTTGTAGCCACGAGTCCCTCTCAGTAGATGATCTTGTGCTGTATAAAATTTATTATGTAGGTACCTAGGTAGGTTACCTAGGTAGTTTCCCTCTTAATAGCAGTGATAGCCTAATGGTGTGACCGTCGGACTACCAAGTCATAGGTCTCGAGTTCGAACCCAAGGCACGCACCTCTGACTTTTCGGATTCATGTGCGTATTGTATAATTATCACTTGCTCCAAAAACGGTGAAGGAAAACATCGTGAGGAAACCGGCATGCCTGAGAGATATTTCTCAACGGCATGTGAAGTCAAGTCAGAGGCCTATGGGCGGCTTTAAAACTCTGACACCAGGTTAGTCACTAACCACAAGAAAAAGAAGATCCCTTTTGTAACAACATGTTTTCCCTATATAATAAAGTATTTTGCAGTGAACGATTCCTATTGTAAATTAAGACTTTAGTTATGATAACATCTGCATAATTATTAGTTATTTGAATCAATGAACAATGGAGAAAAACATTCCTTGAAAAAGGAAACGCTGACATTTTGTTATAACAAACTTGGAAAAGGTTTACCTTTGTTACGTTTGCGCTGTATGTAGTTTCTTAGTTTTTTTCTTCTTCTATGCTGTTTTTTCTTTAGTTTCTAGATTATTTCCGGAGTTTATAACATGAGTAAGTACGTCCGGGTCCTAGTCAGTCTCTCTTAATTTTTTGCTGACTGATCTATCATTCCCTAACTCCAGTTCTCCGATGGACCGAACTCCGTGACTGCTTGACTAACGAAGGCAGTCAATACTTCTATCTCCTCTATTCTAGAGCTAGTCTCTGAGATAACATAACATAACATCATGCCTGTTGTCTCCGAAGGGTTAGGCAGAGGTGTACCTATGTTTATACCTAATAGTACACCCATATTTAGTCAGCTACGTTTAAAGTCATTTTACAAATCCAGACTCCGGCTGCTACTGAGAAATTTCTGATGGCAAACCCAATAACACTTTGCTTGACCTGCGAATCGAACCCAGGAGCTCATACTAAGCAGTAGCGATTGAGACCACTAGACCAAAAAAGCAGTACAGTCTCTGAGATATCTATGTTGTAGTTTTTAATAAAAATATCGATACTATAATGTTTGTCAATGAACAATGGATCTAATTGGTTGGCTGCGCACGGAGCTGCGTCTGCGACGGCAGGGTCGCGGCCTAGTACGGCGACCATGGGTGTTTTTAGTATGGGACATGTCTTTGGATCAGTGCAACCAAAGTCATAAAATATCCATTAAAAGTCATGTGGCAGAAAAATATATTTTTCTTCTAAACTGGTTTTTTTATGGGCGCAAACTGCCTCGTTGGTCTAGTGTTTACAAGTGCAACTGCTGAACATGTGAACTTGAGTTCGATTCCCAGGTCGGGCTAAATTTTGTTGGATTCTTCCATTAGGAATTTCTCAGTAGCAGCCCCAAGTCTGGAGCTATGCCTGTTTGATGGCAATAGGCTCGCCCCTGTTACATGGGACTTAAAATGTTATGATAAATCTTCAGTTTCAATTAGTTATGATCAAAAAGATTTAAAATGGTTAACAGTATGGATAGAAATTCATTGTTATCTGAATTCTGAATATTAATAACAGTTTTAATTATGCTTTCTAACCGTTCATTGATAGCGGTTTTTTTTAATATCTATTAATTTATCTGTTATAGGCACAAGTATGGCAAGTAACGTAAAACGATTATTACAATGCCTTTTTATATCATATCTTAAATAAACATTTCGGTACTTCGGGTCGCTTGTCCAAGGGGATGGCGGAGTAGACTGAGACGTAACGCGCCGGATCAACTCAGGATGGATGAAATGGCGACAAGTCACAGGAACAACTTGCGACCCACGGATACCCCTCAAGTTAAAGGAGAAAATCTACAAGTCCATGATACGGCCTGTCGTACTTTATGGATCGGAATGCTGGGCCGTGAAGAAGACGGATGAAAAAAGATTGCATATAGCGGAGATGAGAATGTTGAGATGAATGACGAAACACGTGGTGACGAAAATGGATAAAGTAAGAAATTACTATATAAGGGGAAGTTTAAAAGTGGCGCCAGTGACAGAAAAGTTGAAAGAGAATCGTTTGGCCTGGTATGGGCATGTGATGAGGAGAGAGGAAACGTATGTGACTAAAAGAGTGATGAATATAAATGTTGATGGATGGAGCGGGAGAGGAAGACCAAAGAAAAGATGGAAGGATTGTGTGAGGAATGATGTGAAAGAGAAGGGAGTGAATGGTAGTGTGACGGTTGACAGGGGAGAGTGGAAAAAGAAAACGTGTTGCACCGACCACACGTAATATGGGACAAGGGCAGGAAGATGAAATAAGAATTTCGAATACCGTGATCAAAAGTCAATCAAATTAACTCATACCACGTAAGTGTGGACCATTACCGAAAAAAGTACCTTACCTATTTATCCTGTTCACACAAATGACCTATAGCACGTCCTAGTAAAGTCCCAAATCGCCCCATCGCTCATGGCCCCCCTACTCAGGCTCATGTTGATCGTCGCACGCGCATCCAACCATTCTTAGTTCAATGTGCGCGGGAGTCACCCGTCTTTATCGATTGTTTCGGTTCAGACGCAGTAAGAAGTGGACGTTTTTGAGAAAAGTCTTCCGTTTTACAAAAGCATGAGGAGATTTTTGAATATTTTTGCTGTCATCTTGGTAAGTGTTTGTTTTTTTTTGTTTTGTTTAATTAGGTTGGAGAAAAATCATGTGGTTGGTTTCCAGGTTGAGTGAAAATTGTGTTTCTTTTTTTCCATGTCCAAATTTTTTTACATTGTTCTCGTGGTTGCAAGCACGACTGCTGATTATGAGGTCTTGGGTTCGATTCCCGGATCGAGCAAAGTGTTATTGGGTTTTTTGACATCTGTAATTAGTCAGTAGCGGCCCGGAGTTTGGATTTGTGCCCTGTTGATGGCAATAGGCTTGTCCCTATGGGACTTAATAACATAACTAGCGAAATGTGGGTGTACTATTAATTGCACCTCTGCGTAACCCTTCAGGTATTAAAGGCATGATGTTATGTTATGTTATTTTTGTTATTCTACTAAGTTGGTTAATAAGTTATATACCTACAATGAGACATATGGTTTCAAGTTCAAAATACACAAATGAGTGTGTGTCAGGTGTTCAAACAAGACGTGATGTTATGTTATGTGTGTTGTAATCACAATCAAATTGAATTCCCTGAAAGATAGCTAGTGAGTACAGCTAACAGTTGATTTGTTTTCATAAACAGTATTGTTCTTAACGAAATGAAGTTATTATATTTGGACCGCACATCCTCTTGTTGATAAATGTTTTGTCTTTAGATTACCTTTCTCAGAAAATTGTATTTTTGTAATCTTGACTTGATTGACTTGTTTCTTGTACATACATAGATAAACTCACGGCTTTCTCCCATGATGGGGGTAGGCAGAAACTATAGAACGCCACTTGCTACGATCCTTATCCGTGGTATAAAGATAAGTCTACAGGATTAGGTAAAGGTTCCAGCAGACAGGCGCGACGCGATTCTGGTAGAACAATTTCCGTGAAGTTTTCATAGAAATTGTACCACTAGAGTTGCGGGCTGTCACGTCGCGCCTGTCTGCGGGAGCCTTAAAACTGGACTAATACCTACCAGGGATGTTATGGACATGAAATTTCGGATTTGGATACGGATACGGATATAGAAATGAAATCATACCGGTTTCGGATACGGTTACGGATATGATATTATTTCGGATTATCCGTTAGATTCAGATTAGTTTCGGTTACGAATTATTAGTTTTTTAAGAAATTGTAATGTTATAATATTATCCTGCAATGACTGACTAGTAATAACTAAATAATAGCAATAATAAACAAACGTACAAGTGACGCGCGCGGCTATTGTATCGGCTCGGCCGGGCAGAAAAACCTGTCATAATGTGTCTCATTTAGACCGCCCCAACCCGAAATTATCCGAAATGTTTATAACGGATTCAGTTACGGTTACGGAGGGATTTTTATTTCGGATATCAGATGGTTTTGGTTACGGTTCAGGAGCTCCTTAACATCCCTGATACCTACACATGGGCATCGGTAGCACCACGCTTGTTTTACGAAGACGTAGATAGAGTTGAAGATGGGGTTCGATACTATTGACATTAACCGGGCACAAATTCAAACTTTTGGCTGTTACTGAGAATGTCGTAATGTAAAACCTCTGCAGCAGTTTTCCCGACAAAGGAATTGAATCCAGGACTCCACACTCAGAAGAGTGCATGCGGTATTGTATTTATTTTATTTTTGTTTTGCTATTTCACTATAATATGCTGCACCGGTTGACGTCATCACGTCAGCGCTGGCTGTCGCTGAAAACCAGCGCTGGGGCTCTGTCTCGCATGGGGTCGCAGCATTATGCTGAGCGATGGCCGTTTTGCGTGGATGTGACGCATATTTTCCCCCAATTTGTTATTTACGTGTTTTTTTTTTCTTTCTTTGCGTCATGTTTACCGCAAGTAAACGAATTTTCTTTTTTTCGGTAAACGAGTAATAAGACCACTAGCAATAATAGCTCACTCAGACTTGCAACTCTTTATTAGGGTTCTGTACCCCAAAAGGAAAAAACCGGCCAAGTGCATGTCGGACCACGTACAATGTAGGGTTCCGCAGTTGGGATGAATTTATCCCAAGAACAAACTTAACTTTGTAGTTGAAAAAAAAAATCTTTCATACGGAATGTATGGGAGAACATGTTTAAACAACCGCAAATCTAAGTTGGTCGATTATTACTCGTTAACTTGTAAAGCCTACTCAGTTGTGATAGTTTTTCTTTTAAATTCGTTATATAAGCTACTGCCGTGAATTTTTTCACATACCTAAAACCAACCATTTAGCTGGCTGGGGGGGGGGGGGGGGACACACTTGACTAACAAAATTTTGGATTTTAAAGCTTAATATTTCGCAAACGGATCTCTGAATTCAAAAATAGTTTTAAGACACTCGCAATGTTTTTATAAGACCTTTTCAACGATACCCCACAACAAGGGATAGAAAAAAAAAACATCCCTTCTTTACGTGTAGAGGAGGTACCCTAAAAAAAAATATTTTTCATAATTTTATTTTACCACTTTGTCGGCATGATTAATATGTATATCCATGCTAAATTACAACTTTCTAGTACTAACAGTCTTGGAGCTAGACCGCGGACAGACAGACAGACAGACAGACAGACAGACGGACATGACGAAACTATAAGGGTTCCTTGTTTACTACGGAACCCTAAAAACGGAACCCTTATAGGATCATTCGTGTGCCTGTCTGTCCGTCTGTCACAGCCAATTTGCTCCGAATCTACTGGACCAATTTAGTTTAAATTTGGTACACATATAAATATCTGTGACCCAAACACGAACGTGTAACGTAAATAAATGAATTTTGAATATGGGGTCACTTGTAGGGGCAAATTGGAAAAAAAAAATACTTATGTAAACTGTACCGAGTGACATATCAAATGTGTGAGGATCTCAATATACATATTTTTCATACTTTTAAAATAAATGCTTTTACATATATTTACCCAAGAGCCGAAAATTTTGAAAAAAAAAATACCGGCAATGGTTCTTTACTCATAGATTATAGGAAAACCTATAAGAACTCTATGGTCTTAAAATCACATGGTAAATCTCACAGTATTGTGCGTACAAATCTTACATTTGCATTTGTAATGTATGGGAAAACTGTTTTTCAACTACAATGTTAAGTTTGTTCTTGGGATAAATTCATCCCAACTACGGAACCCTTCATTGTACGTGGTCCGACACGCACTTGACCGGTTTTTTTGTATATACTAAAGCTGAAATCGTTAGAGCTAACTTAAATTTTATTTTGTATGAAACGCCTGATAATAGTCGCTAATAAAATAAGCGACTTTTCATACACTTATGAATTTTAACTTAACATCACGCCTGTCATCCTCGAAGGGTTAGGCAGAGGTGTACTTATAGTACACTCACATTTCACCAGTTATGTTTAAGTCCCATTTAACAGGGGGCGAGCCTATTGCCATCAACCGGGCACAAATCCAGACTCCGGGCTGCTACTGAGCAATTCTAAATAAAAAACACCCAATAACACTGGCCGACCCGGGAATCAAACCCAGAACACAATGCTCAGCAATAGTGCTTACGACCATTTGACAAATTTTATATTAATAAGGTTGATTTTCGTATGAAACACTATTGTAAGTACTTAGCTTTGCTAAGTTCGCTCTATAGATTTAGAGTTATTCTTCTGAGTCATCTTCTTGAACGAGTTCTAATATCATGTGTGTGTACCTAATTATTTCCATTTCATTTGAGGAAAAACAATTAAGTACTTTAAGACAATTTTCCAGTTGTAATTGATTTTGAGCACTTATCAGAAAATGCTAGATAGAGTAACCACGTGTGATGGTCGTCATGGAATTCTTTTAGTGTAAAGATAATAATGCCACTTTTGTTATCATCCCATTACTATCGACTGCTTGCATAATTATAGTCAGTCAGTTTGAAATATAAATCCACTTCGCTTAAGATGTTGAAGAGCTTTTCTTTAAATATTTTTTATTTTGCACAAGTAAAAAAAAAACAGTGGCACACCAGGAGAGCTGACAGAAGTGAATACTTGAACAATTTTATTGTGCAGGAAATACTTTTCTTTTTTGAAGTCGGTAAAAAAGGGAAATGTCAATCAAGTCGTTGTCATGTTTCAATGTTTGGAATGTCATTAATTCCAAAGAAAATGTATCGCGCGTTGATGTCTTTTTAATGGTCAAAATCTGGTGTCGGTAACGGTGTCGCGAGTTCAATTGTTTTTTTCCAATCTCAAAAATCCCCAACGCGCCTAAAGAAGTTTTCTCTTCAAAAAACTGTACAAAGGTTACCTACACGGTGAAAACCTAGGTCTGCTTCGTAATTTTATGAAAAAAGCACATACACAGTTAGATACTACACAAATCTAAGTTAAACAAGATAATGCTTAGTTACCTACTTACATAACAATATTATTTCATAGTTCAATACTCTAAGAAAATCGAGTGCCCGCCACGCCATTGACCGACAAAACCGTTAGACGTGACTGAAAAAAAAAGCATTGATAGCATTATACATTGATAAAGGTAGTAGGTAATGCTAGAAATAAATAGATAACTCGCTCGCTTATTGCCAAAAAAAATCTTGACACATCAAGAAAATAATAAATAAAAGAAAGTAGGTACCTCCTACAATACCGGTTAATTTGCCTTATATTTATAGAGTATCTAAATATTTATTATACTAAAACCACTCTGTACAATAAATTGAAAGAATTGATTTGTTCCCTTCACATCACATTACATTATATTATGTAACATGTAAAAGAAACCCTATCCGGTCCGTGAGGGTATTGTTAGGTATCGTACTGAGAGTCTACTTATGTGTAAATATACAGGAAAAAAGAAAAAAAAAATCGCAAATTTTTTTTTCAATGGGATTTTTTCCGGGTTATACCTACATAATATGGGGCGCGGGCAGCCGTTCGTTTAGTGGATGTCTACAAGTCATAACTTATGACCTCTGTTGAAAATTTGCTAATTTTTTATGGATTTGGGGCCATTTTGGTACTACAAATGTGATTTTTAAATAGCTTAAATAACTTTTTATTTTCAATAATAAAAAGATTTTTTATACTTTTAGGTAATGTTATTGCATTAGGTACCTATGTGCATGGCGTCATGGAGAGTGCGATTGTCGCAACCCAGCGCTGGGCACGCCACAATTGCGGCGATAAGACCCCTCTTTGAGGAGTGGCTTGAGAGGCGCCACGGGGTCCTCACCTTCCGCCTGACGCAGGTCCTCACCGGACACGGCTGCTTCGGGAGGTTCCTGTTCAGGATAAAGCGGGAGGAAACGCCCGGGTGTCACCACTGTGTGGATCGCCCGGAGGACACGGTGGAGCATACGGTGGAGGTCTGCCCGGCTTGGGCGGAGCATCGCCGTGTCATCGTGGAGGCGATCGGCGGCGGTGATCTCTCGCGTCCGGCCCTGGTTCAGGCCATGATACGGAGCGAGAGAAATGGCAGGCCGTCACCTCCTTCTGCGAAGCGGTAATGCTCGCGAGGGAGGAGGCGGAACGCGTGAGGGAGAGGCAAACTTCGCGCCTTCACGTGCCTAACCGCCGCAGGAGGAGACGCCCTGGGCGTCGGGAATCGCGAGCCTTTTTCTAGTCACCGTAGGCGCGGGCTTGCGGACTATGAGCAATGGGTAGCTCGCCGTCCGATAAGGACCAGGCCTGGGTCAACGGCGCGTTGTGTTCCACGCGCGCCTCAAAGAGATGTCAGCAGAATTGACGGGGTCCGCTAGGGCCGATGCCTGCCGGGGTTGCGAATAAGGCCGAAAGGGAAATCGTGGCACCCGGCAACAGGGCAACCGAAGGAACACGGGTGAGTTTTAGTCAGTAAGAGTCTGACACGCCCTCCCGCTCCGCCCCGAGCGGGAGAAGTTATTTGATAATTTCTCACACACAAAAGAAAAAAAAAAATACCTGTGTGACCCTTTCGGATTGTACAGGGTTTTTCACATATTGTATACGTACTGCTCTTCTATACGACTTAAAACATTAATTAATTGAACAAAAAAACCTACATACATACTTTAAGTTATGACATCGTCCCGCTCGAAACCCTGGGTATTTTAAATGTCAAAGTCTATTCTAAGCCAATTTGATTATTTCTCAGTCTCTAGGTCGTCTTTGTTTTGAAAGAAACTGATCCAGCGCTCATTAGCAAACAGCTTGCTTCTCTGTCCATAATATTTGTCTGTTCGCCATAAGTTATCAAAGCATGATCGCCGAATAACCTTGGTTTAAAACAGGGAAGCTAGGTATTGTCTACTAGATGTGTTATCAGTGAAGGTACCTATTATCGATTCCTGCCTTTATCAGTTTTTGGATAAAACTAACTGACCCAGAAAGCTACCAGATTTTAGAAGCTTTTTAATGTTGCTGCTGGTAGTTAGACGATGAATATTCTATCTGTAAGTAGATAAACTTTATTATTAATGCACATGATTTCTGGAGTAGTTATTGCTATCTTCACCAAGCCTTACAACAGTCTCACAACCCTGCTTGAGAGGCTTAAAAATATTTGCCAAAGCGTTTGGCTACTAAGCTATTGGGTCTTATAAAATCTAATCCTAACTATTAATATTATAAATGCGAAAGTGATTTCGTTGCTTTCACGCTTAAATGGCTAAACGGATTTGAATAAAATTTGGCACATGTGTAGACCATGACCTGAGCTAGGATAACATATACTTTTTATCCCGATATTCCCACAGGATCGAGACTTATGTGGGTAAAACCGCGGAGCGCAGCTAGTAATATAATAAACAGGTATTGTAAGTTTGTATGTAGAGTGTAATCTTCAGAACTACTGATCCTATTCCGAAAACTCTTTCACTAATACGAGGCTACATCAGTATTGCCAAGTTTCATAGGATATAAACAAGAAATAAACAAGAAATTACACGCGGACGCAGTCGCGGGCAGAAGCTAGTGGATTATAAAGCTATTGTTCATGATTTAAAGCATGTTTTTGCTCACAATGCAATTCTTTTCGTGTGGTTAGTGACTAACCTGGTGTCAGAGTTTTAGAGCCACCCATGGATCTCTGACTTGGCTTCACATGCCGTCGAGAAATATCTCTCAGGTTTCCTTTGATGTTTTCCTTCACCGTTTTTGAAGCAAGTGATAATTACACAATACGCACATGAATCCGAAAAGTCAGAGGTGCGTGCCTTGGGTTCGAACTCGAGACCTATGACTTGGCAGTCCGACGGTCACACCACTAGGCTACCATAGCATCCACGATGTGATGATTTCTCATCTAGTTAACTGATTTTTAAGAAGATATGGTACAGGAACCACTAATATCTGTTTTTCATCAAGCTCAGAAAGGCGGTCAAGTGAGAGAGGTCATTTTCGGTCATCTGTCAGTAACCTATCTTAGTTTTTTTGTGATAAATGATTCAAGTAAGATTGTGCTGGGTTCACGCCAAAAGTGCAACAGGTAGGTATATAGGATGCAAACTTACGACTTCACGATTGTTAGGTTACAGCCAATACGATAAATGTTGTGAATATACAAAATTTGTTTACACAAAAAAATTCTTAGGCATCTATAGTTAATAAGCATTTCTTTGAATATTTATCGATTTAGTCTTAAAGTACATTTTCATTTCATTTCTTCAATAACAATTTACATTGTGTCTGAATGTCTTACAAAGATACCTACACAAATGATTTAAATAATAACAAGTTAAACACAGGATTAAATTAGTTCCTCACAAATACATGTCACCAATATTTACTTAACTAATCATTTCATTTAATTTCCCACCGCCGTATCTCACCCCACCACCGTAGCTCTACGTTGACGTCGTGGTGGGGCTTGCGCGCTCCGAACTCTAGGCCTGTGCCGGTAGAGTTTACTTTGCCGGAACAGGTCTGGGATGAGAAGCCAGACCAAGAGAGATACAAAATCCCTCAGGGCAGCATGTGGCGAGCTGTTGGGCAGTAGCGAACCCTTGGATCCTATCTCCCAAGAGAAGTCTTCTTCCTCATCTCTGGCTTGTCTTTATTGGCCAGCCGGAGTGAACACTGACGAGGAACTTAGCTCCCACCTCATTCTTGCCTTAATTGGGCGGCTTGAGTGGAGATTCGCAAGAGCATACGTGCTCGGAGGAAGGAAGAATTCCAGTAAGATGCTGGTAGGGATCTGATAGCCGTGGAATACCTCTCCACTCCTCACAAGCACCTCAGGACATGTTGCCCCCTTGTCGCTACGACACTTTGTGCTAGCGACCGTTTTTGGGGGCCCGTTATTGAGTGTGCAAGTTACCCCCTGCCATTTTCCCGTGTATTTTATATAAAATATTAGTCAGGCAGGGGCCATAGTCTTTCCATAGTTCCAGATAACCAACCCATTATAGCCACCCAAATCCATAGCCCAATATGTTTTGTTTCCATGTTTTGCAATAGTCCTACACCAACCGCGGGTTGTCCTTGGGTGCACTTGTATAGTGCATACAGGGATAATCGTCGGTTAGTGCCTCAACACTTAAAAATGTCTAAGGGGCCTCTGCGAGTTGGCTTCGGCTCCTCGGACGTCTTCCAAAGGTCCGGGACCACACAGGGTCCCGAGATATGTTATAATATAAAAATGATAAAATAAATTTACAATGTCCACTATCCAGGCACATAATTTACAAAATAAAACAAATAATAAACAATTTAACTCCTTAACATTCAGTCCAGAATAACAATATTTTATCTAAAATTCACTTCATTAATCCAAACCAGTGTCTGTTAAAAAACGCAATTTGCCTATGACGAATTTAATGGCTAAGAATTTGAAAGTCGTTAAAATTATGGTCATTCTCATTAGGTTAATTAGTAATACTGTTAGATCTTTATCATTGGTCATAAATTTGATCATCATTAATATTAGATAAGTAAGTCCACAATTGGACTAGGGATACTAAATGCCTGCGAAGGTTTTAAAAAAACGCAAATATGATTTACGACTAAAAGAAATACAAAAGAAACAGTAAAAAAAAAACAACATTTACCTGTCTAAACTATTATATTTATTTTTAATTAAAACTTGGTACCGATAAGTTTTCATCAAAATTTAATGGAAAAATACCGTCCAAGCGAATCAAAACGTTTACGTTACGTTTCTATTTCATCACTTATTGCACGATGTGTGTACACACGGCTACACATCAAGTTATACATTTCCAGTGTAAGCTGAACTCGCATTTTACGGAATTCATTTACAATGCGAGATCAGCCTAGACTGGAAATGTATAGCTTGATGTGTAGCGGTGTGTACATAACTGCGGCTATTCTTTATGGCTAAGGTACGCATTGCTAAATTATTTAGCTAAGGGACTCGTGGATAAATAATAACAGCCGCACAGGTCGGTTAAGCTATGCTTGCCGAGGCCGTGGATGGGAGACCATACATTACATATCGAGACCGCTCCGTGCCTCGGAAAGCACGTTAAAGCGTTGGTCTCGGTATTTGTAGATCTTTGACAGTCGTTACGGGTAGTTAGAAGCCCAAAAGTCTGACAAACAGACTTACCAAGGGGTATCGTGTTACGCAGTAACTGTGTTTTGGAGGTCAGATAGGTTGTCGCTCCATGTAAAATACAGCTGCATCCAATTAGACTGGAAGCCGACCCTAACATAGTTGTGATAAGGCAAGCAGATTGATAGATTTTTTGATATTACATAATTAGTTAATCTTTCAAAAGTCGTCCAATTAATCCTGTTTCTTCCGATGTTGTAGTAGGTACTTATTTCTTTAAAATTTCGACTCCTAAATTAACTTCTTAATTAGAAGCTGTTATAAGTAGTAATGTACAGACAGATGGCTCAAGAAGTTAGTTGAACAACAACAACTGTTAATTTGTTCGTGAAAGCAGCTGCCATCGAGAATCACAAAGTTTGCCACTAACTGGCAAACTTGTTTCATATGTAGTTCGTTGACCTACAGAAGATATATCTGTACTAATATTTTAAGGAGGCAAGATTTGTGAGTTTGTGTGTAGGGAGTAATCTTCGGAATTACTGATCCAATTCCGGAAATTCTTTCGCTAACGGGACTTCGCTACAGTATTGCCGAGTGGCTTTTTTAAACAGAAAATTTCTTAAGGAAATAATAATTAATTAAGGAACAAGTTATTAACATGCTGTTAAACTGCCCGGTGGTCTTCACATACAGGGCCAAGTACTTCGGTAACCCATGTACCCTACGTGAGATTATCAGTGACACCAAGGCCTTCTTTTGAGGAGCTGGGGTGGATCGAATAACCGATTTTCCCACCCGTACGCAAAATACGCGCTTTGACGTGGAGTTGCGGATACCAGCCCGTATTACCTATTATCTATTTATTAAGATATATAGGTGTTTTTATGAAAGCTACCTAAAATACGTAATGTTTGGATATTTTTGGTAGGTACCAGTTTTAGGTAGGGAATACACTTTACTCTTTTCTTTTTCATTGCTTGTTCATAGTTTTTTTTTTTCGTAAATGTGCCTGTTACAATGATTTGGAGGAAATTGACAGAACCTAGTAGAAGATATAGGTTCCAGTACTATTCTTATTTCGTCAATAGCTGCAGGTACCTATCGAGGGTCTCATGGCTACATAATTACAGCCGCATGTGTCGATCGAAGGTTAAGCTACACTTGCCGCGGTCGGTTCGTGGACGGGTGACCATCCATTACATACCGAGACGCCTCCATGCCTCGGAAAGTACATTAAGCCATTGGTCCCGGCTGTTATTCGTAGACCTTTTACAGTCGTTACGGGTAGTCAGAAGCCCGAAAGTCTGACAACCAGTCTTACCGAGGAGTATCGTGTTATCCAATAACTTGTGGAGGTTAGATAGGCAGTCGCTCCATGTAAAACACTAGTATTCAGCTGCATTCGGTTAGACTGTAAGCCGACCTCAACATAGTTGGGAAAAGTCAGGCAGATTGATTGATTTTTGTATGTACCTATTGTAGCATTATACAAGCTTCACTCAGCTACAAACTTTTATATACAGAAAAAAACAATTTAATGGCTGGCTGGTTTTCGAAATAGTAATGATTCTGATCTCCTATCCCCTATCGCTCCATGTAAAACACTAGTATTCAGCTGCATTCGGTTAGACTGTAAGCCGACCTCAACATAGTTGGGAAAAGTCAGGCAGATTGATTGATTTTTGTATGTACCTATTGTAGCATTATACAAGCTTGACTAAGCTACAAACTTTTATATACAGAAAAAAACAACTTAATGGCTGGCTGGTTTTCGAAATAGTAAGGATTCTGATCTCCTATCCCCAAAATGTTGTGTATAAAACATTTTCCTTTTGAATTTTTGTGAGGAAAAGCTGCAAACTATACCATTACAAGGTCCCGTATATTTGAGGTCACAATGATGTAATATATGCATCTTAATTTTTTTCCTTACGATCCTAGGTACCCAAGTAGGTACCTAATCAAATCTAGTTAATTGATTCAGCCGTGACATTGCGGAAATCCATTTTAAAATACAATAGACGTGGATATATTTAGTAACCTGTTCCGCTTAGCTATTCCTAAAGAGCCATAAAAAACTCCTGTAAGAAATCGACACGTGTTGCACCTCTCAACAAGGCATCCTCAGGATGACGATGGACTTGTTGCGAACCCGAACACAGCATGTTGCCACACCGAGCGCTGAGCGCTCAGCGCTCGTGTCGATTTATTTCAGGAGTTTTTTTATGGCTCTTTAGAAATAGCTAAGCGGAACAGGTTACTAAATATATCCACGTCTATTGTACCTACTCAAATCACAAAGATATTGACTAGGTACATTAAATCGTCTTCCAATCGTGCCTCGAATCAATCAATCAATCAATTGCCTCGGTTGTTTGGCACGTTAGCTTACTGTTCCAGCTTTTGGTGCCACTAGAACTCGCAATATAAACAAAGATTACTGTCTAATAATGATACAAAATTTTGGGTTGCTGTGTTAATTTGGTGTCAAAAATAATATCTCTGTTGATATGAGATACATTATTATTATAAAGATTTCTCAAGCTCAGAATAAAGCTCGATTTATTCCTTAAAAGCGTGTGAGAATGTAAAAGTTTTAAACACAATTATGTACCAAAGGACCACGATCAGAATTACCAGTTTTGTGTCAAACTTGTTCGCGGAACGGTACTTCTTTTCCATTTTATTTGGGACACAAAACATCATTAATACTTTTTGCGGTACTTTATAACCTACGGTACAGTCAACCGCACGCCGGTGATAACACTTTGATCATATCGTAGTAAGGAGTTTCAATAGAATTAGTAGTATATTGGTGTTTTTATAACTTCAGTGCGACCTACTGTACATGATCAATAGACAAAAACAGTGTGTTGAAAAGGAAGAGGGCCCTGTCTTGCAGTGGAACAATATAGGCTAGATAGGTACATAGATTATTAAGTAATTTCAATTAAAATTCTACGTATAAGGTCACACATGTGTGCTTCAACGTGCTTACAACCTTCCCAGTCCCTGAGCGATCTCCGGCAGGATTGAATTGCGGCAACACGTTGTGGTCTCTTGAGCAGTGTGCTTTCGAGTATTATCCTCCTTGAGCATAGGTCGTTCAGCGCGCTATGGAGCAGGCTATGCTCGGAATTTCTTCGAAGGATAAAATCATAAACAAAACCATTTCATCTGCTCATAGTATAAAACAAAAAAAAAAAAAAACATGAAAAAAAAGAAGATATCCGGGAACGAACCGGAGTGTGTCGGTGTCGGTAACATGGCCAGCCCACTGCCACTTCAGCTTGCTTAGCTGAAGTGACAGTGGGCTGGCCATGAAGCAGACGAGTCCTGGAATGGAAGCCGCGTATCGGCAAACGTAGTCTGGTACGCCGCCCTCCACCTAGGTGGACCGATGACCATAAACAGGTCGCTGGGATAGAATGGTTTCAGAAGGTGGAGGACAGGGAGAGGCCTAAGTCCAGCAGTGGACTGCAATAGACTGAGTCGATTGAAGCATAGCAACATCGCCCTCTAATAGTTCTCAGTATAAGTAATTGTCTTCCCTTGGTCAATAGTGGTCGTTTACGAGCTGCTACGATGATGATGATCATACTTACGTCCATTGTAACGATCCAACACACCTAACATGTATGAAAGTACGTACGTCATGACATTATTCGTTACAAAACGTCATGCGTCACTCAAATTAATTATTACTAATTTATTTGATTTTATTGAGCACTTATTTATGAATAAAACAATAGACATTGACCTGTGACGAACAACCATTTTGAAGAGCCTTTAAGGGCTCGAAATTTACGAATCCAACTATGAAAAAGCAACACCTTTACTAAAAAAAAAAAACATTTTGAGCCTTCACATTCATCGTGCAGTCCTAAAAACACTGAAATAAAAGAAAATATACCATCTAGCCCCAGTTGTTCTAGAATGTTACTATTGTAGACTTCTAAAGTAGGTCATTCTGTTGTGAACCTTACAGGCAGGTTTGCAATCTACATTTTTTAATAATTTATATACACAGTAAAATAGATACAGATACGACATAATTATAATTTTGAGTACAAAAGTACTGCTTATTTCTTAAGAAATTTCTTCCAGCAGACCTGCGAAAGGAGAAATGACAAAGAAATGTAGACAATAGTGTGTGAGAACAAACACAGAAAAATATGAATATGCGAAGTCTTAACCCATTAGTGGCCAAATCAAAACAAATGAGCGTATTATCAAAATTATTTTATTAATTGAAATTTTGTAACAACAAGAGTGAATAAATAGAATGAAAAAGAAAAAAAAAATTTTTTTCACAATTTTACAGGGGTGTACCCAAATTGGCACAATGGCCTCCTATGGGTGAAAATAAGCGAAACACGATTTTTCAATACACAGGGTTTTCTTGCACTTCTTGCAACTCCAACGGCCTCTGATATGGCACACAGCAAATCGCACTCGTTTTGGAAGCTTTTCAGGGAGGTCATCAACCCCACCCAACTGTAAAATTTCAATATTGGATGGTGAAGGGCGAACAGAACATCTTTGGGGTGACAGTTTGAGGTAGCGTCTGGCGAAACTTCGGTGGAATCGTAATTGGTCCATTAGTTCTTTAGCGATTACGTGCAATCGCCATGCATATGACATGGTCATATCAACCATGTTAGTAAATAATACCCACCACAATTTTTTGCCCAATATGTTTCTGAACATAGATTTTGACATCACTGCAACGCCAATATCCTTATCTAAAGACCAATACATATTATATTCACGAGGTAGTTTGTGATAGCCCGACTGTATCAGTATCCCCAAAAAAGTTTTCAGCTCCGTAGCAGTGACAATGAATTTGTGCCGATTATTTTGAGTGGCGTACAAGTTGCTAAACTCTGCAATCATTGTAATAACTTCTTCGTCAAAAAGGTGTCAAATCTTTTAGTTTATGCTTGACGTGATTTTCGAGACCTAACATCTCGTCAGTTTCTTCGAAGGTTGTCTTGTAATTTGCTGAACACTCGCTAAAGCGGGAGGCTGAATGACTGTTGGTACGCAGATACAGTGGGCTACTCTGGTTGGGCCGATCTCAAGAAAGGTTGTGACCTATTAGCAGCCAAATTTCATCAGTACTGCTATCCTCGGATTCCGAAAGAGTACCCTCTTAGTGAACAAATACCTCGATGTTACCTGAGACATCGTTTAGAAGGGTGTTACTAAGTGACACGTCATCATCACCTTCTTCTTCGTCAGTCGTGACACTTGGCTCTGGTGGAATGATGGCTAAATCATACTCCAGTCGTCGTAACAATTCTCTGCTATTGTGCTGATAGCATAGTCTAAGCCCCTGAAGTCATTAGTGCCACTAAAATATTGCTTGCTGTTCATATTGATTGTGTAAATAAAATGGTTATTTTTAGTACACTTGTAGCCGTTGTACCCAAATTGGCACACCAATGTTTATGTCCCTATATTTTTATACACATGTAAAATAACTGCAATAAAATGATGATGAATGTTAGGTTAGGTACTTATTTTATGAAAATACAAACAATATTTACGATATTTATCACCTGTAATAAATAATAATAACAAACGTACGCATACCTGTAGTGTCCTCCGGATAACGAAATTCAGTGAATCCAAAAATAAAGATTTTTGAATAAATTAGTATAATCCGATGTTATTATCTAATGAACACACCCTCAACTCTACAATAAAGTAACACAATATTAACTATTGTCAAAACTTTTTTTATTTACCCTCATTTATTAACTGTTCCCAAATTGGTACAGTGGTCAAGAATGGGTTAAACTAAAATATTCAATCTCAACTCTGAACAATATTTTTATTCACTACATATTTTCATATTTCATTTTCCCTCCAACGATAACAATCCTACAATGTTCAAACATTCCCACCACAATTGGCAACAGAGAAACACAAAACAAAAGAAAACTAATAACAAACTGACTCCCGAAGGACCAAAATCAGTACAAAAGGATCCGCTAATCCCGATACAAAATGTGCCATTGTGATTACGTGACGCGAATATGATGGCCTGGCATTGGCGACAAGGATGCATCGATTAGATCACGTTAAGTAATGTGACGCGGCCGGAAAACTGATGGGTGGAGTCAAGTGTGGTCAGCGTGGGAGGTTGTGTTTCCGTTTTGAGCTAGGAGTGTGTTTGTTTTGTTTTAGGATTTGGAAATGTGTTGGGAGTTTGTAATGCAATATTTTATGTATGTATGTAAAGTTATCGTTTGGCATAGTTGGAGAGGTAATTAGGTATATTTCAGATGTAAAATCTGCATTACTTGTCCATATTAATATCCATACTAATATTATAAATTCGAACATAACTCTGTCTATCTGTCTGTCTGTTATCTTTTCACGCCTTAATTGCCGAACGGATTTGGTTTAAATTTGACACACAGGTAGACCATGACCTGGGTAAGGACAATGGATACTTTTTATCCCGATAGTACGTTCCCGTGAAATAATTTCAGACCGCCACGCGGGCGAAGCTGCAGGGAAAAGCTCGTTGTTAAAGATAAAAAAAAACTTTTTACAAAAAAAAAAAACAACCGACTTCAAAAAAAACACTACAAAGTGAAAAATAACTTTAATTTCGGAAGTCGGTGACAAAGAACGAAAATTCAAAACCAAAGACACCGACTTCCGAAATTAAAGTTTTTAGTTGTGGTACCTACCCCACACAAATTCGAATACCACTACCTGCTATGTAAATAACAGTGACAGGAAGTTATCATATCATCTACATACTAAGTGGGAAAAAATACGTATTATTGAAGCTAACTCAAAAACTACCCAAGCAAAGTTAATAAAATTTATATGGGACCACCTCTGAAGTATGATCTACCAAACAAAAAAATAATCATCAAAATCTATTCATAATTGGCGAAGTAATCGCGTAACAAACATACAAAAAAAAAAAAAACATACAGTCGAATTGAGAACCTCCTCCTTTTGGAAGTCGGTTAAATAAATCCTGAAGGTCAGTGTAGGTTATGAATTTTAAAAGACATCATGACCTAAAACAAAATTCTAAGCACATAGTCATAAACGAAAAACTTAGCCTTACAACAACGAACTAAAAGACTAAACTTAATTAACAACTTTCGGTAAAATAACTCGAAAATTCGACCCACATAACGTCAAGGATCGGAACCAAAATGTGAGTTCAAAAGGAAACTAAGGAACTATAAGGTGTTTAGCATTCACCTTTGGCGCCAACTATTTTGTTGTTTTATAGTCCGTACGTGAGATGGCACCGCTATCGGTAAGAAAACTAAGTGGGCGCAGAAGGACCAGTTTTTTTAGACCGCTAAGAAAAAAGAGGGGCGAAAATAATAATTGCATTTTTAAATATTTCTTAAAATAAAAGGATAAAAAAACATTTAAAAATATAAAAAATAGAGTTCCGCCGGTGTTGGGTCCAAGCTACTGGTGGTTAGGGCTGCAGAGACAGGAACCTCCTCACAATGCGAGCCGTATCGAGGAGTACTGCCTTCTGAATCAGGCGTTTGATCCAGCCGTCTAACGAGAGCCTCGAGAGATGTTGGTCGAGGCTCTTGGCAATTAAGCCATTGGCTGATACGACTATCGGCACAATGATCGTTGAGTCCACATCCCACATGTCGACAATCTCGCGAGCCAAATCAAGATAGGTACTTGATTTGTTTGTTTCCCGTCATGCGGGACCGTTATGTCAATAATCATTGTGCGCCGCTCTACTCGCTCCACCACCACTATATCAGGTTTATTAGCAATAGTGGTCCTATCAGTGATGATGGATCGATCCCAGTACAATGTAATATTTCCATTTTCGAGAACTGGGTCGGGCACATACTTTTAGTATGGCACTTCCGATTCCACAAGGCTGTATTTCAGAGCAAGTTGCTGATGGATAATCCTGGCTACAAGGTTGTGTCTATGCAAGTACTCTTCGTTAGCTAGACGAGAACACCCGGAGATAATGTGTCGGATTGATTCTCCCGGACGGTGGCATGCCCGACAGATGTCAACCGTGCCATTCTTCACAATAAATCTCCGGTAATTGTTCGTCATCATAACTTCATCCATAATTGCACAGAAAACCTTCGGTTTCCCCAAAGAGGTCACTTATTTGGTATTATTATTATTCTACATATAAATATTATTAGTTGGAAGTCTTTGTCTGTTTATTTTGTAGAGTTACAACGTAGTAATAAAAATACAAAGTTAGGTGTCCTTTAAGGAACAAAAATCATTTCTAAAATAATAGACAGGTCTTTTAAGCTTTTTACAGTTAATTTTGTGTCTGGGCTTATAGATAGTGCAATCCACGAAGACGCGCCCCACCCCGCTCCGCGCCGTACTAGAGTTCAGTTCACAGTACAGTAATCGCGGAGTGGGGCGCGTCTTCGTGGATTGCACTATCTATATATCTGAATCAAAATCTTTAATTTGTGAATGGGCCATTTATATTTTTATGAGATTCCTGAAAAAATGACTGCCATACTTTGTGGAACTTCTGTCTTTTACAATTTTGTGAAGTTCTGAATGTCTATTTTTTTACATGTTTTACCTTTTTTGAATAGTGATGTGTTAACGCTTACAAGTACGTGGGTACATTATAAGGTTTATTAAATTTATTTATTTATTCAAATCACAATATTAACACCTTTACAGAATCATCCAAGGCGATGTTATAAGTCACAACGTCTTCACAAATTAAAAAAAAAAGGTTGCCTTGTAAGCAGAATTACAAAAAAGAAAACTAAGTAATGCAACAATTATTATAAACATGATAATGGTAGTTACATGAGATGACTCCTTACAAGTGCATTATATCAAACTTTAACAGCCGCAGTACCGGTAAAACCTTACACTATCTCAAGATGAAACCGAAATTTCTGAAAGCCCTGCCGCACATCTCAATTATGTGTTTGTGGAACGTCAGCTCAGATACGCTGTGCTTTGTGAAACTTTTGTCTTTTATATTTTTGTGAAGTTCTGAATCTTTTGATACGTTTTACCTTTTTTGAATAGTGATGTGTTAACGCCTACGAATACGTGGCTACATTATAAGCTAAACACTTTAGGGTTAAAAGCTTTTTATTTGTATACCTTGGGATGAATAAAGTTCTAAGTGACTTGTGGACTTTGACAGAGAGTGGGACCTTTTTAAACAAGGGATGTTATGTTTTCTAGCTCGATAAATGTGACTAAGAATTTTCAAGTAGATAACATAAACATAACATAACATCACGCCTCAAACCCGAAGGGTTAGGTAGAGGTGTACCTATGGTATCTTCGCCCACATTTCACCAGTTATGTTTAAATCCCATGTAATAATGGGGTACCATCAACCGGGCACAAATCCCGACTCCGAGCTGTTACTAAGAGATTCCTGATGGAAAAACCCAAAAACACTTTGTCCGACCCGGGAATCGAACCCAGGACTTCGCGCTCAGCAGTAGCAGTTGCGACCACTAAGCCAACAAGGTAGTCAACAATGACATGTATTTAACTCATTTAACTTCATAATAACTATTTATATCTTTCAAAATAAAAGCTGAAAGTAGATTCAATGTTTATTATGAAAACTTCCTCGATTACAGCTAAAGTAAAAAACTCAAATAGAGCACGAATTTGTAAACAACTAGGATGTTATTCGTTTTCAGTGTAAACACTATTGCGTATCTAGAGGGTTTTTTTATTTCGAATTGATGCCTTAATAAAAATAAAAATAAACAACTTAGTAGGCAGGTATACAAACAATATGAATCACAATAATTGACGCAAGAACACAAACGTGATATGCAACTGAATGATCTCCTCAGGGGTATCAGTGTATAAGGACAATGATTGCAGTGCCCTGACGTTCTGTCAGTGCGTTCAAAACGGACATGATTGTGCTCATTCGTGATCAAACGTGAACAATAAGCATTTGTGTTGAAATAAAACAAACAACGAAAGGAATTAGAACTGTAAATAGCCTAGGAGTTTGTAATTTTGTCAGATTTAACAGAATCTTGCTTGATATCCGACTAGTCATACTCAGCTCTTCTCCTCGACATTTATAATGCGCACGGCCAAAGTGTGGAACTCTCTGCCAGCGTCTATGTTCCACATATAACCCATCAGCCTTCAAAGCAAAAGTGAACAGGCATCTTCTGGGCACACTCGTTCCATCATAGACCTCAACCATCGCTTTCCATCAGGCGAGATCGAGGTTCAGGCTCATTGGCAATAAAAAAAATGGTTCTAGAGGCACAGTCACTCTTATGTGATCATTATAATAATAGTCATCCAGACCGAATTTCGGCCATAGCGACCAATATCAGCGCAGACCAGATGTCGGTGCGGGAGATATTATAGTGCACAAGTGTGTGCGCAGACACAGGTTCACTCTCTCTTCTCTCACTCTCATAGTCCGATGGGACGGCATTCCGACACGACCGGAGAGGGAGCAGGCGCAGGGCCAACGGCTTTCGTGTTTTCCGAGGCCCGGGAGTATCAAATCGCCAACTACCAAACTCCGGGCTGTTACTAAGAAATTTCTAATGGAAAAACCCAGTTATACTTTGCCCGATCCGGGAATCGAATCCGATCTCCACGCTCAGCAGTCGTGCTTTCGACCATAAGACCAACGGGGTAGTCAAAGCATTATACTTGCTTATTAAATCACGTTTATTTGTGTAGTACTTAACCGCTGTTCTATCTCCTGTTACAGTTGACTCTACAATGCAACAGTCTGCCGCTCGAGGAGACCGTGGTGTCTGTGTATACCACGCACCCCACCACCATGGGCACCAACCCACCCATAGACGTCTATCACCAAATTGCCAACAACATTGCTGAGAGAATCACATCGCCTATATACAAGTAAATAATCTTGCTAGTATAATATCACAAGGACCTTAAAAGCTTTTTTTTCAATTGTGTGGTTTTTGTATGACACTACTCTGTACAACATCATCATATAACCTAATGGAAGTTTTTTAAATACCTATTCCTAACTATAAAAACGTAGCTTGCCCCAATCTAAGGTCAGTCTGATTTCTAATACATAAAAATTTTCGCCATTTCCAGATTCCTCGGCTTAAACGGTACAAAGTCAGAAGAAACCACAAAATCTGTGGAGAAGATCGAGCTTCGAGGCGACCAAGACTTAGCGGAACCCGACATGAAACCAATTGATAACGATATATCTAAAAACAGAGACGTCGAGGAACTATCAGTTGAAAGCTTAAGGAAAAAAACTGAAAAGAAACCGGAAAAATTAACTCTATATCCAACATTTGTGAAAGCCAGTCAATCTAGCAAGCCGGTTGAAGCTAAGAACGATTCATGGAATGAACTAGAAGACCCATTCGATTGGGATGACGAAGAAGTTGCCAAGCCTAAGGAAGGACAATTCATCTACTTCTTGGAACTTATCGGAAGCACCATTCAGTTGCTATGGGGTGGTTTGATGGCGTTGTTTAGACCGAATTCCAGTTAAAGATCAGGCAAAAAAACGTTATAATAGGTCAAAATGAAAATCATATACGTTTGTTTGTGGCTTGGTTATCAAATGTGATAGTTTTGGGATAGGCCACAGAGCGTTGAAAAAAGATAGAGATGCTTCTTAATGATGATAACTTATTGTATATATTATCTACACATACTTTGATTTTCAATAAACTGTCCTAATGTAACACAATCTGTAAACTGTGGTGGTTTAAATCGAACTGCCAGCCCTGCCCTGACCCTCAGGTCAGGGCATCTCTTTCTTTAAACGCTCTGTTATATGTAATTAAGCCTGATTAACAAGTTGTGACTTAATTGCCTGTGGCGTACCATAAATTGAACCAACAAATAAGTTAGTTTGTATCAATTAGTTGCTTCAATGTTATTGTCTGCAAGTAACCCAAACTTGCATCGTGTCTATAGGGCTTAAAGGTGAACGTCCACTGGTCCGCACCGACCGCAATGCACTCACGGCACGCAACGGATTTTAGTTTGCTTTGTATAGAGAAATAAACCGAGTGCTCGGTGCAGGAATGGACGCAGTGCTATATGAATTTAGAGTCGAACAACTCCATACAGTTTAGACAGGGTTTACTCTAGAACTGCCTTCCAAATTTCCTTTATAGTGAATGTCTTTGTACCCTGCACTTACATCCAAGTTGTGATACTTGTTTACGACAAGTCCAGTAAAAGACTTGTCAAAAACATATCGTGTATTAAACATATTGTACTTATTGTTCACCTTGTTATCATTTCTGACTAGTTTTGTACACAACTAGTCTTTATAATTTGTTTTAAGTGTAAACGATAAACGAAAAAAGTAGACTCAACAAGTTGAATACATGTGTTTATGTCTTGTTTTGAACCCGGGTTTGAGTTAGTTAAGGTGCGGTCCTGGAGGGGTATGGTCAATTCTGGACCATCAAATTGAACTTGAAAATCCAGAATTGAGTTTTGTAGACAGAAAATTTCGAATTTGTGTGAGATTACAGTCTGTTTTATTTTTGAGGCTAATATCATACTAAGTAGGGTTTTAAAATAAATATCGAAATCGTTGCAAGGCTCTTAGTGACTATTTTTAAACTTTTTTTTTAGAATGCTTTTATCTTTTTGTACCTGTATTTCTGTTTAGTTTTAATATTTTGTAATTAATACTTAAAAAACGGTGTTAATAAACTACCTATAATTTTGTACAAAAAATGTAAAGTGGGTGCCATGAAGTGGGAAATAGTCAGAAAAATATTTTTTGTATTGTATTAACGAAATCATTGAGATTATCAACTTATCTATAAACAGTGTAAAACAAAGTCGTTTTTCGTGTTTGTCTGAAAATTTATTCCTGAAGGCTTATATTTATATATATTGCTTTAATATTTAACTTAGAAACAACAACAAAATCTTGATGTTTTGACATGTCGCCACATCAGTACGTTGGACTCGTGTGAAGCAGGGGCGGATCGATAGTATTATTATAATTATAATGTAATGTTGTAAATTAAAGGATTTATTGAATGTATCAATCTATTACTACTGTTCCTATATTTATGCCTCCCGGGATAAACAAAACCTTATCTCTCCGATATTCATAGTTTAAATACCCGGAATAAATCTGGCAGTTTGAGTACTTTATGCGGCCTATCCAAATGTCCTTTCTTTGGTATTGTTCCTCGAGTTGTTGAGCTCCTTAAGTTCTGAGTTCAGCTACACGATTACTGACAAATGCTTGCATTGACTGAACTGCGCCACTTAAATCTGTATAGTTCTTTCCTCAAAAGACCATTTTAGACACTAATCTATATGGTCCTCAAATGATCTGACCATGATTATGTCTGGACTTTAATAGAGACTTTGACCCATGAGTTTGTGTCGCCATTTCTTAGGAGTATTCAGATAGGGATATTTCGACTACATCTTATTCTTTTCTTAGGTTTTTTTTTTTAATATGACGTGTAAAAGTGATTATCTGATATCATCATTATTTACGGAATAAACAATTTCATTTTATTTCATCTTAGTCAGGCCGCCTTTGTTCAAGGCGTCATGATCATCTTTTTGCCCTCTTCTTATGTTATTTGGAGTCGGTGCAACTCGTTTTCTTCTTCAATTCTTCCCTATTGATTCTTGCTTCTTTGCTCTTATTTTATGTTTATTATTGTAATCATATATATATATTATTTATACAGGGTGGCAGGGACATTGACGCGAAAACTGTTACCAATGATTCAGTACTTGATTCTGAACAACAACGCAGGGGGCGTTAAAATTATTCCATACGTTTTGACCGCGTAGGTATTGCACTTTTCTATGAAACAGCAGATTTTTTTTTTAAATAACCGGCGTATAATTTAAACGCGTTGAAATTATTCGGTTCAGAATCATGTACTGAATCCATGGCTTCGATATTCCTGCCACCCTGTTTAGATAAGTATATGCTTTATATGTATGTATTTATTGTATAAGTACCTAAATGGTACACCACTGACTACCTGCAGTATTGTCTCTCCTTCTCTCTTTAATCTATCCAAAGGTTGTCTGTAAAAGATCGCTTTTAGTGATAAGACCGCCCATTGTAAATTTTTCACATTTGTATCTGTAAATTTTAAAGAGTATTCTATCAGTCTACCTATGGTTAATAATTAGATATGATTTAGCATTTGTTATAAATAATACACAAGTGGGTACGTATAGTTGTACTGGTGTGGCCAAAGGTGCCAATCTAGGGAACATTTGGAAGAACTGTGGCATCTGACGAAATACGAAAATACGCTGGATCCGTGCAGTAGTTTTTTTAATCTTATATGTGGCGCGGAAACGAGGTGCATTGAAAACCGCGAAAGCAGTAAGATCGATGCTTTCGAGATGTGGTGTTAGCGGAGACTACTTCTTATACCATGGACCGCCATGAGACCGAATGAATCCATACTAGAGGAACACATCATTACCAAGCGGTTATCTACAATATGCCAGGAGCGTGCGCTCAGCTTTTTTTGAAATATTATGCGTTCACATTTACAGATTATATTACTAGGCCGGGTGGAAGGAAAACATGCTCAAGGCCGAGCACCGCTGGTACCAGTACCAGGCTAATCAGGTATTGTTGACATTCCACTATCAAAAACTCAAAAACCTTGGGGTTTTGGGGCGGAATCGAGTCGAAATCAACACAAAATTAATACATATGCACCTAGCGATGTTTTTTGTCTACTCTTATCCACTACACGTATCCGAATCACGCCAGAAATACATTGTTCTCATGAATATTCACAGAGCACAAACATGTACTCCTGCAGTGTACCAACAAATGTAGTTACTTCTGTCCACAGACTATTACAGACCACAAATTGTGCGCCACACTGTTGTAGTTACGGAATGTTTAATTGTTGAAACTACGACTCAACAGCGATTGCTATGGTATTATTAATAGGTACTGTGTTATTTACTATTCAGTCTGTGCTTGGTTTAAACTAAGATTCGCTTTCCGTTTGGTGCAAATAAAGTGCAGTCTCTAAAGTTGTTATCTAAACCTGACTATAGGACTGAAACAACTTCTGTAGGATAGGACTTACTTCAACACTGTAGGACTTAAACAACTTCTCATACAGAGGAAGCATGAGCACTTTGTTACGGATTAGTGATATGCGGGTAAATAAAAAAACTATATCATCGTAATAAAAACCCCTGGGGTGATCATCTTTTGGTGGTTTACTGTTGCAACCTTCAATCTAGTATTCCCAGTCCTTCAGACCATCACAACATGATATCTTTACATCGAAAAGATAAAAAAACCATAATAAGTACCTATTAAAATAAAACTAAATCTAGCGACGCAACAGATAAAATACATGACTAACAAATAGGTACAGACAGAACCCAGACGTCTAGGTCAGGCAGTTTTAGTTAGCTGTTTAAAACTAAATGAGATACTTGAATAGTCAATGGTCTAATGGAGGGTAGAAGATGCTTTACGGGCAATATTTAACTGATCCTCTAAAAAATTATTGACTTTCTAATGATGAACACTTTAAAAAGAAATATAAACGTCTAAAAACTTTTTAGGCTTCTAACAGATGCTCACTTTATTAAATAATTTTTGAAGTGAAAATTTCTTTAGGCGCGTTGGGCATTTTTGAGACGAGACTAAACCATTGATTTCGCGACACTGTTACGACTTCAGCTTTTGACCATTAAAAAGACATCGACGCGTTGATTACCGCGGTGCGTCGAGTAAAAGGCATCAACGCGTTGATTACCGCGAAACCGATTTTTTTTTCAAGTTTTCACTTTTGTGGGCACTCCCGGAATGCCACTGGCCTTTTCTCACTGTTCGCAATAATTAAGCACTGTGGCCAACCATGCATGACATCCAAGTTAGTCGCAGTTGCTTGGTTATTTAGTAGTTTAGGTCCCCAAAATAGGGATTATTAAAGGTTCCCAAAAAGAGGCGCAATCATTATATAAGAGTGTTCAATAATATTTGTAGGAGTGCAACATGAGAATTATTTGAAATTCGATTAAATACATAAGTACTTTTATATTTCTTATAAATATAAAAGATTTTATGGAACTCTTTCTGTCCAAAAAATATTACTACAGTGAAGCTTTTTTCAACTTACTTCATAATTATTCAGTCCTTAATCCTTTTTGACTATTACAGAGTTGTGCCTTAAGAAGTGTAAGCTTATAATTAAGTGACGTTAAGATACGACTTACTGTTTGACAAGTAAAAAGATCTTTGTATTTACATTTAAATATGACTTGGCTGATTTATTTTTTGGCTTTAGGCAGCTGTCCCACCGACGCGACGGCGAGGAAGCGACTAACTATCGGCTATTTTCTCGCTCAAGAAACGTACAATAGATCTATATAATATTCCGTGTAAACAAAAGAGATGCATAATATTAATAGTTGATCGCTGACTGTTCACACCGCCGGCGAGAATTTGCTCCACTAGTTTGTCGCTAAGCGACAAGAACTAACTAATACTCGCTCAGCGATACTTGCTCAGCGATTCTGGCTTGGCAGTCAGAACTCACACTGAGAGACCAAACAGCGGTAATTTTGCCTCGAGCGAGTGGTGTGAGTAGTCGCCCGTCACACTCGGACACTTGCTGACAGCGACAAAACTATCGGAACTACACACTCGCTGCTCGTAAACTCGTTTTCAGTCAGTTCTACTCGCTACTCGTTAATCGCTGCCAGTGGGACTGCTATCTTAGGCAGGCCTATCCGACGAGCAGCGAGTGCACGACGGCGACGAGCGATTACTCGCTGGTATGCGTTTATACCCAGCATGAGTCTCTCAGCGAGCGATTTGCCCGCCAAGCGAGCGGTGCTGAGCAAGAGCTCCCTTTGATAGCTCTTTTCGCAGCAACAAACGATTGTTCTGCCGGCGGTGTGAACAGTCAACGATCAACTATTAATATTTGTATCTCTTTTACTTACACAGGACCTTTTGTAGGTTTCTTGCGCGATAAAATCTTTGATAGTTACTTAGTCGCTTCCTAGTCGGCGGTGGGTCAGGTGCCTTAGGTTTTGGAGTAAATAAAGGTCGTGAAGGCGACACCGTTATTTACGAGTGATGGAGCAGACTATGAAATTAGGATATTTTCTTTATAATACCGTTAGTCCCACATTGACGGAATTGATACAGAGGCACTAGGATGAACGTGCAAAGTAATCGAAAATGTAACTATCCTATGGCATTTTGGTTTCAATTTTAGCGACCAACACAATTTATTAGTGTCACTAAAATCAATCTGCCTAGCTTTCTCCAACTATATTGGGGTCAACTTCCAGTTTACCCGCATGCAGCTGAATACCAGTATTTTACATGGAGCGACTGCATATCTGACCCTTCCTACAAACCAGTTATTGGGTAACACAATTACCTACCCGTACCGACTGTCAAAGATCTACCAATGACAGCCGGGTCCAAAGGTTTAACTTGTTTTCCGAGGCATGGAGGGTTCTGAACATTAATGAAGGGCACCCATCCACGGATCGACCGCGGCGTGCGTAGCTGAACCTTCGATCGACCCGTGTCTGTTATTATTTAGTTACGTATATTATGAATTAGTAATATGAATATAGTTTTAAAACTACTCGTAAGTATGTAAATGACAAGTATTTTCAAATTTAAAATCGTTCGAAATAAAGTTTACTCCGCGTGTTTGTGCTAGGGACACTGGACATTGATATAGTCAGCACACATGTCAACAGATTTACTCACAAGTAAATAATGCTGCAACGTACGAGTAGAGAAAATACTGACCATAGAGGGTCAATGAAAGGCTCACAATTAAGGCTATGCGAATAACATACAATCACCCTAACATATTAAATATGTTATCATCAATTAACCTTGGCGTTGTAAAACAGATAATTAAATTCCCTATGTAAGTTCTTTTCAGGTTTCGAAACCAAAACCTAAACGGTTCGTACGGACGTAAAAATATCGCGGCGGGATTTTATCGCGCTCTGGATTTCCAACTCTCGGTGTTGAGCCGAGCGTTGAGAATCCAACGCGCTGGGACGCACTTTCGTCCCAACTCTCGGCGCTAATCAGAGCGTTGAAAATCCAGTGCACGAAAAAAAATCGCCACGGGAAAAAATCGCCCGTGCGAATCTGTTAATACAAAATGATTCTTGCCACCTCAACTCTGTGATAAATTACCATGATGGAATTGATGGATGATATTATTAGACCACACAAACGACTTCAAATTCTACCAATTCCCTTTTAAAAACCATAGTAAATCTAAAATCCCAATTCCCTGTTGAGATGACTCGGTCGCAGAGAAATCTATTTATTTTAATCGTATAACCGCTTTCGATTGACTGGCTACCGGTAATTGGATTTAGGAATCAAGGCCTAAGGCCGACTTGATGGAAAACTGGATTAGTTTAACTCATTTCTTTCCAATCAAATCGTATTGTTGATTTACATTTTTGATTATTTTTTGTGACGGTATTTCTTTTGTCTATGTAACGAAGATTTCAGCGTAATTTGTTTGATTCTACAAGATTTAATTAAAATTACACAAAACCTGAAAAGGGGTCATTGCACTCACCATAATGAACATCTATTACTTTTGGACCAGCCCTGAAATTGGGCAAAAAAAAAGGTATAATTTTTTCGACTTACGAGAACAGTTACCTATGTATAGAACAACGGATATTTTCGATCTGCTTTGTCGTGTTTTTCATCTGTCCTTTTAATTAGTAGCGTATAACGACATCCACGTTGTAATTAAATGTAAACACTATCTCATGTAGGTATATCAATAGTGAGGTAGCTGTCACTAATGTCAACTGTCAGTCACCACGAGGGGCGGGAAACGGTGAAATATGAAGCGGTGCTTGCACGAAAGGCGTGTGGTGACGAGCCAGTTTATTGATAATATTATCACCTCAAATATGGGATTAACAGAATTCTATAGAATGAAAGAAGATGGTACATACCTTTACAGCAAGTAGCCATTAAATTCTTCAGGTAACCACGAGTAGCGGGAACAGCAATTTTAATGCTAAGGTTTTATAAAACAATAAATTCATTTTCATATTTTTTATTTGGTAGTAGTATGTCTTATTTGTGTTACAGAGCGTTTGTAATATTATATTTGTTATTATGAAATAATTAAGAATTCATTAATTAACACAGGCTGAGTATTTGAATGAAAATAAACCATTTTTAATGCAGTAATTCTATACTTATATCACTTTAATTTTAGTATTGAAATAATGTTGTTCATTGAAGCTTGATTAATCTGATATTTAAGGCCACTAACTTTTCACATTAAAAAACTTTACTGTTGGACTGAGTTGGACTTATTAAAAGTTAATTTCCAATGAATATGTAAAATTGCTGCTATTCAGTGTGAAAGTCTGGCCGCACAAACTTCTGCTAAGTAGGTAGGTACTTAATACCTTCAAATATTTTATGTTCTAAGCCCTGTGTTGCTCTTAATTAGTTTTAATTCAGAGTAGGAAAACTAAAGCGCGGTTAAATGAAGAGCATTCGCAAAGTCAGGTAATGTTAAGATAAACATATATTTTTTTAAATTATTTAGTTAATTTCAAGTCATTTTGATACTATGAACGTCGGTGAGTGCGCTCTCTGTATAATCAAATTAAATTACCTAGCGAGACTCAGCAGTCGCGGTGAGAATCTATAAATAAAACTAAAAAAGTAAAATGCATGTGTAATGTTCGCCGTCCAAGGCATATTCTCTCAGATCCCGATGACCCCATAACCCTCCTCCAGGAGAGCGATAGGGCAACGAGTACACTACAGAAAAACAGACGCTTCCCGTCATTCCGACCTCGCAGACGAGGTCCTTTACGATCGCGACCGCCGCGGCCCCGAGTAAATAATACTCCCCCCCGACCCTTGCTCGATAACGAGGTGCCAGCAGTTGTTGCAGCTGTGCACGTAGCTTTAAATTCCCCGACTAATAATCATGATCAAAACTTTGATCCAGCCCGTCCCATCTTTGATGTCCTCCCTCCGGATAACGCCCTAAGCCGAGGCCCGTACCCCGCAGGGGGTGCCCTTAGCGAGCGTTTATCCTAAGCTTTAGCTTAGTTTTTATATGTGTGCCCTGGCTGGAGGCAATAAGTGTAGCAGCTTAATGCATCCACAGGATTGTCCGGTTCAATAGCTACGGTCGATAGAGACCAGCTATGAGATGCCCAACCGAAAAAAAAAAAAAAAATGCATGTTTTTTGGGGGTCAACGACCGTAGGCAGTTCAAGTCTGCGGAATTTTGCTAGCTAATTTAAATTTTACCTTTTATACTAAGTGCTCCAAATTTGACCTTGTATAGTAAGTACTCTAAATTTGACCTTGTATACCAAGTGCTCTAAATTCAGTGTCTAAAGGTACTGAACTGTAAAAGCTAAAAGGGTAAATGAATGCACTTTAACTAGCTTACAGCGCTTTAGTTCTAATTCCAACTAAAATCAGTACACCCTAAATAAGTATAAAATTGTTTTCTCTTAAATAATTGTATATCACGTACAAAAAGTAAAGTTTAAAATAATATGTCTATGATAAATACTTTATTTCGTTTAAATATAAATGCACCTTGATACCTGTGTCGGGTTTACCGACTCAGCTCATTCCTCCCTCCGCTCCGCTTAGCTTATTCATTAAGAGTTTGTTGTTTCGACAAAATGACATGGTGTGTCATGGGGCTTATGTGATAATAGTCTTATGTCTGTCTTTGTTAAATTGATTGTGTCTATTTAATTAAGTTAAATCCGTGCATGCATACAATTACAATTTTCAGAGTATATATAGGTATATGAATAATGTTTTTAGACTAAATTGAATCTTTCAGTTTTTTAAAAATATTTTCATTTCGTTCTTTAGAAGGGTTTAAAGTAAAATGATATAATTAATTTGAATTGAACGCAGACTATCAGTCTGCCTAAAATAAGATTAGATATTGATCTGTGTTCTAAGTTACATAATATAAATCCATCAATAGTCTGACGAGACATAATTACGCAGTTACATACCTACCCAAAGTAAATGAAAAAGCCTAGACAATTAATTGTTAAGCAAATTGACACCCTACTTCAATTATACGTGTAATACAACTGTCAAAGAACGACGGCTGTGATTTGATTATACGGATAATTTAAGTTGGTAATAAAAAAAAATACAATTACTTTTCCAGGCTGTACATCATTTGTAAAAGCAAGTCTCTTGTTCTAGATTTGTAGGTTCCGCAGAATTGTGTTAGACAAATTCTTTTAATTTCCAAAAAATGTTCATGTACAATGACGCCGGAGCAGTGGGTCTACTCCCTAAGAGGAATCCATAGTATCGGCCGAAGTTACGGGCGCGTCGTACCCCGTCTCACTTACAAACATACCGTAAGTGAGACAGAGTACGAAGTGCCCGTAACTCCGGCCGGAACTACGGATATTGCTTAGAGAGTAAACCCCCAGTACCGGAGCCGCACCGGCGCCGGACCCCAAGATGAAAAATATGCGGCGCTGGTGCGGCGGCGGTAAATTAATTCGTATACACAAACATGCGGTCCGCGCCGGTGCGGCTCCGGCGTCATGTACAGTAAGCCTTACACTATTTAACAAAGACAGCCCTTCTATCTTCTTTACACTTAATAGTTATACATGAGAGGTTGCAAGTATCTTAGCTCAGCCGACAACTTAGACTCGTCCTTCGAGAGCTCCTCCACCATCTCCTTGGCTCTGTTGTTCGCGTACTCATGTCCGCAGTCGTGGCGCTCCACCATCTTGGCTAGCGCCAGCTTGAGTTGCGCGCGCGCTCCTCCACTTGACGAGTCCACCATGGCTTTCATTACGTCCGGGGAGAATCCCTGGAAATTGTAGAAAGCAAATATATGAGTATACATATTACGATGGTTTTTTTTTGTTGGTAAATTGGAAACCAGTTATGTAAAGTGCCTTTATTGTTCCCGGACCATCGATTTTTCGTGACAATAGAACGCAACTTTTTGTGATAATTTGTAAAGAAATCGATCAAAAATTTCGGTAGGTTACAACTTCACAAGACAACAAAATAACAAATTTACATCTCTATTTTTACTCTCTTCTTCGGGGAAATTATGCGTGGTGTTAGGTATGTTTTTGTCTCTCTAATCTTGTAGATGTTGAAAATGGCAGCTAAAGTTCATAATTATGAAGACACCTTAAACAAATGAGTTACAAACAAGGTGTTTATTAAAATCAAGGCTTCAGAAACTGTTGTGGCAGCAGAGGTCGGAGAGGGGCAAAACAAAAACAAATTCTATGTAATGTTTGTGTTTACCACGCCATAACTTTAGGATTGCTATCTGCTTGATTGAATAAGATTTTATCTTGTTTGTTTATCCCTCTAATTACAGTGACCTTGTTTTGGCACCAGTGGAAAAATTGGTTGTTTACAGAAGTCTGCTTACGACACTTATGAAATGAGATATTAATATCAATTTTATTTTTATTCAAATGTCAAAATTGTCTTTAGCCAAACAGCAGTGGTGGCCTAGTGGTAATATCCGTGACTTACGGTCATGTGTTCGAATCCAAGAAGGCACTTTACTTTGTGTAAATTATTTCATCACCACTGCTCTCAAAACGGTGAAGGAAAACATCGTGAAGAAACCGGCATGTCCTAGAACTAAAAATTCGAAGACATGTGACATCCATCAACCCGCACTGGGTCCGCGTGGTGGATTACGGCCCACTCCCTCTCACAAAGAGGAGGCCTGTGTCCCAGCAGTGGGATCGCTATAGGCTGATAATAATTAGACAAAGACATTTAAATATACTTAAGATTTAAAGCTCTTTGCAAACAGATAATCATAATACTTCTAACATGGAGTATTATCAGAAACAGATAGAAATGGAAGGATATTGTACGGTCTCATGACGCCGTACATTTTTTCTGCTTACTCTGTAACCTACTATAGGCCAACGATGCGCGTCATAATTTAGCGTAATAAAATGACATGACTAACGAATTAAAATAGAGTGAACTTATAACTGTGTAGCTATCAACAACAGAGAGAAATAATCGCCTTCCACTCACTTACTGTAACTTACTTTTAACTTAAATAAACTTAACTATTTAGTGCAACTTAGTGGAACGTGTTTCTCTATCTATACTAACTGAACTTTCAAACCTTCACGACAAATCGGTGTACGGAGTTAACTACTACAACCCGTACAATATACGGATATTCACAGAGCTAGGACCTCTCTCCACCCTCCTTCCACTGCAAAGTAATTTGACTCATCCATCATCATTTTTTATATCCACATCTATTGTATTTTTAATTTTACACAGTATTCAGACTACATAAGTCGGGATGACTGTATTTTACGAGTGATCCCAATCAAAGTTTATATCTCTGTTTACAAAAATAAAAATAAGTCCCCAAAATACCATTAAATCAGACGAAGATTACGTTATAAAACCACCATAAAAAGGACCATATTTTAGAACAAGGTCTTTCACCCTTCACGGCTTTATTAGTGCCATAACCAGGGAAAATCGTTCGTAAATATGTTAGAGGACTCATTTTTATCATGACAGGACCTCAGAACCTTAAGTAGTAGAAACAGAAGGCCAACGGTACGTTTTTGCAAAATGTGCACACGCAATCACAGAACAAGAAATGTCGCGCTAAAGGCTTTTCCAAAAATGTTTGTAATTAAGAACTATTAATTAAGAATTAGGAAACATATGACCTCAAAAATCTGACATGTAAGGTTTTGGCAAAATACAAATGGCAGGACATTATAAAAATAGTGTAGTCAGTAGGAATTTTAATGAACCCTCTTCAGAAAGTCAAATTTTATCAGCTGTATAATTACAACCTACTGACGAACTAAGTCCTTTTTAGGGTTCCGTAGTAAACAAGGAACCCTTATAGTTTCGTCATGTCCGTCTGTCTGTCTGTTTGTCTGTCTGTCTATATGTCTGTCCGCGGTCTAGCTCCAAGACTGTTAGTACTAGAAAGTTGTAATTTGGTATGGGTATACATATTAATCATGCCGACAAAGTGGTAAAATAAAATTATGAAAATATTTTTTTTTAGGGTACTTCCCCTACACGTAAAGTGGGGATGTTTTTTTTTTTTTTTTCTATGTATCGTTGGAAAGGTCTTTCAAAAACATTGTGAGTGTGTTAAAACCATTTTTGAATTCAGAGATCCATTTGCGAAATATTAAGCTTTAAAGTGCAAATTGTTGTTAGAGTCAAGTGTCCCCCCCCCCTGCAGCTAAAGGGTTGGTTTTATGTATATAAAAAATTCACGGCAGTAGCTTATATAACGAATTTAAAAGGAAAACTATCACAGCTGAGTAGGCTTTACAAGTTAACGAGTAATAATCGACCAACTTAAATTTGCGGTTATAAAAACATTTTCACCCATACATTCTGTATCAAAGATTTTTTTATTCAACTACAATGTTAAGTTTGTTCTTGGGATAAATTCATCCCAACTACGGAACCCTACATTGTGCGTGGTCCAACATGCACTTGGCCGGTTTTTTATATCTCATGAGGTCTTATCGTTTCAGATTGACGTCTGAAGTCTGTGGGACTGTTTCCATTCTTATCTACGTAAGTATGGTCGCACTGAACCTTCTTACTTTGCATCAGAGCTCCTCAGATCTGTCCTAAAACATGTTATTTATAAAGATATTCATGAGGTCAATGTATGGGGAGCACAATTTAAGACCTCGTAAAGGCATAAAATTTTCCCAACTATGGCTAAGTAAAAGATTGGCTTGTTTTTGCTCGCAATTTAGGGCATCAATAATTTTATTATTTTGTTATTACAAAAACAAGGCCTCATTTCTTTTGGAGACGAGCTGGCTGCGGCTCATGGCATTCGATTAATAATATTTTTTTTAATCAAAATAAGTCACTGATAACAATTCTGAAAATCTGGTCTCCAGCAGCATCAATAAGCAATGAAAGCCTAGTTAGTGGTGTTACCATCGGACTACCAAGTCATAGGTCTCGAGTTCGAACTCAAGGCACGCACCTCTGACTTTTCGGATTCATGTGCGTACTGTATAATTATCACTTGCTTCAAAAAAGGTGAAGGAAATTATCGTGAGGAAACTGGAATGCCTGAGAGATATTTCTCGACGGCATGTGAAGTCAAGTCAGAGGCCCATGGGCGGCTTTAAAACTCTGGCACCAGGTTACTCACTAACCACACGAAAAGAAGAAGAAGCAGCAACAATACTTAAGGGTCAAGGGACTTCTAATGGAAAGGCTGTAATAAAACCTCAAAGATTTTTATAAGACTGATATTGAGAGCCTATTGAAAAAACCTTATTTTTAGGTATAGCTTTGGTCTGACAAGAGACTAGCCTTACCCAAAAAGGGTACCTGGCTAGGAAGTTCCATCAAACAGATTGCTACACAGCAAAAGAAAAAGATAAATTGCTTCCACATTATAAGATGTTTTATCAAAGTGAACGTAAAAAACTCGTCATCATTAACATGATGAGGAAACCGAGTTCCCAAAAATTACCTAAAGTATCTGTAGAAAACCCTGAGACACTCTAAGAGAAATACCTACTTTAACACGCAATAACAAGCGCCCAATAAAGATATATTTTACGATATTGTTGTAAAAAGTTTATCGCGTCGCAAAAGGCTTGTCCATTGACCGGAGGATAATTCAAATTTATTACCTTCTTGCTCTTCCATAACTTTAGAGTTTGAGTTAAAAGAGCCCGCCCTGTTATAATGTTTTAAGAAGAGCTTTGAGTAAAGTTTTTTTTATTGGTTTTCGTTGTCTGGATGGATATTATAGGGAGTAGGCTGGATGTCTTGAAGGATGCGATGTGAGTCAAAAGATAATGTGTAAAGTAGGGCAATCAAGATGGTTTGCACGTAATCTACCTTACGAACAGCGCCTGAAAGACCTTGGCCTCATCACACTAGAACAGCGTAGACAAAGGGGTACGCTCATTAAGACAATTACTTACGGAACACTACGAAGTATCCAGCCTTTAATACCTTTACACACTGAAAGCAATAAACATTTGCGTAAATATTCCCTAAACCTACGGCAAAATTCATCAAAGAAAAAGCGTTTGAAGCAATTCTTGCCTATCCGAGTTGTGACAGCTTGGAATAGGCTCCCGGAAAATGTTGTGACGGCTCTCTCATAGAACTGCTTCAAGTACCGACTGGACAGATGAAATATCTCGAAGCTATTTGAAATACACGTATCAGCTTACTAGCTGCTAGTGTGTCTTACCAAATAATAATAATGGTTATAGAAGAGGAACCTATCAGACTCGAAAAAACAAGGATATAGAATACTGGCTAATAATTCCATCTAAAATAAAGACAGCAGGAATGGAGAAGTTAATAATATGCTTGCTTCTGGACACAGTTAAAGTTCCATTGAACACAGCAAGCACTTTTAAATCAGAAGAAAGTAGTTCCATTTGGTTTTTAAAGTTCCAAACTTCAAAATGGCCGATATTGCCCTTATTTACTAGGTTTCAAAATTTTTATTATATTTATTAGATAATATTTTATTGAAAAATTAAAGCGGTTTGCGATACTATAATAATTGCTGTAAATATACTAAAAATAAGTGTTTATGAAAGTCTTTTGACCAATCAGTATGAAATCTTTATCAACTAAAAAGGTAAATCATCTCTTTCCTTGACAATGTCATTTAGACGTATAGTTTAGGAGCTAGCGCAAGATCAATAATTATGCGCAATATAGGTAGTACCTCATTACGGCGGCCCAGCAACCGTTCCACAGACTGTTCAGTGCGGTATCGTTCGGAACCTTAATTGTGTGAGCCCGACTCGATCTAAGTCAGTATTTTTTTCAGAATCCTAATTTCAAGCCAATAAAGACAGTTATAGGAGAAGCAATCGAAAACAATTTTTTTTTATTTTATTTTTTTTCTGTAGGGCATCTCATTGCTGGCCTCTGAGGCCATGACTATTTAACCGAGCAAACCTGTGGGTGCCTTAAGCTGCTACACTCAAAGCCTCCAGCCAGGGACTTATAAACTAAACTTATAAACTAGGTGAACGCTCGCTAAGGGCACCTCCTGTGGGGTACGAGCCTCGGCTTAGGGCGTTTACAGGAGGGAGGACATCAAAGATGGAACGGGCTGGATCAAAGTTTTGACCATGATTATTAATCGGGGAATTTAAAGCTACGTGCTCAGCTGCAACAACTGCTGGCACCTCGTTTTCGAGCAAGGGTCGGGGGGGAGTATCATTTACTCGGGGGCGCGGCGGTCGCGATCGCAAAAGACCTCGACGGCGAGGTCGGAATGACGGGAAGCGTCTGTGCTTGTGTCCTAGCGTACTCGTTTCCCTACTAGACTCCTGATGGATGATAGTCGGGTCGTCTGAATATGCCTTGGTCGGCGAATATGACTGATTCTACTTGGGACATAATTGGCAGCATCGACAACCAGAGGGTTGCGATGTTGAGGGAAGCGCGTTTGAGGAACTGATGGATGGTAGGGATTTTAAGATCGATATGGAGGCTCTCGTTCCTCACGAACCAAGGGGAGCCGGTAGCTCCACGAAGGAATCGATTTTGGTCCGAAAACAATATTATAATGCTAGGTATTTTAACGGAAAAATGTTCTCCACTTCGACATTTGATCAGACAATCCAGTGGCCTAAGGACGAACGCGCGGAGTAAATGTAACGTAAATACGAATAAGTTTGAAATTGAATAGAATCGTTTATAACATAACATCATGCCTGTAATACCCGAAGGATAAAGTACAAGTGTACCTACCTATCCCTATTAGAAGTGTATCCCTTTACATGGGGTACGCTTATTGCATATCAACCGGGCATAAATCCAGACTCCGGGCTGCTACTGAGAAATTCCTGATGGAAAAACCCAATAACTGTTTCCCATACCTGGGAATTGAACCCAGGACCACATCCTCAGCAGTAGCACTTGTGAACACTAGACCAATGATACAGTCGAGAATCGTTTATATGAAAATAAAATAATCGATAGTTGTATTGTCGATTTAAATGTCGTTCGACTATACGTTTACGATTATGTCGCGCGTTCGTGCCGGAGTCTCTGTTCAGTCGCTCGGAGCTACAAATTAGATCATATATGACGCATCGCAATCAGCTGAATACAAATGTAATATTTTATATTCTACAACGCTTTATTTTGTAAATTGTCTGTACAAATAGAGCAATGAAGGATGTTCTGTGAATAATAATGATAATATTTTAGAGGTATGAGGAACAGGGAGGAATCCTCTGACCAGATGGATGTCGTGTCTGGTGGGTAACTGCCCAACGATTGATGTCGCGGAAGTTATATACAGTGTGAGTCTTTATAATGTGCACATATTGAAAAGAGATCTATGCTTAATTTTATCGACGGAAAAATATTAAAAAAAAACTGTTTTTTTTTTCATATTTTTTTACAATATTCGTAAAATTTCTCAATAAGCTGATCTCATTATGTACCTTTTAAAAATAAAATATGTATAAATAATTTTTGTTTTTTTAAATATTTTTCCGTCGATAAAATTAAGCATAGATCTCTTTTCAATATGTGCACATTATAAAGACTCACACTGTATATGGTGTTCATGCGGTAAACTCTAATTGCGCGATGCAGGATTTGTGTGACGTCAGGATTTTGTGTGACGTCAGGTGTCTTTGATGCGTAGTTCGCATGTGGCGATGTAGATGCCGCCACAATATTATTGTCACACCTATTACTGTACATTGAAAGACATCAAATATCTAATATAGTATTATGGAGGTTGGATGAGTTCATATATGAATATGGTCACGCCTCATAGTATGCATTTAAATGTTTAAGTCATTAACACAGGTATTTATACATGTTTGATGTCAATAACATCATCAAAACAAATGATATTTGAATGACTTATAATTTCAAGGAATTTCGATTAATCAAATTATATCAATGTGTCTGTCAATTGATTATATGGGTTTATGTCGAACACCGGACGCGTGGTTTTAAAACGCGCTCTTTGACCATACATACTATAATCATAGGTACTATACTTAATTTTATAAACTAACTGACCCGATAGATGCTGTCCCATTAAAATTTCAGTAGTTCACACAAAAATCCTATAGAAAAAAGCAAGATTCGTTTTTGAAAATTATCCGGGAAACTCTTCCAATTTTTTTTTCCATAAAACCCTAATTCGGACTGTAACGAACATTTTAAAACAAAAATAACATTTTAAATTAAATAAAAATAAACAAATCGGCCCAGCCGTTCTCAAGTGATAGCTTAATAGGTATCAACTTTATATAGATGTGAAAGTAACTCTGTCTGTCTGTTTGTAATTTTTTCACGCCTAAACGACAGAACCAATCGCTTTGACAGTTATTATATATATATATAGCCTGGGACTTGAAAAAGACATAAGCTACATTTCATCTTGGATGTTTGTTTAAAAAAAATAAGAAATAGAAAATACACGCAGATGAAGTCATGGACAACAACTAGTATTTAATATATCACAATCGATCAAATATGTGGCGTAACGCGATGCTTTGGGGAATTAACGCTACATAGAAAATCGATCAATCGTTGGGTTCGGAGTTCGGTTAACTGAAATGTTTTGGGTTAGTCGTGTAGAGTTAGAGTAAGTAGAGAAGTTACCCGGTTATTGCTTTACAAATAAAAACTGGAGCAATTAAACGTACTCTACAAATTTCTTATTTTAACCTTAAATATTACATAAATCCTATGACACCAATACTGTAACTTTCCATTAGTGAGAGAATTTTAGGAATCAGTTCAGTAGTTCCGTTTACTCCCTTGATACAAACTCTAAAATGTTTCCTCTTTTTATTTTTTTCTGTACATATGTACAGAAACAATTCTGCCCACCGACTTGTTTACTCATTGTGCTATTTTATTATCACAGGAGTAGGTAGGTACAATGAACAAGCCTGATCCACTCAAAATGCTGGGCAAAGGCCTATTTTATCGTCAGGGCATTAGCTCGCTGTTTCAGACGTCGACAACGAGAAATCTGTGTCAAATGCAATACCTCTGGGGACAAATTATTTAGAACTAGATGCAAGAAGGGTGCAGGGTCAAGTCATAACACGCAATTTAAAAAGAAGTAAATAACATACCATAACATCACGCGTGTAATTCCCGAAGGGTTGGGCAGAGGTGTACCTTGAGTAACACCCACATTTCGCCAGCTATGTTTAAGTCCCATGTAATAGGGGGCGAGCCTATTGCCATCAACCGGGCACGAATCCAGACTACGGGCTGCTACTGACAAATTCCAGATGGAAAAACTGCAGCTGAACAGCTGTTCGTTCGTTACGCATCACTTGAGAACGGCTGGACCGATTTGGCTGTTTTTTGTTTCTAAATGTTCGTAACAAACTGAATTAAGTTTTTATGGAAATTAAAATCGGAAAAATTGCCGGGAATATTGGATTGATGAATTCGAGAAAAACTGAAAGAGCATTTTCTATGGGAATTTTGTATAAATTATTGAAATTTCTTCATTCAAAACAGGACAACGTCTGTTGGGTCAGCTACTAATCCTATACTATTAAATGAGTAATATTTGTATATACATTTGTAATCACGTTCTCGAAAACGTCTCTAACGATTTGGATGAAAGTTGCAATATAGGGGTGAAAAATCGATCTAGCTAAGTCTCTTAACTGGAAAAATTCGTTTACTCCGTATTTTCACTCGAGCAGAGCTCAGTCGCCCAGGTAGTAATTATACAAAATATCAGTTACTCACACTATAATCCGATAGCCTCTGCCTCTTTGCATCTCTGCTCAACAGATCATACAACAGCAACAGCCTCAAATTCGACCCTGACAGCTTTGCCTTCGTTGTCACCGGCTGACTACCCTGCCTCATGCCATCCCACACATCCACCACCTTGTCATCATGAGGATCCTTCGCCATCTTTATCATCTCCCTCACATCATCAGATAGATACTGCAGATTCTCCTCACTGATATCATCAATGACGTAACCATCTGACCGACTGCTAACTTTGACGTCATAGTATGGAGGTAAGTACGGAGGTGATTCTGGACTTGGTTCGACCAAAGGTTTGATTTGCTCATGTTGGACAGAGAGGAGAGGTTCTTCCGTCCTTGTCTGCTGTGGTTGTAGGATGGTGTATTGGGCGTCGTTCTCAACTGGTAGAAGGACGAAGCGATGCTGCTGTGGATGCCAAGTGAACCTGCTGATGGATTTCGGGGGGGAGTTTGGAGCGTAGAGACCTGGCTTGTGGTGGGGGGTTGTTATTTCTGTCCTGGAATTTGAATTGGTATACTATGTTAGTTTTACAAATGTTTAGCCGATATAACCTCCGTATTATAATATAATTATGGAAATTTACAACTTCTGGCGGTATTGCTTTAAGATGGTTTAAAAGAGTTATATTTTTTTTATAAATAAAAAAGCAATAATGTGTCGACGTAGTAGTTATATCGATATTTAGCTATTTCGATTTCAATAAACGATTTTGCCATGAAATCAAGCGATATTTATTTTGAACAACAACTTTTAGAAAAATTAAACAATTTTTAGACTTAGACTAAATATTTACAAATAACTTGTGTATTATTTACACCTAAAACCTAATTTATAAGTATTTACAGTTCAACTGGGCGATTCTGAGACACACCTAAATTACTATAAACCGGTACCATTAGGCACCTGTCCCACTGTCAACCATTAGCGAAAAGCCAGTAGAGCTAGAAACTAGTTAGCGATCAACGAGCGGCGAGTATGTAGTTTAGAGAGTTTTGTCACTAGACTATGCACGAGTGCGCGAGTGCGACGAGTCTAGTTACTTGCTGGTATGCGTATGTGGCAAGCAAGAGTCTTTCAGCGAGTGTTCTGCTCGCCAAGCCAGCGTCGCTGAGTGAGATAGTTCTCTTGTTGTTGACAAACTAGTGGAGAGAGAGTCCTCGCCGGCAGCGGCAGTGTGAACAGTAAGCAATCAACTATTAATTTATGTGTCTCTTTTTATCTCTTTTTGACATGGTCCCGTGTCAAAAAGAGTCTACATCTATAGTAGGTTTATTGAGCGAGAAAAAATAATTGATAGCTAGTAGCTTCCTCTTTAGCGGTGGGACAGGTGCCTTAAAAGAAAAGAATAAGTATTAGATGACAAAAAATGACGTCACGATCTACTTTGATAATAGGTACCTGTTCACTTCCACCGTTACCATTGCCAATACGTGATGCGAATTTAAAAAGTAAAACACCGTATTATCAGGTTGTCAGTGCTTTTTTTTTTTGAGAGTATCGGGGACCGGGTCTGGTTGACTACCTTTTCACTTATAGATCTATAGTTCTTGTGTTTTAATATTTACATATATAAAAATTACTTTATTTGATAGTGACATTATTAGTAAAATATTGAACATCTATATATATCATTTAATTTATCATAGTTTTTGTTATTTACTGGTTTTTGCTGAACAAGAAATCTTAGTCAACCTACCCACAGGTCAGTTAAGTTGGTTGGGGTAGGTTGACTAATACAATAAATAAGTAAGCAGTAATTATGTAAGTGTCAAATCATGAGAAGGAATGAGTACCTAATTAAACAATATTTATATATTCTGTACCTCAAACAGCAGAACAGTGGAAAAGGATGTTATAAATGTGAATAAGGCGAAGGATGTGTCGGTGTGTGGTGTAAAAATTAATGACAAGAGTGTGGAGCAACTGAATGAGTTTGTGTATTTGGGGAGTCTTTACAAAAGATGGAAATATTGATGAAAATGTGGAAAGGAGAGTGAATACGATGGAATGTGAGTGAATGGTGCTGTACATACGATTGTGACCAACCATTTGAGGGCCAAAAAGGAATGGTATGGAAATTAGTGTTGGGTATAGCATGAGAGGCATGAAAGTAGAATAAATGCTGTGCTGTGGAAATGCGTTCCTTGCGAGGCATGCGGGGTAACAACATGATAGGCTGAGGAATGATGCGATAAGGCAACGTTACGGTTTAAAAGAAGATGGTTGCAGTGTGAACATTTTTAAAGAGTATATAGGTACTCTTTAAAAATGTTAGTTATTTTGCTTAGATGGATTTGTCATGTTAAGAGGTTCAATGACAGGCAGCAGAATTTACAAAGCAGATGTGAATGAAAACGCCGGGGCCCTAGAAGGACATCGTGACAATAATACTTAAGTGGGTAACGTGTCTTACGTTTACGTTACGTTAACTTACGTTTACGTTACGTTAACTTACGTAACTTCTTGTTTTGTAAATTCTCGAAAAAATTAAGCATATTAGACATTGTTTAACAATTTAATTTTTATCATTTTACTTTATCACAAATGCCAAAATTATAGCTTCCGTGCGAAATAAAATACTAGTGAGTTTGGGTTTCTTACATTGCCCTGAAAAAATAAGCAAAGTGTAGGTACCATTTTTCAATTATTCCAAAAAGTAATCCAGGCCAGAAACCAATTTATGTAAATCAAATTGAATTAGGTACCTATTCTGTTACAGAAAAGATTAACTTTTTGAAAGATTAAACTGTCGGTCTATTGTTGATTTTCTTTTGTTTTTAGGAAAATCAGATTCAATTTATTTTTGAAATCGATATGACAGTTACACATTTATTTTTTATATCTACCTGAGAAACAATTTGTTTTGACTCAGGCCTCCAATAAATAATTAATAAGAATTATATTCGGTGTAAAACCTAGCAGTGCCCATTGCCCATTCTGTTGTTCCCATCTAAAAATAATCTTATAATTACTTATCACACAAATTATGTACAAAACTGACTATGAAAAGGACAGTTTATCAAAAGAAAATCTTACTTGAATTTAATACAAGTTAATTTTCTTCTACTTACAATGGCGTATGTCCGACAAATTCACTGAAATAATTGTGAGCAGAAGAAAATCATCTTTCATAAACCAACCTCTTAATTAGAAATATGGTCGAAGTACTTAGTTATATCCAATATAGTGCAATTACTGGTCCTTTTCAAAGTCAGTAAAAAATAAAGCCTTTTTACAAAGCAACAGTAACCTCTTAGTGGTAAACCCATTCCACCAGCTATTGGTAGGCTTGAAGGTCACATACGGTCTTGAAGTTGTGAACCAAGTTGTAGGCCTCGTTGTGGGCTTCGTCGTAGGCCTCGTCGTAGGCCTAGTCGTAGGCCTAGGGGTGGGCTTAGTAGAGGGCCTCGGTGTGACGTCGTTGGTGACTTCGAACGCCATCTGGTCTGTGAGGTGCGCTATGACTTGCATCGCCACTGGGAGGTAGGAGTCTGATAGTTGGACCTGCTGTTTTGCAGAGTCTACCTGCAAAGAGAAGAAATTTGATTATTTTCTTTGCCTCAAAATCAAAACTTATTTATTCAAATTAAGCTGAGAATCAGCACTTTTTGAACGTCAAAATTACAAAAGACAGTCCCCCAAAATGCCCGCACTTCACCAATTCCTAGTGCTTTAGCTGGGAAGAAGAAGTGGCGCAAGAAACTCCCCAGCAGTACAACTGTCTGTTAATTAAAAGAACTTGCTTCTATACTATGCAAAGTAATTAACATTTCAAAACAAAGAAACACAAAACATTAATTTGCAGTACTATGTCAGTTAGCACACGCCAATACAAAACCGTTTTTAGAAACCATTGTTATTGTGATAATTCCTTTACAAAAAGAAAAATGGAACCAGATATGTTGTAGTTAACAATGACACCATATTGCGATATTCATTATTTGCAGGTATCCTCATAATTTTATTAGAATACGTACAGGTGGGCGCTACCAGCACCCACCATATGTCACTTGTTATGTGTAAGTCACATGAGTACAGTAATTTTGTGTGGGACTCTTAAAAATGGAGAAGTTCACCCCAGATTGACTGAAAAGTCGCACAGAACGAGATAAACAGAGAACAAAAATTATTTCCGGGCAAATTAAAATAAAACCACACGTAAATAACATTTTTGACAAATCCTCAAAATACCACAATAATTCAATCCTTTATTTAAACAACAAACACTAATGATATATACGATAACTGACGTGTAAAAATAAGTGTGTCACCAGTAAAAGTGAAATCATTGTGGTGTGCAAAACAATGGTACTACATCAATGATATTATAAACTATAGATACGTTACCCGCGCTCTATAGTGGCAAGATGAATGCAAGGTAATTACCGGACTTCGATTTAGTCGCGTACCAACCAGTGCCGCGGCTGTACGTGATATTAAAATAACTTGTGTGGATAACTTCCTAAAAATAACAAAAAAAAAATGCCGTCCTGTGTTTATAGGAAATGTAAAAATTATACTGCAACTGTGAAAGATAAAAAAGTATAATTTCATGCGTAAGTATCAAGAAAAATGTATTTTATTTTATGTTTTTCGATGCCTTCTAATGGCGGCTGGCGCTTGAGGTAAGTCACGTGCCGTTAGGGGAAGATGGGGTACTTTGCATCAGTGTGTGTAAAACCTAATATTGCGTTCCAGGTATTTTGAAATTAAATGGTTTTGTTGACTAGATTATCTATCCGACCATAGAATAAAAAATCCACAGAGGACATTAGACTTTATTTGAGCGTACAAATAGAGATGTAATGCCAAATGGCAACAACTGTCCTTTACGGTATTGGAACATTTTGTTGCGTATTGGCAACAACGGTGCCTGAACGTCTCAAATGTCTCAAAATGTCCAAAACGGTGTGTAAAATGTCCAAATAAATGAGAGGAAATTTAATTGTAATTTAATTTAACCGATTGTTGTACTTTTTATTTTAAATTTTTAATTATTCACATTTTTTTAATAAAGACTTTTATGTTTATAATATTGTATTTTGTTTTATTTTAAGTGACAGTAATTACCTACTCTTGCGAAATACTGCATTCATATTTAGATCGAAAATATTATTATTTTACCCGTAAATCTACTACCAGATCAACACGAGAAAATCGAGTGTCCATTTATTCCCCATATGCCTCCTTTTGTACACGTTTGGCCAATGAGCATACACCACAGAATGACAACGTAATTAAAGAAATATATTTATCTCTCTCTAACAACAGGAATTCCGTAGATGACATTTAATTTTCTTTCCCTTTCTTCGTGCGTCTAAGTAGCTATCTAGCTACCGATAGTATTTACGCTGTTTTCGAGTGCCGTGATGTTCATGCATAACGCGTCTATTTATATTACGTCATTGTACTACATGAACGAAAGTGACATCATTTAAGTGAATAATTCATTACCTCTAAAACCCATTAAATATAGTTTTATGGCAGCCGTTCAATCTTAGAAAAGCTAGAAATCTAGTTTTTGTTAAAAAATACAGTATAGGTAATAATAGTGATTTAAAAAAAAATTAAAATAAAATTTACTTGAAAATAATTAAAAATTCGTTAAATAAAATTAAACTTACCTGACTCAGCGAAGATAAAGAGAGCACCAAAAATACCGCGTGCCGAATCATTTTGATATCTGAAACAAAATAAATTAATATAAAACACCATATTTTAATTAAAATTGTAATAACATTTTTCTTCAATCCCGCCAATTGATGTCCTGTCAAAAGTGTTTTTAATTTTATTCCATAGAATTAGTGTGTACTACATAGTTCTATGGAATTAGTATGTACTATATATATAAGCTCTATGATTTATTCATCGTCTGTTTATTTTGTATGTGGCCAGTGCCATTCAATTTTCAAACAGGACAGGTGGTAACAGCTTAGAACGCCTACATCACCAAGGAGGTTACAGATGCTTTCCAACCTTATTGACAAAGTTGAAAAGGCTAATTAATTAGACTTTAATTTTACCAACACTGCCCAATTAGCAGTAGTGCTCCTTACCAAGAGAAATAGATCTGGTGTACGTAGGTACACTACTGCCTGTAACTTCTTCACAAGGTAAAGAAAGAAATAAAAACATTTATTTGGCAACAGTTCGTGAAACACAAAATACAAATACAAAAAGTGAAAATAATTTTCTAACAACAGTGTATTCCTCACGGCTGCCCCAAAAAGGTCCATTTCAGCATTAATAACAGACAGATGCTATCTGACGCTCTGGTTTTCTAATGTACCTTTAGGGACACATGACGGATAAGCAACAGAAAGTTTAAATATACCTAATACAAAATAAGTAACTCTATTATCACAAACAAACCATTATTTTAACCTACTTTTCCAAACAAACTCCTTTCCTGCAAAACCGAACCTTAAATCTTCGCCCTGGCAGAGTTAACCTGTACTTGTGCCGACATTGTACTTGTACAAGGAGCTCGTAAAGCTTCGCCCGTAAACTTTATAACCCGTAAAGAAAGACGTAAAAATCAGACAATGTCTAAGTGAGAGTTAGGTGTACTCACAGTTGTTGTTTTGGTGATGTTATGGGAGTCTTTAGGAAATATTCAGTTTTTGTCGGTATTTTGCTGTGTTTTGGGTATATAAGTACTCTTAAACATTGATGGGTATTCTCATATAAAAGGTCTCAGCAACAACTTGAATTTGGAATCGTGCGCCATTTTCGACTATTAATTTGAGTCAGCCATATTTGATATTTTTTAATTAAAACATAGACTTGAAAATGGTGCGTTACAGCTTGGAAGAACGATTGTTAATAGTGAAAACCCATTATAAAATGGTGAAAACTGACGATGAATTTTATTCCGCAACAAAATCATCTTTAGTGACGAGGCTCATTTCCACTTCAATGGCTTCGTTAACAAGTAGAATTCTCGGATGGAGTGATGAAAATCCACATGCCTTTCAAGAACTACCGTTACATCCTCAAAAAGTGACAGTTTGTGCTATGTGGGCAGGAGGGATAATCGGACCGTACTTATTTGAAAATGATGAAAAATGTACTGCAAAATTTCGTTAAAAGAATGCATTCCTGCCAAAAAAGCAACGATGGACATTTAACCGATATTTTGTTTCATATGAAAAAATACAATAAAAGTAATGTACATTTATTATTTATTAATATATATTAATAAATAAAAAAAAAAAAAATACAAAAAAAAAAAAAATATTATATATTATAGATTATCATCACGCTTTGCGAATAGATTTAATAAGATAATCAAAACAAAATATGTAAAACATAGTTCAGAATCAAATACATTTTCTGCGCATTTACATTTTTTTACAAATAAAGACGTTACGTGTCCTACAACACGTTTCTATTTCAAGCAATTAGTATTTATTCTGAACATCTCATTATTATTTTATTCCATTTAATTTTTCATTGAAATCGTCATTTCCTTATAAAATCAGGTGGGCAAGGACCAATGATCTATCAATAGGTAAGTACCTCATTTATTTTCACATTATCTTGCAAATCCCGAAAGATTGTGAAGGTTGAAAGTTAATGTGGTTTGAATCGGCCATGCTCTCGCTAATTACCTTGGGAGCAGTTACAGGAATCGAATCGATGAAAAGATTTTCCTTAAACCTTAAACCTGTACAAACTCAAGTTGCTTTGTATTCCCAAATCGTATAAGAATTTTCTATTGAACCAACGTTTATTCGGTACAGGCAAGATACTGTAGGCCTTCAATATGCTATCAATTATTCTCATGTGAAGTGATTTGAGTACAGTACCAACCTGTGGTTATTCTATATAACCTCTCGCCTGTATTGCCCGAAGGGTTATGCAGAGGAGTACCCAGTACACCCTCATTTCGTCAGTTATGTTTAAGTCCCATGTTATAAAATTCAAAATTCAAAGGTCATTTATTCAAACTAGGCTGAGAATCAGCACTTTTCGAAAGTTAAAATTACATAAGACAGTTCCCCAAAAACGCCCACCAGCAGCACAGCTGTCTGTTCAAGTTAGAGAAATAAAATGATTGTATACAATAGTGTGCAAAATTATTATGCAACACAAAAAAAAATATATTTTAATTATAAATTACTGGCCATATGTCAGCTAGCACACGCCAATATACCAACCAAAAACAACATTACAACAAACATATAGGGGGCGAGCCTATTGCAATCAACCGGGCACAAATCCAGGCTCCAGGCCGCTACTGAGAAATTGCAGATAGAAGAACCCATTATCACTTTGCCCGATCTGAGATTCGAACCCAAAATCTCACGCTCAGTAGTACCTAGCGCTTGTGAGCACTCGACCAAGGAGGCTGTCAATGGTGATGGCGGTTATTCTAGCCAACGACAAATAGCTACTCGGTTATACCTAGGTAACTTCTTTAGCATAACAACAGATTTACGAATCAGAAATTTATTTACTGCCTCATTGGTCTAGTAGTCGCAAGCGCTACTGCTGAGCATGAGGTCCTGGTTTCGATTCCCGGGTCGGGCAAAGTGTTATTGGATTTTTCTATCTGATATTTCTCAGTAGCAGCCCGGAGTCTGTATTTGTGCCCGGTTGATGGCAATAGGCTCGCCCCCTATTACATGGGACTTTAAACATAACTGGCGAAATGTGGGTGTACCTGCTACAGGGACACCTCTGCCCTACCCTTCGGGGAAACAAGGCGTGATGTTATGTAAATTTATTTAGGTTTTAGAAACCGAGGGTAACTACGAATAAGACTACCTTATTTTATTTATAACTTAAGAGTGATTTATAAAATTCACGATTTATCTACTGCAGATAGCAGTTCTGCTGGCATTACAGCTACTAAACACAGTTATTAGAACACAGGTACAATGCCACAAAATTATTGTGCGCGTGGCCAAAATTGGAACTAAGCCGGCATTTTGTTTTGTCAATACTATTTTTCTGTGATACAATTTCACAAATCAACATGTTTACCAGCAACCCCCCAGTTAATGTCATTCAGGCGTCAAAATATCATTAGAGCAGCACTACATTCTGTTGGAATCAATTTAAATCTTTTACAGCACGCTTATTACTATAAACATTCGCCACGTCAATTTAGGTAAACATTTTCATTCACAAAAAGAGATATTCTTTCAATTTACTATCAAAAGTTACCAAAAAAAATGCCAGCACGTCTGAGTCGACACATTTATCCGTCGGACAAGCTCCGAACAACCCTAATGTGATGAAACAGAACACATTAAATGGTGCCCTTTATTTGTACGCAGTTAACTCAGTTTTCATGTTTATATTGTTACGGAGCGAGTAAATGCCTCATAACACGGAGAATATTTAGGTCCTGTCTGCCAGAGGCCAAGATCTTAATGACTTGTTTGCTAAAGGAAAAACATCATAAGTTTGCCAAATTATTACCATGTAGGTGCCTAATTTATACAAACTTTCTCACCCTGTTTTATCTGCTCAGAGGAGGCTTAGAAACCTCAAAGAAGAATCTATCATAGGACGATATAAAATGATTTTGTTGATTGTGATGTCTAATTGATTTTTGGGTGACGTCTCTGAGTGTGGAAATTGTGACTATATTGTTGTATTGGTACAAAAAAAAAACAAATATTAATAGTAAATAAATAACTCATCTGGCTAATCTTTTCACAACTATGTTGGGATCGGCTTCCAGTCTAACCGGAGGCAGCTGAATATCAATATTTTACATGGAGCGACTACTTTGCTGACCTCCACAACCCAATATGGGTAACACGATACCCCTTGGTAAAACTGTATCTATTAGAAACCTCCAAAGAAGGTATCTTCTAAGTTGCAGTACATAACGGAAGGATGTTAGTATGACAAATCGACGTAGAGCGTCGTTTTGATAAAGCCAAAGTTTTTTATTAACCTGGTAGGCCGTATTTACGCCAAGGTATGTATAATACGTTTTCTTTTTTAGATTTTAGTTGTTTGTGTTGTGTTGATCTGTCAATAACGGAACCATTTCGTGTCTTACATTTTATTATAATATATACATTATTAAAATTAAAGACGCCTTTTGTGTCCATCTGTGTGACCGCGTTGTTGTTCTAAACTACGCAATGGATTTTGATGTGGTTTTCACCATCAGTTGGAGGTTTATATTAATGTTAAACTTACATATAAATACTAAATATCGATGTTTTGTCAAATCATTAAAACCGTGCGAAGTAGGGGCGGGTTGCTGGATTTTTTTATGCGCCTTTGCTCCCGGGTTATGCATTAATTATTATTAACCGACTTCCAAAAGGAGGAGGTTCTCAATTCACGTAGTATGTGGATGATAAAATATGTTAAGTTCCTGTCACTGTTATTTACATAGCAGGTAGTGGTATTCGAATTTGTGTGGGGTAAATACCACAACTGAAAAGTGAAAAATAAAAACTTTTTACAAAAAGAAAATCAACCGACTTCCAAAAACAAAATTCAAAACCAAAGACACCGACTTCCGAAATGATTAAGCAAAACAACAATAAATACACCCAAGAATGTCCTATTGATTTTAAATGTGCGGAGAGCAATTTCTCACAATGTACAGCCATTTCTGGGTCATATTCTAAAACAAGTTTGTATATAAACATGGCTGTATCTAGCGATTCCTGTGCCGACCGTTAGATAGATCCGGTTTTATGGTGAAGTGGGCCAGTCCTTGTAAACGCCATTATTGTACTATGTAGCTTGTTTCCGATAACGTTTATGGTAATCTGGATTTTCTTGGGACTTAATCCTTATTTTGTAGATTAAATAATATAAGTTTATTTTTAAACATTTTTGTTACAGATTGTTGCGGTTAATTATGCAAAATTATGTTTAATTTGCAACTTTCTAATTAAGTTTGTTTATTATTTTGTTAAATCAATATAACCTAACAAACAAAAGCTAATTTTATCTGAAAATATTGTTGAAAAGATAACTAATTGTTAAGCAAATGCCTTATGTAACGTAATTAAAACAATATTAATTTTACGACTAATTAGCCCAGAACAGTGGCGTAAACCACTGAATATTAATTTTATAGTATCAATAAAATTAATCTGGATTCTGACTAGTAGGTATAACATAAGTAAACAAAACTGATTCATAGAAATGGCTGAATATTTAGTTGTTTGTAGGTGTTACCTAGCTAGTACCTATGTATTAGTTGTTTGTAGGTGTTACCTAGCTGGTATATATTATTAGTTTGTCGGTGTTACCTAGCTAGTATATTATATTATTTGTTTGTCGGTGTTACCTAGCTGGTATATATTAGTTGTTTGTAGCTATAACCTAGCTGGTATATATTAGTTGTTTGTAGGTATAACCTAGCTGGTATATATTATTAGTTTGTCGGTGTTACCTAGCTGGTAAATATTAGTTGTTTGTAGGTGTTACCTAGCTGGTATATATTAGTTGTTTGTAGGTGTTACCTAACTGGTATGTATTAGTTGTTTGTAGGTGTTACCTAACTGGTATGTATAAGATGTTTGTAGGTGTTACCTAGCTGGTATATATAACTTGTTTGTAGGTGCTGCCTAGCTGATATATATTAGTTGTTTGTAGGTGTTACCTAGCTAATACAGGGTCAAATTAAATTAGCTAACGAAACTTGATGGGTCGATCGATATCTAAATATGATGAAACGAAAAAAATAGGATTTAATGATTTTTGTTTTTGGGGTCAACGACCGCAGACTACCTGAAATTAAAGTATCAGTTGAGATAATCTGAATGTTTTGTTTTATCGTGTTAATATATCAATAGCCATCACAATTGTGAAGTTTACACAAAAAAAACCTGTTTTTAAACTGTTATTTCAAGGAGGTAACTACATACGGTCGTTGGCGTTGTCACATGTTTGGATATATTATATCCCATCACGTCCGTGGAGTTTCGCTTGATAATTCAATTAGACCCTGTATAGGTACATATATCAGTATTTTCAATCTTATTGGGACTTATATGTTTGAGCCGTTTCGTTTTGAAACACTAGGGCCATGGGGTCCGAATGCCCACTTAGTTTTTCAAGACATCGCCAAGCGGCTGGTCGACTCTTCACGTGACCAGAGGGCTGGCCTATTCTTTGGCCAAAGAATCAGCATTTCCATACAACGTGGCAATGCTGCCATCTTTTTGGGCACTTTTCCTGTTGACAGCGATGCGGACGAATTTGTGAAAATGTCCTATGATTATTCCCCCCCTTTTTATACAAAAAAGTACATATTATTGTTATTGTTATTGATGTGTTAACATATCTCGGAACCATGGTGGTCTCGGTCCTTTTGAAGGCGTACGAGGGGCCGAAGCCAACTCGCAGAGGCCCCTTGACCAATTTTAAATGGAGTGAGGCAAGTGCACCCAAGGACAACCCCCGGTTGGTGCAAGGCTATTGCAGAACATGGAAACAAAACATATTGGACTATGAGTTTGGGTGGCTATAGTCGATTGGTTACCTAGAACTATGGAAGGCCTATGTCCCCTGCCTAATCAATGTTATGGAATACACGGATAAAATGGCAGGGGGTGACTTGCACACTCAATAATGGGCCCCCGAACATGGTCGCTAGCACAAAGGGTCGTAGCGACAAGGGGGCAACATGTCCTGAGGTGCTTATGAGGAGTGAAGAGGTATTCCACGGCTATCAAGACAATCCAGGAAGTACGGTCAAGATCCCTACCAGCATCTTACTGGAATATTTCCTTCCTCCGAGCGAGCACGTTTGCTCTTGCGAATCTCCACTCAAGCCGACCAATTAACGCAAAAATGAGCTGGGAGCTCCGTTCCTCGTCAGTGTTCACTCCAGCCGGCCAATAAAGGCAAGCCAGAGGTCAGGGACAAGACTTCTCCCGGGAGATAGGGTCCGTGGGGTCGCTACTGCCCAACAGCTCGCCACATGCAGCCCTGCGGGTTTTTGTATCTCTCTTGGTCTGGCTCCTCATCCCAGACCTGTTCCGGCAAAGTAAACTCTACCGGCACAGACCTAGAGTTCGGAGCGCGCAAGCCCCACCACGACGTCAACGTAGAGATACAGCGGTGGGGTTATTATTATTATTATTTTAAGTCTATTAGTTTTTAAGTCATGTAAATACGTGTGTGTAAATAAACAAATTTCAAATTAAAAACGTTTTTCTCGTGAAATAAAAATTGTAACTCTTAATTAAGCCAATCCAATAATAGCCTCGTGTAAATAGAGACAGTTCACTGCATTGAATTGTCTTCAAGCCATTTTACCTTTTCATTTTACTGGCTTAATGGATTGGTTTAGTGCATTGTCTCGGGGATTGGCCCCGTCTAAATGGTCCCTCTCATAGTTTACTGATTCATCAATCTCTTAAAATGCAAGTCATTAATCAAACCTCCTTCAATTTAAAAAAGTAAAAGTTGGTAAGTATCATAAACTCCTCAATTCTTCCTTATTCCTTCCACAGATTACTAACACAAATTGCTGGGTCGTTGACAGTCTTATTGCTTTTATAAGCCAAAATGGTGGCGCCAAATGCAGGCCAATTTACCAGGGATCCCTAATTACAGACGTCAGACGGCCATATTATGAATACCTTTTGCCTGTCCCAAAATAAAATGCCAAATAATTTCAATTAAGAATAATTATTTATTTTTATTTCGTCGGCAAATGCGGACTGCCGATTATTAATTAATTTTATGCCAGGACTGATAATTTCATTTTGCAGAATTCTCTTGGTACAAAATGTATTTAATTTTGCTTATATTGAAGCTTTTAAGGCTTTGTTACGCTAAATTGTTTTAATTTAACATGTTGATTAAATAATATTTTGCTGTCCCGAAATGTGCTGTGAATTTTTGGTTTGGTTAAAATCATGTTTGTATTTTAATTTTCCAAGTATAAAAAGGGTTAGGTAGGTACTATTTTCGTCTCTATGTATTTTTGTATGTATATTCGTCGACATTTTCATCAATTATAGACCGATTTTAAAGATTACTTTTTTGTTTGATAGGTTATATTACTGAGGTGGTCCCATTTATATTTGGTCAAGTTGTGATGAGTGGTTTTTGAGCTAGATTCAATAATATGTATTTCCACTTTGTGTATGTTGATGATGTTATTATACCTTTCACTGTTGTTTTCATAGCAAGTAGTTTATACATGGGACTTAAACATAATTGGCGAAATGTGGGTGAATTTTAGGTACAACTCTGCCTAACCCTTCGGGGATTACAGGCGTGATGTTATGTGTGTGTGTTGTGTAGTTTATACCAATTTGTGTGGTGTCGGCAACTAAAAAGTGATAAATCTAAAAAGTTTTTACAAAAAAAAAAAAAAACGACTTCTAAGTATCTATTCTATCTCTATCTCAAAAAAGGTTTTTTCTTTCTGCAGGCGTAGCAGCTGCATGACCATAATAGAAACGGGTTTTGTCGACGGAATAATATACAAAATGACAGATTGTGATGTGAATCTGTCATTTTGTCGTTCTGGGTCTTCTTGTTTCTTTCTATTCATGCAAAGATTAGTGATATTGTATGGAAATAGACATGCTGCACGACTACAAATAAGTTGGAATAAGGGCACGAGGAGGATGCTGATGATCTTTAAACTTTAATAACAAAGATCTTTATGGCTAAAATAATTAGGCATCTTATTTTTTTTTTTGTTTCTCTAAGCTTTAGTTTAATATCTGGATAAACAAAGTAGTCAGGTTGGGTTATGTGCGTTAAATGACAGACTTCCCATGTGAAATACAGCCGAACCTAAAGATTACAAGCATTCTCCAATTTAGCGGAAAAATACTTGGTTTATACCAAATCCGTCTGTTTTAGCTAATTATTTTGTAAATGCTAAATACTTATCTAAACAGACGGATTAGATTTTTAATAATGACTTTAAGTACCTTATATAAGTTCTCAATCGCCAACCCGTCTTGAGCAAGCGTGGTAATCAAAGCTCGTGCCTTCCCTGTATGAGAAGAGGTCTTTGCCCTGCATTGTGACAATAATAGGCTGGTATTGTAATTTATTTTAGTTATAACTCTTAATTAGTATGCACTTAAACAGTGTTTAGTGCTAAAACGTGCTTACGAATAGTGCTAGAATAATCAAGTACTTTTACTTCGAGTATTTCTTTCTAAGAATTCTTCACAGCGCGGTGTTTTATGAGAATTTTTCCTTGTGAGGCTTTCAACAATAATCTCTGATCGCTCTTTCCTTAACCAAGTCACAAAGCCAATTAAAGATGGTTAGAACAGCACCAGCATCATTTCGCCAGTTATGTTTAAGTCCCATGTAATAGGGGGTGAGCCTATTGGCATCAACCGGGCGCAAATCCGGACTCTGGGCAAAAAGAAAAACGGGGAAAATTGTGGTAATCGTAATAAAATGCAAAAGTCTATGTCTTTCTTTTATATTTTCCTAGAGTTTTCTTCATCGTCAGTGACAGAATGTTCATAAATGAAAGTAGTACAACGACATATTTTTAAACGTAACTAGGTGGGGGAGCAGTGGTGGCCGCGAACTAAAAATTCGAAGACATGTGACATACACCAACCCGCACTGGGCCTGCGTGGTGGTTTACGGCTCACTCCCTCTCACAGAAAGTGGAGGCCTGTGTCCCAGTAGTGGGAACATTATAGGCTGAATATTTTAGGTAGGTTGATGGCAATAGGGTCGTCTCTTATTACATGGGACCTAAACATAACTGGCAAAATGTGGGTGTACTAAAGTACACCTCTGCCGAACCCTGGGTGGACAACAGGCGTGATGTAATGTTATGTAGGTATATACAATTGTACATACCATCATAACACAAATCCTGACTCAAACAAGCGAAAGTCTCATTAGAATTCGTACAGCACTTTAAAAGAATGTGCGAAGAATAGAATTTTACTTCTTTGCCAATATTAAGTTTAGTTGAACAATACTTATTTACATACATTCCCGCTTTCTTTTCGTATTTTACGACATCTACCGAGATCTAAGTTTTTTCAATTTTTAAGTAGACTTCTTAAGAACCAGGTAATTAGTTCCTATTTCACCAGATAAATTAAAAACTGGAACATCATTGCCGAAATACCAGAAAAAATAACGGGCGAAATGCGTGTCGGACCATGCACAATGAAGGGTTTCGTAGTTGGGATGAATTTATTCCAATTACAAACTTAACATTGTAGTTGAAAAACATGTTCTCCCATACATTCCAACTACAAATGAAGTTTGTACACACAATATCGAGAGATTTACCATGTTATTTTAAGACCATAGACTTCTTATAGATTTTCCTGTAATCTATGAGTAAGAACCATTCTCTGTGTTTTTTTTCAAAATTTTAGGCTTAGCAGAGGTTTGGAGGATTTGGAGATAAGGAGGCGGCCCGGGAATGGTAAATTTTCATAAATTTTCTTAAACATCTTTAAAAGTATTTATACTTAAATTATTTAAAAAAATATGTTTGAGACAACAAGCTCTTTCATTTTATATGTTATATGGTACAGTCCGCAAAACTTTTTTTTAATTTTCCAATTAGCCCCCGAAAAAGTGACCCCCATATTAAAAATAATTTATTTACGTTACACGCCCGTGTTTGGATCAAAGAAATTCATATGTGTACAAAATTTCAGCTAAATTGTTCCAGTAGATTCGGAGAAAATTGGCTGTGACAGACGGATTGACAGACACACGAGTGATCCTTAAAGGGTTCCGTTTTTTCCTTTTGAGGTATATATGATATTTATTTCTGTAAATTGGTTCGAAAAAACACTTTTACACGTCAGAAATATCCTATTTTTTAAAACTTGATGAGTTTGGTGTTTCTTAACCGACTACTCTGAGAAGAAAGATCGAAAAAACTCAGAGGTTACAGTCTCTTTTAAAGTCCAGACATAACCTTGGTCAGGCCGTCATGAGGACAGGTCTTCCAAAGTTTATGGTTTTTATCTTGGGATTCTCGTCCTTGTCATGAGTCCCGTCCTCCTGTCTGCTTTTAATAACAAAAAGTTATCATCAATCCTCTTTAGTATGGTCTTATATGTAAGCCCTTAAAAACTGTTCGTAAAAGCCCTAGTTTATATAACCATAGAGCCAAAATGTACCCTTAGAATCAAGTTAACGTGTACAGTGAACACACGTGTCGGATTTTTAAAACACCTTTGCTAAACCTAAGTTGAGATCTTTCAATACGTACCTAAAGAAATTAAAACTCCGCATTAGTCATGCCAAATATACAAACACAAAATTAGCACGATCTTTGTCAGTCATTGTAAAACCGTTAGATATTTTAATTCACACAACTAACATAAACGAAAACGTAAACAAAAACGCGATGAATCATGCAAAAAAAATTGATTCATAATATTCTATTAACATTAGGAAGATTTATAATCATTAGCATAATATTACCATAAATCAATAAATACAAAGCACAAATTAATTTAACGTTTTACTGTACCTATTCACAAAAAAGCGCAATAAAAAATAATTTATCAAAAACATACAAACCTTTTAACACACAAAAATTCACCAAAAAAGTTGAGGTTCAAAAATGGAAGGTTCGCGCGCGTGCGTCTTGCGCCGGCGCAGCTCCGCACTGCGCAGCATCCCCGGCTACTGACCCCGCCCCGGTCACCGTATGTATACAAAGTTGATGATACCGATCACGTCGATCATTTACAACCTGTTTTTATAAGAGTTTACAAAGGTTTTTTTTGTAGATTGGTAAGTTTTTCCTTGGTAGGTAGGAACTCACGAGTTTCAAATGTGTAATGTTAAAACACAAGGACAATTTATTTTGTTTTTTACACGAGTGGCCTGTGGGTGTCATACACGCGCCGAGCCTACAACGTCCTGCGTGTTCAATTTAATGATGCTTTTAGGATGCTGTTGAGGCTGCCATGGCGTTGTAGCGCTTCAGGAATGTTCGCGGAGGCTCGCACAGATGGTTGCCATGCCATCATGTGAAAGAAAGCGGCCTCTTTACTACAACGCCTGCATGGTAGTGATAACAGCAATCTAAAAATGATCGCTGCCAGACCGGACTGTCCCTTTCCGGGATACTGTGTGGGGACAGTCATAGGTCTGCATAAATAAATAATATTGTAAAAAAAATAACAATACTAACCTATTTATTTAGCACCATTGTTACTAACACCAATATACTAACAAAATTATGGAACTTAGTCTGAAATAAAGTTTTATTTATTTTAATTTAATTATGTAGCAAAACATCCAAAAATGTAATTGAATTTGTACAAAATTAAAATTATGGCAGATAAGTTAACTGAAAATAATCCGGTGGAAGAAGACGCAATAAGATATATAAATATATATTTATTTATTTCCTACTTACATCTATCATTAATCATTACAGAGTAACCTATTGCGATAGCATACTTATCCAACTCTTATCCTTACTTATTATTGACTTATTGTTTCAATAAAAACTGATTCATCATCATTTCCTTTAAATTTACAATAACAAAAAAAATACATTAGGTACTTGTTGCAGTAGTGGATTTTTAGCTTTTGTATTTCCAGCTTCAGTATTACTACCCAATTATAAAAGTAGGAGCGTAGTACTCGCAACCAGCGTGCGTGTACCAGATATTATGAACGTAAACGAGGTAAAAGGAGTAAGGATCGTAGCAGATGGAGTTCTGAAGTTTCTGCCTACCCCCATTGGAAGAAGGCTTGAGTTTATGTAGTAAGTAATGTATAAAAGTAACCTACACAATAACGTCATCAACATTCAAACCGTTGGTGGTATTAACTACTCTATTACCAATGAAGCGCAAACAGTTGGTCAGTTCATCGACCAGGTATTAGCATACAGGTAAAATTTCGTCGTCTTACACTTTAGAGACACACAGATTAGCGAGAAATATCTCAAGACTGACCAATCTTTTGTTGTATTTATGAGGTAGGTAAGGTTAAAAACCTAAAGGTGGACTTCGTGGCTAAATAATAACAGCCGCATGGATCGATCGAAGGTTAAGCTACACTTGCCGCGGCCGGTTCGTGGATGGGCATATCGAGACCCGTCCATGCCTCGAAAAGCACGTTAAACTGTTGGTCTCGGGTGTCATTCGTAAATCTCTGGCAGTCGTTACGGGTCGTCAGAAACCCAAAAGTCCGACAACTAGTCTTACCAAGGAGTATTGTTTTACCCAGTAACTGGATTGTGGAGGTCAAATAGGCAGTCGCTACAGGTAAAATACTGGTATTCAGCTGCATCCGTTTAGACTGGAAGCCGACCCCAACATAGTTGGAAAAAGGTAGGCAGTTTGTTTGTGAGGTTAAAAACCTGTCACAATACAGGCATTTTATTTATATTTATATAGCCATACAGGCAGCTCTTAAACATTAAAGAAAAACGTTGTTCGGAAACCAACATGTCCTAGAACCAAAATTCGAAGACATTTGTGACATCTACGAACCCGCACTGGGCCCTCGTGGTGGATTACGGCCCAATCCCTCTCATCAAGAGGAGGCCTGTGTCCCAGCAGTGGGAACATTATAAGTTGATTGTGTTATGTCTACTTACTTACCTGTAGGTTGGTACTTCCTCATTAGGCTAGTGGTCGTAAGCTACTGCTGAGCATGAGGTCCTGGGTTCGATTTCCGGGTCTGGCAAAGTGTTATTGGATTTTTCATCAGGAATTTCTCAGTAGTACCGGAGTCAGAATTTGTGCCCGGTTAATGGCAATAGGCTCGCCCCCTGTTACATGGGACTTAAACATAATTGGTGAAACACCGAGGAATACAGGCGTAATGTTATGTATGGTATTGTGGCGACATCTACAATGCCACATGCTAACTACGCATCAAAGACCTGACGTCACACAAATCCTGCATCACGCAATTAGAGTTTACCGCGCGAACGACATATATTTGACTATCGAACATCAATCGTTGGCAGTTGCCCGCCAGACACGACACCCGTCTGGTCAGAGGATCCTCCCTTTTCTATATAGGATGCGTGAACTTTACACCCTTTACCTCTATAGTATGTTTGTCCTGCTTTAAACAATTTTCTTGAGATTGGTAATCTGACCACCAACATAACCTAGAAACTTTATCAAAACTGAGAAGCGTTTAATATGCCATTAACCCCGTTAACACAAGGTCCTAAACCTTATATTATTAGGCAGTTTAATAGTGGCACACTTTAAGTCTACATTTAATCACTTTGTATCAACATCTGCCTAGCCTTTTTCCCAACTCTAATGGGGTCAGCTCTGTCTAACCGGATGCAGTTGAATACCAGTATATTTACCATTAAATCACCTTTTTTTTACTAAATTATTTTGTAATTGTAGCACGTTAATATGGTGTTATAATTATTATATTATTTTGTACTTATCAGCCCATATAGATATGTTCACTAGTTGGTACGAGCTAGAAATATAATAGTAGATTATACAACAAGTGAAAAAAAATTTTTTTTTCCACTGGTTGTGTAGGTACTCTACTTTTTACTCATTGACTGCGAGAAAATAAATAGTAGTAGTATTTTATAATCATATTTTTGGCGACAACAAAATTATCTAGGTACTATAATTGCTGCTTTAGAGGAGCTCGTGGCTAAGTAATAACAGCCGCACGGGTCGATCCATCAGGTTAAGCTACGCTTGCCGGGGTTGGTCCGTGGATGGGTGATCATCTTTACATAGTGAGACTCCTCCGTGCCTCGGAAAGCACATTAAGTTGTTGGTCCCAGCTGTCATTCGTGGATCTTTGACGGTCGTTCGGGTCGTCAGAAACACGAAAGTCTGACAACCAGTCTTACCAAGGGGTATCCTAATACTCAGTTACTGAGTTGTGAAAGTCAGACAGGCATTTGCTCCATGTAAAATAGCGGTATTCAGCTGCATCTGGTTAGACTGGAAGCCGACCCCAATATAGTTGGGAAAGGCCCAATGTAGTTGATTGAATTGCTGCTTTAGAACGAAATGATTGCGAAGTCAGTTTCTCATTTTCGTCACTGGAAGAACTCATTTTATTATAATTATGTTAATAGATTTTCCAATAATATAAAACAACCACGATAACAGACAGAAAAGAACCCAACTAAAATTGGCGGGATTAAAAAAAATAATTCGTACAATTCGTGCTTGTTCCAAATTCAAAATGTTTTTTTAAATGCCCGTTTTCGAGTGGCAATGGTAAAATTTCTTTACTATTGCCAATCGAAAAAGAGCATTTTATTCATCAAACAGTGAATAAAACTTTCTTTTACTCACTGAGTGAATAAAAACATTTTGAATTTGGAACAAGCAAGACCGATAAATAAAACGTGCTGAAAATACACACTGGCTGGCTAAATGAAGCTATGGAGCTATACAATTTTTTTTTTCTAAGCCCGCCAGTTTTAGTTAGGTGCTTTTCTATCTGATATCGTGGTTGTTTTATGTTATTGGAAAATCTGTTAACATAATTAATTATAATAAAATAAGTTATTCCAGTGACGAAAATGAGATACTGATTGCGGAATCATTTTGTTCTAAAGCAGCAATTCAATCAACTACATTGGGCCTTTCCCAACTATATTGGGGTCGGCTTCCAGTCTAACCAGATGCAGCTGAATACCGCTATTTTACATGGAGCAAATGCCTGTCTGACTTCCACAACTCAGTAACTGAGTATTAGGATACCCCTTGGTAAGACTGGTTGTCAGACTTTCGTGTTTCTGACGACCCGTAATGACTGTCAAAGATCCACGAATGACAGCTGGGATCAACGACTTAATGTGCTTTCCGAGGCACGGAGGTGTCTCAGTATGTAAAGATGGTCACCCATCCACGGATCAACCCCGGCAAGCGTAGCTTAACCTGATGGATCGACCCGTGCGGCTGTTCTTACTTAGCCTCGAGCTCCTCTAAAGTAGCAACTATAGTAGATAATTTTGGTGTCGCCAAAAATGTGATTATAAAATACTACTTATACTACTATTTATTTTCTCGCAGTCAATGAGTAAAAAGTAGAGAAAACAACACGTGAACAAAAAAAATTACTCCGTCCTTGTATCCTTCGCTCCGCTCGTGATTCTACTCTAGAATCCTTCGCTACTCTCGGGATCCAACTTAGTCCCTCGAATTAAATTCCCTTTTTTTCACTTGTCTATTAACTCAATATATATTATCTACTTTCATAGCGTAATATTCGAATTATGAACTTCAAAACGAGTTTATATTGACATACTTTGTAAACAGAATACCGAAATTTAAAAAAGAATCATATTATAACACTTTTTCTCTAACAAAATATACTATAAAACAATTTTATTTTCTACATATTACGATACAGCGTTAATCCAAGAAGTTAATATCACCAAAGAGTTTCCATCAACTTTTGGCGAGGGACAGCAGCACCCGCTGTAGCGCATGTGCAGTGATGTGCTGGTGCAGGCGACATTCATTTGTTTTGTAGTACTTACTGAATTTCGTGGGATTTTTTAATTTATTCTTGATCTTTAACTTTGATTTTTTCAATCCCAATGTTTGAGAGCAGATAAAGTAGTGTATGAAACTGCACATAACTAGGTATTAAAACATTCGTGTGAAACTATTAAAAACCGAGCCGTAGGCGAGGTTTTTAAACACACACTCATGTTTTACCCCTCATTTTGCAACAGTTTCATAAACTACTATTATTTTCGAGGTAATAACAAGAATTACATATAACGTTAATGACAATAAAAGTGTTACCTACAGCAATTTTTACACAATTAATATCGGCAGTGAGCCCCAAACTAAACAGTCTGTATCTTTTCGCTCTAAGCTCTAGCTATAAGAAAATAGCTTAGTTTATGTCATGGTCCGAATATTAGTTAGCCACACAAGAAATTCGGCAAAGGAGCTGACTGCCCAGGATGAGGCCTTTTAAATATCCATCCATCCTAAATTTACCCTAGTCGAGGTAACAATGTCCATCCACCTCAATTCAATGTTAACTCTTCAAGGTTCTCATTTATACACATACATACATAAACTCACGCTTTTTTCCCCATAGGGATAGGCAGAAGCTATATAAAGAAGTGGCATTCTGTAGTTTCTGACTGCTACGCTCCTTACATACTCCTTTTACTTCGTTTACGTTCATACATCTGGACATACACGAAAGCCGGTTGCGAGTACTACGCACCTGACCTTTCTGAAGAACATCACCAATAAGGTCACTATAATTATGTCCTCCTAGGGAGTTGTCTCCCGGCATTTTCACTCACATCTGCCTTGTAAATATACTTTGTGTTACCTTATGTCGTTACATTGTGCATTAAAATATCGAGAATCTTTGAAAGCAGCCCAGTTACGTTAGCTTTAATATCCAACCTTACATTTGCTGCATCATTTAATCTCAGATTTTATCCTTTAAAATAATTTACTCAGACTTTCCAGTTCAAGATCACTGTATAGAGATCGCGAGCCCGCATTATAAACTTGACTAACACTACGTAATTAGAAAGTTTGTAATTACGTACCCATATAGCATTATTGTGTAATAGAGACAGATTTGTGTCATCTACTATTTAGCATATTGGTGGTCTATTGTTGGATACTAATGACTTTGATTCTATTTTCGGCATAGAAAGGGAAACAGAGGTAAGGCTTGTTGGTGCCTGAAGGTGCTCAATCCCAGACAACAGGCACGCTCGCGACTAGGCTCCTCCCTAACCATGCAGCTTTCGGTACCCACGGGATGAGGTGGGCTGGTTATAGTCTCCTACCCGGAAACCATGAGATGGTTTGGTAATGTTGAGAAGATGAATGAAAGGCGACTAATAAAAGGTATTTACAAGGCAGTGACGCCGGGGGGACGCCCCAAAAGAAAATACAGTAACCTTATTGGTGATGTTCTTCAAAAAGGTCAGGTGCGTAGTACTTGCAACCGGCGTGCGTGTATGACCAGATGTATGAACGTAAGCAAAGCAAAACTTTTCCCATGAGGATTAGGCAAAAACTACAGAACACCACCGTGTTCTGTAGTTTTTGCCTAATCCTCATGGAATGAAACCGCGAGTATGTATGTCAAGGAAAATAATATTGAGAATTAATTTGACACGTAGTATTGCACCTCATTGACAAAAGGAACTATAAGTGAACACCAGACGAATGCTGCCCAAATTGAAATAGCATCTATACCAAAGACATACAACTTTACAAACTGTAAAATAATGTCTACAATATACCCGTACACTATGATAGCACACTTGTCACATTGGTCGATAACGTTTGTTTTCCTTTCTAGGACAGAGTAAAGAAATTGCTTTAAATAAAATACGTAAACGTTTCCTAGACCACTTAAACGTTAGTCGATAAAGTCAGTGGTTGATATGAAGGTGTTGGGCCAATATACACACACCTACATAAACTCAGCAAAACTACACCACACCACCTGTTACGACCAATATATATTATGAAGATTTTCTTTTCGATAACTCAAAGTCTAAAGTATTTTGTGAGGAACAGGGTGTAAAGTTCACTCATCCTCTATAGAAAAGGGAGTATCCTCCGACCAGACGGGTGTTGTGTCTGGCGGGCAACTGACCAACAATTGATGTCGGATAATGTCGTTCGCGCGGTAAATTCTAATTGCGCGATCCAGGATTTGTGTGAAGTCAGGATTTTGTGTGACGTCAGGTCTTTGATGCGTAGTTCGCATGTGGGAATGTAGAGGCCGCCACAGCATCATCACGACTGAATTGTCCAAAGGCGTGAGAAGAGACCTCATGTGATACGAGGCTAATCTAAACCATTAACCGATCACAAATTCAGATGACGGTCAGGGCTAATACTGACCAAATAAAACTTAGCCCAGTCTGGAAATCATACCCAGGACCGGGGATCGAACACTGGCACTTACGAGCACTAGGCTATCGAGGCAGTATTAGTATTTGCTAAAATACGGCCAAACAACGCCGAAGCTGTAAATATTTCAGCTATCGCATACCGTTACAGAGATAGTTTGTAACAAACAGACATATAAATATTGTAGGCTTAACAGATGGGTCTAGTTGGCACGTTTTGTGTTCGGAGCTCTAAAACTCAAGATTAGAACTTACTTAACAACGATTCTGTCTAGCAAGTTTATCGTTTTATTATAATAATATTTATTTTCCAACTTACATTTCTATTAATACTGGGTAACCTATTGTGATAGTGTACTTTTGGGACGAACTTGGAAATTTCGAAAAAAAAGTGTAGATTCAAATAAAATTCAGTACCTACTTTCTTAAAAATGTATGAAATCGTTGGTTTATTTTCGCTGTCCCCACACCAAAAGTTGTCCATATTGAAGAGTACTCGTACTTCTTTAGGGTTCCGTAGTAAACAAGGAACCCTTATAGTTTCGTCTTGTCCGTCTGTCTGTCTGTCTGTCCGCGGTCGAACTCCGAGACCCTTAGTACTAGAAAGCTGTAATTTGGCATAGGTATACATATTAATTACGTCGACAAAGTGGTAAAATAAAATTATGAAAAACTTTTTTTTTTTGGGTACCTCTCCTACACGTATATATGTGGGGTATCATTAGAAAGGTCCTTTAAAAACATTGTGAGTTTGTGAAAACCATTTTTGGATTCAGGGATCCGTTTGCGAAATATTAAGCTTTAAAGTGCTAATTTTTGTTAGAGTCAAATGTCCCCTGCCAGCTAGATGGTTGGTTTAGGATGTGTGAAAAAAAATTACAGCAGTAGTTTATATAACTAAATTAAAAGGAAAGCTATCACAGCTAAGTAGGCTCTACAAGTTAACGAGTAATAATTGACCAACTTAACTTTGCAGTTGCAAAAACATGTTTTCCCATACATTCCGTATGGGAGAATATGTTAATCAACTACAAAGTTAAGTTTGTTTTTGGGATAAATTCATCCCAACTATGGAACCCTTCATTGTGCGTAGTCCGACACGCACTTGGCCGGTTTTTTTTTTAAACTATGGAGGAATGGCAATGATTACAATCACACTCAGTAGTTATTTCTTAAATCAGCATTTTTTATTGTGTTTCACTGGCGGCGTGCGGATTCACCCGCGTGGAGGTCGGAAATCACCCTATGGGTACGTACTACCGGGATAAAAGTATTCTTTGACCTAACCTAGGTCATGGTCTACCCGTGTGGCAAATATCATCCAAATTCGTTCAGCCGTCTTTGCGTGATTGAGTGACAAAACATCCGAACATACAAACTTTCATATTTATAATATTAGTAGAATGTCTCGCCCAATCATTTAATTTAACTCACATTTTCAATAGCACTTCATATTGTCAGTTTAATAATGATCGTACCTCGGAAAATAGCGATGCTTCCATTTAAATACCGTGTACAATTAAATATAAATATTCATTCCAGTCTTCAAGAACTAGTTAGTCCACGGAATTGAATTTTAAAATGTTCTTTATTTTACTTTAAAACTACTTTATAAACTTCTCAAATGAAATTATTTATTCTGAAACTTGGGTATTTTAATCACTATTACAGGATTATTTAAACGCCGGCTAGTAAAAGCTAACTTTTGCAAGCTAGTTGGAGTATATTTTCTTCATGATCATCATAATCATTTCAGTCGAAAGACGTGCGAGTAACTTACCCACTGCTACGGCAGTTTGGCAATTCTTCGGGATATGTCGGTTACCTTCTTCATCGGCACAGAGATATTGAGGAAATTCTCAACACAACTTTTGAATGTGTTTGACCACATTTATTTAATTAACAGTCGATGGTACACGGTCTGTTTATAACAGAAAAGAAGAAAGGAACAGAAAAATACGTATAAAGGTGATGCTTATTTCTAAAGAAATCTCTTCCAGCATACATGCGATATGAAATATATAAAAAGAGATAGGAGGATTAGTTAAAAATGAGATGTAGACACCATGTGTAAGCATAGAAGAGATAATAAAATACATAAAACCAAAAACCTATTCTAATATTAAAAAAACAAACAAAATACCTACTTACATATTTCTAAATTAAATAAATATCACTAAAATGGAAATTTTTTAAATAAATATACATACGCAACAATGACGAACTGAAAAGATAGTGTTGTTTCACTCTTCTTTTTAAAACTGCAACATTTTAACTGTAACAGTTTGTTTATTACGGATTACAAAAAAAAAAAAAAAACCATGGGCAATAATTATAACAAAAGAAAACTTTCAACAAACGGTCAATATAATAACAAAATAATCACGTTATAATAATGTGTCTTCAATGTACATTATACTCAGTTTTATATCAACATTTTAAACACCGTTGCTTACGCCACGACTCTCATGATCAACAGCTCTTTCAAATCTCTCCCCATGCTCATGCACATCTTGATGTTTATGGAAAAAGCCGTGGAAACCATTAACGATACCTCTTTGTAAACTATGGATATATTTCTTTATCCCTTTCAAAAGTCCAACAACTTTGTTCTCATGTACCTCATGCTTATTATCATCAAATTCTGCGTTAATGTGCAGTATGCTTAGACGATTCATTTTTGTTTTTATATTAGCTTCTGTGTCTGTTTTGTTGGAAGGTTTTGCAAGATTAAGAATAGGTGGACTATGAGTGTAATTAGTAACTATGGGTCCAGCTGGTGTTCTGTCATCGGGTATATCGACAACGTTTTCAGTTACTTCATATGTAACGTATGGTGGGTATGAATTTACTATTTGAGAACTTTGTGTTTCCATTCCTTCTTTATCTGTATCGGGTTTTTTAGTTGCTGTTCCATTTTTATCTTGTTCCTTAATTAGTGGTACTACAGTGATGCTATTGGTACCATTTGTTTTATTTTCTGTAATATTTTTACTTTGTGCTGCGCCACCTGGAGAATCATTTAAACTTTCTGTCACGAGTTTTTTGGTGTTTCTTTGATTATAATATATGTATTTTGATGAGGCTTCATATTGTGAAGTAGTCTGGTAGTCGCTTGCTACGATTTCCGTTATGAAAACCTGAGAATGATAAAATTTGATTTATTCTATTATATTATTTGTGACATAGGTACCTATACTATACTTAATGTGCGTGTTTATGATTTCTAACGTAACGGTATGATTGCACAGGGCATCACGATAACACAAGGAAGTAAAATGCATGGAAAAGGACTGTTTTAAATTTCCGTCCACGATAATGTTCTAACGTGGACGTATTTCCATACATTTTATGATCAATATCATCACATTAGAAATTATAAAAGCACACAATGAATTATTAAAAAACTGCCTTTTGCTCCAAAATCCTGGATTTGCAGTTTTTTTTATAATTAATAATATGATTAATGACGAAATTGATTTCCTAAGGCTATAAATCGAAAACAAAATACATCTCAGCTTATATTTGGAAGACTACACATAAGTGGTGTTAGTATATCATTAATCCTTTGATTACTAAGGTGAATAACATATGGAGTTCGATCAAGAGATATAATAACTTTTGAAGTATGCTTCAAGACAGTTCTGTACACGTCAACTAACGATAATAATTATATGTTATTTTTTCCCAGGTGAAGTGTTATGAAGTTACGATCTTTAATTTCATCATAATTTGTAGTATCGTACTGCAGATACTTATAGCTTTATTGGATAAACCGATACGTTTCGTAAATAAATTATTTTATTCACATAATGCAACAATAGGTTCTGTATCAGTATGATATCCAGTCCGGAGTTTTGTCAGTTACTCACAATAGTTATTGTGTTTTGTGGGTTAAATAAAATACAACTCTTGTTTTCATTGATATGGAAGGAAAGGAGACAGTGGTCAAAAATCACCAAAATTTAGTTTAATCCTGTCAAACGACGATTTCCCATTCTGAAATAGACTAAAAGTGACACAACTTAACTATATTTTAGTTTGACAGCACTAAGATGGTACTGAGATATTAGTTTAGTGAAAATGGCAATTTTGCTATTCTGAATTTGACGTTTTTCACCTAAAATTTAGATTTTCTAACTAAATCTGACTATTTTTAATCGCGACTAAAAACGTGTGGAATAAAATCGGTTGTCATGAACTTTAAATTCACACCAACACCTCGACTTCAGATGCAAAAACAGTACTCAATCTTTTTTTTTCTTTTGCTTATATCTTGAAAACGGTGTCTCCAATCGCAAAAATAATGAAAATTTCGACCCCCTTTATAAAACCCTTAAACCCCTAACACTACATGTAGGTAATAATTTTTCTTATTTTCCATACAAAAAGTGAAAAATTTCATATAAAACACGTCGAGGCTGCCCTCCCTGCGCGCCTCCGGCTCTAAAAAGATTCACGTGGTTAGGTATCACGTGTGGATTCGCGATTGTCAAATTCGATTTAGATGTGTCAAAATTATTTTTAAATTTAGAGAATTTATTTTGCAGAATGGCTTTGAGATTCTCATAGTCAAAAGTAAGAAATTTTAGTGATATTTTAGTTAGTTTAGTTCGGTGTACAAGAGAATCGGCATCAATATAGAAGTCTCTTCTGCAAATACTCTATCTTTGTAATGAGAATGAGGAATAGAACCAGAGTCAAACAAATTATTTGACTTTAGTCAAATAATTTGTTTCAATAAGGCCATTAAAAAGCACGTTTGAACGACAAAGATAACAAGAAAAAAAAAACAGAATTGATTCTAGGTGCCTCGTCCAAAAGGTAGTTTCGTATGGAGAAGAATGGGCAGGAAACTTCATAGTTACTCTTTTGAAACGTTTTACAATATTTTTTATATATTAATTACAATTTATGTATGAAGACGATGTACCTAGAATAAGAGGACTTTACTACATTATGTATTAAGTATAAAAAATAAGGAATAACAGATCACTTTGTACTCATTTAATGTAGGTATCTTTTAACGCTTTCCTGATAATAATTCAAATGAACTCACCAAACAAACAAATAATCGCACAGACATTTTCCAGACACTATAAATAGACCAGACAACTGACAAGACCAACAATTGAATTAAACTGATAGAAACTAAAATATATACGTTCACAATAAAATGGATTTCAACAAAAAATGCGGGCCTTATCTCTGAATTAATACAAATTCACTTTTCACTTTAGCTAGGGAACGAGAACTGAGGTCGCTTTTAGTTTTTATAAGTCGTGACATGAAGCAGGCATGAGTCAAATAGCTAGCGAGTGTTAAGGATAGGTTCCAACGCACATGACTTTGAAAAATCGCAAAATCCTGTCGTAAGTCACGACTTACTTATGAATATATCAACCAGCTAAGGTATAACTGTAATAAAGTAATTATAGCTAATTATTTTACCCAGGATTACGTTCGAACAAGATAAAGACAGTTTAAATAATGTTAGGTTAGAAGTCACGACGATCAATCACAAAACTACGGAAAAAAGCGTTGAAAAAGTCAAGCTGATCGACTGACTGGATAATCGGATATAAAAAGAAACAGCTTTTTTAAATAATTACATTGAATTTTTTGTTGGAATAAAAACTGTGTTGATAATTTTGGTAATGATGAGGTTTGCTGTTTGTAATATCTAGATGCTTCCACCTTTTTTGTTTCCCAGTTTTATGTGGATGACTATAAGAATAGGGGAAGACCAAAGAAATGATTTATGGACTGTGTGAGAGATGATATGGCTAAAAAGGGGGTGACTACTGAGATGACGACCGATAGAGAAGTAAGGAAGAAAAAGACATATCGCGGTGAACAAATAAATTGGTAAATGGCCACAAAAATTATGTTGTTTCCACCTTTTTAATTGAGCATCTTGCTATTAGTTGTGAAATTTTGATGCTAATGATGCCATCTTCATGATCACCACTTATACAGAACATAGTAAGCGTTTTAAATACTAGTAAATGAGTATGTCGCATCATGCAAACCACACCTTAAGTTTAACTACAAAAAATGCATCACTCACAGCGTGGGACCGCAACCGGGAAATCCTTTAATTTATATTATTTTATTTTATTTCATTCCATTGTTGTGTTTCAGTGTGGATGACCTCATACAATCAGAAAGCTAAGGGCCAGTCAAGGGCTAGTCAACTCATCCACATGAAGGGTAATGCTCAATACCCCTCCACCTACTATGTGAAGGGTTATCTAGACTTTTAACAACACCTTTGTCCTCAGTATATGCGATAGGACTTCAAGGAAGATCTTCTGTATCAATCTGTAGCCATTACCCAATTATGTTGGGGTTGACTTCTAGTCTAACCGGATGCAGCTAAATACCAGCGACGGCCTATCTGACCTCCATAACCCAGTTACTGGATAACATGAAACCATTGGTAAGCCTGGTTCATCAGACTTTTGGGCTTCTGACTACCCGTAACGACTGTCAAAGATCTATGAATGACAGCCGGGACCAACAGCTTAACTTACTTTCCGAGGCACGGAGGGGTTTCGATATGTAATGTATGGTAACCCATTCACGAACTGACCTCTGCAAGCGTAGCTTAACTTTCGATCGACCTGTTATAATTTTGCCACGAACCCCAGGGAAGATTTCCAGTAGTAGTTACGGAAAAGATTTTTGTACCTCCTATGTATGCCAGCAGTTTGGTCACCACACGGACAAGGACAAGGACATTCCAAGAAGAGGTTTAATCGCTGTAAAAATAAATATCGATGTTGCCACTATTTTCTTGATCATTCTTTCCTTAAATTCAACCAGTTAGCTGATTACTTCGATTGCGATAAGGCACCTATCCCACCGCCAGCGATTAATGAGAAGCGAGTAGGTATATCTCCCAACTAAAAACGAGTTGGCTAGCAAAGAGCGGTGAGTGCGCGACGGCGATGAGCGATTACTCACTGGTAAGCATATGTAACAAGCGTGAGTCTCTCAGAGAGTGTTGCTACTTTCTTTGATAGCTTGTGACGGTGCAACAAACTAGTACTCGCCGCCGGCGTGGCGGTGTGAACAGCAAGCATCATCTGCCTAGCATTTTCCCAATTATATTGAGGTCGGCTTCCAGTCTAACCGGATGCAGCGAATACCAGTATTTTACATGGAGCGACTGCCTATCTGACTTCCACAACCTAGTTACTAGGCAATACGATACCTCTTGGTAAGACTGGTTGTCAGAGTTCTGGGCTTCTAACTACCCATAACGACTGCCAAAGATCTACAAATGACAGCCGGGACCAACGGCTTAACGTGCTTTTCAAGGTACGGAGGGGTCTTGGTATGTAAAGATGGTCACCCATCCACGGACCAACCCCAGCAAGCATAGCTTAACCTGATCGAACCACCAGTGCGGCTGTTATTAGTTAGCCACAAGCCCCTCTCCGATGTAAACAGCAAGCGATCAACTATAAATAAATATATGTATCTCTTTTACTTACACAGGACCTACAATCCTTTGTACGTTTCTAGCTCTATCGCATCGATTGCAGACCGATAGCTAGCCGCTTCCTCGTCGGCGGTGTGACAGTAGCCTAAAGCAGGACGCACTGGGCAGGCAAACCGCTAGTCTTGATGCAAACAGTGATGATAACGGCCTCATGTCTTTGCTTGTCACGTCGCATTGTCTAATTTTGTTTTATGGAGTTCGGTTCGCCAACACGCTATTTTTAACCCCCGACGCAAAAGTTTGACCGCTATGTGTGTCTGTCTATGGCACCGTAGCTCTTAAACAGGTGAACCGATTTCAATGGGGTCTTTTTATATTTGAAAGCAGTATTTTTAGCGATGGTTCTTAGATAAGTTTTATCAAAATCGGTTCTGCCGTTTGAAGATTATCAGCTCTTTTCTAGTTGATGAACGGATGTGAGTATCTTCAACAGATCTGATCGATTTCAAAATTTGATATTCTGTTACTTCAATTATATTAGAAGAACATGATAACCTTGAACTGATGTTGCAACATCACCTGGAATTTTTCTGGGCATAACAGTAGATGCCAAACTTCAGTGGGGCCCACATATATCAAGCCTAGCGGGAAGGCTCAGTTCGGCCGCCTATGCTGTCAGGAAAGTAAGACAATACACTAACGTTGATACAGCTCGGTTAGTCTATTTATTAGTCTAGTTATTTTCATAGCGTTATGTCCAATGGTATTCTGCTGTGGGGTAAAGCCGCTGACATTCAAAATATATTTGTTCTTCAAAAACGAGCAGTTCCAGCAATTTACCAGCTAGGTGCCAGAGTCTCTCTAAGAGATTTTTTTAAAGATGTTGGTATTCTCACGGTGGCATCACAATTCATTTTCGCCAACATCTTATATATTAGGCAAAATATACACTTATACACTAAAAACAGTGATATTCACAATGTTAACACTCGAAATAAGGACAAACTACGAGCTCCCTTTCACCGGCTTCATAAGGTTCATAACTCATTTGTTGGGCTTGGTATAACCTTTTATAACAAGCTACCCTCTTCTTTGCTAGATTTGCCTTTTAATGCGTTTAAAACTAAAGTAAAATCCAACCTCTGTTCAAAGGCATACTATTGTATCAACGACTACTTAAATGATAAGAATAGTTGGTCGCTGTGATTAACTCAAGACAATGTTTATGTTCTTTCTCCAGAATTAGCTTACCTACTGACAGTTTACATGAGTTTATATAATTGTTTATTTTATTTGAATTTATGATTCAATTTTTTATTTATTTTTTACGAGTCAATTTATTTTTATTTTATTTTATTGTTGACATAATCTACTCATTACAATGTGTTTGTTATGAGTTGTATTGCAATTTGTGGTTAGCTAGCGACCTCGACAATTGATCATATTATTTTTTGCCTGAGCAACCGGCAGCAAGTTCGTCATGCTCCCTTAGATGTCACTGCTTGCGGTAGCGTCGGGGGTCGGGTTGCCTCCTTCCCTCAAATATGGCGAGGGGGGTAGTGGCTGATCTTTGCGTTATGCTCGTGAACGGGTGCTGCTTGTGGTGACTGGTCGTCTTGCTGATCATGGTTTTGTTATTGTTACTAGTAATTAACTGTTCATTTTTTTTATCTCTATGGTCCTAGTTTATCATTTATAACAGCCAATTACAGCTTTATGTAAGCGGGCACGCCCTTTATGTCTGGAGGCTTTTATTTAGATATTTAGTTCTGTTTATGTTTAGTTTTATTTTCTTTTTATTTTTTTAAATAATGCTTGAGTATAGTCCTCGATGTTTTTGGTTGGTATATTGGCGTGTGCTAGCTGACATTATGGCCTATAATTTATCATTTGAATTATGTTTTGTGTTGCATAATGTAGGTTATTTTGTATACTATTGTATAGAATCATTCTCTAACTTGAACAGACAGCTGTGCTGCTGGGGAGTTTGTTGCGCCACTTCTTCTTCCCAGCTAAAGGCACTAGAAAGTGGTGAAGGGTGGGCGTTTTTGGGGGACTGTCTTATGTAATTTTGACGTTCGAAAAGTGCTGATTCTCAGCCTAGTTTGAATAAATGACTTTTGAATTTTGAATCTTACAGCAAAGGTATCGTGTTTGGGCTCATTGGAATGATCTCAAGGACAAGGTTATAGATAAATGGTGAACAGGGTCTGGTGATGGAGTAGGAATGAGAAATGAGGAAATGTTTGTGTATGGGGTTTTTAAAATTTTAACTACCTATTAAAATTGTAGATATTTGTATAGCACACAGCTCATATTTATTTGAACAGCAGCGTTCGAGAAGCTACGCAATATCTTTTCGTCCCACAAACCACAGTGTCTCAAGACGAAAAGACTTTCGTCTTGAGACACGCACTGGTCAAAGACTTGACCGGTGCGTGTTGCCAGTGATGACCTATGGTACTGAAACGTGGTCGCTCACAATGGGCCTTATCAGAAGGCTAAAAGTCACCCAAAAGGCAATGGAGAGGGCTATGCTTGGAGTTTCGTGATTGAATCAGAAATGAAGAGATCCGCAGGAGAACCAAGGTAACCGACATAGCCCGAAGAATTGCCAAACTTAAGTGGCAATGGGCGTGGCACATTGCTCGCAGAACGGATGACCGATAGGGTCGAAAGGTTCTGGAGTAGCGACCACGTACCGGAAGACGTAGCGTTGGAAGGCCTCCTACACAGACCTTGTGAAGGCCGCAGGAATCCGCTGGATGCGGAAAGCACAAAATCGGTCGAAGTGGCGGTGCTTGGGGGAGGCCTATGTCCAGCAGTGGACGTCTTTCGTCTGAAATGATTTTGTGCTTGACAGAAGGCTAAACGCTGTGTTAAACTCGCCTGTTTTGTAGTCCAGTGCGTTTCACTGTGCACATTTAATGACTCATTGGCAATATGGAGAACTGTTCAAGCCCGTTATTCTCTTTTTAACAAAGTAGTGTGATGTTTAGTCTCACGTCTTGAAGACTTACGTTGATATCATTGCTTTATACTAATAACTGTTTCTAAATCCCAAAATAAAACATTGTTGTTAAACATAAAGTTTATGAGTGAACACCGATGACGCAACAGGAACGCAGCGTTTATGGAGCGTAAACTCTAACACGCTTGTCATCGCTTTAGATAGCTTTAAGGCTCCTGCAGATAGGCGCGACGCGACTAGATGAATAATTTCTATGAAAACTTCATAGATATTGTTCTACCAAAATCGCGTCGCGCCTGTTTGCGGAAGCCTTTACAGGTCACTATTCACACATAGGTATAGTATTTAAAAGTATGTAAGGATCGTAACAGGTGGCATTCTGTAGGAAGAAGGTGTGTTTATGTATGTAGGTAGGTATATAGTCCTATACCTATGTACAGTATTTCTATTTTCTTAATGTCCCTCGGCAAACTTCGTATTTCGTCAGTCGTCGAATTTCTATCAGTTGCCCTTTGCACTTGGTGCAGACCGGACGCCCTCAATCGAATTGGAAGTATAAAGAGTTGTTAATACTCTTTTAACTTAATGTAATTTATTTTAAAAATGGGAGGAAAGCTGCTAAAGTCGCAGGCACGATAGATAGGAAAATAGTTTTACAGCTCTATATAGTTCACACAGAAATCAAACAAAACAACAATAAAGTAAGTTATCTTAAGGTGGAATTATGTGTTCTATGTTATGGGGTTTGATTTCCGCACTTAGTCCGTCAGGTGGACCATTGTGTGTGGGCCATGGCGGCCGTTTGGTGGTTATTCCAACCAGCCCACCTCCCTCCAGAAGTTAATTAAAACTCCTGGTCTGTTCAGAACGTCAGTGAAAGATCTGGGTGACCCGAGGGTTTCTGTTCTAATCTTAGTGACACCTGTGCATTCGAAGAGTACGTGCGCGACGGTTTCTTCAGCCTCCATGCACGCCCTGCACAGAGGACTGTCCGTTATGCCTATTGGTGGAAGTGTCTGTTTAGCGAGCAGTGACCCGTGATGGAATTATGTGTTTGAATTAGAATTATGTGTGTTATGTTGTGTTCATCCTCTTAATTTAATTTGTATTCAGTTGTATTTTGTTTGTTGAAGTTTTGTTTAAATGTTAAAATCTTACTTTTAGTTTATGAGCTGTTTCTGTCCAATGTTGTTATTCCTTAAATGTTATGCGCACCTATAAATTTGTGTAGGTATACATTATCAGTAAATACCTTTCTTAATTATAATTATTTTCTTTAATCCAATTGTTGAATGTATATGCTAATGGTGTTCTTTATTAAATAAATAAATAAGTTCTGAATTCAAATGATTATACACGATAAATCTCATAATTGATGGACATGGAAATTAGCATTCGTTTGTATTCGGAAATGCGATGATTCCCGAGAGACATTGAGAAAATAGAAATAGTGTACATTTAGGCCGGAACCACACGACAAATACCAGTAAAGCTGTGACACATAACCACACGAGTTAATACCGATCATAGTTTGAATAAATCGTGACAAAACATAAATACCTACCAGTTACACAGATCCGTAACTTTTTATACATACTCGTAAGTATCGGAGACAAAGCTATGAATCATGAATCATTCGGTCCTTCCTGTGAGTAGTGTACATAGTGTTGAAGGCGTCATTACATTCAACAGTAATGATTGAATAAAACCACTAGTGTCTTTGACCGCTGAGACCTTGGTTTTGAACAGTATCTATCTTATTAGAAAGAGTGGTCGAATTCCTTGGAAATCGAATTATTCGTAGGAACATCCTTACATATTATAAAACTAAGTCCCCCGCCGCGTCTGTCTGTTTGTCTGTCTGAACGCGATAAAATCAAAAACTACTGAACGGATTTTCAAACGGTTTTCACCAATGGACGGAGTGATTTATGCGGAAGGTTTTAATGTATAATTCATTATGGTTTTGTGTAAATTGGCTGAAATATGACGATTAATGTCGAAGATGTCGGAAAAAATCATGCCGACTGGGAGCTTTACTGGCGTGTGCCGCGTATACCGTTACAGATACATCAAATTTATGTTCTACGGAATTGTTTATCTTAAAAAGTTCAACAAAAAAGTCTGCGATGGCATATGTCTATCTTCTAAGGATGACCCACAATAACCATTTTATCCTTCAGAATTTGATAAAAATGTAATTGTTATTTCCGAAGCTTTTTTGACCAGTATAGTATTAATCCTAATCCAAAAAAATATGTTATTTAAATTGGGCATTTAATTTAGATTAAAATATGCCTATGAATCATATAATTTAAATGAATAGTTTAAAAGATATCACAGTTTCAAAATTACGCGGAGCAACGCGGGCGCAGCGGTAGGCGTCAATGACGTTTTCCCCTGTTATTATTAGGTATGAAATCTCGGTAGTACGTTCCCGTGGGATATTTTCCGACATCCACACGGGCGAAGCCGCGGGCAAAAGCTAGTAATAGTATAATAATGGCTTGTGGCTAAGTAATAACAGCTGACGCTTGCCGCGGTTGGTCCGTGGATAGGTGACCATCTTTACGTACCAAGACCCTTCGTGCCTCGGAAAGCACGTTAAGCCGTTGGTCCCGGCTGTCATTTGTAGATCTTTGACAGTTGTTACGGGTCTTCAGAAGCCCGAAAGTCTGACAAACAGTCTTACCAAGGGGTATCGTATTACTCAGTAACTGGGTTGTCCGATAGGCAGACGCTCTATGTGAAATACTGGTACTCAGCTGCATCCGGTTAGACTGGAAGCCGACCCCACATAGTTGTACTAATACTAGCGACACGCCTCTGCTTCGCACAGTTCTCACGACTGGACAAAACATTGAGATTTTTTTATTACATGTAAGTTTAATATAAATGTATTGTACAATAACCTTCCGGAATAAAGAATTTTCTAAATGATGGTGAATAGCACATTAAAATCCGTTGCGCATTTTAGAAGAACAACGTGGTCACACAGACAGACACAAAAATAGACTAGCAATTAAATTCCTTCATTTCATTCTTCAGATATACTATAATCAGGTCCTTTTAATCTACAAGATAACATGCACACTTCAAGAGATTTATGAAAATTGTATAAGTTAGACAGACCGGGGACAAAAGTATCATGGGGCAATAGTAACATCGTCCTTATTTCGTCAATTAACAGAATATAACCCTGTGTGTATGCCTACACTCCTGGAGCGTGTCGCAATCAGCAGGTGGCGGTTGAACGAGACCAGCATTTATTAGTACACACGGCTACACATCAAGCTATACATGTCCAGTATAAGCTGACCTCGCATTGTGCGGCAATCTTATACGATGCGAGATCAGCATAAACTGGAATTTTATAGCTTGATGTGTAGCCGTGTGTCCCAACCACACGCGAGCCGAGATGGTCGCAGTAACTAAGCTAGAGCATCCCAAACAAATGGGTTAAGTTAGGCTAGCGCGCGGTTGGTCACAATTCTAAAATTGTGACCAACCGCGTGTGAGCCGAACGAGCGAAGCGAGCAGTGCCGCAGGCGGCAACGGCCGGCAAGCGGTTCATTCAAGACGGTCGTAGTTAATCGGCTATTTAGTATTTTACGACGACAAAATGGGAATTATTTGAGACGCACTTAAAGAGACGCATTCATTCTAATAGAGTGTCCATTATTATTTTTAGCCTGACATCAAAATGGGAATTATTTGGGGTTCGACTAAATACATCATAATCAGCTTATAATGTTCCCACTGCTGGGACACAGGCCTCCTCTCGGTGAGAGGGAGTGGGCTGTAATCCACCACGCGGGCCCAGTGCGGGTTGGTAGATGTCACATGTCTTCGAATTTTCGTTTTGAGAGCAGTGGTGACGAAATTAAATACGCAAATTAAAGCGCCTGCCTGGGTTCGAACCCACGACCTACAACTCCTAAGTCGGGGCCGTTACCACTGGGCCACCACTGCTCTGCTCACTAAATACATGCCTTTTTAAAATGTTCCCTTTATCTGGTTGACATAGGTACTAGTTTTAACCTACACGTTGCACAATAAAAATCCTTTAAAAAAATACAACATTTTAATCTGTTACAATGAAGTAAAATAATTTAGAAAAGACGAACTTGTCACCTAATAGGTTCATCCCCTACATTTCACCCCCAATCAACACTAAGATTTCACCCCAAAAATAAGAGATTATTATCTCATCCAAGTGCTAGATAAGTCGGTAAACACGGTCGTTACGCTAAGTAATGTTAGAATTGGTTTATATACCGTGCTTGACCAATGACAAATGTCTGGGTCACCTTTTATTGAGAGTAAAGATTAGGTTTAGATGTATTTGTACGTAGGTATTTGATAGGGGGTGGTTTTGACCCCGTAACGGGGTGATATAGCTAGGGATCAAGATAAGTCAACTTACTTGTAATGGTGGTCATGACATGTTGTTTTTTATTGGCTTAATGTATGAATGTTCCTTTAAAATTCAAAACATTTTACACCATAAACGTGGAATATTAAATAACAAAAAGTAAATAACAATATTAATGTAGTCAGACTAAAATTCGGGAATATAATTTTATTTAATAACTAGGGACTTTGTGAATAAGAAGGACTTAGTAGATAAATACCAAACAAATTAGAAACTCCAAAAACCGGACACAATAAGAATCTGGGACTTAAAACGTAATGAGAATTCATAATCCACTTCCATTTTAATAATGAAAAAGAACCCTAAACAAAATATTAAAATAACACAGGAGAGATTATTACTTCGAAAACAACAGTTCGTAAACTTAAATAAGTAATATAGTGAAACTCATAATTTCAACTTTGCTATCATTTTTTTGCAAGGCGCTCCGAACTAAATAGCTGGACTTTTCAAGACTATTTGTTAGGAGCTGAATATTTCTATAAAAGAACTGACGTTTCATTTATATTATAGAAATGAAATAGCTAACGTAGATATAGAGCAATAAGGGCAACGGAAAATGTTTCCCATTATTGAAATTGTTTAAAAAAATACTGAAACAATAGACGACTTTTCCTAATATTTAAAAAAATATAAATCTGTGTGAGTATTAAAGAAATTAAAGAATGAAGCATTCATGTCATAAAAAATATTATTATTATTTAATAAAATATGGCAACCAGTTTGATTTTGTCTAGAGCTTCGAACGTGCATTCCCGAGCTCAACTCCTCGCAGCAACAAGCTCCACCACTGTGTCAGTCATACAGTAACCCTGTTAGCACAAAGTTTGTTCGCAACAATTTGCTAACTCACCTGCTAACTCAATTTTACTTCGTCTTCGCCAAAGCTTTGCCTCGTGGATGCTGCGACGAAGGAACTGTCGATGTTCTTTTATTTTTTGCTGGATGTTGCTGCGAATTCGTTCGTTTACAAACTTTTAGCCAACCTTTAGCCTGAGCGGAGTTTCGGAGTTTTTTCTTAGTGCACCCTTGCAGCTTCGAAAATATTTATGTTCCTTTCATGTTTTATTCTTGAGTGGTTTAGATTGGGCTGTGGTTGTTTGTTATTCAGCCTGTTTGTGTCTTCAAATATGCCTCATTTACAAAAAAAAAGAGCAAAAAAACAATGAGTTACCTTGTTTTACAGACCATAAGTTCAGAGAATTGGGAAAATCTTTCTACGTCACAATAAAAATACTTGCTTAGGTACTTTGTTAGAAATCCAATCAACTTCCAATATCGTATAGGTAAACCGAATATTCCCTGAAAATGCTATAACATTTTATTCCTCTGAAAAGTTTGAAAACATTTGTTGCCGGTCTATTTCATAAAAATCTCACCAATTTCACCGTGAAAACTTACAGACCGTTCACTATAACTTGTCCCTTGCAGTCATGTTGGCACAATTGCTTGTCATGCTTAGTTTCAATACCAATAGAGTTCAAAATGGCGACTGACAAAACAGTGCTACCAATCGCGTCACGGGGCAAAGTTATAATGAACGCACTGTAGGTCCTGTCATTCCACCTGATGGATTGCTAGTGATTGACATTATTGACAGATCACTTCAAGCTCACTTCACCTTAGTTTTCACGGTAAGATTTTTACAGAATACACCGGCAGAGCATTGAAGTAGCACTTTTTAGAATCTAGAGTAAAAGAGGATTACAAAGAAGCTAACACGGTTGCGTCATATCAAACATACAATGTATAAAGGGAGCTTGACCATGTAAATTGTTACAGCGATCGACACGCGACCATCGCGTCGCCGTCGCGTCGCGCGTGCAGTTATTGTTAACCTCAATTTTTAGGTTATTATTGGTAATTGTGTAATTGGTATACAGTGTTATTTATTTAGTGTAGTTTATTGTGTATATTGTGAAGTGTGGTTTAGGATAAAGTATTAGTTTTATTTTACGCGTGCCATTAAAACTTAGTTTTATATTTTAAGAAAACGAGTTGAAATACACGAATTTAAAAAAAAGAAAAACATTATCACCTGTTACCGTTATCCCAATCAATTTGGTTTAGGATCGCACAATACCACGCCCCTTATTAATTCTTCAAGGCACAAATAGCTTTCTTCTTTCTTGTTTTTTTTTTCTTTTCTTTCATTTAAAATAACATAACATCACGCCTGTATTTCCCGAAGGGTTGGGCAGACGTGTACCTATAACACACCCTCATTTCGCCAGTTATGTTTAAGTTCCATGTAATAGGGGGCGAGCCTATTACCATCAACCGGGAACAAATCCAGACTCCGGGCTGCTACTGAGAAATATACTCACTACAAATATATGTATGAACTGTGGATCATTTAAAATGGCCCTGATTACAAGTCAGACTCATTCACCTTCTTACCGATATCTTGATCTTGAACTTCATCGCCATCTGGCGTCCTATTAAAGATAAGAGTAGAAGTGTGATCATGTTGTACTATAAAATGGACACCAACGCCTCCAGACACTATCAGTGCCTGCCGGGGTTGCGAAGAAGTCTGAAAGGGAGATCGTGGCCCCGGCAACATGGCAACTGAAGGAACACAGGTGGGTTTTAGTCAGTAAGAGTCTGACAAGAAGAGCGGGAGAAGATATTTCCCATCAAAAAAAAAACACTATCAGTAGTAATGATATTACATTCAATTAATGTCATTATTACTGATAGTGTCTGGACCCCTAATAATCCAGTGTGTGATCCCAACGTAAGATTGAGTCTGTCATTACTTACAAAGAAATAAGAACTGGTTTTATTTTGGTAATCGTAATCAATCAATCTTCCTAGCTTTTTCCCCAACTATGTTGAGGTCAGCTTCCATTCTAACCCGATGCAACTGAATATTTTACATGGAGCGACTGCCTGTCTGAAATCCACAATTCATTTACTAGGTAACACGAAAGCCTTTGGTAAGAGTGGTTGTCAGACTTTTGGGCTTCTGACAACCTGTCACGACTATCAAAGATATACGAATGACAGCTGGGACCAACGTCTCAACGTGCTTTCCGAGGTACGGAGGGGTCTCAATATGAAATGGATGGTCAGCAATCCACGAACAGAACGTGGCAAGTGTAGCTTAACCTCCGATTGACCCGTGCGGCTGTTATTATTTAGCGAGCTTCTCTATTTTGATTATAATAATATTATGTGTGAAAAACAATTGGACAGCTTCGTTGCCTACGAGCGCGACTGCTGTATGAGGTTCAGAATTTCATAATACATAGATCGGGCAAAGTATTACTGATTTGAGTGTATAAATAATTTCTCAGTCCTTGTCGTAGCTAGCCTTAAAACTAGTCCTAAAGTCCTTTATGCGGCGAAGCTCCAAAGCAGGGTATAGGGTTTTTACAAAATAAATAAAGTACGAGTAGTCTACTTGATTTAGAAGTTTAATAACATTTAGCTGAGGTCATTGTGATCTTATTAAGAGAATGCAATGCGAGCGAAGCGAGCTAGGATTCGGTTTCATCGAAGAGCGAGCGAAGCGACATCGAAAATTCGAGTATTCGGACCGGGATACCTTTTTTTTTTTTTTTTTTTTTTTTTACGTTAAGTTTTCATTGAATTGTGATTTTACTAAGAGAACACAAGAGCGACCGAAATGAGCTAGAAAATTGGAAGATCTTTAGGTACTGGGATACTACGTTAAGCTGTCATTGTGATTTTAGTAAACAAAATGTATGAGCAGCTACGCCCCTATTCTCAGTAGCAGCCCGATGTGGATTTGTACTCGGTTGATATATGTGCCATCAACCGAGTACATATCCTAAAATCACATCCGGACATGTCACCACCCCCCACCCCTTCAGGCAATGCAGGTATGATTTTATGTGATTGTACTACCTCAACAATCACTGACAAAATAGCGTTCCAAAAAGAGTTTGACAGCACCAATTGCTAGCACAATTACACAATAAGCGTCCTCACAAAATTCGGGAACTCAGAAACGTCCCAATTCACCCCTCCCTTGTAGTACTATCAGCAGAATAAGCGCAAACACGACACAGACACGATCCCTTTATTTTTTTGCTGACCTTATTCCTGATAGTTTTTATAGATTTCCTTCTTTTATGTATAAATCGGAATTGTTGTCCCAACTTCCATTTTGTTAGAATAATCTTTCAGTATTTTTTTTTGTTCGAGAATTTGATTTGTTTGTTAGATTTTTATGGGTGTTTAGCCAGATGAAAGGATTTAGATTTGTTGTATGTCCTAAAAGGCTTTTTGGACGCCAAGAAATCTAGACTCAATGTCGTAAAAAGCTTCAATAATATTATTAAACTTATGTAAGTGGAAAGAAATGGCTCTTGAAAGCGATGTTGGTTACGGTCCGAAGAGCACTCTGATAGAAAGTAGTACCTAGGTACCTAGGGACATCTACAATGTCATAAACATGATTTCCTGGACTAAGATCTGAAAAGTTACAGATTCCTTTAACTTATTCTGGTGTGAAGGTATAACCTAAGGTCTTTAGTTCTCTTTAGGTCTTGGTCATTCTTTTTTTGTTTTACAAAACGGGTTTAGCTGAATTTAGTCATCATTTTAGGAAGCTTTCTTTACATACTACTAGCTGACCCGGCAAAGATTGTTTTTCCATATTTATGTTTGGGGTGGACCACCCTTATCACTTAGGGGTATGAAAAATTTATTACGACCGATTCGCAGACCTACCAAATATACATATAAAATTTCATAAAAATCGATCAAGCCGTTTCGGAGGAGTATGGCAACTAACACTGTGACACGAGAATTACATATATTTATTTAAGAAGATAGGTACTGAATTTGTTATTGAATCTGTCTGCTGACAGAGACGGCGTTTCCCGACTTTTTTTTTGTAATTTTTGGAACAAAGCTCATCGCAAGTTATTTTCACCATACTTGGCAAATGAGAGATAGACCGAAAAAGTGTAACATTTAGATCATCACGACACTTTTGCAATTTTCTTCATTAAGTTACTCTAAAACGTTATAAGTTTATTTCATTGTGCCTGCTATTTAACTTATTCTAATAATAAAGCTGAAGTTTGTTTTTGTTTTTTGTTTGAACGCGCTAATCTCGGGAACTCGGATTTGAAAAAATCTTATTAAATTTTTGATAGCCTAGTAATTCTTGAGGAAGGTTATAGGCTAAGTATTTAAAACATCACGCTGCGACACAAAAGGAGTCAAACAAAAAAAAAAACCGGAAAATATTTAAACGACTTTTCATGAATTATGTTTTGACTGCTTTTTAACCGACTTAAAAAAAATGAGTTTACTCAATTCGACCGTATGTATATATTTCTTTTTTGTATGTTCGCGGATAACTTCGTCGTTTATGAACCGATTTTAATGATTCTTTTTTTGTTGGAAAGGAGATATCCCAAGGGTAGTACCATGATAAGGAAACCAGGATCTGATGATGGCATCTTAGAGAAATCGAGGGAACTCTTCAAATATTACAGGCAAACCTATAGCGATTTGGGTATATTTTATAGTAACTCTTGCAGTTGCTCTTGGAAAGCACCATTTAGTTAAGTGGAACTGATGATGAAGACCACAAATAGCCACCGGAACTACTCAATAATAAGTATTTCACGGGTTGCGATTCGATTACTTTAATATGGTTGCAATGCAATTTATGCTCGTCACAATGCATATGGAGAAGTGGAGCTGATGGTGAAGTACTAGAAGAACTCCTCAACGATGAGCGTCCCTGAATCGGGAAAAGCAATATTTTGTAAAAGGTGACGAGCAGTTGGCATTAAGCTAATGTAACATAGATAAATTACAAATTAAAACTTTTTTACAAAAGATACAACCGACTTCCAATCTACAAAGTGAAAAATAACTTTAATTTCAGAAGTCGGTGTCAAAAAACTAAAATACAGACACCGACTTCTGAAATTAAAGTTATTTTTCACTGATCTAAAGACACCGACTTCTGAAATTAAAGTTATTTTTCACTTTGTAGTTTGAAAGTCGGTTGTATTTTTTTTTTTTTCATATTTGCTTGAGAAGCCCTTAACAGATTTGTTGTGGGAGTTTATTGACAGGAGAAAACTGTTCCTCCAGTGAGGAAGCTGTCTCTTATTAAATAAGGGATTGTTAGTGAACCCATGTGGTCCCATATGTGTTGTCTTTACAGCCTTCTATGATTTATTGATTCACATAACGCTGTTGCTAGGATGTTAGTATGAACTTTTAAACGGTCTTTGTATGCTTTTGCTCTGTGTTCGACTTCCTCCTTAACTGTTTTCATTTCTGTGCAGTCATGCAATTCACTGGTTTTGATAAATAGGGGTGCATTGGTTATCATTTTGAGAGCCTTATTCTGAAACCGTTGTAAAATCTCCACATTATAATTTTTCGCTGATCCCCATAACTCTATGCCATATGTCCAAACCGGCTTGATTATAGCTTTATATATAAGTATCTAATTTTCCATGGTGACGTGCGACCTTCTGTCTATTAGCCAGTTTAGGTTTCTGAGCCGTATGTTTAACTCGTCGCGTTTTTTTTGGATATGAGGCTTCCATGTTTGCCTTCTATCAAGATGCATGCCTAGGTATTTTGCTGAATCGTGATGGGGTAGAACGTCATTTCCAAGTTTAAGAGGGGGGCAGTTGTCCTTTCTCAGAGTAAAATTGACATGTACTGCATTTGTTGGAGCTGGTCTTGATGCGCCACTTTTCCATCCATTTTCCGACTTTGTTCAGGTGATTCTGTAGATTCAAAGACGCTACACTGGGGTTTTTATGGTTGCAAAGTGCAGCGATGTCATCAGCAAATGTGGCAGATAGAATATTATCGGTTGTGGGTATATCTGCAGTGTATATAAGATACAGAGTAGGGCCCAAAACGGAACCTTGTGGTACCCCGGCTTTTATATCTTGAAAGGCAGAGTAGTTGTCATTGATTTTAACTCTAAATATTCTATCCTCCAAATACGATTTTAAGAGCAGGTAAAAGTTATGTGGAAGTCGGTTCTTTATTTTGAAAAGTAGGCCCAAGTGCCAAACCTTATCGAATGCTTGTTGTACATCTAGAAAGACAGCAGAGCAATACTGCTTTTTCTCGAGAGCTTCTCTTATTTTGTTGACAACTCGGTGAACTTGTTCTATAGTAAAAAAAGTTTTTATTTTACCCAAAATTTCTCACCTTGCAATCTTTACGTACTGTCAAAGAATATTAAAGGTTTGCTTTGTTGCTTGCTAGACAACGGGTCAAAGTTGGAAATATATATAGATAGATATTTATATTAGTAAATTTTTTATTAATTATAATTAAACTACTTTGAATAAAATAGTCATTTTCAATAGGGTTCCTCATATGGCTGAAACGAATCTATAAAAAAAAAACAGTTGCACTCCAGGAGTACCGACAGAAGTGAAAACTTAAACAAGATCGTCTTGGTGGAAGAAAAATACTTGTATAGAACATTGGTCCGTAACCATATCAAAATAAAGAGCACAATCGCGTTTACAAAAAAAAAAAACTTTCAAAACCTTTACAGGAAAAATACTTGCATAGAACATTGATCCGTTACGTAATATATATAAAAAGCACAATCGCGTCTACAAAAATGAGGTGTCGGTAACGGTGTCGCGAGTTCAATTGTTTTTTCCCATCTCAAAAATGCCCAACGCGCGTGAAGAAGTTTACACAAAAAAAAATTACTAATTGATTTTTTTAGCAAGCTACAAAGTTTTCAGGTTTCACACTTGATTGACGGGATTTTTTTTTAAACTATTTTGGTGTTTTTTCGTTTCTGCTGCATTAAATCAATTTTTGAAAAGTACAGAATTAATCTCCATTAGGTACTAAATTAAAAGTCTAACTAACTATCTGTATAAATAAAAATAATAAAAACAAAACGACACTTAGGCGTCGAAATATTCGTCCGCATCGCTGTCATCCGGAAACGTGCCCAGAAGACTGGCAGCATTGCCACGTTGAATGGCAATGCTAATTCTTTGGCCAAAGAACGAGCCAGCCCTCTGGTCACGTGAAGTGTCGACCAGTCGACGAGAAATTATCTTATCTATATACCTAATGGTATATAAATTAAGTAGGTTCTGTGTACTAGCAGGAGGGTAACAATAAAAACAGTTGCAGAAAAAGGCAAAACAAATTTTTCGATTGCAAAACACTCGCTTCGCATTGAATCGTGCAAAAGGCAGAAAAGAACGCCAAGTGAAATCGAAGTAACACCGCAGGCGGGCGATGCAATGCAACGGGGTAAGACGGGGAACAAGAAATTAAACCTGGACGAAGTCGCGGGCAGAAGCTAGTACATAATAATAGGTACCTGTACAGAAAACCCGACTACTGAAAAATCACGGTCTAAAAAGTATGAAACATGAAAATATTTCAGACAGAAATCAAGACATAGGTACAAAAATGGTCAAGGGTAAAGCCGTGGTCGCATGCCTGCAAACAAACAAAATTATAATGGCATGCGACCACGGCTTTACCTTTTTGTTTCATTACTTTATGTCCTCTAGAGGCGCCATATTGCATTTAATGTGACGTCACATAGCCTATAACCAGCGGACGATCAAGATGCTTCCAATGATACCTTATTTGTCAAATTATAATCGGTAGTTTAGAAGTTATGAGGTAACAGATGAACATACATACATAATAATTAATAACATACATACATACCGGTCAAAATCATAACCCTCCTTTTTGCTTCGCCGTAGTCGGGTAAAAAAGGAACTTCGTTCCAACCGGGTGTCCACCTCTCGACTTTCTTTTCCATAACGTTTTTTGTAGCTAGCTTGCTGAATTTAAATACAATTGCCTGAAATCAGCAACTTAGGCATTTAAAAAGCTTCAAGGCAATTGGAATAAAGCCTTTTTTTTTTTTTTTTTTTTTTTTTTTTTTTTTTTTTTTTTTTTTTTTTTTTTTTTTTTTTTTTTTTTTTTTTTTTGGTTGGGAAATTATCAAATAACTTCTCCCGCTCTGGGTGGAGCGGGAGGGCGTGTCAGACTCTTACTGACTAAAACCCACCCGTGTTCCTTCCTATGCCATGTTGCAAAGGGGGCCACGATTTCCCTATCTGTTTTCTTCGAACCCCTGGCAGGCATTGGCCCTAGCGGACCCCGTCAATTCGGCTGACATCTCTTTGAGGCGCGCGTGGAACACAACGCGCCGTCGACCCGGGCTTGGTCCTTATCGGACGGCGAGCTACCCATTGCTCACCGTCCGCAAGCCCGCGGATTGGAATAAAGCCTACGAGTCGCCGTGACTTTTGAATCACTCATATTATAAAACAAAGTCCCCCGCCGCGTCTGTCTGTCTGTCTGAACGCGATAAACTCAAAAATCACCTAACGGATTTTCATACGGGGTTCACCAACGGACGGAGTCATTCATGAGGAAGGTTTAGGTGTATCATTAATTAAGGTTTTGTTTAAATATGACGATGATTGTTGATGATGTCGGAAAAAATCATGCCGGCTGGGAGCTTGCGCGCGCCGTGTAAACCAATAATAGCTTTGGGTATATGAAAACAATGTATTACGGAATTAATACATTGTTTACCTGAATTAACACATAAGGTACTTTTAATATTCCCGGTAGTACGTTCCTGTGAGATATTTTCCGACATCCTCGCGGGCGAAGTCGCGGATATTTAAAACCTTTATTACTTTCATATCTTACATATTAGTTGACACTTTAAATAACAGAAATGTTAGTAGGTATGTGATTTATTACTTATATCCTAGTTGTTAATAGGTATTAGTTAGTTTAAAGTTTCAACATTTGGGTTTGAGATACCTATTATGCACCCCATCACGGGTGAAGTCAGCCCAGCCTCCTCTAGCATTTTCCATTTAGTTCCATCCATCCTTTGGCTGTTATTTGGCCGTGACCTTTATCAAGTCTTAATCTATTATGCCAAGTTTCTTTATGCAGAACGGATTGTTAAAGTGAACAATCGTAGCTGAGCAGCATCCGTAGTCTATTGTCCTTGTGAAGAAACAATAAACATTGAAATTCAGAACTAAATGAAAAAAGTGTCATAAAATAATTTCAGAACACTAAATAAAACTATGTAAGTAGCCATTTTTACCATCAATGACGTGAAAATTAACTACAGATATTCCAGAAAAAGTAGCATCCAACAATATAGGAACACGTTAAGTTATCTTCAGGATCCGGAAACGAATAATAAGACCGAATAATCGTTTTTCTTCCTTTTTAAGTTCTGAAATTTATCCCTTTTTCTTCCTTATGGGATCTTGGAAACAGTTTTACTAGACTACAGTAACTTAGTTGAGATACGATGATGTTAAAACCAATATCGGACAGGAATCGAGCATTAGTAAAAATGTTATGTACTAGCTTTTATTCTAACAAGTCATCAATTTTAATAGCAGTTCTTCGTACCTACTTAGTGATAAGCCAAAAGTTTTATCGTTTTGTAGCGCTATACAAAACTTTGATGCTATAGGTATAAATATTAGTTTACAACTTCAAATTACGTTTCCATTGCAAAACGCTACCACCGCTGGTGAAATCCTAACAAAATCCGTTCGAAAACATAACGCCGGCCCCACACATCGGTTTATGCATTCCGCCGAACTTAGCATACATAATAAACAACCCTCTTTTGCCTACAAGCAAAGTTTTCCATCAGACAGGACTCACTTATTATCTTCTCAATGTAGGTACTGTACGCAAACCTGCGTTTCCATGGAAACGGCAGCAGCGCGCGCACCCAGTCCCCTCGACGCCCCGACGCCGACTGGACGCGTCGGTTCCAATTTCGAAAATAAACATTCATTTTTCGAATCGCGATTCAAAAAATTCGTTGCACGGTCAGTGTTTTTTGAGATTTTCGGAATAATGACGGTTGGAATTGCGTTCTTTTTTTGAACGTGTGTGTTTGTGTAGTGGTATGGTAGTGACAGGTGATTGGTTATGGCCGAGGACGTTAACTGCGGGGGAGGCACGGTGAGTTAGTGCAAAGTTTTTTTATTACATGTGTATGCTACACGTTTTTCGTCTCTTGTTAAGCAGAAAAATAATTCACATTTCGGGGCATTTTTTGCCAGTTTTTCGGCTCGGTACATAAATTATTCAGAATGTAAACAAAGGCCTTTGTTTTTGTTTTTATCTAGTTCTGGAAGCTTTTGTTATCTAAATTATGTTTATCGTTGTACTATAAACAACATATACGAGGTTTTGCAACACGGAAATTCAGGTCTAAATGAAAAAAAGTCTTCAAAATTAATTTCAGGAAACTGAAAAAACTGAAAATAAATAGTTCGTGAAAAAATGTGTCATTAGCATCAATAACGTGTAAATAAACTACAGATGTGCCAGAAAAAGTAACCTTCATGCAATATAGGAACATGTTAAGTTGTCTCCAGGATCCACAAAAGAATAATGGACCCAAATAATGGGCTAAACTAAAGTAAACATCGTTTTTCTTCCTTCCAAATCCCGAAAGTGATCCTTTTTTCTTCCTTAAGGGATCTTTTAATACGAAAGCTCGCACACATGGACGCTAACATGTTTATTTGTAAAGTCACTGCCCTCAAGACTTCATTTAATAATTAATCTTAGTTAATTATTAACTCCACCGCTGATGTTCAAAGAAGCTCTTAAGTCCACAGGGAATAATTACCAGCTCATATAAGATTCTGGCTTAATTAAGGTCACAGGAATCCTGTAAATTAGAAAAGGTAATTATAGGACTTGACATTTTAATTAGGTATAAAAGTAGCCTCTTCGAGTGGTGTATACTTTAATGTATGTAAGTCTGGCACTCCTTGGTTAGTCAGCCCCATTACCATGTTGCTAATTGGCTTAAATTATTGTTATTGAGTTTTTTTATCAGGAATTTCTCAGCAGCAGCCTGGAATCTAGATTTGTGCCCGGTTGATGGCAATAGGCTCGCCCCCTATTGGAACTAAAACTGGGATGGGATTTAAACATAACTGGCGAAATGTAGGTGTACTATTAATAAGTATACCTCTGCCTAAAACTTCAGGGATTACAGGCATGTTTTTTTATGTTAATTGGCTTAAATTGTTACTGGCTGATATTTTTTTTTTTGCGTTTTTTTTTTAACTACCTATTCATAGAATTTGAAAGACGAAAAATGCTCTAGAGACAGACGATGCTGACCGAGTTCTTACATCGTGTGGAAACCTGGATTTGATGATCAGAAATTGCCATCAAAGTTTGAGACAACGGCACCGAGCTTTTTTTTTTTTTTTTTTTTTTTTTTTTTTTTTTTTTTTTTTTTTTCGGTTGGGCATCTCATAGCTGGTCTCTATCGACCGTAGCTATTGAACCGGACAATCCTGTGGATGCATTAAGCTGCTACACTTATTGCCTCCAGCCAGGGCACACATATAAAAACTAAGCTAAAGCATAGGATGAACGCTCGCTAAGGGCACCCCCTGCGGGGTACGGGCCTCGGCTTAGGGCGTTATCCGGAGGGAGGACATCAAAGATGGGACGGGCTGGATCAAAGTTTTGATCATGATTATTAGTCGGGGAATTTAAAGCTACGTGCACAGCTGCAACAACTGCTGGCACCTCGTTATCGAGCAAGGGTCGGGGGGGAGTATTATTTACTCGGGGCCGCGGCGGTCGCGATCGTAAAGGACCTCGTCTGCGAGGTCGGAATGACGGGAAGCGTCTGTTTTTCTGTAGTGTACTCGTTGCCCTATCGCTCTCCTGGAGGAGGGTTATGGGGTCATCGGGATCTGTGAGAATATGCCTTGGACGGCGAACATTACTGACTCTACTGGGGACATAACTGGCGGCCTTCGCAATCAGAGGATTGCGATGTTTGGCCGCGGACTCAAAGTAACGCTTTGAAAGGCGTTTCAGAAACTGGTGAATGGTAGGGATCCTAAGGTCGAGGTGGAGTGCCTCGTTCCTAACGTAAAGGGGGGCACCCGTGGCTCTACGGAGAAATCTATTCTGGACAGCTTGTAATCTATGGATGTGATGGGGTCTCGCATGAGCAAAGACAGCACCCGCATAGGTCATGATCGGTCGAATGCACGCCGTGTACACGCGCAATTTGCACCTAAGTGACAATTTGCTACGTGCATTCAGTATGAAGAAGAGTCTACTGAGAGCGAAAGCGGCCCGCGAACGAACCGTCTTTATGTGCTCTCTGAAAGATAAACGCTGGTCTAGGATGATACCGAGGTATCTGGCTTGCTTCTCCCAAGGGATCGGCTTGCCGAACATGGTGAGAGGTCGGGGGGGGTCTACGTGCCAGGTGCGCGGTTTCATAAAGATAACCGCTTGGCTTTTACCGGGATTGACTTCAATCCGCCATTTTGTAAACCAGGCCGCCAGTCGATTGACCGAGGCTTGGAGGATACGGCGGATTTCATCAGTGGATCTAGAGCTGCAGTAGATCGCGGTGTCGTCTGCGAACAGACCGAACTGCGACCTATCGCTTCCCTTTGGGATGTCGCTTGTGAACAGCGTGAACATGAGGGGGGAGAGCGGAGAGCCCTGAGGGACACCTGCGCGGATGGGGCGGGGAGTGGATAGCGCTCCCTCGATACGATAGCGAAAGACTCGGTTCGATAAAAAGTCTCGCAAGATGAGCACGAGACGATCTGGCACACCGAGTTGGTACAGCTTGTATATTAAGCCGTTGTGCCAGACTTTATCGAACGCTTTCGCTACGTCGAAGAACACTGCACCGGTCATAGATCCGCGCTGGAAACCAGCGCTTATGAACTCTACGATCCGGTGGGCCTGATGCACGCTAGAGTGCTCAGATCGAAAGCCGAACTGTTCGTTGGGGATGAGGCCCTTCGTCTCGGCGAAGTCTCTGAGGCGCTTATGAATAAGCCTCTCATAGATTTTTCCGAGAACCTTGAGCAGACTGATGGGACGGTAGCTCGAAGGCTCGGTTTGGGGTTTACCGGGCTTCGGGATACCGATGACTATGGCTTCTTTCCACGTTTGGGGGAAGATGTTATTGCCTAAGGCACCATTGAAGATGGTGGTCAAAAGCATTATTAGGTGGGCGGGGAAGATCTGTATCACCCTATTGGTGATACCGTCTGATCCGGGGGCTTTTTTGGCTTTAAGACCTTTGATGACGTCGTGCACCTCATCCGGGAGGATGGGGGGCAAGGGCCAGTCAGGGTCGTCAACGGGAGGGAGTGAGGCTCTACGTTCGACTTCCGCGTCGACCTTTGACAGGTGAGCTTGGTCTACTGGTAGGGAACTGGGAGTGCATTGGGCCTCGAGGCTGTCTGCTAAGCATTCAGCCTTTTCGGCATCATCGAATGCGATGGAATTGTCGGGACGGGTCAGGGGGGGCATGGATGTGGATTGGGTAGCCCTGAGTTTCCTCTGGAGCTCCCAGAATGCCAGATGGGTGGGCTCTAGTTCACCGAGTAACTTATCCCAGCCCGCTTCCCGCAGCTCCGCTATGCGTTTCTTTACAGATCTCTGTAAATAGCGCATATGGGCTTTGTTGGCGGGGCAGGGGAAGTTATCGTAGGCACGTTGGGCCGCGTTCTTCTCGGTCAGCAGTTCACGCACATCGTCCGGCAACTTCCGGCTACGGTTTCCCGTATCCGGAACCTGCCTTGAACAATCGTCCAGGACGGTTTGTACGTGGCTGGTGAGCGAGTCGATCGCGGCCGTCGTGTCGGCGACAGAGTCGAAGAGATCGGGGATAGCGTCTAATTGAGGGGACGTGTTAGATTTCAGCTGTGAGCTTACTTTCTTCCAGTCCGTGATCCTCTTAGTGATAGGGGGGGCGTTCGGGTCGGGAAGACCTATGCGGGGGTTTAGTCTCATGACTACCGGCCGGTGATCGGAGCTGAGCTCCGGTACCGTAACTATTGATTCTAGCCTCAGGTTGACGTTCTTAAGGAGCGCCACGTCTAAGACGTCTGGGGTCCAATTATCTTGGTCAGGGAAATGGGTGGGAGTCATCGGAGCGATGATGTCGAAGTTAAGGGAGGTCGAGAGGTCGAACAAGTGTCTACCTCTGGTCGTGGTGACCGAGCTATTCCAGGAGGGATGCTTGGCGTTTAGATCGCCCGCTATGATGAGAGAGTTACTCATGGAGAGTAGAAGCGAGAGATCGTCTGAGAGGAGTTGGAAATTCTCCGAATTGCCGTGGGGGGGAACATAGACCGATACTAGAGTGATCGGCTCGTGACCTGACATGCCTAGGCGACAGGCGGAAACTTCTAATCGCGAGAGAGTGGGAGGGTCGAGAGGGATGCAGTGAAGCTGCTTTTTATAGTAGATCAGGGTGCCGCCCTTGTGACAGCGCGACCTGTCATTGCGAACTATCCGGTAGTTTGCAATGGACGGGCTGCGAGTGCAAGGCTTAAGGAAGGTCTCTTGGATCAAGAGAATGTCTATTTGATTTTCGCGGAGGAAGAGCCCTACCTCTTCCCGTTGGCCTTGGAGGCCGTTCGCATTGAAATATCCTACTGTTAGGGATCGGGGTTTTATCCTAGCTATTACCGTATTATCCATTGATGGTTTTAGGTGTGATAGCTAGGGTATCTAGGACTTGCGTGATGTCCGGATACGCATTATATATTGATTGAATCTGAGGGATATTTCCTTGAGCGGATATAATTAGATTGGCCATTGTCTTTGCGCGCGGGGAGACGAATGCCATATAGGTCGAGGTTATTATATTGAATGAGTCCAGACCTTGTCGCTGCGCGGTCGCGGGACCGGCTGTTGCGGGTGGGGGCGGGGGGAGGGGGCGCGAAGCTTTAGGAGCGGTCGGGGGTTGTGCGGGGGGCGCGGCGGGCGCGGGGGTCGTAAAGTACGAGGGGGGCGCGGAAGGCGGCGCGGCGCCATTTAAACGGGGGTCCCTAAGGTTGCGGAGCAATACGGGGGGAGGGGGAGGGGGAGGGATATTTGACTGAGAGGGCACCAAGGCAGGGAAACTCTGCTGGTGGTGGAGATAATTCCACGGACTAGGCCTCTGAGGGCTTAGTCGTTGGGGCATAAGGGCGGAGGGAATCCTATAAGAGGATGGGGCGGAGGGAGCTTCCCTTTGCTGGCGGGCGCCGAAGCGCTTCACCAGCTTGGGAGAAGATGCCTTAGGGGCTTTTGTGCAACCGCGGTAGTTAGCCGGGTGGCCCTCTTTGCCGCATAGTACGCAGCTAGGAGGAACGGTACTGAGGGTACGGTCTTTGGGACGGGAGCAGTCGGAAGTGCCGTGCTCGCCCAGGCACTTTACGCACCTGGGTGTCGCATGGCAATTCCGCTGGGAATGGCCGTAAAGCTGGCAACGGTGGCATTGTCCGATAATGCCACTCTTTTTAGGTTTCTCAATCTCGAACCCTGTGAGATGACACAGGGAGCGAATTTGATAAATCGGGTGGTGGCCCTCAACGGGCGGGCATACTACTAGGACCATGTCGTAGAGGTCACCGCCTCTAGAGCGGTGCATACGATGGACCTCGTCTACCGGGACGTTTTGCGACTGAAGGTCGGCTAAGATATCGGACGGGAGGATCTCCCTGGGGATGCGTTTAATTACGACGCGAACTTGTTTCTCTTCCTGGAGGGAGTAGGTGTGGTATGACACACCTCTCGCTCTCAGGAGACGGGTTAGTTCCCTATAGTCTTTCGACGTAGGGACAAGGACTTTAATACCCTGTTGGGTGTTTCGGGCCGAGGTGAAGTCGATCTTGTGATCGACGCACCATTTAGAAATGTCCGTCCACTTCCCTTTGTCCTGGATGAACAAGGGAGGTGGAGGGGTGGCCTTTCTCGGGGGGAGCGCGGGGGCATCCTTCGCGGAGGATGACGACGACGCGGTCGGGGGGGCTACGGGAGCGGGGGGCGCGGGGGTATCCTTCGCGGAGGATGACGACGACGCGATCGGAGGGGCGGTGGAGGTAGAGGGTACGGGGGCGGGGGCGGGGGCGGGGGGGGCTACGGTAGCGCGAGTCGCGGTTGTAGCGCGTTTGCCGGATTTTACTGATTTGATGGTGACTATGGACGAAGAGGAGTCAGAGTCCTCTACCGCGGCGACCTTACTGGCCTGCTCGGAGATCTGCTTCCTGTTCTTCCTCTTTCTCGCCTTACCTTGGACGGCTGTGAAGCCGTCTTCGGATTGGGAGGAAGAGGTAGAAGAGGCGGCAGCGGACCTTTCCTCGTCTTCTTCCTGGTCATAAGCGTATGGGGTGGAGGGGCGCTTTGAAGAAGCGGGAGCGTCAGTGTCCATTGACTCTGACGACTGGGGGGGGGCGGGGGAGGGGGGTCTAGGTGGCTCTATGGCCAGAAGGGGGGGGTTTGATAATTCTACAGCCTTACTATAGCGGCTGTGTACCTTGGCAATGTCTGAAGGACTTAAAAGGTCAGTCTGGAGCTGGGTAAACCTAGCCCCATACTTGGCCTTGAGAATGGGCTCCTGTTCAAGGATGCCGTGAAAAAACTGAATAAAAAGCTGCGTGCAGCGTTGATAGTTGGGTGTGCGCGCCATGATGACACGGAATGATTTTACGGGGGGGGGGGGGGAAAAAGTCTACCTATCTTATGCCTAACTCCCCGGTGGGTATGCCGGGGATGTGTAACAATCCCTCCCTGTCGGGTAAAGACAGGGAGGATGAGTGCCTATCGGTGAGCCCTAAGCTTGCTTTTGCCCGTTGCCTATCTTAATGTGCAACGGGGTCCTATCCAGTCTAGTGCGCCGGGTGTAGACACACCCGATCGACACAGGGTGTGTAGCTGGGGAAGCAAAACTGTCTCCACGTGTTGACTAGGAGATCCCCCAAGGCCAAACACTGGGACCCGGCCAATTCACTGCCTCACCCTGATGGGGATCGGCGGGTGTGTTGGGGCAACACCCCACTCGGTTTCGTTGGCACCGTAAGGTATCCACCGAGTGACCACGAAACTGTGGTTTTACCCTGAAGGGGCCAAAACTCGACGAACGTTTTTAGACTTAACTTCCGGAAATACCGGTATTAATTGTGTCTTGAAAAAGACAGCAATTAATAGCTGAAGATAGTCGGGTGACTATGGAGGAGCGTCTCAGGAACACTTGAGCCGCAATCAGGATACTCAGCAGCGCAGCACGACCGTCCGCGACCGATGCCGAACGTCATGTGCACCGAGCTGATTGATGCTCGTTCCTTCACTGTTTTAAAAGGTCATTGCCCTGTAGTGGACACTATAAGGCAATGATCTCTGCGACCAACCAGCGAAGACCAGCCTGTAAAGGGTGGTAATATTAAATTAATTCAATTGGCAGGAAATCTTCGCTGGCGTAAAGCCAAATAGAGACTATCAAATCTGGACTGTCTAGACCAAATATCCTACATTAAACATTTTGTAGACAAATAATGTGAAAATTCTCGGGAAGCCTATGTTAAACAGCTGACGTCCAAACAGTTGACGTCTTTTGTCTAAAATGAAAATAATAATGAATATACAAATAGTCAAATATTTCATTATTTTTTTTTAATAATAGGATTTTAATTTATTTTATACTTACGACCCAGTGGGTCCCGCTTATTGGCAGACGTCATCGCGGCAGGCCCAGATGGAGATGGCGGGATGAGCTGGACTCCTTTAAGAAAGATTGGTTCTTGGAAGCTCTGGACAGAGAGAGGTGGAAAGAGAATAGGGAGGCCTTTGCCCAGCAGTGGGACAGTAATGGCAAAAAAAATATGTTTACTCTTAACAAACTGTACAGATTATATAAAAATTATAAAGTAAAATCAATCAAATCTATCAACAAATTCAATGGCGTCGAAAATTTCCTTATATGAAAGTCAACCTACAGTTACAAAGAAAAGAGAATTGGATTAAATTGCCTATTCCAAAATGTAGGTTTCTATGCAGAAGAATCTGAAGAATAAACAGAATCGACTCCATATCTACTACTTAAAAAAAAAACCTTCTAACGTTTGAAGGATTTCCTTCCGTGCATTTCCTAAAACGGCAGAAAATTCTCTTCCACAGGTATTCGTGGAAATTGAGGAACGTAGTGAATATGCATGGATTACTTCTAGGTACGGGATTGAGGCACCCGTCCTACCGCTGACGAGGAAGCGACTAACTATCAACGATTTTCTCGCTCAAAAAACGTACAAAAAATTGTAGGTCCCGATTTTTGATACAGGAAAATCTATACAGGTACTAATGATGAAGCTCAAGAGATTGTTTTTTTGTTTGTTTGTTTGAACGCGGTAATCTCTGGAACTGCCAGTCGGATTTGAAAAATTCTTTCGCATGTGGTAGTCCAACTCTTGAGGAATGTTATAGGCTATTTAAAATCACGCTACAACCCTTAGAAGCCGAGAAAAAAGAAAAAAGTCAGAAAGAACGCTGAACGACATACTTAATAGCGCGGGCGGGCGATGCTATGCGACGCGGTGGGTCGGGAGAATAAGAATTTTCACACGGACGAAGTCGCGGGTAGAAGCTAGTTAAGTTATAAAACAGAAATTTAAAATAATATGAATTTTTTAGCCTTTTTGACTTTGATGTCGCCTGACCCATCATGTCACCTGACCCATCATGTCATCTGGCCCATCATGTCACCTGACCCATCATATCATCTGACCCATCATGTCACCTGACCCATCATGTCACCTGACCCATCATGTCACCTGACCCATCATGTCATCTGGCCCATCATGTCATCTGACCCATCATGTCACCTAACCTATTATGTCACCTAACCCATCATGTCACCTGATCCATCATGTCATCTGACCCAGCATGTCACCTACCCTATTATGTCACCTGACCCATCATGTCACCTGACCCATCATGTCACCTGACCCATCATGGGCAATCATAGGTAATAATAAAAAGCTTTCCTTCAGTTGTGTTAGTAATGATTGTGCAACTCGGGAACTTAGTTTGAATAGGGTGATGGTTAAAAATCTTATACAGCATGTTTCAGAAATGTGTGATCATATTTAAGTAATAAATAATCGCGAAAAAGTAATCAGCTGTTCCATACATTTAGGTCGAGTAGGTATTGAAGTATTGTACAGTTTTTTATTTTGACCATGCAGTTCTGATACACACTGTATAGTAGATTAATTTCAGTTTCGACTCAACGCAAATAAACAAAAAAGTCGAAGAATAAAGCTACTGCTAATAAGCAGCTGGCACTTGAGTAAAATTATACATTTGATATGAAGCAAAAGCTTATCAACACTCGATATTCGCAATACGTGAACTGATAACGATATCGAATCCTTTGACAATGATAACACCCGGAATTTATTGTGATAGTAACGCGTGGAAATAATAAGGCTTGATTATAAAAGGTTTCCATAATAGTACCTACACGGTAGCGGAGAACATTATATGGTCGACTTATACAGAAAAAATATAAATCTGATGCAAACAGAACTTTCATTTCCGTGTATAAAATAACAGGTGTAAAAAGACGATTAAAGCCGAGAGTCACTTTGTGTTTCCTAACATTGTGTTATTTTTTGTACTGGACCATACATTGGAATTTTCTGGTTAAGGAGATATTGTTCCAACTTTTCTGTTTTTTTTTTTTTAATTAATCAAATCTTTTACATCCACTGAATCTTTATAAAAATAAGTTAACTATCGGGACAAAATAAATGTATAGGTTTCATCATCATCATCATCATTTCAGCCAAAAGACGTCCACTGCTGAACATAGGCCTCCCCCAAACACCTCCACTTCGACCGATTCTGTGCTTTCCGCATCCAGCGGATTCCTGCGGCCTTCACAAGGGTAGGTTTAAATATATTTATTTCCCATAACAGCAACAGTTCACTTATAATGAGATACAGAGTTACTTTTAAATAATAATAAATAATATTTGCCTCTGGGGCGTTGGTGACGTTATAGGGTACATACAAGTTTTTTTAGTTTCCTCTTAAATATACTAATACTATCACCTCTCTTTATATTTTCCGGTAAATCATTGAACAGTCGTGTTCCCTCCACTAATACTGTTTTTCTGCCGTAATTAGTCCGTGCTCGTGCAGTTATTAGTTGGAATTTGTTTTTACTTCTTGTGTATTAGTTCCTTAACTTAATCACACGGGAGCACCAAAGGCCAGTATTGTGTAAGCCGTACCTACGATCAAAATACTCTCATTTTAGACTATCTAAAATGCAAAAGAGTCTCTATTAGTCTGTTTTCACGGCTAAAGAGTGAACCGATTTTAATGTGGGTATACATAGCTAGAACGCAGAAAAAGCCTAGAGGCGCACTTGAAAACAACAGCAATCCCTGAAGCCAAGAAATACGAGTAGTTAAGGTTTCTATAGCAAAATCCAACATACACCCACACGACGCCAACGTCGCGGAAAAAGCGCTAGTTTTCAGCAAATTAGTTTTCATTTCGGTCCGGATGTCGAGCTTTTTAACAGAAAGCTTTAATCCTACTGAAAATCTCTTCTTCTTAACACGTTAAGTGCGAAGCGAGGCCTAAATCACCCCTGATGCAACTTCCCTGTGGTGCGGCAAGCAAAAAAGTGAATTTCTCTGTCGTGCGAATGGCATAGCTTTGGTTTGGTCCAGTGTAGGAAAGAGATAAATATATATTTGAGATCACTAATGGTTCCGGACTCGGTGGTGTACCTACCTTGGTACCGGATGTCTTAGGCCTCGTGCCGCACTGAATTAATATAATTTTAATGCAGTGCGGAACGAGCCTAAAACGTCCCATATCCCCCCTGACCTCGTACCGCACTCAACGCGAGCTTCCCGCGACCAGTGTTGTAGAGGTGGGCAAAGTGTATCATTTTTGCGATTGGATCATTTGCATCTGGATCACTGAAATGATCCGAAACACTGATATGTTTCATTTAGCTCATTTGGATCATCGGCTCAAAGGATATAAAATACAGAATGTTACGTATACATTACGTTAAATCTGTGATTGTATGAGTGATACACATCTCATTTGGTATCTCTTTCTGACTTGTATAGATTGTAATTATGTCGTCCGCTCACTCGCGACTCGCGAGTCAAAAAACTCAGTGTGTCTCAGTTTCCCTCTCTCGCTCGCTCACTGCTCAGTCGCCTCGCGAGCGACGCGTCGCGCGGAATGAGCCAGAGCAAAGTAATGTTTCAGATCCAAATGATGCGTTTGAAACGTTGTTACTGAACCAATCTTTTGAATCACCTCAATGATCCGGATCAGTGAGTCGGTTCCGTAAAGAGTTACACACGCCTACAGTGTTGTGCATCACGTCGATTGGAGAGCACGTCCTTTTACAGCGCCGAACATGTCTAAACGATGTCGGAAGAAGTTAATGTTGTTTCAATGAAAAACACTCATAAATAAGTACAACATATATATTGAGATTTTTATAAAAAAAGTATTTTGATACTGATTTTTTAATGTTAATTCAAGTTCTAATAATTGTATTTTTAAAGCCCGAGGCAGAATAAATAGGACAGTTTCTTTTCTACTTCTGGTTGCCTTTTTTTTCTATTCTGTGAACCGCATTAAGATTTTCATATACAAATAGAAAGATAAACCTTATGCATAAACCGTAATCCATTATTTTCCAATAATAAGTCTGTAATAGGTGCCTCTTAATGGTATAGAATGGAACGCTTCGTGCGCGAGTCCGACTCGCACTTGGCCGGTTTTTTTTTCTTTATGGCGCGTTCAAGCACAATTTAGATTATTTGAAAAAAAATGTATCCTTTGATAGCTTTGTGTTGTTTTGCCAGGTTTTGCCCTTAAAACGATCTAATGAGATATAATTGATCAAAATCGGTCAAGTCGTTGCGTAGTTAAGACAGTTTAAAAACGTCGATATTATTTTTCCCATCACTAATCGCAGCGAAAATTTGCCCTATTTCAGTGCGTTACGAGGTGTATAAGATCCCATATTTTGTTTTGCTAATAATTCCTAAACTAGCCATCAGATCCCGGGGCGACGGTGGATTAGGGTTCATCAATTCACTGTCTATATCAATAAGGACCAAAATTCTCATTTATCTTTGATTTCGCGCCAGAAAATGGATTTTAGTCTGTAAAAGGAGGTGGGGTCTAATAGACCGCGTGTCGCCCTAACGTCTGGTCACGGTACGGGCCGATTATACCTCGTGCCGCAGGAACGGAAAGTATGCAAAAATTGGTGCCGCAGCTAACGTGTTAAAAACGTTTAACTACTGAAATATTAGGTAATCTAAACTAGATTTTTCACCTCAACAACTTCCAGGATTAGCTCACACAATCATGCTGAAAAATTCAGCAAACTGTTTATACAATATAGTTTGGAGTAAATAAACTGATCCGCTTGTATACTGTTTATTTTGAGATCACCGGCAGACGCAGCGATTGTGTACCTAACTATGTATATGTGAGTACCTATGTATATGTTAGTAGATCCGGTTCGTGTTCTCTGCTTATATTTAAATTTACTGACTATAACAATATTTCTTTCCCGTTTTTCTCAACTAGCTTCATATTTCTTACTGACCCCTTGACAATTCAAAAGTGCTTGTAATTTGGATTGTTTGAAATAAATGTTTTGAGTATTGAGTTTTAATTGACATTCCAGGAATAAAGGGTTCGAGTTTAAATAGATTGTGGATTGGTTGATCCGTGCCCGTTGCGATCAGAATGTAAATGGGTGATCGTACGTCGTTACGGGCAGGCAGAACCGAACATCTTGCAGCCTTTCCATCGGGTACATAAATATAATCAGCCTATAATGTTCCCACTGCTGGGATATAAGCCCCCTCTCTATGAGAAAGAGTGGGCCCTAACAAAGCGGGAAAAGTGCGGGTTGGAGACTGTCACAGGTCTTCGAATGTTTCTTTCTGGGACAAGCAGATCGCTTGGCAGACAGCATGGCCACTGTGAACTAGACTGGAGTGCCTAGATCTGCCTGCTGCACCAAAACCAAAAGTGAGAGCTTTTTGTCTAGCAAAAAATAGAAGATTAGAAAATAGAATACTCTTTATTAAGTACACCAAACGAATTAGGTACAGATATAAAATTAAATGAAAAAGAGAACACAGACTTCTTTAATATCCGTCCCAAGTAACATTACAACTTTGTCTTTAAAATGGTTTAAGGTTCAACAAACTGGTTGGTGCTACATATGTTATGTACAAAGGTGTGTATAGACGGCGGCGACCACGCTCCATCAGGAGGCCGTCTGTTTGCCCATACATTACACTAATAGCATACACGAGGGAGGATACAGTGCGACACAATCTTAAGCTTCCATCAATGTTCCTAATCGAAGGACCTAATCTCTGATGGACTCACTATATTATATGCCTAGCATTTTCTCGACTATATTGGGGTCAGCTAAAATGCTCCTTTCTCATTTTTTTTTTGTTTCTCTTTGTATTTCCTGTGCGTGTCCCAAATTTTTTTTTGTTTTCTTTATTTTTTTCTAGCTTCCAGTTAAACCGGATGCAGCTGAGTACCAGTATTTTAGATGGAGCACTACCTATCTGACCTCCACAAAACACCACCTAGTTACTGGGTTACACGGACTTCCACGATACCCCTTTTTTTTGGTTGGAAAATTATCAAATAACTTCTCCCGCTCTGAGCGGAGCGGGAGGGCGTGTCAAACTCTTACTGACTAAAACCCACCCGTGTTCCTTCAGTTGCCATGTTGCCAGGAGCCACGGTATCCCTTTCGGACTTTCCCGGAACCCCGGCAGGTACACGATACCCCTAGGAGAGACTGGTCTGTTCACACATAACTCGGCATGATGAATCGTGATTTTATTTTGACGGATTTTATTGTTTTTTGAAGTATCCGTTAGTCAAGATTCATGATTTAAGGGTCAACACAAAATAAAATAATAATAATATAATACTACCTACTGTTTTCAAAATGAACATCCATTAACATCATTACGACGATTAATTCATGTGTGAATGCACTGTGACATCGTTCGGAAGTGATCGTGTGGGAATGCACTGTGACATCGTTCGGAAGTGATCGTGTGGGAATGCACTGTGACATCGTTCGGAAGAGGTCGTGTGTGAATGCACTGTGACATCGTTCGGAAGTGATCGTGTGGGAATGCACTGTGACATCGTTTGGAAGAGATCGTGTGTGAATGCACTGTGACATCGTTCGGAAGTGATCGTGTGGGAATGCACTGTGACATCGTTTGGAAGAGATCGTGTGTGAATGCACTGTGACATCGTTCGGAAGTGATCGTGTGGGAATGCACTGTGACATCGTTCGGAAGAGATCGTGTGTGAATGCACTGTGACATCGTTCGGAAGTGATCGTGTGGGAATGCACTGTGATATCGTTCGGAAGTGATCGTGTTTGACGAATCTTTAGTTACGAAAGAAAAGAAAGTAAGTTAGTGTGTTTTCCTGGAGAGCGTTTTTTGACACCGTAGTCAAACCCCGCCGCCATTACTTTCATGGTATCCGTCAGCGCGGGTGTATGTGGCGGTCAGCGCTACATATTTTCCGATGAAACCTTTAAGTTGTGTCGTACCATACCTACTATGAATATAGAGTAGCTGACCCCAACCGTGTAATAAGCTCAATAGAAAGTTCACAGTGAATAGTTCAATCGAGTTTATTTGTGAACTAATTCTATTATTGAATAAGCTCTGGTTCTATTCAACGTTTGGAAAGATTTAATTCCTTACTATGCTTTTGCACTAGAAAACATTAAACATGTAGATGTTTCGAAACTTATCACATGAAACAAATCTTGTTTTGTTGTTAGCTGCGTTCGCCCTGTCTAGAAACATATTCAATATAAGTATAGAGATTTGTCACGTTTGCATTTGCACTGCTGTTTGTTTATGTCTCAAAAGTTGTCAATAATTGTGTTCAGTGCAAGGTTTAATGTTTTCCAAATAAGACAGTAAACATCGAAACATTTAGTGTGCAACATGTTGCAAGATTCAGTCATAAAATGATGTTAAGCAATTTGTCTGTAAAACAAGTCAAGTGATATGAAACGTCAAACATGTTTCACGATGCGAACGCGAGTCGATATATTGACAGTCAGAAAATTATATTTATTTATACACCGTGTTTGAATTCAACCTACTGCTTAAAATGTGTCCAGCGATTCTGAAAGCCTTCGGCTATCAAGAATGATGAAGTACTAAGAATAACCTTTGGCTATATAGTTTGGTTTATTACTTCAATAAACCCATTCTCATATAAGTAGGCACTAAAATTTATCACATACTCGTAAAATGTGAATAAGGGAGAGTTGCCCTATTATCTAATCTTAGGACCTTATAAAACAATCTTAAGGCGACGATAACCGACTTTTAATGATTTTATACTGAATATCGCGTCTAAACGAGTAGTGTTCATGATTTAGTAAAAATATATGTTTAATTAGAGCATTTTTTTAATAACTTATTGTAGGAATATTTTAGATTATGTTTATATTACATAGTGAAATTAATTTGTAAAGTTATGTCTAACGCGGATAAAAAACTGAGAATCATGCAAAATCTATCCAGCGTATTTTTCTGAAACCTTCACCATTTAAAAGATAATTAAATTATTGATCTTTTAGTATACGTTTTTTATTAAAATACCTTTTGTTTTATGTATAATAAATTAATAATGCGTCTAATTTGGAACAGCGCTCCTTGACGGGAGTCCTATTACTGGCTGGACATACAACGCGTTGCGTGAGCTCGGTACAAACCACGCAAGCTAACAACTCAAGGTCACTGGCATACAAAGTGGAGACGACATTACGACTATAAATTAAACTGTGTATATCTAATGACGTTCTTAGTCTACATACGAAAATTCAATCGAATATATCCAATACTTTAGTCACTATAACTAGTCAAAGATTGGCAAAATCCATAGTCAGCACATCACTACTATATTTAGTTTGTTTAAAAAAAAACACTTTTTTAATTCCGATGCTAGGATTTATTTGATGGTTCCAAAATACTCTTATGTATTAGTATTGCCAGTGTTTTAATTTATTGTCGTATTGTTGTCTCCACATTGTATATCTGCGTCTGGTAACACTTTACAGAAGAATATCAAGAGTACTATCAAAAAGAGATAAGGGCTCGTGGCTAAGTAATAATAGCCACCCGGCTATAAGCTACACTTGCCTAGGTCGGTTCGTAGATGGATGACCATTTTTACATTCCGAGACTCCTCCGTGCCTTGGATCGGAAAGCACGCTGAGCTCTTGGGTATCGGAGGTAACTGTGTTGTGGATGGATGATAGGCAGTCGCTCCATGTAAAATACTGATATTCAGCTACATCCAGTTAGACTGGAAGCCAACCCCGACATGGGAAAAGGCTAGGTAGATGATATCAAAACGAGCTAAAACGTCACTGAAACATCCCATAAGTATCAATAAAAAGAAATAAACATACGCGTTGAAGAACTCCTCCATTTTTGAGTTGGTTATTTTTGTTTTAAAGTGTTTTTTTCTTGTCGTCATCACAGAGGATTCCAAACAGATAAGAGGAACATCACGTTTACTGGGAAAAAGGATAAAGTTAATCGACATCTTTGATTCCTAACGATACACCTTCCAATCTATTACCAAGACTCCTGCTCACCGCTTTTCCGAACGACACAATCCACCGGAGTGTATCCTAAGTAATTGCAACCTATAACGTTGTAGCGGCGCACATTCGCTCCAGAAAGAACGCCCCATTCCAAGGATAATAAACGGGATATATTGCCAGTGAAGATAAAGAAAATGGAAGCTCTGGGCCTATCTATACGTCTTATATGACGATATTGAAGAAATTATGTGTATGAGAAGATAGATAGTATCGAAAAAATCCTTTGATTTTTGCCACATTTTTCTATGTTTGGTAAATAAGACAACGGCCTATCAAAAGGAAAAAAGAATATCGAGCTCAGATTACAAAGTTTAACAGTAAAAACAGTTGACAAAGAGGCTCCTCATAACCGCACATGTGAGCCGTCAGCCCGATCTGAGCCGACGGGCTAATATAAGACCTATTGTGAGCCATAGGGTCAATCTGAGCCATCGGCTCGAACTGAACTGTCAGGCCTATGTGAGGCACTGGATCGATGTGACCCATCGTCGGTCAGATCTGAGCCTTCAGACCGATCTGAGCCCACAGGTCAATTTGAGCCGTCGGGCTTATGTAAACCGTCGCGCGTCGTTGGCCCACTGAGAAAGAAAGAAAGAAAATTGTGTTTATTGGCATTAAGACAGAAAAATACACCTTAAAACTATATAAGAACAGAAAACAATGATTATAATGCCAAAAGGGCCTCAGCTCAGCATAATGTCAGATGGCAACCACTTGACGCTGATTTTCAGCTGCAACCCACGAGTGTCAAAAAAATTCAAAGTAATTATTAAAATGAAGTAAACTTCAGAGTATACACAGGGCCTTCAGCATTCAAAATTACATCTTTACGAACGAATGACACTTCACAAAATTCTTAAAATTTGAAAATCCCGTAGAATATTTTCATGTAGTATTTACCCATACCTTTCTCCTACAGTTCTCGTGTGGTAATGGGACATACCATCAATAACGTTAAATTGGCGGCATTCGTTCTCGTTGCCAACAAATGTGTTAGTGACAGCATGGTTTAGTGGTTCCAATTACGAGAGAGGTTACTTAGAGCTTGTGGTTTGTGTGTAGGAGGGTAAGCAGAAGGGTTGGTGAAGTGTGCGAGATGAATTTGTTTGATCTTTTGATGTTTATTAATAACCTGATTTGTTTTGGTAGAAAGGTTTGAAAGAAGACAGGTTTAAAATCAGTTAAGGTATTTTTAGCTAACAATTTTATATGGAACTGTTCTCGCTCCCCGCGACGCTGCAAACTATGCATTTGATCGTGCCGCTGTCGCCGCCGCGCTGCTGCCGGCTGCCGCCGAGAATACGGCCTAGACTGTTAATGGATAAAACACAAAAAATCTGACTAAAGAAAGTTTACTACATTCATAAATTATGTATAAGTCTAATATATTTAATCTAAATTCTCTAAAACAATGACTAGCAACTACATAAATAATAAAATGTTACTCATGAATTATTTAAACACAACCTATCGCTAGCGGAGGGTCTATGAAAACTGCTACTGGCCAATTACTCACCTACCTACCTACTTTAACTCGTAAACATAACAATGACTGTAATTCCCAAAGGGTTAGGCAAAGAGTACAGAGGTAAAGAGTTAAGTACTTATAGCATACATTTCGCCAGTTGTAGGGGGCGAACCTATTGCCATCAACAGGGCACAAATCCAGACTCCAGGCTGCTAATGAGAAATTCCAGACGGGTAAATTCTTTCCCCATAATTTTTTGGTCAGCTTCTCTCAGGAGCTCGTGGCTAAGTACTAACAGCCGCTCGGGTCGATCTGTCAGGTTAAGCTACGCTTGCCGGGGTTGTTCCGTGGATGGGTGACCATTTCTACATACCGAGACTCCTCCGTGCCTCGGAAAGCACGTTAAACCATTGGTCCCGGCTGTCATTCGTGGATCTTTGACAGTCGTTACGGGTCGTCAGAAGCCCGAAAGTCTGACAACCAGTCTTACCAAGGGGTATCGTATTACCCAGTTACTGGGTTGTGGAGGTCAGATAGGCAGTCGCTCCATGTAAAATACTGGTATTCAGCTGTATCCGGTTAGACTGGAAGCCGACCCCAATATAGTTGGGAAAAGGCTAGGTAGAACAGAACTCTTTCTAAACGGTTCAACGACAGAAGTGTCTCGATGTCACCAATCTCGGTAACATACGCTTAACCTTTAACACTGCATTAACTTCTTGATGTTAAATTGACGGTGGTTGTTGAATATTCATAAGTAAATGTCGAGAAGTCGGTTTTGTTTTAGTGCCTATTCATATTTAGTCATGTGGGAATATTTTCTGTGGGTGTTATAGGTATTTAGGATGGATAGTAAATAATTATGCTTTAGAATTAGGTATGTAAAAGTGAAATAGCACAACACGATTACCCCGCGGCAATTGCTTAACACACTTATAACGGCAATGTTGCTGGGGAGTTTACTGCGCCCTTCTCAGCTAAAGCACTAGAAAGTGGTGTAGGGGGTTCTGGGGGACTGTCTTATGTCATTATGACGTACAAAAAGTGCTGATTCTTAGCCTTATTTGAATAAATGACTTTTGATTCAGATATTAGGTAGTGGTTTTCATATTGACAATTGCATTGCGTTTTACCTTGCATTTACGTTGTCGAGCAGACGAATTTTTGGAACATATGAAGCAATGGATTAGTAATTTCCTTCAAAATACCTACTTCGAATTGAGTGATACAAAGTGTGTTACGCAATTGGGGTGCTAATCTTGCTGACCGATAGTTGGTATCGCTCTTAGGGTACTTACGCAAGTAAGTACCCTAAGGGTGATACCAACTATTGAAAGTTAAAATGTCTTAGGTTAGATACTTTTTAATAGCAGCATCTTCTGTTGCCGTTGATTAATCAGTGACTGAATTTCATACGCAGGTAGGTATTGTTCAGCCGATTATTATGAAAATAATGATAATCGCACACTATGACAATGTTTAAAAGCATGTCTACAAGGTTCGAGAAAAAAACTGCACTCAATGGTTTAAATTCGCCTACACTACTCATGAAACAAGCGTGTACACAAGAATAACTTATTTTTCTTGTCAGTTCGGCCGCGTCCTAACCAAAAACGATCGTCGCGCTCTTATAAATGAATACTACCAATAGCACAATGTCAAAACATTCAGATTTCTGTGCTAAATCGAAGTGAACTGTTAATGTATTATCACAAAAACCTTCCAGAATAAATGATCTAAATGATGGTGGAAACCGCAACAAAATCCCTTGCAAAGTTTAGAAAAAACAACGCGGTCGTACAGAGAGACACGAAAAGCGGCATTCAATTTATAATATTATGTAAAGATGACATACTCGCGCGATCAATCAAGTCGCGTTTGTACGTCATAATTCATACATAGGAGCGCGTACCTCGCGCGTCCATCGTTTTTGGTTAGGACGCACGGCGGGATTTCCCGGCGGGTTGTGGAAAAGTTACTAAAGGCATTATTATTATATTTGAACCTCTTACTCATCCCTATCCGGTTGTATCCCTATTCAATTGTACAGATGTTATTGATGCTCTAAATATAGACTTTCCGCGTCCTCTAAATAGATTTAGACTGACAATGCTCAGGTTATTTTAGATCTTATTGTACGGATGTAAAGAGCACAATAATTTATATTTAGCATATAAATAAGTTGTTGGAAATCGGATGTAGGTAAGTCTGTAAGTGGACTGTATAAAGATGTAAGATTTACAGAAACCTAAAAAAAAACAATACTGTTGTTTTTCTCTTGAATAGTGAACGTTAATAATAGTAAATAGAGTTTATGTAAATTAGGGAAATTCATTGTTTTACAAATTGATTACCAAATAAAATTGTCCGTGTATTGAAATCACAACTGTCATTCAAAGAATGGCAGTTGTGATTTCAGTTGTATGAAGTGGGTTACACAGCAAATTAAATAAGTTAAAAAAAATTACCATTCAGTTTTTCCAAACTATGCAGCGTTAAAACTAAGGAAAAGAGTATTTCGATTAACTCTGGCACCCAAAGTAAGATTTAGGGAGTACCTCCGCTGCCGGCGGCGCCGCTGCCGGCTCCCAAACTGGCTACCGGCGCCGGTTGCTGAAATGGCTACCAGCGCTCAGTTTGAAAAAAAAAGTGCAAAACGGGGTTGGCATAATCTAAAAAACTATATAGTAAAACATTATTTTTTCCAGTATAATATTTCCATAATTAATGATTTCCATATTCCAGTAATCAATTACTAAGTCCCCGGAACCGAACTAGTTACATTAGGTTAAATATTTTTACTCGCAAAAAAGGTTAGATTATATTAGGTTAGAACCTTACGGAAGAGCCGAGCGAGCGAAGCGAGCAGTGCCGCAGCAGCGGCCGGCGAGTGCCAAAAACGACTAGAATATATAGAAAAAAATACTTTCGTTAGGGTTAGTTAGTTGGAGTTATGAAGGGTTTTCATAAACGCCGCCGCCGGTGTCCACGATTGGAGCCGGCGGTGCCGGCCACAGAGTATATAATGTGCCGGCAGCCGATGTTTTTAATCTCGGCTGCCGGCAGTAATGTCATGCCGGTTCCCAATGGCGTTATTTTTGGGAGCCGGCGCCGGCAGCGGAAGCACTCCCTAACATTTAACTTGTGTTACAACAACAAAATATTATTTATTTAGATACTTAACACAAGCTACACCAAGTTTCACAGAACATGTGCTTGATGTAGCAGTATTAAATAAAGCTCCCTGTATCAGTGTTGTTAAATTACATAAGTTTCTAGTAATTCATTAACTGGTCTGCATTTCTCTTTATACATTTGAGGACTGCAATGTCTTTGTAAATAGTTCTATGAATTATATAATATGACCCCTGCATTCTCTCAAGAGTTAGACAGGGCTACAAATGCAAACATCACAGTGGTATCAGAATACCAGCGCATATTGCATAATGCTGCTACACTTAATAATAAGTGTCGCAGCATTATGTTGAGATAGGAGCCTTTTGGCCTCGTACAGGGCTTTCTGTTTTTATTTTTATTTTACTTTGTTTTTTTTAGTTTCTCATGAGTGTGTCCCAATAAATACTTTTTCTATTTTTTAAGCTATTGCATAGCTTTTATCGCGGGCTTTGAGCGCGGCGACCGAATCAAGAAATTCCGTAACGAAAAATCCTAACACCCCCCCACTCCGCCTACCATGTCATCATCCGTCATCATCCCAAGTGTAGCGTTGACAAATAGGAAGTATGGAGGTTACAAATGCAATGCAATAGCTTTACCGCGGCAGTCCCCGAGTGCCACACGTTTTTTATTTATTTAATAATCAAATCAAATCATTTATTTCTTTGCACACATGGGTAAATTTGTACAAAGGTGTTGTCATAAAGTTAGCTCTCCATGTTCTGCCGTCACATGGCATGCAAATCATAATACAGTAACCCGTAACACAGGTATTTTATGCCTTTTTCGGGTACCAGTCTCTCACAAATGTTAACCCAATTTTGAGATTAAGCATTTCCTGTAAAAATCTGCATTTGTGATGAGAAAATAAATAAATAAACTATAATCAATTAATATAATTTTGATCACATTAGAAATATTATCATAATTACAAATACAGATTAATGTCAAATCATGTGAATCACAATAAATATGTGTTATGATGGTACAAACATTTCTCCAGTATATCTAAAGCCCATGTAATAGGGGCCTATCAATCCAGTCTCTGGGAAACTACTACTGAAAAATTCCTAACGGTTTAACCCAGTAACGCTTTGCCCGAGTTTAGGATCGAACCCAAGACCCCGTGCTCAGCAATCACGTTTAGACCAATGAGGTGGTTCATAGAATGTTTGGTTCAATTAAGGAATATTCATAGGTCTTAATCTAGACTAATTAGTTTATGTCTCACGCCAATGAATGGCAGTAATTAGTAAGCAAAGTGTTGTCTTCCGATAACTGTGTTTACGAAGCAAGGGACTATTTGGGATTACAACCTAAGGCTATGTGCCTTAGGTTGTAATCCCAAATAGTCCCTTGCTTCACATAATTATTCCAAATTTCCAACCCATTTTAGCTTTTACCTATCTTTAAAGAGTTTCCTAACCCAACTTAAAAATTATTGGTTAATCAACATATACCTACCTATACGAGATCAGCGCTGTGGCTCTTTCTCACGTAGCTACGCGTATTTCCAATCTATACCTACAAGGCCAGAACACAGCCATAGGAAACTGCTCGCGTATACATTGTAATGCTATTTTTAAATCTGTGATTACAATGTATACACGAATTTTGCGTATTGCTGGTGTATAGTTTGTAACGTGGACAAGCGCGTCCTAGTTCCAAACTATACTACATCACTTACGCCTGATAAGAGTTTTAAAGATACGAGTATAGTCTATAAAAAAAAGAAAAGAACAAAAGTGTGAACTGGGTGAAATGGCTTTGGTTAGGTTAGGTTAGAACTGTGACCAACCGCGCGCGAGACTAGCGAGCGAAGCGAGCGGTGCCGCGACAGCGGCCGGCGAGTGCTACTTTCAAATTGCTCGCAGCCAGGCAGGCTATTTAATATAAGGTGCGTTACGTCGCAAACAAGTTGGTTACCAGTTCATAATTTCTCGCAATCTAAACTAGATTAGTCCGTATGCGTACTGGCACTGTATACTATGGAATGAGGTAGTTAATTTGATCACTACGAAGTATACGCGAGTATTTGCGTACTACTCTTGTATAGATTGGAAGACCTTAGTAAAAAAGTGATTTCCAATCTATACGCGAGCAGTTTCTTATGGCTGCGTTCTGGCCTTGTATAGAATGGAAAGACGCCGTAGCGACACAGCATTATGCTGAGCGACAGCCGTTTTGCGCTGATGTGACGCATATTATTTTCTCCCAATTTTTGTGTTTGTATTTTTTCTTTGGTTCGTGTTGAACCGCCAATAAACGTTTTTTCTTTCTTTTTTTAAATTCGGAATAAAGGTTTTGCGTTATATTTGAACCAATGGTCAATCATATTTAAACTATGATCTCCGAATCATCATCTTCCTGCCCTTGTCTCAAATTACGTGGGGTTGGCGCAACATGTTTTCTCTTTCCTCTCTCCCCTGTCAATCGTCACACTATCATTGACTCCCTTCTCTTTCATATCATTCCTCACACAATCCATCCATCTTTTCTTTGACCATCCTCTCCCGCTCCATCAACATTTATATTTATCACTCTTTTAGTCACATGCTCATGTTCATGTTCATTTCCGCACTAAACATGCTAATTCAACCCGCGTAATTAACCTAGTGAACAAAGTCAGGGGTCTAACTATGTAGTGCATCCATAAATAAAACATGGGGTGAAATTAAAACTGTGGGAGGGTGAAATTGAAAGAGGGGTTGACTTTTAATTGAAACGTGAGACCGGTGATCCGAGGGTTATAGAAAGGTGTTAGTAATGTAAGTTTATTTGCGATGGTTAATTTATCGCGTACTTATAGAGTGGTACTTTAAGTTGGGATACACTGCTCAAATGTTAATTATGGTGGTTTTTGATATCATGGTTGCAGGAGGAACACGGTTATAGTCAGAAGAGGTTTGATATAACCTTAATTTCTTTCTGGATGGAAAGAATTTCCTCACAAAACGTTAACGTAATGTCGTTTTTTTCAGTAAGTGTTGAGCTGTCTGCTGTATAATTTAGCACTTACCTACTAAGTAAGTATGTCGTTTAAGAATAATCTTTTCTCATGACACGCGTGTTGTTCTCTCTAGAGGATATCCCAGGTCTTAGAAAGTTGTCAACTTGGATTATTCCCAACTTAATCTTGTTACACCCTCTTATACCAATAATATTAGCAGACACAATCGGATTGGAGCAACATGCAGTTTTCACTGAGAGTTGCATGTATTTCTTATTTGTACCTTCGTTTTTCAGGGATAAGAATCTGTATACTGAAGCCCGACCAACCTTGTAAAAGTAATAGCAAAGCATTCTTCCCGAACGCGGCATTCATGACATAAAATTTCAATATTTTGTCAGTAAATGAGAAAATTTCTTTCTTGTATTATGTTATAAAGGTATTTACTTATTGAATAGCATATACTTACACATTTTTTGTGAGTGCATCACCATGTTTGGAATGTCTTCTTCTTCTCGTGTGGTTAGTGACTAACCTAGTGTCAGAGTTTTAAAGCCGCCCATAGGCCTCTGACTTGACTTCACATGGTGTCGAGAAATAATCTCTCAGGCATGCCGGTTTCCTCACGATGTTTTCCTTCACCGATTTTTAGGCAAGTGTGGCAGTGTTTGGAATGGTTCGTGATGTTTGTTCTAATTTTAGCTGATGATACTATTGTATTATAGTAATTAGATTCCTTTTACAGCACATGAGAGACAACAAATAATTTAAAGAGAATAAAAACAGTTAATAATAATGTGAAGTGTGAAACAGCTGCTGGGAGAGAGAGGCTTTGATTTGGCTTGATTTTTTTTGTCACCGACTTCCAAATCTATTTCACACTCAACATTACTATGAAAATGAATGCAGTTTGTGGCTTTTGCTGTAATAATTATGAAGGTTAGGTGCGTAGTACTCGCAACCAGCGTGCGTGTATGACCAGATGTATGAATGTAAACGAGACAAAAAGAGTAGTAAGGATCGTAGCAGGTGGCGTGCTGTTGTTTCTGCCTACCCCTATGAATGGGAATAAGGCGTGAGCTTATGTATGTACATTTTTGTAATGGTATTTACATAGGTCAAACTGGTCGTAATTTTCAGACAAGATATAAAGAACATATTGCAGCGTACAGGAATAATTATCCAGAAAAATCCCATTTTGCACAACACTTAATAGATACAGGTCATTCGTTAAATAATAATAACACTTTCGAAATTTTACATACATGTGATAAAGGTTTCAGAATGTCAGTACTAGAGAGTTTAGAAATTGTCAAAAATAATACAGGAAACATTACACTGTTGAACGAATTAAATACGACTATGCCAAGGTCACCTTTGCTGCGATTGTTCGCCCCTTATCGCACTGATAACGGTCGCACTGATAACGGCGACACTATATTAAGTGGGTTTCACGTGCGATAAGGCTCAGCCTGCACTCAGCGCTCGGTGTGGCAACACGCCGTGTTCTAGTTCGCAACAAGTCCATCGTCATCCTGAGGATGCCTCGTTGAGAGGTGAAACACGTGTCGATTTCTTTCAGGAGTTTTTTATGGCTCTTTAGAAATAGCTAAGCGGAACAAGTTACTAAATATATCCACGTCTATTGTATTTTATAACGGATTTCTGCAAGGTCACGCCTGAATCAATTAATTATCATAAGTAAATTTTTATTGAATCAAATAATAATTAAATTTATTTATTGACTCAGACAACAATGATCCATATGTTAGTTGGTTAGGTACAAAAAGAAAACTTAAAAGCTATGTTAGTGTGTTACAATATAACTTAGTACTAACTCACAGAAAAACAATATTTACATACATTCACCGGATGTAATGAATGACTCCTGCCTAACCAACACCTGCATGAAGGGATTCATAATAATCGGCGAGTTATTGTCCACTAACATCTTCAGAACGCTGTTAAGACTTTTATTATTAAGTATTCTAATTAATATTAAGTATTCTAAAAATTTATTTCAACCATTTTAATTATTTTTATTATGAATTGTATTGTACTGTTGATTCCTTTATTTTTAAATTTTTTTGATAATCATAATTCTTATTTGTAATAATAAGGATTAAACCAAATTATTATTTTTAAAATTGTATCCAAAAATGTATATATTTTTATTTTAGTTTTTCTTTTTTTAATAATTAATTAAGTGTATTGTATTTTAATAATCAATTATTTTATATATCTGAGCTAATCTAGTGGCACTTTTTTACCTTATCTTAATTTTGTTACATGCGGATAATGTAGTGGGCTGCAATATTGTTAATACTACTTATGAGCCTATATTACTATTTGTTAACATCTTATATTGTAGCTGTTTATTGTCCCATAATAAATAAAATAAAATAAAAATAAAATTTATTTTACTGTTGCCCAGCAACCTACCATAACAACAGACTAACCACCGTCACGATCGAAATTGCAAACAAAACAGAAAAAGCCTATAAACAATGCACGAACAGCTGTCATTGATACTTCATTTTGCGCAGACATTGGACGGACATCAATTTGTTTGATTTATAGTTTTCTGTTGAGAGGGTGGCAGAGGTATCAATTTCCTGTGAGTCTGTGACGTCACTAGTGTTGTTACAGCTTGAAACGTTATTAAAGGTAATGTTATTGATGGTGATGTGGTGCTGTGGTAAGCGGAGTTGTAGTAAGCCATGTTTTGGTTTTGGTCCAGGCAAAATAGGAATATCTTTGTAAGGTTTTCACCGCCGTGGGATTAAGCACTGGTAGACTATTGTCTGTTCGAAAAGTAACTGATGGAAATGTAAACAAATCGATCAGAAAACGTACCTGTGGATGCTAATTTATCAGTGCTTTGATTTGATTATTTGGATTTATAAAGATGTTTTTTTTATTTAACAACACGTGTACCTTAATTGCGTAACTTATTTTCGTAAACGATTACGACAAATTTGTTTCATTTTGACAGTTCAACAACATTCATTGCGTTATTTACGTTGTTGAGCAGATTTTTTTTCCAACTTATGAAGCATTGGATTAGCGATCTGTTTCAAATCGAAGCAACTTGTGATTGATCGTGCATTACGCAATTAGGATACTGGCTTTCTGCCTTGCACCGCCTGATGTACACAATTAGAATAACCTGTAGGTATATGTACGGAATGTAACTTGCGGTAAACCAAAATCCAAAAGATATGAGTTTTTTTTTTTTTTGTTATCATGTGGAGGTCAAACAACATTAAGTAACGTCATGCCTGTATTCCCAGCAGGGTTGGGCAAAACCCATATTTTACCAGCAATTTTATTAAAACGCCAGAGGGACACCCTAGAAGGACATATAGTCGCCTTATTAGTGATGTTCTTGAGAAAGGTCAGGTGCGTAGGACTCACAACCGGCGGTGGCGTGTGTCTATGAGCTTATGGAGTATGTATAAGGATCATAGCAGATGACATTCTATAGTTTCTGTCTACCCCCAATGGAAAGAAGGTGTTATATATTTACGTGTGTTTTTATTGAAAGAAGTGTACAGAAGTCTATAAATCCAGCGTGAAAGCTCTTATAAAAGCAACTCGACAGTTTGGGTACCGTTTGCAAGACAAATGTGCGAGCTATCGATTTCTTGTTTCTATTCAAGGGATAGGTACAGAAATATCCGTGATGCTGCGATTTTTATAGATTAAACACTATACATTTAGTTAAGTAGTTGTGGTAGAAGATATCCAAAGGCTTTGAAGTTTTTATGGACTTGTACAGAAGTAGCTATAAAAACCGTAAAAGTATATCTAGATATTTTTAAACTATACTTATGTGCATGTTTAATTTAAAACTAATTACAAAAACGCTTTTTTTAGATAAAAGTTTAATTTAAATGGGAGTAAGTAATATTTTTTGTAATAATATAATTCAAAAGTTTCATCTTTCTGAATAACTGACTCCTCGACAGTTCAAAAGTGTCTGTAAATGGTTTAATTGAAATAAAAGCTTTAAGTTCAAGGCCTCCGACTCCACCAAAGCGGAGATGTACGAAGATGTCCGAAGCGGAGACGAGAAGAGATGTTTTTCAGCTAAGGTGTATCCACCGACGCTGTGCAGAAATGCGTACTGGCTAGACTGAAGCGGAAATGTGTGCTGGCTAGAGCAGCACTGTTATGGCGCAGCTCACTGCACGCCGCTCACATCTCTTCTCGTCTCCACTGCACGCCGTCGCCAGATTGCGAGGCACAGCGCACATCTCCGCTTCGATCGCGCCATACAAATATGATACATCTCCGCTCAGTGCTCTCCACTGAAGCAGAGTGGAGACGAGATGTGTGAGTAACGAAATTCTATTGGTTGTTTAAAACACATCTCCTCTCCTCTCGTCTCATCTTCGCTTTGGTGGAATCCGGGCTTAAGTTTTGAGCTTGTGCATACTGTTTATGTAAAGTAAATACTTGCTGCGTAGACCCAAAATAAATTGAGATAAGGACAAATTATGAAAAAGTGTTACGGACAACATTTTCTATCATCATTATCATCCACTCTGTCCCTAACCTCGAAAAACGTACGTCGAATCATTCCTATGGACCACATGCCATTCTGGATTAAAATTTGATCAAAAATAACAAACCCGAAGACCCCTCAAATTACAAAATAAACAATGTACACTTTAAGCCAAACATGCAGCAAGCAGAAACCACTGCAAATATGGAAGCGAAGTGGCATTTAAAATTCAGATTCACCCAGCATCCATTTCGCCTGTTGAATTCAAAGCGCACTGTATGAGACTGTATCCCCTACATTTATAATGTATAATAGTGAACAGAGAATGCGGTTTCTCCGAATGAAAATACACAGTGTTTGGAATTTCCCACGGGTGAAGTGTTAGGAGACAACGTAATATGTATTTGGAAAATAGCTGCAAGCTTTTGTATGGTCCGTATGTAACCAGAAAATCGAATAAATACGATGAAAATGTTGGTGTTAACTCGCACGAATTTCTTGATAGATCATACATACATACATAAACTCACGCCTTTTTCTTATGGGGGTAGGCAGAAACTTCAGAACGCCACCTGTTACGATCCTTACTCTTTTTGCTTCGTTTACGTTCATACATATTATAGTAATTCCCTTAGAGACAAATTTAAAGAAATTGATATACTGACTTTGCCTTCACTTTATATCTTAGAAAGTATTACGTATGTTCGCAAAAACTTAGGACTTTTCAAAATAAGAAGCGATTTCCATTATATAAATACACGTAATCGACATGAAATTGTGATACCCAAATTTAGATTAAGTAAAACAAGCAAGTGATTTCTTAAAAACAGTATCCGCTTTTATAACAAGTTGCCAAAGTCGGTTACAGAACTTAGCGATGGGAAGTTCAAAACCCACATCAAACGTGTCCTTATCAAGAAAGCATATTATAAAATTAAAGACTACCTTGAAGACAAGGAATTATTAGCAGTTAATAGACTCTTACATAATTATGCCGGTAATGAGGTCATTAACGGCATAATTATGTAAGAGTCCCAACTCAGTAGTAAAAAGTTCAGTAGTTAGCCATATTTCTTATTTCCATACAGTAATATTTACAAATTAATCAAAACAGTGAAACATTTGACAGCTATTTGCGACGTTGCCCACTTTCAGTATTAACACTCTTAAAACAAGTTTCACGCGCAAAAAGTCGCGGGCAGAAGCTATTCATTACAAGCGAATTGCTTCCACCTCGGAGTCTCTCTATTACAGATCTTCGGCTAAAATTTCAAGCAAAAACTTGGGCATTCGTAAGTTTCCAAACTCAAACTCAAACTCAAACTCAAAGCATTTATTTCAATTAAACCATTTACAGGCACTTTTGAATTGTCAAGGAATCGGTCAGTCAGAAATAGGTATGAAGCTAGTTGCCCATTCCAAAGCGTAGTAGGTACCTATGGAGAAGAACGGGCAAGAAACTCCACGGACACTCTTTTAAATAAAAAATTGTTACAAAATATTGGTTACATCATTCATGTTGAAATTATACATGTGAGAACAATGTAGAAAGACGTGCACGTTAGAAGCGTCCGTAATAAAAAGATAAAACAAAGAACAATTCAAAAAATTAAAATAAAAATAAGCCCTGGCAGCTAAGAGATGACCAGTCCCAACTGACGGCGCCCGTTCACGAACATGACGCATGGATTAGCACCATTCAGCTCAACCATTTTAAAGGGAGCTAAATGATCCAACACACGCGCCACCATCAGCGAAAAATTGAGTGAGCATGACATACTCACAGCCGCCAGGGCACATTCAAGTCAATGCAAGACATATTACCCGGTAAATGGTAACTCTTTAGTACATAGTACTCACACCTGTGCTATGCAATTATATAATACAATGGAGATTGAGTTTATACAATGCAAAGATAGTCTTACAATCTTCAGCAGCTCCAACAGTATTTACAAATGTTAATCAATTAGTTGTGGAGCAGGACCAGCATTGAGCCAAGCATTTTTATCAGCGATGTAATCCCCCAACGTATAATATGCCTGCCTGCATAGTGTGCGTTTTATACAAGATTTGAATTTCGTCTCATTCAGTTGAAGTATGTGGGGAGGAATTTTATTGTAACATTTTAAACAGTATCCCATAAAAGATGAATCTACTTTAGCCAGTCTGAAACCTGGTTGAACTAATAGGTCCCTATTTCTTGTACTATAAATAAGTCTATCACCTCTTTTGCTAAAAAGATGTAAATTCTTTCTTACGTACATGATGTTTTCATAGATATATTGACAAGGTACCGTCATGATGTTAATATCCTTAAACAGTTTCCTTAGAGAATCGCGCCTGCGGAGATAATATATGGCTCTGATCGCTCTTTTCTGCAGAATAAAAATAGACTCGATGTCTGCAGCCCGTCCCCACAGTAAAATACCGTAAGACATGATACTATGAAAGTAGCTAAAATAGACTAGCCTCGCGGTATCTACATCAGTAAATTGACGGATTTTTCTGACAGCATATGCTGCTGAACTTAGCCGTCCTGCAAGAGATGTTAAATGAGGACCCCATTGCAGCCTTGAGTCGAGCGTGATCCCTAGGAAAACAGTTTTGTCGACAAATTCTAGTTTCTCTTGATTCAATACTATCTCACAATCACTACTTTTGACATTTGGTAAAGAAAATTTTATGCACTTAGTTTTTTTTCCATTTAATACTAAATTATTAGCAGTGAACCAATTTTGGACCTGCAGTAGGGCGTTATTTACGTCGTTAAAAATTGTAGCACGTCTATCTACCTTAAAAATTAAAGAAGTATCGTCAGCAAATAACACCATTTGTGGTTGATTTTTTAATAAATGTAGTAGATCATTTATATACACCTTCCACCTTAATTTCAATTTAAAACGGTACGTGAATTGCAGGTTTTAAAAGAGCTTTCATATAGGCTGATGATGTAGCAGCTCTACTAGCCAATAAAGCAACACAACTCCTATTGGCATAACGTGCGTTCCACCCCTATGTTTCCAAAGTCAAATATTTGATAGCCGCCATTTTTATTAAAATTCAGCCAACGCTCTGCGCGCTGTCCGATGAATTTAAAAATACGCTTATGTTTTGGTGCTCCAGTACCTGTGTTCATGGTGCAGAATATTGGTGTGAAGTTTATGTAGATAGACTGCACCGCAGACTGCTGTTGTGATGAAAATTAAACATTAACATTGACGATTTTTTACCGACACCGTGGAGTAAAAGACATCAACGCTTTGATTACCGCGGTGTGTGCGTGAATGCCCAACGCCCATAAAGAAGTTTTCACTTTAAAAAAACATACACACGCTACGAACATAGAACCTCCTCCTTTTTGGAAATCGGTTAAAAGTCATCAAGTAGAATAAACTTGAAAAGCGCATTACGTACTTACTTTATAATCTTACTAACGACCTGCCCGGCTTCGCACGTGTTTTACGACTTGACAGAACATCGTGATTTCTTCTTTATTATATCACATAAACCTTCCGGAATAAATTCTGTGAATGATGGTGAAGACCGCATCAAAGTTCGTTGCAGAGTTTAGTAGAAGAACAACGCGGTCTCTCTGACCGACACGAAAAACTATTTTAATTTAGATGCGCCTTCGTAATTGCTTATGCTCTAAGGTTTTCAACAAAACATTATTACATTATCATAGAAATATATTAAATTATAAGAAACTCGTAATGTTATTATGATTACATTTTTATAATTGTTTAGCTTGACAGTGCCTAAAGCAAGATTGCATTTTTATAATTGTTCAGCTTGACAGTGCCTCCGGAAGTCAAAACTCAAGCTGTTATTGTATTTTGGTTGAACAAGTTAACAAAAGCCAATCGTATAAACTGAAATGCGATTAAATTGAAAAGGATTTTAGAAAGTCGGGTCAGCGAGCGCAACATGCTTTCGTGTTCAGGAAAATGCGGTCAAGCATTGAAGAAAATGTTTGGCCTTACAGTGTTGACTAAAGGTAATACATTGTGTAGCAGAAGTAGCCGCGTATCGAGCTATGCCTTGCTATTGGGGGCAATATCCAGCAGGGAACTGCAAACTGCAAGCAAAATAAGTAAGTTGAAGTGGCAATGGGCCGGCCATATTAGCCGTAAAACCGATGACCGTTAGGATAGACGTGTTCTTGAGAGAAGACCGCGAATCGGCAAATGTAAGGTAGGACACCCTCAGGCTAGGTGGAGTGATGATCTTCACAGGGTGGCTGGTAGCAGCTGGATGAGAGTTGCCGGGAATCGAGCTGAGTGGCGTGCAATTGGAGGATTTTTACTTAATAATTTCTACATTGAGAAAATAATTTCACAAAATTATGTCATAGCTGTCCTCGAAAGAATTTCAACGAAATTGTTTCTCGATTATAATCACGAAAGTTTTATTTTTTTAATAAAATTCGCAGATGGTGGAACGAGCATTAATTGTTCTGGCCTGACCTAGTTTCAACTTGTATAAAAGTATTATCTATGTAGGTATACCTAGCAGTCTTTTTTGTAGAGATATATTATGCGACTTTTCTGGCTGGTTTAAAATTCAATAACATAGCATAAAATCAAGTTTTTATCTCGAGACGAATATAACAACAACATAACATTACGCATGTAACCCCATCGTGTTAGACAGAGGTGTACCTAAAGTAAACTCACATTTTTCGAGTCCCATGTAATAGGAGGCGAGCCTATTGCCATCAACCGGGCACAAATTCAGACTTCAGGCTGCTGCTGAGAAATTCCTGATGGAAAACCCAATAACACATTTTACCCTACCTGAGAATCGGAAAAAGGACCACAAATTAAAAAAAAACTTCAATATTTTAAGAGGTCGATACTTTTCATGCCGACGGTACACACCACTTTTTTTAGGCATTTTTGACGACGTAGTATCCGGTTTTATTATTCGAGCCCAGTTGACTTGGGCCGAGCTGTCACTGAGCCTTATGCTCAGCAGTAGCGTTTGCAACCACTACACCAACGAGGCAGTTGAATATTACCTACTCAGAAATATCCAATCATTTTTAACTCTCTTAAAATAGGGAGCGAGCCTATTGCCATAATACCGGCACAAATCCATTCCTCCGGGCTGCCACTAAAATTCAATTTATATTGAAATTGTTAGCAAATAACCTATAATACTTCCAATACCTAAACCATCACGTTGCTCACCTGTAGTTGACAGAACAGACCGCCGCGTTATTTATTGCCGTGACCTCATTCGAAAATACGACTTTCCCAGAACTAGGTAAAGCCAGGGAAGTTAATTGTTAAGCAAGTTGAATATCATATATTCAAATCACCACTGTCATTCTTTGACAGTTGTATGACATGGCCATAACACGGCAAATTGACGTACGAATTTGCTTAACAGTTATATGTATATACATAATTTCCCTTATATATATGCGATTTCCGAACATGGAATGGCGTGCAATTGGCGGGATGATGATAGAGGACGTAGCTGAAACAGACATTTCTTGCTCTGGTAGCGCCTTTAAGACAGGCGCGATTTTCGGTAACTACATAACAAACTGGCTGGTTGGGTAAGACAAACACTCTCAGCACACTTCTAACTAAACAGACAGCTGTGCTGCTGGGGAGTTTGTTGCTCCACTTCTTCGTCTTAGCTAAAGCACTAGGAAGTGGTGAAGGGCAGGCGTTTTGGAGGACTGACTTATGTAATTTTGACGTTCAAAAAGTGCTGATTCTCAACCTAGTTTGACTTGGTTTTTTTTTGGAGACTATCCTTTCTTTATCCATCAGTTACAGAGTGGCTATCATTATTTTCAATGGCGAAAGACTCCCCGTTTCTTACGTGGAACTTAACATCGAAGACTGTCGAAAATATTTCGATGATGTTGTTTTATACTCACTCTGCTTACCCCTCAGGACTTTGTAGGAAGAAACACATGAAGTATATGCTAGGTAGTACTTTTTATAAGAGACAGATAGGGAACCCATAGTTATAGGTACGTTTCTCCTCTTAATTTTCAAACGCTAGTTTAAAACAAAGGTATCAAAGAGAATTACCGTAATTTATAACTAGCACACAAGTTCGGGGTAAATGGGGGTGAATATATCGCTTAGAAGCTCGTTGGGGGTGAGTAAGGCACCTGTCCCACCGTCGACCGGGAAGCAAGTAGCTAGCTATCCACGATTTTCTCGCTCAAGAAACGTACAAAATATTGTAGGACCCGTGTTAGTAAACAAGACATAATATTATAGTTGATCGCTAACTGTTAACACCGGCAGCGAGTATTCGTTTGTCGCAGCGACAAGAGCTATCAAAGAGAATAGATACTCGCTCAGCGAGACTTGCTTGGCGGGCAGAACACTCGCCGGGAGACTCACTTTTGGTACAGTACCGACCAAAAGTCCATGAGCAATCTCACAAAGCAATAGACTGACGCTTCGGTTTGACTTACGACCTTCTTCTATAAGTTGTTACAATACTGTAGACACGCACATTACACACACACACTCAGTTTGTCTGCAACCAATGACTAGTTCAATAATCATCATTCGTTTTTAGTTTCATTCGTCTTGTTCACATAAATATTAAAGTTTAGCAGGTAGACCACAAAAAACTAAGTAAATTATTTCGATTTCTGTGGGGTAGATGCAGTTTGTTACGAGTATTTAATTAATAGAACTTCGTTGGTTCGTGGATAATATTGGTGACGAGTATTTAGCGCAGTGTTGTGGTTATTATTATCAAAAAGCAGGCATAAAATATATTGAAGAGATCAGATCAGATCAGAGAATATTATTGCGCTGCGTAAAAGTGAAGTGAATATCTAATGAAACCGAGTGAAAAGTGTGAGTGTTATCATTAATATATTTCATATTTTACTAAACATAAAGCTTAATCAAGGGTATTGTTGATAGAACAGAGGTATTGTTGAGACAGAAGATGCCTTTCAAGTTTTAAATTCATTGTGAGGTTTAATTCGATTAGTGAATAATAAATAATAAGGTATTATGTGTAATAAAAACAATGTTTTTCTTTGTTCTAGAGAAATACTGTGAGGGTTAAGAGATATGAGGAAGGGGCTTATTATCGAGTAGCAGCGACGTCAAATGGTCAATGAAACAAATGGTTTCATACCAACGAGACATTTTGCTGAATTATTAAAAACACGTCATTATGAACCGTTCGCCGTGCACTCTGAAGGCTTGCATCACTGAAGACCAGCTAGAAAACCGTTTTTGACCTTAAAATATTGACCGTACCAACTTAATAAACAACAGATTCGTTATTGCATGAATTTATGGTAACGAATTTTTTAAGCACGTTTCAATAGGGTGTTTGTCGTATTTCTTGCAGATATACCGAAATTGTTTAATATTATTTTAGTAATAGTATTATTTTAGGATAAAAATTTGAGGTTTAGTTTCAATCTTCTTTTCGTAAAGAAAATGAATACTTAAGCTTTAACCTCAATAACAACCAATATTTACTAAAGTCAAATAAAATGTAAAATAATTAATACAAATAAAATATAAACAACAAAATATTTAACCTTAAAATTACCTATTCTGTAAGTAGTTTTTTACATTTTAAGTAGTCTAATATTCTTATTTATTACTTAATTACTTCGACCATGATCAAAGCTTAATATTTATGGTGAAAAAATCCATTAAAAATTTAAAATATTTCATAATTTAAATATGTCTAAATAATACAAACTGCTTCTAAGTTTCTTGACATCTATTTCACATCTTATTCAGCTGAAGTAATGATAAATAATTGTAGCAGTTTATTAACTTATGTAAAATAAATATAACGAATAAACATATTTTTTTTAATTTTGTTATCATATATCACGCATTTTTTATTCTAAAACCTTTATTGCAATAACAACATAAAAAAGCAGCAATATTTAAAAAATATTATTATCGAAAACAAAAATAATAATATTTGCAAAAAACCGCACTGTGTTTCACGAGATTAGAACCTGAGGCAGTTTGAATTCCATACCAACGCTTAACGCTTTCTGCTATCTGCACTTGTTAAGTAACTATCGAATTTTAGCAATGCCATTAACTGGTCAAGTTCACGCGCATAGTGCGTGTGTGCTAGCATGTTTAAAGCGACGGAAATATATTGTTGTTTCGTGTAACTGCGTTATCTGTGGTGTGTGTATCGTGTTGCTTACACATACAAATGTACGAGCTATACCGCGTGTTCACAGCAATACGACTCTTAGCGTGCTCATGCACTTTTGAGCGCTTACTGTACATACGCATACCAGAGAGTAATCGGTCGTCACCGTCGTGCACTCGCTGCTCGTTGCTCGCCAACTCGTTTTTAATTGCTAGCTCCACTCGCTTCTCGTTAATCGCCGGCGGTGGGACAGGTGCCTATATCACTGAGGAGCTAGGCAGCGAGCCAGCTCACCCCACCCACGATCATTAAGCAGCTGATGTTCGAAAGTTTGTGCGCGAAACCTGCAGTTTCGGAAGTGCTACTAATCATTATGGGTAATGCACTTATGAAATTTTGGGAGTATCGGTTCGTGTATCATGGAAATTTCTGGTTTATACAACCAGAAACATCAGTGAACTTGACGACTTGCTCGTTTTCTTTGAAATCAGAATTTCATTGGAACTCGACGGTTTTGCTTTAAGAAAAGATGAATCAATGTCGAACAATCACAATACGAATATGGGTTTCCTATCGAGATTTTTAGTAAAAATTAATGATAAAGTAGATGAAAATATTAAAAAGCAAAAACGAGCCCTGAATACTGAAAACCAACATCGTTAATGAGGCAAGAAATGTTAAAATATAGCTATGGAACGACTGCTATGACGTTTCCATGCTCATAAAGTTTGGTTATTACTTAGATACTGTCGCCATTTTTCATAGTACATAACTTGGTTCTTTATGATTCGAACTTACTTGTATTGTAATGGGCTGTCTCTCATTACCACTTTAAGTATCTACAATGTGGAGACAACAATCCTACTATCCTATTAATATTATAAATATGAGATTTTGTGAGGATGGATGGATGTTTGTTACTCTTTCACGCAAATTCTACTGAACGGATATGGATGAAAGAAACGGTGGGCCCAAATGTAATAAGTTGAGATATGATCTAAAAATTAGTCATATTTTTTTATCCTTGAATATCAAAAATCAGCTCAATTCTCGATCTGGAAGCGGAGAATATGATTAAGATGGTATTCGTAAGATTATCGATTAATTGAGTAATCGATTACACAATTACAAAAAAAAACCAAAGTACATAAGAACATATGTACAGTAAGCGCTCAAAAGTGCATGAGCACGCTAAGAGTCGTATTGCTGTGAACACGCGGTATAGCTCGTACATTTGTATGTGTAAGCAACAAGATACACACACCACAGATAACGCAGTTTTGCACGAAACAACAATATATTTCCGTCGCTTTAAACATGCTAGCACACACGCACTATGCGCGTGAACTTGACCAGTTAATGGCATTGCTAAAATTCGATAGTAACTTAACAAGTGCAGATAGCAGAAAGCGTTAAGCGTTGGTATGGAATTCAAACTGCCTCAGGTTCTAATCTCGTGAAACACAGTGCGGTTTTTTGCAAATATTATTATTTTTGTTTTCGATAATAATATTTTTTAAATATTGCTGCTTTTTTATGTTGTTATTGCAATAAAGGTTTTAGAATAAAAAATGCGTGATATATGATAACAAAATTAAAAAAAATATGTTTATTCGTTATATTTATTTACATAAGTTAATAAACTGCTACAATTATTTATCATTACTTCAGCTGAATAAGATGTGAAATAGATGTCAAGAAACTTAGAAGCAGTTTGTATTATTTTGACATATTTAAATTATGAAATATTTTAAATTTTTAATGGATTTTTTCACCATAAATATTAAGCTTTGATCATGGTCGAAGTAATTAAGTAATAAATAAGAATATTAGACTACTTAAAATGTAAAAAACTACTTACAGAATAGGTAATTTTAAGGTTAAATATGGGCAGTTTGTTTATTTTTATTTGTATTAATTATTTTAAATTTTATTTGACTTTCGTAAATATTGGTTGTTATTGAGGTTAAAGCTTAAGTATTCATTTTCTTTACGAAAAGAAGATTGAAACTAAACCTCAAATTTTAATCCTAAAATAATACTATTACTAAAATAATATTAAACAATTTCGGTATATCTGCAAGAAATACGACAAACACACTATTGAAACGTGCTTAAAAAATTCGTTACCATAAATTCATGCAATAACGAATCTGTTGTTTATTAAGTTGGTACGGTCAATATTTTAAGGTCAAAAACGGTTTTCTAGCTGGTCTTCAGTGATGCAAGCCTTCAGAGTGCACGGCGAACGGTTCATAATGACGTGTTTTTAATAATTCAGCAAAATATCTCGTTGGTATGAAACCATTTGTTTCATTCACCATTTGACGTCGCTGCTACTCGATAATAAGCCCCTTCCTCATATCTCTTAACCCTCACAGTATTTCTCTAGAACAAAGAAAAACATTGTTTTTATTACACGTAATACCTTATTATTTATTATTCACTAATCGAATTAAACCTCACAATGAATTTAAAACTTTAAAGGCATCTTCTGTCTCAACAATACCTCTGTTCTATCAACAATACCCTTGATTAAGATTTATGTTTAGTAAAATATGAAATATATTAATGATAACACTCACACTTAGTCCGGTTTCATTAGATATTCACTTCACTTTTACGCAGCGCAATAATATTCTCTGATCTGATCTGATCTCTTCAATATATTTTATGCCTGCTTTTTGATAATAATAACCACAACACTGCGCTAAATACTCGTCACCAATATTATCCACGAGCCAAAAAAGTTCTATTAATTAAATACTCGTAACAAACTGCATCTACCCCACAGAAATCGAAATAATTTACTTAGTTTTTTGTGGTCTACCTGCTAAACTTTAATATTTATGTGAACAAGACGAATGAAACTAAAAACGAATGATGATTATTGAACTAGTCATTGGTTGCAGACAAAGTGAGTGTGTGTGTGTAATGTGCGTGTCTACAGTATTGTAACAACTTATAGAAGAAGGTCGTAAGTCAAACCGAAGCGTCAGTCTATTGCTTTGTGAGATTGCTCATGGACTTTTGGTCGGTACTGTACCTATATTCTTGCAAATAAATATCATTCAATCATTCATTCATTCATTCATTCATTCATTCATTCATTCATTCAACCTTCGCACAAGGTAGCACTAGGTAATTAATTCAAAGTAATTAAATAATTAATTCAAAGTAAGTAATAACGATATTATTATATACTATAATATGGTGCATTTAATTACAGTCATATTAATAAATAAAACATTGACTAATTACTGGAAACCAAAATAATAATTAACGATTTCAAATCGATTAAAATCAGTCTTATATTTTTAGTCTATGTCACTGGCAGTGCATGTTCTTCTGCACTGGCATGAGCTGACTGACATTGACACTAGACAGTAGTGGTGGGTCGTTGTCGAATTTTTGACGGAAGAAACCGTTTTCCCGATGACGTATAAGGTTGCAGAAAACGGTTAAAAGACGAAACTTATCCAACATGGAATTAAATTGCGTTTTCGTCGAGTTCAGTTTCTTACGTTTTCCAATGTATGAAATGGTTTTTTCGAATGGCGACGAGTGTGATAGATAGTTTAATCATTGTGTTCTCGACTGTATTTTTTTAATTGTAAAATAAAAAATCGCACCAAGTAATTCGAAGACTGGTTTGTGCAATAAAGACTGTTTTTGAACCCAGGACGTAAAACGGTTTCATCGTCGCAAAACAAAAAACAGTCTTTGTAAACAGTTCATCGTCGCAACGCCCACCCCTACTAGACTGTTGTTACATGTTTCTTGTTTGCGTTTTGAGTGCTTTCCCGATTATTTTTCATTTTCAACGACCACTGCTTTGATTTTTACGGATTCTGACCCGTCCTACCTTGTAGGACCCTTGCTTTTACACTGGATACCGAAGATCGCTCACACGTTTGGCTTAGAATTGTTATTTTGGATTTTACCGCCGCTTTGTGGTTTGGATATTGTTGATACTATAGATCGCTGTGTGAATTGTGGGATAGCCACTAGTCACTGCAATACACCAATATAAATGTTTGAATCTATCAATTCACACCATTTTCATCTCGTTACATTCAGGCCCAAGAGATATGTAATCGTTTCCGTCTTCTTTGGCATACTGATAGTTTATCTTTATTTTTATTGCAATTCATAATTTACACATACAGGTGATAGGAATAAATAAATTGAAACAATTATGGACCCTGTCAGGCACAGCTAAATTTTAAATAAGTAGGAGAGATGAAGCTTATTACTAAATATTTAAATTAAATCCTATCCACGTAATATTTTTTTTTTAATGTTTGCAGTCGTATTTTTATATTTATTTATTTATGCTATTACTCATTTATTTATTTATTTATTCTCTGAATATAATGTGTGTAGGTCAATTTATTTATATTATATACCATGGTAATAGTTTATAACCTGGATTAACGCATAGGATACTTTTTATTCCGATATTCCCACGGGATCGAGTCTTATGCGGATGAAACTGCGGGGCGCTGCTAGTACGACAATAAATGAAAACAAACACTGGCAATACTAATGCTGGATAAGATAAACTGTCAAACAAATCCTAACATCGAAATTAAAATATGGATTTTTTCAAACAAACGAAACAATAGTTGGGCCGACTTTGGATTTTACCGATTAGCCGACTATCACTATATAATATAACCTAACTATTGAATATATTTGATTTGAATTTTTAATCGACTTCCAAAAAGGAGGAGGTTATATGTTCGTCGCGTATGTTTTTTTTTTATGTATGACCGATTTCTCCGTCATTTGTGGACCGATTTTGATTTTTTGTTTCAAAGGGTATGCTCCCAAATTGGTCCCATATAAATTTTATTAACTTTGCTTGGGTGGTTTTTGAGTTAGCTACAAAATACGTATTTTTTTCCCACTTAAAGTGAAAAATAAAAACTTTTTACAAAAAAAAAACAACCGACTTCCAAAAAAAAACACTACAAAGTGAAATATAACTTTAATTTCGGAAGTCGGTGGCAAAACCGACAACACAAAACCCAAGACACCGACTTCCGAAATTAAAGTTATTTTTCACTTTGTAGTGTTTTTTTTTGGAAGTCGGTTGTTTTTTTTTTTCGTATGCAGATTGGAAACGTCATTAGATATAAGCAGTTTAATTTATTGTCATATTGTCGTCTCCACCTTGTATATCTCATTTCTTCACTGATGACCCTAAAATTATTATTATAACACACAAAAAGATAAATATCGAAACAAATCTATAACAAAAGACCCTGTAATCTCATATGACAACCCTCAGAAATCCGTTTACCCAATCCACGTACAATAGTAAAGCAATCAATGATACAAAAGAAAGTATTGCTCCAGTCATGGATAGCTTAATAATTCAGCTTGTTATCGATAGATTTGGCCCAACTGACACACTTTAGAAATAGACAGTGCTCACACTAGAAATATAACAGCGGCGTAACACACATAAAATGACAATCGATAGGAATGACTTTGATTTTGACAGTTCGGCTACGTTCACTGCTTTATTTACGTTGTTGAGGAGACGAATTTATCAAACCTAGGAAGTAATGGATTAGGAATTTTCTTCAAAACCCTTGGATTGTGATTTGGGTGCAGTTTTTCACGAACTTGAAACAAAGAGGAGGTCGATTTACGTGATTCTTTTTTTATTTGGTAGAGGAAGCCCTTGCGATGGTTCCATGAAATTTTATTTTAACTTTGTTTAAATAGTTTAAAAGTAAGCTTCGTAGATTGGACTGCCAAACTGTTGCGGTTTTTAAAAGAAGAGTGAAAGAACACTATCTTTCCATTTCGTCATAGTTGCATAATTATGTATTTATTATTTTATAAAGTAGTTTTATCTATTTTAGTGATATGTATTTAAGAAGTATGTATATTCTCATGTTGTATGTTTATATTTAAATAAGTGTATAGTTAAGTTTTTTATTTTATGTATTCTGTTTTCTCTTCTACTCTTACACACGTTGTCTACATCTCTTTAACTACTTTCCTATCGCAGGTATGCTGGAAGAGATTTCTATAGAAATAAGCATCACCTTTGTACGTATTTTTCTGTTCCTTTCTTCTTATCTGTTTATATGTGTGTACATAAATTGTTAAATAAATAAATAAGTATTCATTATTCCTACCGTAAGAATGAGATTGGATAGTGATAGATTTACATCTTTTCTATTGGAAGTGTGCGCGCCATTATTTTTAACCGACTTCCAAAAAGGTGGAGGTTATATGTTCGACGCGTATGTTTGTTTTTTTTATTTTTTTTATTTGTGTCCACCGATTTCTCCGTCATTTGAGGACCGATTTTGAAAATTCTTTTTTGTTTGAAAGGGTATGCTCCCAAATTGGTCCCATATAAATTTTATTAACTTTGCTTGGGTAGTTTTTGAGTTAGCTACAAAATACGTATTTTTTTTCCCACTTAGTATGTAGATGATATGATAAGTTCCTGACACTGGTAGTAGGTAGTGGTATTCGAATGTGTGTGGGGTAGGTACCACAACTAAAAAGTGAAAAATAAAAACTTTTTACAAAAAAAAAAAAACTACCGACTTCCAAAATAAACACTACAAAGTGAAAAATAACTTTAATTTCGGAAGTCGGTGGCAAAAAACGAAAACACAAAACGCAAGACACCGACTTCCGAAATTAAAGTTATTTTTCACTTTGTAGTGTTTTTTTTGGAAGTCGGTAGTTTTTTTTTTGTAAAAAGTTTTTATCATGCAGCTATTTTATCTGACAGACAGTTTTGACTCGGTCTGCGCACAGCCTTAGTCCACCATATTTATATCTGCAACAATCGATATACGTAGCTATTTCGATCTGTATGTTTTAGGCCACGTCAGTTCTGATTAAAACAATTAGACTATGTTTAGTTTTATTTATTTGAGCTGGCGGCTTTGCCCGTCTGTAAAATAATTATTCTTTGTTTTCAGGAATCGTTTTCACTGGTCCAAAAGCCTAAAAATACCAGGTATTTTGTGTGCTAGTTATTGAATTCTATATTGCAAAGCTTCATAGCTTGTTGGTCTGAAGTATTGAAACTCTGCTCAAACTGATGTGAATCCCGCGCGGGATGCAGGATGAAATTCACTCGCGGCGATTGTGTCATCTCGTACATACTCATACGTTATCCTCTACAGTACTTATACGTTTATAGCTTTCTTAAACTACTAAACAAAATTTCCAAAAGTTTTAGTTTTATATTAAAACAGCGTTTTTCTGGTGAACCCGAAGAAGATATAGTACGGTACTTATGTACCCCTTGAAGCCCTAAAGGCTTAAATTGTGCTTGAATTGGCCTATTTCTGTATGTAGGAAAAAGAAAATGATTAAGAACTTATGATTTTCATGAAAACATGACGTGTTCCGTCATATAAATAATGCTATTTGCAAAATACGTGACAACATTTTTTTCTTTCCAATACGTAGGTGTAACAGCCGCCTTCAAAAAACCACTACAAAGTGAAAAACTACTTTAGATTTACAAGTCGGTGTCTTTCTTTATCTTTAGTTTTGTTTTGAATTTTTGAGATGGGCTAAACAGTTTATTTCGCGACACTGTTACGACACCAGCTTTTGACCATTAAAAGACATCAACGCGTTTATTACTGCGGTGCGTGGAGTAAAAGACATCAACGCGTTGAATACCGCGGTGCCGATTTTTTTCAAGTTTTCACTTCTGTCGGCACTCCCGGAGTGCCACAATTTTTTTTTTAACCTTTTCCAAAATGAAGGGGGGGTTACTATTTTATCAACCTTTCTGAACATTATTCCAAGACACGTTTGGTTGGTTTCCTAAAATCAAATAACAACAAGAAAGCATTCTCGCAAAGGTTGTAAATCTGCCTGCCTTTCCCAACTAAGTTGGGGTCGGTTTCAGTCTAACCAGATACAGCTGAATACCAGTATTTTACATGGAGCGACTGTCTACCTGACCTCCACAAACTAGTTACTGGGAAACACGATACCCCTTGGTAAGACTGGTAATCAGACTTTTGGGCTTCTGACGACCCGTAACGACTGTCAAAGATCTATGAATGGCAGCCGAGACCAACGGCATAACGCGCTGTCCTATAAAAGTTTAGGCACTTAATCCAAAAATCACCACGTCAAAGGTAGTCAAAATATAATATACCTAAGACTTGTTGAGTGTTGAAATATTTTAGAAGATATTTTCTCTTTCAGAGTACTCAAGATTTTAATAGCAACTAAGATTAGCTAGGTTGAGTGACGGGAACTTCGTTTTAAAAATAAACTGAGAAAAATGTGTCAGAACTTGTTATAAGACTTTTTTGTCCTACTTCTTGTAACGACGGCATTAGAAGTCATATTGGATTCATTTTAAGTTATGTTTTCTATCAAATAGCTTTATTCCTCATGCTCTTGCAGGGTTTACAAATGTGACTTGTACAAACATGGACCAAAACTGTAACAAAAGTGAATATTTACTTATTAATTGATTCGTTCTTATGTAATTTTGATCAGTTTCTTTAAATATTTTATACTTAGCACAAACATTTGTTTCAGTGAAATCCTATAACAACTCAAGTGTAACTAATATTGATGAGTTATTCTTTCTGAAGTTTTTAAACGACTTTTTGCAATTCCAAACTATATTAGATATCGCTATTTTTATTTTAGATCTCTTCGTTGATATGGTCGTGAGCGATATTACTGGGCTTGAGGGCATGGGGTTCGATTCCCGGGTTGGGCAGTGTTATTGGGTTTTTTCATCTGGAATTTCTCAGTAGCAGTCCGGAGTCTGGATTTGTGTGGTAATAAGCTTGCCCCCAAGTTACATGGGACGTAAAAATTACTGGCGAAATGTGGGTATACGATATGTACAGTGTAAGGCAGATGTCCTAACACTTCGGGGAATACCTTCAAAAAACATTCTCATAAAAGCTGTTATTTCCACAGACACAACTTAACCTACTGCTCGCCGCGAGCGACGCATAAATACTGGCCAGCCTACTTTCGTACACTCACCACACATGAGCGAAATATGAGCCCACCTTACTCCGACGTTTTTATACTTACTAGCGTTTTACTACGGTTTACTACCGCGTACTATCTTGTAAATATATTACTCGGTTACTTTATGGTAATTTTTTTGCCAGGTCAGCTGTAATCGTGAATTTTCTTGGTGAACAGATTTTTATATTTTACGATCGTTTTATGAATATTCCAAAGAATGTCATGCAGAACAGAACTACTATTTGTCCTCCCGGAACCACTCCGCCTCGTCGTTGATGTCGGCAGGCCTGTCCGGTGATGACACCCAGGCCTGCACGATCGAGGCTTCCAGGAGAAGCTCCCGGTCCAGCTGCTTCAGCGCCCACCGCGGACCACTCGGGACCTGTTGGACCGGCGCGCTCAAGTTCTGGGCGGAGACGTCAAACCGGATGTACCGGTGATCGGAATAGGTCTCCACCCCCTCCATAGCAGTGATAGCCTGGTGGTGTAACCGTCGGACTGCCAAGTCATAGGTTTCGAGTTCGAACCCAAGGCACGCACCTCTGACTTTTCAGATTCATGTGCGTAATATATAATTATCAATTGCTTCAAAAACGGTGAAGGAATACATCGTGGAGAAACCGGCATGCCTGAGAGATATTTCTCGACGGTATGTGAAGCCAAGTGAGAGGAGGCCCATGGGTGGCTTTAAAATTCTGACACCAGGTTAGTCACTAACCACACGAAAAGAAGAAGATAGTTATCCTATATTATCCCACTCCTGGGCAAAGGTCTCCCCCATATTTTTTAAATTTTCTTAATCCAGTGGTGCCTTCCATAAACATATAAATTTATATTAATACACTAAATAAATACTTCACCATTCACATATCGCGTAAATAAACAACAAAATTCAAAATTAAAAAGGCATTTATTCAAACTAGGCTGAGAATCAGCACTTTTCGAACGTCAAAATTACATAAGACAGTCCTCCAAAACGCCCACCCTTCACCACTTCCTAGTGCTTTAGCTGGGAAGAAGTGGCGCAACAAACTCCCCAGCAGCAGCACAGCTGTCTGTTCAAGTTAGAAAAAAAAAGATTCTATACAATAGTATGCAAAATAATTTACATTACGCAACAACATTAATAAAAACCCCGCAGACACAACACAACACAACACAAAACGATTCAATAACGAACAAATGAAAACCACTAGAAAAGGAAACGAGAAATGTGACTAATTGACATCATTGTCACGGCCTCGGAAACAATTAATTTAATCCCTTCATTCCCTAACTCATACAATTTAAATGACAATGCCAACCCGAATGAAACCCTACATTTGTGAGGCTTCGAATAGATTAGAACGGCTTAGATCCTTGTTATCATTATACGTAGTAACTTTGCAGGTATTTTAGGAACGTTTGATCAAATATCGTCAATATAATAATTCATTATTTGAAATTAAAATGAGTGAAGATCTATTTCAGTATACCTACCTACTGGTAAATTATTTCATTTTTTATCTAATTTAGTTTCGAACATTCTATATATTTTATAGGCAAAGTTGAAAACAGCCTTTTCAAATTTGCCTATTCCGGAAAACAGGCACAATAATAATGTAAAAACGAAGTTCTTCGCCGAATCTTTTCGTATAGTATCGACCGAAAACTCAAAGCTAACAGCAATTTCCTTGAACTAACCTCAGAAAAAAATAAACAGAAGAATAACGCTCTTATTAATTTTATAGTCTGTGATCCAACCACAGTGGAAAATAAAACACTTGAAATAATTTAAGTACCTATCAAACCAGTGCGAGATGAAATTCATTCCCTACGGAGAAGCCGGGAGAGGTCGCAAGAAATTTCCTGCATGAGTTGTTATTTGAAGGGAACCCTCAGTATTTATGTCAAGCGCTATAATTTGTAAAGGGTCTCTTTTTATTATTTTACTTTTTGTAAGTATTTAACTTAACTGTTTCGTGAAAGTGGTGGTAAATTATTTGGGGAGGAGGTTGTAGGAAAGTGGATTTTAAGTACTAAATTGATATTTTGCTTTGTACCTATTTTTCTCTCAGATTAAGCCCTTTTTGGATGTAAATTTTTTTAGCTTTCACAATGATGAACATTTATCGTCATTAAACGTAGAAAACATTATTTCCTTAATAAAAATGGGAGATTTTATGAAACAAGATTTACTATTGAGCCCGATATGATTTAATTAGGAAAAATCTGTGCAAAAGAGCAATGTATTACTTAGTTCAAATCTCATAGAGAGAAAGATCAAAATAGCAAACAATTTCCACCCATTTGTCCCCCCCACATAGAAGTAAATTTTATTCATAGAATGACATAAATCTTACAATAAGGTATTGAAATAAACATTATAATATTCTCGCTAAAACATCGTGAAACCCACCCCCTTTGTCTCCGCATCCATTCAATGCAATCGCTATCTGCCCACACTATTGCCGCTTACACACTTGACTGACGTTTGAATAAAAACACATAATGCGCAATGGAAAGCGAAATGAGACCATGTCGTGTTCCATCCTTCATAATTCTATAACTACATATTACAAAATCAAGTCACTTTTTGTGTACAGTCACGAACGGTGACTTGATTTCGGCCGCTGCGATTTTTTACCGCTTAGATCTTCTCAACTCCACGTTAGTTTTTGATCCGGTATTCACCATTATTAGAGAACTTATTCGGAAAGGTTTATGTGTAGAAAACATTAATTACCTACTTAATGTTTTAACAAGTAATTAAAACCGACCGCAGCAGAAGCAGGTCGCTAGTAATTTATATTTCACTATTGATGGCAGTTTCAAAGGAACGCTAATACAATGTTCTTTTACGAGAAATGAAGAAGAAAATGTTCCGCTTGCCTATTAAGTAGATACTGCGGTGTTTTAATGAATATTTACCGTAAACTTTGTAGAACAGCTTGACTGTGAACAGCGGTAGAGAGAGAATAAATCTTCTCTTGTTATTACGTGCGGTTGTCTCGGCTCCTTGTTTGTGCATCGTTTATTGCTAATAGTTCGCTTTTTTTCTATTAGAATTACTTGGTTTTACAGCCATATTTTCATTTAATTAAATTCGTGATTATTTCGGAATTTCGGATCGTTCAAAAATATAATTCTACTTAGTCTTAAGAGATTTTAAGATACAATTTATAATCCTACGGACTTTATCCAAAACTGTTGCTAGGCTAGGCAGCTTTCAGGGCATTCGAGTTTTAACCGACTTTAAATAGGAGTTTTTATATAATATCGATATTTTCATAAACAACCGACCTATAAAAAAATATAGTTTTTCATTTGGTAGAGAAAGCTTGTGCGGCGGTCCTTTATACATTATACTTGTGTAGTTTTTGAGTTAGCTTCAATAATGCGTATTTAATCCATTTTGTTGTTGATGATGTTTTAAAACTTCCTGTTACTGTTGTTTACATAGCAAGTAGTAGTATACGAATTGGTGTGGGATTAGTATCATAACTAAAAGTGAAAAATAAAATACGTTTTGCCCAAAAAAAAAACAACCCACTTCCAAAAAAAAGACACTACAGAGTGAAAACAACTTTAATTTCGGAAGCGAGGATTTTTTATCAACATTCACTATGCTAAAAAGTCAAAACAAAAAGGTTTCCACCATAAATCCCACGGCGAACCTCGTAAATCAATATAGGCGGCGTCGTCATAAATCGTGTGCGTGTCGATCGTCAGTCAACTGAGTGCTGCTGACAACTGGGCGGTCCAGGGATCGACGTCTAATGCTGTCAGTGACACGTATAGGGGAGTGACAAAAAGGGGACAAAGATTGCAGGCAACGTTAAAGGCAATCCTCAAAAGGGAAGCTAGAAGCGAATTTTCATTGACTACGTATTTTTCATCAATTGCCATTACAAAATCTACCTAGCTTTTTCCAATTATGTTCGGGTCGGCTTCCAGTCTAAGCGGAGCTGACCTCCACGACCCAGAAATTGGGGAACACGATATTAGTAAGACTGGTTGTAAAACTTTTGGGCTTCTGATTACAAATGTCAAAAGTCTACGAATGACCGCCGAGACCAACGGCTTTAATAAATTAATGGACGGTCCGGAACCCATCCACGAACCAGCTGCGGCAAGCGACCCATCTTCAATCGACCCATGCGGTTGTAATCCGTTAGCCACGAGCCCCTCCGTCTATTGCCATCAATTTCAGGCTCCTGGGTGCTACTGATAATTTTCTAGCAGAAAGACTCATTTACACTCTTCTTCACCTGGGCATGGATCTCATAATCCCAAGTTCAGTAGCTACGCTAACGATTACCCTATTGAGAAAACTTCTGGCTTCTCTTCGCTCGCTATAATGACATAGCGAGCGAAGAGAAGCTAGAAGTTTGCCAGAACTGCTATAAATAGGCCACGCCAAATCTTCTGCATATTAGTTCATACCAGCTCTCTTTCTTCAGTTTGTGCAGGTTACCGTCCATTTAAAACAAACGATTAAAGGAAAATCCTTTTAAAAAGATGTGTAAAAAAGCATTCAAAAAGTAGTACATTAAAAATAACTAGCTTTAAATTGGAATAGGTTCAAAATGAAAGTAGGAATCTTATATAAAGAGAACTTCTCTGCAAAACGTTTGAGAGTGAAAAATAAAAGATGGCTCCCGCAGGGCGGTCGGAATTAACTCATTTTAGTTGACTGTCTACTTAAATAGTTTTTACTTGAAATTCTTTGGTGTTGAGTTTTCTTTCAATGTTGAAGTACAATTGGAAGCTTAATGACTAATTGGACCGGAGACTTTGTCCTTCGTTGCTTCAAATTTTTGCTTTGATGTTTTAAAATTTAGATTTCTTTTAACCGGATGCCAATACCTAAATATGCTCCATTTCCTTGACTTCTTTTGTCATTTTCGTACGATTATAGCACTTTTCACTAAGAGAAAATTAATGTATAACAAGTTTAGTCAAGAGGCTAGCCGGCCCTTCAACTTAGCACTCGTTAAGTTTCAGCAACTAGAAATATCAAAATAGGGATTAAGAAACTGCGTGTCTTTCGACATAGGTCGATTAAAATCTACAAAACTTGATCTATCTTAGTTTAAGCCATCATTTATGTGAGGAACAGAATCACCTACAGGCTCTCAGACAGACATGATGTAATAATTATCCAGGCTTACGGCATTACATAAAGCTCTATGAAATTCCAGGCACTACACAGTAACAATAGTCTATGGATCTTTCTTAAATGATTGGCCACTAATATAACTAGACAGGGAAATTGATTTACATTGTCTATGCAATTTCCCTCTATCTATGCACCGATCTAAGACCGCGACGGTAAGCCGTCAGGTGCAGAACAATCCATTGATAAATCAATTTCTAATCGAATTAGCATCCCTCCGGCTTCACACCCAATGATTGGTATTATTGGTAAGCTTCCGACCGTTATTGAATAATTGATTCTGCTTAGTGAGAGAGATGTTGCATTGTAATTAGGGTTGTAACAGATTGAAATCTGCAAAACTGTTTGCTGTGTATAGTTTGCCCCTTCTTTGATTACCAATAGGTTGTTTTTTTTTCTTTAATTAATCAATTTTTGCTCCCGCTGTTACATGGGAATTAAACATAACTGGCGAAATATGGGCGTATTAAAGACATCCTAGCCCTTTGGAGATTACAGACGTGATATGTAATCTTTTTTGTTTGTTTTCGCCTCCGCTAAGATGGCCTCCGATACTTCTCTAATTGTTAGTGTTGCTGTCTTGATGTAGTTAGAGGATGTTCCTGTAGGGAAAGGGTTTTCTCTATCGGTGCATTTGGCTGAGTTAATTGGTTTATTACTGACGTGTCTATAATTCCTAACAGGTTGCAGTTAGTGCTTACATTTATCAATAGACATGGTTTGCTGACGTCATTAGTTATGAATATTAATTATGTATAGATTCTGACAATATTTTAAAGAAAGAGAAGGGAGTGAAAGATGGCGTGTCGGTTGAGAGAGGAACCACAAGTAACATGGGACAAGGGCAGGAAGATGATGACTGACATATTTTTTTTACGAAATTCATGAACATGCGACAGGTTATTGATGTCGCTCATCATTCTGCATTCGCAAATGCAAAGCTTCAAGTTACACAATATTCTTTTTATTATCAAATTGCACCCGGCAACCACATTCTCCAATCGAGCTTTTTGACGACGTAAATAGCATTGGTTGTAGTACTTTTCCAGACGAGCCTTTTACGAGCTTCACTCTGTTAGAGGTTATTATTTTATTATTTATTTTTAGCCTGTGTTGTCCCACTGCAGGGCAAAAGCCTCTTTTACTCCTTTCCACTCCTCTCTGTCTTGAGCTAGTGTGAACCAATCCTGTCTGTAAACGTCAAGCTCGTCTCGCCATCTTCTCTTGGGTCTGCCTCGATGTCGACGGACGTTTAATTCTTGGACTCATTCGACATGCGGCAGACGTGTCCGGCCCAGTCCCACTTAAGCTTGGCTGCTTTTTGGGTGACGTCAGCGATTTGTGTCTTGTAGCGCAGCATTATGTTCCTAACACGATCCGTTTATATAATTCCAAAAATGCTGCGCTCCATTGCCCGCCGGCAAATCTCTATTAGAGGTCGTCTAATTTCTAATTCAAAACTGCTTGATGCGAAGCTGAAGAGTTTGTTTGTTTGCTTGAACGCGCTAATCTCAGGAACTACTGGTCCGATTTGAAAAATTATTTCAGTGTTAGATAGCCTATTTATCGAGGAAGGCTATAAGCTATACATTATCACGCTAAAACCAATAGGAGCGGAGCAACAAAGTAACATTCCACGCGGACGAAGTCGCGGGCAGAAGCTAGTTTCAAATATTTGTATAGAAAGTTTAGTGGAGAGACGAATTTATATTCCAATTTTATATTTTAATAGCTGTAAGTTTTGACTGTCCCTTTTAGAATCAGTGGGTCATGTCTTGTGTAGGTGTGGCGAGTCATGGCAAAAAAAAAAAATATATATACGGTCGAATTGAGTAACCTCCTTTTTTTAAAGTCAGTTATATAAAATATGTACTAGGTTAAGGTTTCTATGGGTCTATGCCACCCGAAATATAGTTTTATATTATATTAGACGACCTACTTTGCTATTCTCGTTTTTCAAGACACGAGACGAAAGTAGATCAACAAAATTCTCATGAAGGTTAAGTGGTGTTCTAAAGGCGGAATGCTTTCCTTTCACTTCTGATTCAGCGGGACTCAAGCATTTATAGGCTTCAGTAATCCATATTGCGGTTTGGCTGCTTTCCAGCCTCTTCATGGAGAACTTGACTCTGTCAACTGATCCTCAAGTGGGCTAAACATAGCTGGGGAAGGTGCTGATTGTTAAAAAGATGGCTAATATAAATGTGAATAAGTTTTGTCTGTGACAATTGGGCGGCCAATCTGCAAGACAGATTTTGATGAAACTTTATAGCAACAGTGGCCCGGGGACTGTTAACATTTCTTTAGCTTAAATTACACATAAACATAACATCACGCCTTGTTTCCCCGAAGGGTTGGGCAGAGGTGTACCTGTAGTAGATACACCCACATTTCGCCAGTTATGTTTAAGTCCCATGTAATAGGGGGCGAGCCTATTGCCATCAACCGGGCACAAATCCAGACTCCGGGCTGCTACTGAGAAATTCCAGATAGAAAAACCCAATAACACTTTGCCCGACCCGGGAATCGAACCCAGGACCTCATGCTCAGCAGTAGCGCTTGCGACCACTAGAGCTTCAGACCAGCCCGACAAAATAAATGGCAGTCCCTCCATAGGGAATTTTCCAGGTTTTACCAAACCTAGGAAAAGGCTAAGTTAATGATGTTACGGAGAATCACTGACTCCTAAGACACAGGCACATACACCTAGTTTAGGAGTCAGGGAATTATAATTATTGTGACCTAGTTATAAGCTTTAAATGCTCTTAGTTTTTGGTTCTTGTACTGTGATGGCTTTTGGTGAAATAAAGAATGTTTTTATTTTATATTTTAAAATTGCTGTAAACTATTTCAGTCTACCACAGCACTTTATAGTTAAAGTGCTGTGGTAGACTGAAATAGTTTACCCTACCTAAAGTATACTCGTAGTCGAGTATACCTTAGGTAGGGCTTAAAATACTTATCCCATCAAAAACACAACATTTAAAAAAAAAGCAAGTCTCATAACGCTAATTTTATTCAGTAGGTACCTATCTTATTTGTCATCTTTATTTCTTTAATAAAAAAAGAATGACCTGGCCATCGCACGGCAACATATTAAGAATAATCTACTTTTTAAATAATCCTAATTAAATAAAGCGCAGTGCTAATATTGGGTAGATTTTGTTGTATGTAGAATGTAGATTCTATTGCCGTGTGCGATTGCCAAGTCATTCTATTTACTAAAGAAATAAAGATGACAAATAGATAGGTACTGAATAAAATTAACAGACTTGGTTTTACATTAGATCTCTCATCTTTTTACGGTAGAAGAATTACGTTGCGAGACTTGCATTTTTATGTTGTGATTTTGATGGGATCTCATTTCTTTTTATAAGTAGATACCCCGATACTGATCCTGAAGCTACATCAGTTTAATAAAACGTGTGAATTTGTGTGTTTCTGTACTTTAACTATCCCTACTTATAACAATTATTATGTAGGAATTAAGTAGGTCTACTCTATAATAAATTATGTTATCAAAACTAGTTAAACAGCAATCAGAAGTGCCATAAAACTATATTAAGTACGTCGTTCCGACTCGGATCTTAATTTCTTTTGTTCAAACAGCGATCTCGTGAACTGTCATCTTGCCATAACAGAGAAAAGTAACTGTATTATTCATTTGTAGAAGAATATTCGTTATAGTATAAAATTAAACAATGAAAATACTACTTTGTTACTAGCTTTTATTGAAATTCACTTGTTCGAATGTTGAGATGGAGTTTGTATATCTTCCGTATGACCTATCCAGTTGAAACTTTAGTTCTTGTTTTGTTTCGATAGCCGTACATTTATTTTGTGGAGATGACCTTACTATAGATTTATATTAATTTAACTAATTATGCTTTTTAACCGACTTCCAAAAAGGAGGAGGTTATATGTTCGTAGCGTATGTTTGTTTATTTTTTATGTATTTCCACCGATTTCTTCGTCATTTGTGAACCGATTTTGAAAATATTTTTTTTTTGTTTGAAAGGCTCTCAAATTGGTCCCATATAAATTTTATTAACTTTACTTTGGTAGTTTTTGAGTTAGCTACAAAATACCTACGTATTTTTTTCCCACTACCACAACTAAAAAGTGAAAAATAAAAACTTAAAAAAAAAACAACCGACTTCCAAAAAAAAAAACACTACAAAGTGAAAAATAACTTTAATTTCAGAAGTCGGTGGCAAAAAACGAAAATACAAAACCTAAGACACCGACTTCCGAAATTAAAGTTATTTTTCACTTTGTAGTGTTTTTCTTTGGAAGTCGGTTGTTTTTTTTTTGTAAAATGTTTTTTATGGACAGTCATTATTATCATTTGACGTTTACTTTTAGGATATTTGGGACGCCGTTTAAAGTTAACTTGTTATTATACATTATTATTTAATAAGACTTTCGATATGACAAGACAAGGTGAACCGATGACCTGGTGAGGGGCAAATAATGTTCATTATAAAATACTAGCTTTTGCCCGCGGATTCGCCCGCGTGGACGTCGGAAATATCCCACGGGAACGTACTACCGGGATTAAAAGTACCCTGTGTGTTAATCTAGGTAATAAACTATCTGTGTGCCAAATTTCATCCAAATCCGATCAGACAAACGGACAAAAATTCGAAAAACTGTATTTTCGGCATTAGACTCGTTTCTAAACCTGGTAGCAATCAATTACTTTTTTTCAAAAATATTCAATGTACAGTTTTGACTTTGTTACTATTGTTATGTGTAGATAGATGGAGGAATTAAATTAGCAGGCACTTTAAAAATGTACTTCGCACCTTCATTCTGAGAATATACAAGAGCACACAAGAGACTACACTTAAAATCCACACGAGGCACAAGTTTAAAACTTAATAATCATAATTAGGTACCCGAGCTTAGTACAAAAGCAAAACAAACGTACGAAGCAGACTAACTGAGAGCATCTTCCAGCAACTCACTACAAACAGCAGGTTTTCCTCCATTTAAAACGTAAAAAAGGTGTAATAAAAACCAGCCACGCGCAAGTCGGGCTTACACACGAAAGCTTCCATACCACCGCACCGTATAAAATGTTTTTCACTCCTCTTGCTCAAAAAGTCCGTCATTGTAGCGTACCAGAGCGGGGAAAAAATAGCATTTCTTGCTCTAGGGAAAAAAGTATTTTTTGTATGTAACTAACAAGCCTACAAAAACGAAAAAAGTGTTTATTCTTATGTAAAACTAGCTTTTTCTGCTGCATACCGGGGTAAAAAGTTTCCTTAAAAGTTCAGATTGAACAAATCGTATATTTTTTTAATAAATAAACTATTTAATATTGTGTTGGATTATTTTATTTTCTCGCAATCCTAGTGAAAAGTAGAATGTAACACACGGCGCTAAAACCCATTATAACTCGGTTTCTATTTACTCCCTCGCTAAAGCTCGGGAGTAAAACTACCTCGTTACAATGGGTTATTTTAGCCCCTCGTATAACAATCTACTATTATTTTTTTTTTTCCCTGCTCTGTGTTTTCCACCGTTCGCGTGCCTGCGCGTTCTTCTTCCACTTTTTAGTGCCATACTTTTTTAAGCTATTGCATAGCTTTTATCGCGGGCTTTGAGCGCGGCGACCGAACCAAGAAATTCCGTAACGTAACGAAAATAAAACCTAACACCCCCCACTCCGCCTACCATGTAATGACGGTTCCCATAATTTTTGTTTTACACCAACGTAATTGTTGTTTTACGTCATCACGTCATCATCCCAAGTGTAGCGTTGACAAATAGGAAGTATGGAGGTTACAAATGCTATGCAATAGCTTTACCGCGGCAGTCCCCGAGTGCCACACGTTTTTTTTAATAGTTTTGTAAAAAAACATGTTTCTTGTATGACAACCTTTCATTTTGACTTTATTTTAATTATTTATTGTTGTAGCGGCCAAAGTAGTATTACACACTGTGAAAACTTCAAGTGTCTACCTATTACGGTTAAAAAGACACGGCTCTGTGACAGACTGACGGACAGCGGAATCTTAATTAGTACTAGGATTCCGTTGGCATGGGTACGGAACCTTAAAAAGGAACTCAGTTCCACCAAGGAAAGTAAGTTCCCCCGACTGGAGGTCCGTTGGAACCCCGCCAATATAATTAATGCAGTTCACTTAGAATTAAAAGATAGTGAATTTTGAAGTAGCAACTGTGCGTCGCGAAACAAAAAGTAAAAAACATAGATTTCATTTGTTTGTTCAAGAATTCTTTTGTTGAATATTTCTTTTGTTTCGACATGATTAACGGATGAAAAAGGAAAAGATTCAAGAAAATAAAAATGTTTTTTTTATGCGATTCGTCCTCGGGCGTTCCGTTCTAACTGACGGTGAAGGAAAACATTGTTAGGAAATCTGGACTTTTTGGAGTCGCAAACCAGCGCTGAATAAGCGTGGTGATTGACGCTTGTTCCTTGTATTTATAAGAAGAGTAATTTATTAAATCATAATTAAATTTATAAAATTTCATTAAATTAAAATTTCACCTAATAATTTAAAATTTTAATTATATTATAATTTTCCCTTAGTACACAAACGTTTTTATTGCCGTGAAAAACTACGGTTTAGACCACGTACGCACGGACGTAATAAAATCGCGGCGATTTTTTTTCATGTACTTAAGTTGCTTAGCGCCGGGAGTTGAAAATTCAACAGTGTGTTTTACAACGCGCTAGGACGAGAGTGCGTCCCAGCGCGTTGGATTCTCAACGCTCGGCTCAACACCGAGAGTTGAAAATCCAGTGCGCGATAAGATCCCGCCGCGATTTTATTACGTCCGTGCGAACGTTGGCTTATTCGCCGTGTGTAGGCACGGTCATCAGTGTTGTACGAGCAATATTTGTTCACGTTCCCGAAATCGGCTCTAACGATTTCGATGAAAGTTGCAATATAGAGGTTTACGTGGCGAAAAATTGATCTGGCTAGGTTTCATATCTGGGAAAATTAGTTTTTTCCCAAAGTTTAGAACAATAATGACATGAGAATAATGATATGGCGGCATGGAATTAGTAAGTACTTACTATAATGGCAGCATGGAATTAGTAAGTACTTACCATAATGGCAGCATGGAATTAGTCAGTACTTACCATAATGGCAGCATGGAGTATAAGTAGGTACTATACATGGATTAGTATGTAGGTACTTTCCTATACTATGAGCATTCTCTATTTGCACCAGAGCAGAGCTCGGTCGCCCAGTTACTGTGTCACTATAGAAGCTTGTTGACAGACATGTTTTTTCTACGGCGCGGTTTATACGCCGTACCTACCGTAAAGAAACCGAGCCGTGTGCAGATGCAATTCCTGAAGATGTTATTCATCAAGCCTCTATCTTTACCCTGGTGACGCCTGTATCAAAAATTAAAAGCTGTAGGTACCATCTTTCGTAGTATGAGATAATATAAAGTAACCAGCTTCTGTCCTCGACTTTGTCCGCCTGAAATTTCTTGTTTTAACATTAATTACATATATTTTATGGCATAATCAGCCTTTACTATTCCCACTGCTGGGACACAGGCCTCCTATCAATGAGAGGGGGTGGGCTGTAATCTACCACGCTGGCCCCATGCGCGTTGATAGATGTCACATGTCTTCAAATTTTCGGTTCTAGGACATGCCGGTTTCCTCACGATGTTTTCCTTCATCGTTTTGTGAACAGTGGTGATGAAATAATTTACATAAAAGAAAGCGCCTGTCTGAGTTCGAACCTACGACCTACAACTAGTAAGCTGCGGCCGTTACCACTAAGCCACCACTGCTCCTCCAAATATCTGTCGTGTCGCTGATTGGCTAAAATTCAACCTCCTAACTTTAAATGCCTCCAAAACTAATTTCATATCTTTTAGCATTTCTAAGCGTAATGAGCCACCTGATGATTTTGGTATCGTTATACATACTTGTAAGGGTGAATACGGCATTAATTGTAACTGCCCAAGTATTCGAAAAGTTACCGAAATTAAGTATTTGGGTGTAGTAGTGGATAATAGGCTATCCTGGTACCCTCATGTAGAACAAGTTACCGCCAGAATTAGAAAGTTAAGTTGGTTGTTCAAAACCCTAAGACATGTTGCGCCAATGGTAAAAGCAAACAAAAACTGCCCGCCTAAAAATTTACTCACTCAAGTTTACCTTGCACTTGTACAATCTGTGCTCGGATACTGTATTCCGGTTTGGGGAGGTACAGCAAAGACCAAATTGATACAACTAGAACGAGCACAACGCGCACTCCTAAAGATTATGCATTTTAAAAGACTTAGATTCCCTACTGTAGACCTTTATCACATTAGTGATGTACTCTCTGTCAGAAAGCTGTACATAGTCCAAACAATATTAAAAAAGCATAAGTCTTTGCCCCTTAATGTGGGTGTTACCCCGAAAAGAAGGAAGTTCAGCATAGCTGATATACCATCAACTAAGACCAAATTTGCATGTAATCAATATCGTAAACGATCAGCTCAATTGTATAATAGAATAAATAAAAAGATAAATATACACTCGAAAAATAAATATGACTGTAAAGAAACACTAATTAAGTGGATAAAACCACTTACGTATGAAGACACAGAAGCATTGTTATAACACGGAATTATTCACATACTCACAGACACACACACTCACCTACTCTGACAGACACGCCCATACACACCCTTGTTTGTACAGACACCCTTACGAGGACCTTGTTAGTTTTAGAACGAACCGAGGACCCTCCAAAAAACTGGTTTAAATACGTCGTTGGCCTTTTTGGATGAGATAGAAAGAGACAGGTGAGTAAATCTATAGTGATGAGCTTATTGGAATAATGCTATCTCAACATTTTTCTGTATGAATTACGGCTATCATACCGAGGACCTGAAATACACAGCTAAATGTGACCAGCGATGCACATACGAGGACTTTGTGTAGGCCAACCGAGGACCCCTTATGTAAGCCCTGCGACGCCCTTCCGAGGACGTATTTTTACACAATATTTCTTATATCTTGTACAAAGTGCGGACGCTGTGTTAGACTTTATATTACTAAACCGAGGACAGTTTTTCGCGTAGAACTTGTACAAAGCGAGGACATGAAAATCTACCTACATAAACCATTTTACGTGTAAGGTAAGTTATTGTAGAACGTTCCGATTTATTTCTTACACACATTTTCTAAAATAAAGTACCAAGCGAGGACGAGTCTTTACGTTTGTCGGCGCTTTCTAAAAGTAACAGCTTAGTTACCATTTTATTCTGATGTTGTACCTAGGGTCGTTTCTTAACGAAGAAACTCTTCAACAGGAGAAATAAACTATCATCACTTTTAAATTTGGCCCACGTGTTAGGTTTGCGTAGTATAACTGAGATAATAACCAGTTTGTGCCGATGTTGCAGCCAGGGTCGTTTCATCATGAGGACACTCCTCAAAAGCTGATAGAATCGTCTTCAAATTGGGCATACGCATTAGATTTATCTAGTAACACTCAAATAATTACCAGTTTTTGCTGATACTGCAGCCAGGGTCGTTTCCTTATGATGGAACTCCTCAAAAGCTGATACTATCGTCTTCAAATTTGGCATACGCATTAGGTTTATCTAGTAACACTCAAATAATTACCAGTTTTTGCTGATGCTGCAGCCAGGGTCATTTCCTTATGACGGAACTCCTCAAAAGCTGATAGTATCGTCTTCAAATTTGGCATACTCATTAGGTTTATCTAGTAACACTCAAATAACTACCAGTTTTTGCTGATGCTTCAGCCAGGGTCGTTTCCTTATGATGGAACTCCTCAAAAGCTGATAGTATCGTCTTCAAATTTGGCATACGCATTAGGTTTATCTAGTAACACTCAAATAATTACCAGTTTTTGCTAATACTGCAGCCAGGGTTGTTTCCTTATGATGGAACTCCTCAAAAGCTGATAGTATCGTCTTCAAATTTGGCATAAGCATTAGGTTTATCTAGTAACACTCACATAATTACCAGTTTTTGCTGATGCTGCAGCCCGGGTCGTTTCCTTATGACGGAACTCCTCAAAAGCTGATAGTATCGTCTTCAAATTTGGCATACGCATTAGGTTTATCTAGTAACACTCAATTAATTACCAGTTTTTGCAGATACTGCAGCCAGGGTCGTTTCCTTATGATGGAACTCCTCAAAAGCTGATAGTATCGTCTTCAAATTTGGTATACGCATTAGGTTTATCTAGTAACACTCAAATAATTACCAGTTTTTGCTGATGCTGCAGCCAGGGTCATTTCCTTATGACGGAACTCCTCGAAAGCTGATAGTATCGTCTTCAAATTTGGCATACGCATTAGGTTTATCTAGTAACACTCAATTAATTACCAGTTTTTGCTAATGCTGCAGCCAGGGTCGTTTCCTTATGACGGAACTCCTCAAAAGCTGATAGTATCGTCTTCAAATTTGGCATACGCATTAGGTTTATCTAGTAACACTCAAATAATTACCAGTTTTTGCTGATGCTGCAGCCAGGGTCGTTTCTTCTTGATGAAAGTCCATAAAAGTCGATAGCGTCGTCTTTAAATTTAACATGCGCGTTAAGTTTACATAGTTTAACTAAGATAAAACCAGTTTGTACTGATGCTGCAGCCAGGGTCGTTTCCTTATGACGGAACTCCTCAAAAGTTAATAGCATCGTCTTGGAATTTAGCATACGCATTAGGTTGTAAAACTAAAATAATTACCAGTTTGTGCTGATTCTGGAGCCAGTGTCGTTTCTTCATGAGGGAACTCTTCAACAGTTCATAGCATTGTCTTCAAATCTGGCATATGCGTTAGGTTTATCTAGTAACACTAAAATAACTACCAGTTTTTGCTGATGCTGCAGCCAAAGTCGTTTCTTCATGAGGAAACTCCTCAAGTCGATAGCATCGTCTTTCAGTTTGGCACATGCGTTAGGTTTATCTAGTAACACTAAAATAATGACCAGTTTTTGCTGATGCTACAACCAGTGTCGTTTCTTCATGAGGAAACTCCTCAACCGTCGATAGCATCGTCTTTAAATTTGGCATACGCGTAAGGTTTATATAGTTTAACTAAAATAAAACCAGCCAAGGTCGTTCTTTCATGAGGGAACTCCTTTTTTTTGGGTGGGTAATTATCAAATAACTTCTCCCGCTCTGGGCGGAGTGGGAAGGCGTGTCAGACTCTTCCTGACTAAAACCCACCCGTGTTTCTTCAGTTGCCATATTGCCAGAGGCCACGGTATCCCTTTCGGACTTCTCCGCAACCCTGGCAGGCATTGACCCTATCGAACCCCTTCAATTGTGCTGACATCTCTTGGAGGCGTGCGTGGAACACAACGCGCCGTTGTCGACCCGGGCCTGGACCTTATCGGACGGTGAGCTACCCATTGCTCACCGTCCGCAAGCCGCGCGGACTTGCGGACGGTGAGCAATGGGTGGCTACGGTAGCTGGAAATCAGCCTGCGATTCCTGACGCCCAGGTCGTCTCCTGCGGCGGTTAGACGCGTGAGGGCATTACATTTGCCTCTCCCTCACGCGCTCCGCCTCCTCCTTCGCGAGCATTACTGCTTTGCAGAAGGAGGTGACGGCTTCCCATGCCCTCTCGCTCCGTACCATGGCCAGACGCGAGAGATCACCGCCGCCGATCGCCTCCACGAGGACACGGCGATGCTCCGCCCAAGCCGGGCAGTGCTCCACCGTGTCCTCCGGGCGATCCACACTGGTGACACTCGGACGTTTCCTCCCGCCTTATCCGGAACAGGAACCTCCCGAAACACCCGTGTGCGGTGAGAACTTGCGTCAGGCGGAAGGTGAGGACGGCGTGGTGCCTCTCTAGCCGCTCCTTAAAGAGGGGACTTACTGCCGCAATTGTGGCGTGCCCATGAGGGAACTCCACAATTGTTGATAGTATCGACTTCAAAGGCAAACGCGTTTGGTTTATATAGTAAAACTAAAATAATTATCAGTTTGTCCTGATGCTGCAGCCAAGGTCGTTTCTTCATGAGGGAACTCCTCAACAGTTGATAGTATCATCATCAAATTTGGCATACGCGTTAGATGTATCTAGTGAAATAAAAATAATTACCTTATTTGAATCGTTTCATAAACTGTTAAGTAAGTTTTCTGCTTATGTTTGTCAAAGATGTCGCTGCAACTTGATTATTATTTCAATGAGTATAGCGTTGGTAAAAGTTAGTTAAATAATTCGTTTCAATTTAGAATAAACCTACTTCTATTTCAGTAAAGTTTATGTTGTCTTCTTTACTACGTTCACTTTCTTTATTTTTTTATACTCTTTGTTTGCTTCAAATCTTGGTGCCGACATTTCACGTAGGAAGGCATTTCTACTTTAAATTCTTCATGAAGAGCACATGCATTCAGCTCCCATGACAATACAATATTTTATGGTTCAAATCATAATGTTGTGTAATCTTAGTAGGCACATACTGCAGAAGAAGCCTCCTTATTCCTTGTGCACCTAGTCGCTACTAACGATTTGCTTAAGGATTCAGTGTACCTTCAATTTTCTCTTCCATAATTGTATTTAAATGATAGCACATAATTCGTCTTGTACACACGAGGAAAACTGTCTAAGCGAGGACTAGAATACACACTGTTCGGAAAATCTAGCAAACCGAGGTCTTAAATACACATTGTTTGGAAAAGCTACCTTACCGAGGTCTTTTGTGTTAAAGTTAACACAAAAGTCCTCGGATAATACAACCAACGTGAAATGAATGTAAAGAGGCTGTGTATGAGGCGACAGTGGCGCCACCTGGTGGATACACAATGCGTGTGTAAGATTATGAAAAATCTTGATCAAACCGAGGTTCAGACCACTTTTTCTTATTAAGTATACAGAAAGGCTCAAAATCGCTTGCAGAATACGAATCTTTGGTCAAGTCAAACCGAGGACCCTCGAAAAGGTCCTCGCTTTGAAAAGGTCCTCGGTCGTGCCTTGTGTATTCATACGCACGTCCTCGGATGGTACTTAAAACAAACACACACACACACACCCTTACTCACACACACAAACATACAACACATACGCGCACACTCTCAACCTTTAAGTATACTCTTTAATTTTTTCTTCTTTTAATTTCTTATTTTGGGTGGCCTATACTTAATATTCTTTTACATTTTAAAAATATTGTGTTAACTATCATGCTATACAAAATAGGGAGGGGCGGAGTCTTCTACTACAGGCATTATTTGTCTAAAAGAAGATTCCGAACACAACAATTTGTAAGACCAATTATTTGACACAATAAATTTTATTTTATTATTTTTTATTATTTATTAAATATATCCTGTCCTGTGACACTCGGTAATACTGTAGCTTCCCATTTGTGAAAGGATTTTCAGAATGGGATCAGCAGTTCCGAAGATTACCCCTGACATACAAACACACAAATGTTACCTCTTTATAACAATAGTATAGATAATTATAAAGTCAAAAGTCTACTAACATCGATCCTTAAAATAAAAGTGAAACTATTTTTAACGGTAAGTTGTCAGTATTCATCATGATTAACACAGACATTTTTAAGATCTTTTGAACCCATTTAAGCTCTTGTTAGATTTAAAGTAGCCTTTCAGTTCTTTACTTAAACTCTTTAAAAGATTTCAACTGTTATTTTATGCATGTAAACAGGCTGAGATCATTTTTCGTCGTGGAATTTTTCTTTTAACATTTTAAACCTTGTATTTTTATAGCAAAAGCTTTTAAACGACTACGTGATAACATTAAAGGCAAATGATACCTAGTGCAAAGATTTTGTGGAAAAAATAGGTTTTTATATGTATCATTAGGTGAACTACTATCATGAACCAATTTGCCAAAGGCATCCCAAGAGCGTTGACATCCTAGAGACAAAACTGGAACATCTCATGTGCCTGCATTTGTATTGTACCACCTACACTCTTCAAGTTCAAAACACAACACAACATTTTTACTTGGCAACAGAAATAAGTATGGGGCTCTTAACAAACAGCTCTTTAACACAACAGAAAAGTGCCAGGTGGCTCGATTTAGGAGTCCGGGTCTCCTGTAGGGGTCCCGAACTCCTAATCAAGCCATCTTGCACTTTTTAAAAGGTCTTGAATTCAAATGCGGAATAATGCCGACACCAAAATGATGGCCAGTATGTCGACTACAAAACTGAACTTTTTCTTTGACTCATCATTATTTTGATGTTTTAAGCCTTTACAACTCACATGGAATTGCACGGTAGCTCGATTTAGGAGTCCCGGAGTGTATATTTTATTACAAGAGCTAATACTTACTATTTTTTTCAGTACACACAGTAAAAAGCTTTTCCTAAGTTAATTAGTTTGAACAACAAAAAACTAATCGGCTTATCAAACACGCGAACTAAATCATTAAGTACTTCAATAAAACTTTATTTCGTTTAACTTTTAACCCTTCGTGCGCTCACCCCTCAACTGACCATGAAAGCCCACAGCTATCAGACATCTATAAGGTCAAACTGTGACCTTTACCCAAAGCTCAAGGTCATAAACAAACCCTTAGCTATGGTAATACTTCTCATTTTATGGGAGCATAACTTTTTTCATCGGAATTTATTCAAAAGAAAAGTTTCGGTAGAGCCTGCTTGAAGTTTTCCGACGAATCTTTTTGTAATAAATATTTATTGGTGCAGTAGGTAGATTTACATACGAATACACACCGCCTTGGACCAAACAATCTTTGCAATAAAGTCTTATTGTGTGCAAAAAATATATCAAAAAACAAATTGATGTACGGATTAAGTTGTTTCATGATAGTGATAAATATTATTTGGGTTCCATTCGTTCTAGTGCCAGATTAAGTAAAAATTGCCCGTGTATCTTGAAGTATTTTATGTTTTCTCTTAATAATGAGACAGAGATAAGCCGAAATAGATTGTATTGTTTGAAACAAATGACTTTTACCTTTTTACAACTTAGCAAAATAGCAATAAAAGTGTGGAAAAACAAAAGAATCCTCAGTTATTTTCTATTAGACACCGTTAGAAAGTCGATCTACCTGACAACAGTAGAAAAACAAATAATACGAGTAGTAAAAGTGAGTGACAGTTAACTGAACGTGAAACTACGCCGTTCGGGGGAGGGACGACCGTCGACCTTGGTCCGAGCTTACGCATCGCATTTGTTTTTAACCCAGCGCGAGAGGGTTCGATTACAATTTGAAATTCCATTCCTATTTCAAATATTTTTGGAATTTTTAATTTTCATTCGTTTATTTTAGTCAGTTTTTGGACTACTGGTTCAAAGCGCGAGTTTGTCCCATTCGGGTTTTTCCATTAGGAATTTCTCAGAAACAGCTCGGAGTTTGGATTTGCGCAAAATTTGGCTCGCCTTTTAATGCGTTGGACTTTTATCATAGCTAGTGTAATGTGTGAGTACTATTTCGCTCAGCTTATCCCCTCTTACCGATGTAACTAAATTAACTACTACCTCTTTTTCAATGTCTTAGGAGGCTTATAAGGGATTGTGTCAATAGGGTGGACGACAAATCTTCTGAACAGACGCGGGTGATGGGGCATTATGTGAATATGTCTTTATTACTATTAGATGTAGGAGGACAGGACTGTATTAGATGTTATACTTAGCCGACGACGTACGCACGGACGTAATAAAATCGCGGCGGGATTTTATCGCGCACTGGATTTTCAACTCTCGGCGCTAAGCAGAGCGTTGAAAATCCAGTGCATGAAAAAAAGTCACTGCGATTTTATTACGTCCGTGCGAAAGTCGGCTTACCCTCTGCCAGCAATTCCAAATCCTGCCAATCACTTCCGTTATTTTTAAAAGTTTGAGAAATATTTTGGTATCTACTTACATAAACAACACATCCTTGAAGATGTGAAATCTAGAGAACAGAGAATTGTCTTTAATAAAATAAAATTCAAAATCTGCAATCATTGATCTATTTCATCATTGTTCATTTAAAAACGAATTTATAATCTTTTGCTACCAAAATAAGAATCAAAACAAATTTATCAAGAAGCCTGGATTAAACTTGGTAATCCAGTAAAACGAAATCGCAGCCTAATCGTGACTTAATTGACCCCTGTCGTTCAACTTTAACTGTAATTATCCAAACTTGCGCCAATAATTACCCCGTCATTGGCCGAAGTTATCTTAGACGGTCAAGGAAACTGAAAGAGGCGATTATTTTTATTACTGTTAAGCTTGTAATAATAATTCATTATATTGCCAAGTTTTAATGTTAACTCTTATTGCTTGCTATTAAACCGATACGCAATTGGTACTCACAACTTTTGTTTCTATAATTAAACAATTGAGGTCCTGGGTTTGATTTTTAGGTCAGGCAAATGGGTTTTTCCATTAGGAATTTCTCAGTAGCAGCCCGAAGTCTGGATTTGTGCCCGGGTGATGGCGATAGGCCCGCCTCTTAAATGGGACTTAAACTTATCTGGTGAAATGCGGGTAAATGTATTTAAAAACAAATTAAAGACATATTTATTGGGGAAGGGCTATCACAGTGTTGAGGAGTTTATAGATGACAAATGACATCAACTATTAAATTATTGATTTGTGAATTATTATTATGTATTTTTGTGTATTTGTGTGTTGTATTGTTATTGTTTGTCTTTTTCTTTCTTTTAATACTGGAAAATGAATTTTTGAATTTTTTAATGTAATGTTGTTGATTATTTAATTTATTGTTGCTGAATTATTGACATAAAATTATTTATTACTGAAATTGATATATTTGATGCGTAATGAATTTTAAATATGAATGGTAATGTTTATGCTTTTTGTTTTATTTTATTTATCATCACTGTAATATTTTCAACACAATGTATTTTGTTATGAAATAAATGACTTACACCTCTGCCTAACCCTTTGGGGTCTACAGGCGTGATGTTATGTTATGATTATTGCTTTTATCAATTTCTTGAAGGACTGATTCTTAAATCAAAAGTTTTTGTGTAATTTTTTGAGGTAATATTAACTTAGGGACTTACTCGTAGGTAGGGACTGGTCATCTCTTAGTTGCCACGGTTTTTTTTTCATTTTTTTATTGTTCTTTGTTTTATCTTTTTATTACAGACGCTTCTAACGTGCACGTCTTTCTACATTATTCTCACACGTATAATTTCAACATGAATGATGTAACCAATATTTTGTAACAATTTTTATTCCAAAAAGTGTTCGTGGAGTTTCTTGCCCGTTCTTCTCCATAGGTACCCACTACGCTTTGGAATGGGCAACTAGCTTCATATTTCTGATTGACCGATTCCTTGACAATTCAAAAGTGCCTGTAAATAGTTTAATTGAAATAAATGCTTTGAGTTTGAGTTAGTACTACTAACTTTTAGCATAACACAACGTTTGTGATCCACGTAATTTTTCAAAAAAAACTTTTTTTGCCGGTTCCGTTATATTCTCTTTTTCGCTTTTTTTCTATGTCAATAGTTCCATGTGGGATGAGCTTTTGGCCAAAAATCGGGCATTAGGTAGGTACCTTACGCAAGACATTACCTAACTGCAAAATAATTATGGCATTTAAAAAACTCTCTTGTAACTTATTATAAAATACTTTAATTTCAGTTCAGTTTTGTCAGCGTCCAACGGAAATTGGCCATTACACTACAATCATTTATTTGCCTCCGAAACAAAGAAACAGCAACTTGTGCAATAACTTAAGTTCGTTCAATTTCGTTCATTCTTTTGTTCATTCCTTCCCGGTCGTTCCCAAGACACTTATTACTCTTGGAGGGTAATTTACGATTCGGGACCATGTGTTTACACATACCGTAGGGGCAGGGTTAAAATTTCGATAAAAGTTTTTAAAAACTTCCACGTTTTACTCCGGGGAGGAAAAGTTTTGAGCGTTTTGTAGTAGGTACCTATGTTTATTAGTTAGATTTTTATGTAATGCTGTGTTTATAGCTTTGTCTATTTTCAATGAGAAATGTTTTTCGTTCTCAGTATAAAATAAGGCTACGAGGCTTCCGAAATAAAAATAATAGATGACCATGTTAAGAAAATTATTGAAAGCGGGTTTTTTTTTTTGTGTGTCTTGCCATCCCACATTTAAAGCTGACTACTCATGTTCCTGTAAGTTACAACAGGGGCATGAGTATCAGCTTTAAGTGTCACCTTAAAAACATTGCATTGCATCTTTCAGTCAACCTGGCTTGACACAAAACAACCAGTAAATTACCTATAATAACCCTTCAGCTACCCACAACAAACCATTACCCTTCTTACCCCTTGACCTTGACCTTCAAACCCGTCACTAAGTAAGACTTTACCTCACGTTACTTCTAAGCGTGTTGTATGCGTGACTGAGCGCCATTTATAGCGCAAACAAATGCTTGTTTACACGACCATTGCATGTTATGGATGCCCCAGACATGGTGGCATTGCTAATGTAAGCACGTGTGTATGTTGATGGTGGTAATAAACTATGGAAATGTGTGAGAAAGAAAAATGGTGAAGTGTGAATGTGGGTTTTTCTTGCGTTCAAAAGTTGGAAGAACATTCTTGGTAGTTTAAAGTCTTGAAAAATTTGTTTTGATTAGGTATAATAGTCGGGAAGTGACTTAAAACCTTATAACCAGCTAAAACAGCAGTTTTGTTTCTAAATTGTTTAATAAATAAATAAATGATAATGTAAAACGTGAATGGAATTTTGTAGTTCTATGTCAACCAAGTATAGCAACCATAAAATAAACTTGAATTATTGATAGTAGCTTATATACCACCCTACACTTCTACCTACCCCATTTTAAAACACGGGCATAACATTGCCATATCAAAAACTTGATCCCAGGGCACACAAGTATGAGACATACCTACCTATAATATTACCACACCTTTCGTGCTTAATCAACACCATCGCAGCTGAAACCGACCCTCGGATCGAAGGTCACTAATTGGGTCAAGTTCACCACTTCCGCGTGTGACCTCGACTCAAGGGCAGTGATGTTATCTAACCAATATTTAAAACAATTCACTCTTCAAATTTTGCTCGTGTGGGTTTAATACTCGGATGGTTGTGTTTTGTTTTTTTTCATTTTTGCATTTGTTTTTCTTTTTTGTTTATTTATAGCATCGTTATTAAAATCTATGAGCTTTTCCAAATTAATTCGGGGTTGGTAATCCCCTTTTTTCTACGCATATCAAATTGGTAATTTTTTAATAGGTAATTTTTTTTTTGTTTTGCGAAATCTCTCTTAACCTCGATCTCGCCTGATGGAAATCGATGGATGAGTCTATGATGGAACGAGCGCACTCAGAAGATGCCTGTTCACTCTCAAAAATAGGCATATTTATAGACCAAATACTGTCTCCTATAAATGATTAACCTACTTACCAAAAAGCAGGTACGAACATCGGCCGATTTCACAGTGAATTGAGCCTAAAAGCCCGCTTTATGTAAGAAATTAGAGGGTTAGATATTGCCGAGTGAGGGCCGATGGATTGGAAGGGTTACTTCTGAGGGACGGAGGGGCTATTCACTACTTTACGACACAACTTAGATGTAGCATCGGCAAAATTCGTAAAACCGATCACCGTCCGAACTAAACGCGCCTTCAAAATCTACGATCTTTATTACTACTTTAGGTGAAAATAATCTTAACGCAAAAGCAATAACTTTTTAAAGTCGTATAACCAAATACATTCGTAAAATTGAAATGAATGAACGCAAATTTTCAAATTCATGCTAAATCTAAGTTGTGTCGTACTGTACAAGTTCTTGAGATATTGGGCGTTAGGGAGTTTTCTATCTCTTTGGAACGTACCTTTATCTTTTTGACTGGATGACGGACTATACCCAGACGCAGGTATAACTGAAGTGTGCTTAGAATTATGAGTTTTTTTTTTCAGTGTTATAAAACAAAAACTTAGAATGAGTTTCAAAAAAGGAGATTTTGCTAGCGGTAGCTAAAGATAGAATCTATTTAATTATAAAAACATAAATTCACTGACGGACAACGCACAGCCTAAGCCGCTTTATTTAGAAGCATGAAATTTTGCAGAAGATTTCTTTATCAGAAAGTGGAAGGATTTTTATTTAATTTCCAATATAGGGGATGAAAGTTTGTATGAAAATTCGACATTTTTCTTGAAGGAAAATCCTATTTGACACACATTCATTATTTTTAAGGGAAATTCAGTTCGCATCAAAATACACACGGAAATAAACATGAAAAACAAAACACAAACTTAATAACATAAGAAAATCAACCTCCCCTGGACTATTACAATTATAAATAATGAAGCAGCGACCAAGATTCTTATTAATCACAGACCACGGTATCTTGTACACTGATAACATTATACTGCGCTATGGAAGGAGGTCAGACTTGGGTCAGATTGGGTCATACTGGTGGTGCTTCAGGAAAATAAGCACAGTTTTTCTATTTTCTTAATGTCCCTCGGGAATCATCGCATTTCTGAATACAAACGAATGCTAATTTCCATGTCCTTCAATTATTAGATTTATCTTGTATAATAATTTGAATTCAGAACTAAGTACTTTATTGTTGTTTTGTTTTGATTTTCGTGTGAACTATATAGAGCTGTAAAACTATTTTTCTATCTGTCGTGCTTGCGACTTTAGCAGCTTTCCTAACATTTGTTAAATAAATTACATTAATTAAAAGAGTATTAACAACTCTATATACTTCCAAGTCGATTGAAAGCGTCCAGTCTGCACCAAGTGCAAAGGGCAACTGATAGAAATCTGACGACTGACAAAATACAAAGTTTTCCGAGGGACATTAAGAACATATTTGTACTGTAAATAGATACTTTATTATCATTTTGTGAAGATTTATTGTTTGATATAAATAGAAGTGCTGACATTCTGACTAATCATTGGTGATTCGAGTTTGTAACACGTTACAATTGTTATTGTATACATCTCTCTAAGTTAGAATTGGTTTCAAATGTCATGATTTCATGAAAAGTCATTCAATAAGACCAATTCTAACTTAGAGAGATGTATTAATGATTCTAATGATTATAACTCTGTAAATACATATTTGTTATGATCAAGATGTTCATTATCATAATCATTGTAAAAGCCATTTTTTTTTAAAGAGTAACCGTATAGTTTCTAGCCTGCTCTTCTCCATAGGAAACGACCAATTGGAACCATAGAACCTACCTTCTGACGTTTCATAAATGCCCTTGTAAGTTTATGAAATAAAATAATTTAGAATTTGATTCAACCTTTGCCCATCCAGTTTCCTAAGACTACGGTGGCCGCCACATAGAGTCCACAAAACAGTAACCTACAACACAAGAAGTAAAAACAAATTCCAACTAATAACTGCACGAGCACGGACTAATTACGGCAGAAAAACAGTATTAGTGGAGACACACGACTGTTCAATGATTTACCGGAAAATATAAAGAGATGTGATAGTATTAATATATTTAAGAGCAAACTCAAAAAACATGTATGTACCTATAACGTCTCCAACGCCCCAGAGGCAAATATTATATATATTATTATTATTTAGAAGTAACTTTGTAACTCATTATAAGTGAACTGTTATTTAGTTCATATGGGAAATAAATATCTTTAAAGCATATCGACGCTTGAAAGGCAAAATTGACTAAGCGCATGGGATTCCCATGTCGCTTAGTCAATTTTGCCTTTCAAGCGTCGATATGAAAGTAAGTTTTAGAGAGCCATTTTTGACACCGTAAAGTTGACGCGCTGCCATCATTTTCATGAGGCCCGTTACAGCTGCGGTCGTTATGTGGCGGCCACCGCTCTTCTAAGTAAGCCGACGTGGCACGGACGTAATAAAATCGCATCAGGATTTTATCGCGCACTGGATTTTCAACTCTCGGTATTAAGCCGAGCGATGCTCGTCCCAGCGCGTTGAAAAGCACACTGTTAGATTTTTGAATCTCGGCGCTAAGCAGAGCGTTGAAAATCAAGTGCACGAAAAAAATCGCTGCGATTTAATTACGTCCGTGCAAACGTGGGCTTTATCCCCGTTTTCTGAAAACGTTATTTTTTTTTATTCCAATTCCACTGTTGGGCGTAGATTATGTCGAAAAATCGCGAAGACATGATATACGAGTATAAAAGACAGGGATTATCAGCAGAATGTCTACAAAGAACGTTTGTATAAGTCTGTCTTTCAAGTTTTGAGTACAAAAGAAGTTATATCGGTTTGTGGCAGACATATGGACATTCAGTAGGTACTATGATATCTTTAAGACGCGCATCCTGTAAGTACGCAAACGTCAAAAATAGCTGTGATATTAATTTACCAATATTAGTTATTAAAGTTATTAAAAAGCGGCGAAGTGCGAGTCAGACTCACATACGGTTCTGTACAATTAGTTAGACGTTTTTATGTATTGCCATTATTATTAAGATCGAGCAAAAAACGCCGAAAAAAACACGTTCATGAATAATGCACAACTTACATTATAATGCTGATAATCGACTGCGAGTCTGCGAGTGGTCACATTCAGTTCAGTTGGTTATGTCAGAAGTTTTGTGACGTATGTTAAGTTTGTGACTTGTGAGTAAAGCCGAAGAAAGGTTTCCAGTTGAACTTCGGAGCGGTATATTATTGTTCAGGTCAGTCACTGAAACAAGATAGGTTACCTATTACCGCCATTACGCAATGCTGCAATGATATTTCAATTAAATTAAATTTATTTATTGACTTAGACAACAATGATCCATTTGTTAGTTGGTTGGATACAAAAAGAAAACTTAAAAACTATGTTAGTGTGTTACAATTATTTAGGCGGGCCGATCTACATATTATTATGTGAGACCTACGTCTATTGTTAAACATTTTTTATGCTCGTCCTCATACTTCTGTAAACTTTTTGGATATGCTCCATTAATCTAGTTATCATGTGGAGGTCAGATGGCAGTTGCTCTGATTATAAGATATGTCTCTACAGGCACAAATCATTTTTGAACATAGAAATGGCTAGTTATTACACAGAGAGACGCTACAATGTGGGTTATAAATTAATACAAATAATTTTAAAGTTGTGCTTTGGTGGTTTGAGAAAAATGTAATGCCTGTTTTCCGTAAAGAGGAGGAGTGCGGGGTGTATTATAGTACCTACATCCATTTTTCGCCACATATTTTTTATTCCAGGCAGGGGCAAGCCTTTTGCTAAAGTATCACCTAAGATCTCGAATGCAATATAAAATTGCAAAATGTTTGTTCATTTCAGGGCAGGGAATGGCAGCTCCCGACGGATTTTTTTATTTTTATGTTTCTTTACTTTATTTCCTTTTAGTCGGGGTTTTCTGAAGATTTTATTCAATCTTTTTTCGATTACAACGTTTAATATCCGTCGGGGTTTTTTCAAAATATTTTAATTAATTTTTTTATTTTTGATTTTATCCTTCAAAGCAACTCCGAGCATTGCCCGCTCCATAGCGCGCGAATACTTGTTAATCAAACTTCTATAAAAGCGATTAAATTGAAATAACTTTAACTTATCAAATAATAGAACATAATTCCAAAACTCTCTCTCGTATCATTTCAGTAGAGATGTGATAATTCCCTTATGAAGCTCTTACTCCTTACAACTACCTATCTGTTGTGCGCACGCCCTTATAAAGGCATGTTCACACAATGTTATCTGAGCTCGTCACGCTACCCTTGTCGACGTTTCACTCTCAGGTTTACTAATTAGGGTTGTCGGGAAAAAATAATAAGTTTTTTTTTTGTTTATCTTGTGTAATTTTGGATAGGTGTCATCGTGATGGATGGACTTTTGTCTGGATATTTTAACGAGTTTTTGTATACCTACCTACATAGTTTAATATGCGACTCGCCCCCACTTCGCACGGTTTTTATAACTCGACAAAATATCGAGAATTCTTTATTTTACCTAATATGTAAGTTTATTGTCGTATTATAATGATGGTGAAAACTGCATCAAAATCCGTTGTGTTAGTAGTTTAGAAAAACAATGCGGTCACGCAGACAGACTCGAAACCCGACTTTAATTTATAATATATATAGTTATAGATATGGTTATAGAAGTCATTATCTTAATAAAGTATAAGTGTATTTCCGAAGTTGATTTATAAGATTATAAGAGAGTATAACATTCTCCTTTCTCCCGTGGATCCTGCAGTTGAATCTTGATTATAAATTAAGTTGCGGGTTTTCATAATTTGCGGATTTTTTTAACGTTGTTTGTCTCTGTATTTTATTAATTAGAGCAATGTTTTAGAGGAAAACGACACCAGACGACTTCATTGCAAACATTTTTCAATCTTCCACTCATTTTATTTACACATTTCCGTTCGAATCAATCCGGCCACTTTGCTTCGTTCTATTTTTTGCCAGCCCTAATCACAACGTACAATAATTCCGTGGAACTCGGCAAGTTTTTAGTCCTCGGTAACAATGGGCTGAGCTTTGAGGCAAGTTGTCACTTTCCACCGCCAGGCGGCGCGCGCGGTGCTGACTGCCAATTAGATCGTGTGAACGGGGGCTTATAGACTTTATGAGAAGATTGGTTTGGAGGTGTCGTTTGAAATATTTTATGGCGTTACTGCAAAGTGGACAGAGAGAAGTATAAACGTACGGTTGGGTTTGCCAGTTATAGTTCATTCCCATTGCTCCCACAGCTTTGTCTCCACCGGGAATACACCCCAGTAACTCTGTCAGCCCCATGTAAATTAAGCCTTTCAGCACATACATTCGTATTTGTAAAGTAAGTCTATAAACGTTTATAAATCACAAACTAGTCAAACTCGTTTTACACTACATTGAATCAATTTATTTTTATTTCCTTTTACTGATTGTATAATTGCAGGATCTGCCATGTTGGTTAAATTATATTTCGTTGCATTTAGAGACACTTTAGGATAAATAATTAACAAAAACAGCGAAATTACGAAACATAATTACCTCGAACTTTTAATTCTCCTGAAATCATTTAAATCAATAACAATTAAAAAATAAAATAAAAAGTCTCATAGTTTCATGCAAACATGCAAAATGCTGTGATTTAAAAAAATTACCAATTATACATTAGAATAGGAACATATTTTTTGGTAATTTTTTAATTTATTATACGTTTAAAACGCAAGTAAAGGAAAAAGTCCGCAAACCCTTAATTTGTAGGTTGATTACTTTTTTTTTGCTATTACATATGTACTTACTTACTTTTACTTTGCTTTGTAGGTACTTTTGCATGTGTGGGAGAACATTTTTTTTAACTACAAAGTTAAATTCTTTCTTGAGATAAATAATTCATCCCAACTACGGAACCCTTCATTGTGCGTGGTCCGACATGCACTTGGCCGGTTTTAACGTAGTTTCAAACTCCTAATAAGAGTCTTACTTCATTCTTTGTTCAAACCGAATTACTTACGACCCTAACTTAACCTAACTTAGTGCTAACTTAGAACTTAGTTCAAATGTACATTGATAGATTCAGAGTTCATAACACGTAATTTAAGTTGTGGCTGAAGTCCGGGATTCAATTCCCGGTTGATGGAAATGTTTGTGTGTGCTAATGACTAGGTTCCACTTGGGGCTAACTTAGATTAAGTGTGGTGTTTGGTGTTGTAGTCTATAATACAGGCTGGCATATTAAAACTACGGACTTACTTAAAGAGTAATTATGCACAGATAAGTGATTATCGTAATGTTAATTTGATACTAGCTTCTGCCCGTGACTTGTACGTTATATTACATGTTAAAACAAGTAATTTCCACAAGAATTTGTTCCTATGACACTTTTTTTTTTTGGGTGGGAAATTATCAAATAACTTCTCCTGCTCTGGGCGGAGCAAGAGGGAGTGTCAGACTCTTACTGACTAAAACCCACCCGAATTCCTTCAGTTGCCTGTATGTTGCCCGGGGCCACGGTTACCCTTTTGGACAAACCCGCAACCCCGACAGGCATTGGCCGTATCGGATCCTTTCAATTGTGCTGACATCTCTTTGAGGCGCGCGTGGAACACAACGCGCCGTCGACCCGGGCTTGGTCCTTATCGGACGGCGAGCTACTCATTGCTCACCGTCCGCAAGCCCGCGCCTACGGTGGCCGGGAATCGGCCTGCGATTCCCGACGCCTAGAGCATCTCCTGTGGCGGTTAAAGGCGTGAGGGCGCGAAATTTGCCTCTCCCTCACGCGCTCCGACTCCTCCTTCGCGAGAATTACTGCTTCGCAGAAGGAGGTGACGGCCTCCCATGTCCTCTCGCTCCGTACCATGGCCTGTACCAGGGCCGAACGCGAGAGATCACCACCGCCGATCGCCTCCACGAGGATTCCTATGACACTTGGCAGTACTGTAGCTTCCCATTCGTGAAAGAATTTTCGGAAGAGGATCATTAGTTCCGACGATTTTCCCCTATATAGAAACTCACTACCTTTTTTTAATAGAAGTCTAGATATGGTTAATCAAAAACGTTTATAGAAAAAAACTATATATCTATTGTGATGGTAAACAGCGGTAAATACAGACAGCACTAATCCCAAATCGCCTAAATGATCTAAAAGACGAATGGTTACCTAGCTCGGATAAAACCATAAATCTAAATTAAATAATACATCTATTGATAAAACTTCGGGCTAGTTAGCCTTTCCTGCCACCATAAGTCCATGGCGTGGATTCCTTCAGGGTCGAAGAATACCTTGAATGTCTCATGAAGCTCTGTGAAGTAGCCCTAGGGAGGACAACTTTATTTCCCTCGGGATGTGACAAAGTTGTAGCACAAGAGCGGCAACAGTATACTGTATCCATACAAATAGTATAGGTAAAATAGTCGCTTTTCGTGTCTGTCTGTTTTTCTAAAGCCGGGTCTCCTGCGCGTGTTTTTACACAAAAACATCGCAACAAAGAGGCGTGGCCATACACGTTTGTGTATGAAAACACGATATTTTGTATGAAAGCAAATGTTTATGTGTACTGTTTCGAAAAAATCTGCGCCCGGCTCCACAATTAATTTTGATGTGGTTTTCACCTTCATTTAGGCCGTAATTTATACGGGAAGGTTTATGTGTATAATTCATTCATGTTTAACTTAGATTAAAGCACAGAAATCTCGATGTTTTGACATGTCGCAGGTCGCCATTGCACCCACGCGAGGCAGGGGCGGTAAGACAGAAATAACACAAAGTACAGTATCTGGACGATAATTTGACACATCGAGCATTAAAATTAAATGAAATGAAATAAAATTGTTTATTCTGTAAATAGGATATCGGAATCACTTTTCCTCGTCATATTAAAACGTCAGATTAAAAATAAGCTAGATGAGTTCGGCGTTTCCTATCTGACTACTCTGAGAAGAACAAACTCAGAGGTCGCAGTCTCTTTTAAAGTCCAAACATAATCTTGGTCAGGCCATATGAGGACCATGTAGATTAGTGTCTGAAATGGTCTTTTGAGAAAAGAACTACACAGATTTGAGTAGACCTGTACAGTCAATGCAAGCATTTGTCAGTAATCGTGTAGTTCAACTCAGAACTTACATTAGAAAGAGACCGTCACAGAGGTGTGAGTGACAGAGACGACATGAGAAAGGTTATTTCAAATTGCCTAGCTAAACTCCGCAGACGCGATGGCATCGATTTATAAACACGATAAAATATATTTTTTAGGAGACAACGATCGCTGTTAGTTTTGTTACTTGATGTACTTATGAGTTGAGAAAAACTGTTTTCTTATGTTTTATCGTGTTCAAATATCGATACCCATGAATCTGTGAAGTTTGCACAAAGAAAAACAGATTTTCTAAACTGATATTTCAAGTGACTACTTATATTGCGGTCGATGACCCCACAAAAATAATAATCAAATTAATGTATTTACTTGTCATGTTTAGTTAGCCAATTTAAAATAACCCTATACAGTATTACTATTTTCTTTAAGTCTCTCGGGAATCATCGCATTTCCGAATATAAACAAAAGCTAATTTCCATGTCCATCAATTGTTAGATTTATCTTGTGTAATCATTTGAATTCAGAACTAAGTACTTTATTGTTTTGATTTTCATGTGACCTATACCTATATAGCTGTAAAACTATTTTCCTGTCTGTCGTGCCTGCGACTTTAGCAGCTTTCCCACAATTTTTTTAAATAAATTACATTAAGTTAAAAGAGTATTAACAACTCTATATGTACAAATACTTCCAAGTCAATTGAGAGCGTTTTGTCTGCACCAAGTGCCAAGGGCAACTGATAGAAATCCGACGACTGACGAAACACGAGGTTTGCCGAGGGACATTAAGAACATATTTGTACTGTATATTTATCAGATTTATATCCTGAAACTTATGAGTATGAATGTGGATGGCTACACGAGTAGGGGAAGATTTAAAAAACGATGGATTGACTATGTGAAAGATGATATGGATAGAAAGGGGGTGACTACTGAGGTGACGACTAACAGAGAAACTGTAAATATTACCTACTTAGGAAAATATAATTTAGTGTCGGAGTTTTATCTACTCTTAATTGATATCAGTCGATCCATCATCGAGTGTTAGGTTCAAATGAGAAAACTTTCAGTACTTAGATGTTATGATAAGAAATTACTTTCGATATGAAAATGCTCTTTTTAATTGAGTTATCTTTTGAAATTAAACAATTATGGTAGAAACCGATGTTATTATTGTACCGTGGTTTTAAACTTTACAAGTGAAATGCGGCAAAAGTGAAAATAAGAGGAAAACTGTAAGTGGTTCCCTTTGAAGATGAAACTTGCGATTTGATATAAACTTTGTTCTGCGAAATATATTTTTACTGCGAAGTACTGTTCCGCTGTTATGTTGCTTCTTTGTAATTATGGTTTTTATGTTGTTATCTATAGATAAGAGAAAGTCTGAAACACGTTGTGTGAAAATCGGTTGTCATGGTATGATCTTGCGGAGACATGAGGAAAATGTCGTGAGGAAAGTTTCGAGTATGAATGTCGATGGCTATAAAAGCAGAGGAAGATAAAGAATGGATGCAATGTGTTATGGCTACCTATAAAAGAGGCCGAAAGCCGGAGGGCCGAATATTATAAACTTCATTTCCGAAACTCAAAATAAATTGATGAAGGGCGTCGCTTAAGCCATGGCCGCGATAAATCTGTCAAACGACGTCCGCTGGAAAATTAACTTGATCATTATTATAATTGTGTTATTGAGAGAATCGTTGCTCTTATTAATAAAGATAATTTATGGTGTTACGCCTATAATCCCCGAAGGGTTAGGCAGAGGTAAAGGTACTTATAGTACCAACACCCATACAATAAAGGGCGAGCCTATTGCCATGAAACGGGCACAAATCCAAACTCCGGGCTGCTACTAAGAAATTTAGTTTGAGGACAAACTCATTCCTCATTTCTTTTGCTTGTTGTATTTTGTTAGAGAACTTATACCTACGGGTTATCTAGGTACTCGTGATTTTTAGTCAAAAATTTGTTTTACGTGCTCTCTTTTTATTTCATAAATCTGTTGAAACGCCAAATCTTATTTATCGGTTTACTGATAATCTTATATTTTGAATTGTTTTAAATTGTATTTTTTTACATTGCTCTCACTTAAAGAAACAATAAGAATAATGTACCCATGAGTTTGTAATATCTTGAATTAAAAGGTGTCCTTGGAGTTTCTTGCCCGTTCTTCTCCATAAAGATCTACATTTTGGAATGGGCAACAGCTTCAACTTTCTGACTAACTGACTGACTCTTTAACAATTCAAAATTGCCTGTAAATGGTTTAATTAAAATAAATGCTTTGAGTTTGAGTTTATAATTTTTAATTAAACTTAATCATTACATCAGTCTCCTCAACATTTCTGTATCTACTTTGATGTTTTATTAGATTCTGCATAAAAGAAATGTATTAAGACGAGCGCTAATCCCGCCGACAAACTGTTATGCAACTTGGTAGGTTTATAAAATCTATACAAGTGTTTAGTCCAAATTAAATCATTTATTTTTAATTAAACAGATTGTGTTATCAGAATCACACTTGAATAAAGCCAAAACCATGTTTTTCTACTGAAACTGCGTCCTTTCTTCTAGGAACAATGAGTTTGTAAGGCAGCGCGCTCCTTGACCTAATTAGATTGAACTAAACATAATTATTTACGATATAACTAGCTCGTTGTTTACACAAACAACAGTGATTTAATTTACATAATTATTCGGGCATATAATCAATGAGATTTACAGTAAATCAGTACTCCAGTTGCGTAACACACTTTGAAATGGAATCCGAAGGATTTCAAAGGATTTGTCTGCTCGACAATGTAAATAACGCAATGAATTTTGTAGAATTCCAAAACTGAAAGGCATTGCTATAAATTGTAAGTGTGTTACTCAATCACCCTGCTGGTTAGCTTGTAAACATTATTGTGAAACTAAATCCTATGATAAGTAACCGAAGCTTTCGTCATAATTTCAACCAACAAGTAGTTATTTTCAACCCGGAAAAACAAGAGTTCCAATGAAAAATTATAGGCAGGAAACCATTTTTCGAAAACAGATTTAAGTGAACCTGCCCTTTTAGATAGTGTCGACCATATAACGAATACGAGAACCGAAACCAGATTTTTGCGAAATCGAAAACAGTAATTAACGTCAAAGGCGCAAAGACAAAGCTTAATAATATATTTCAATAAGCACATAAAAGGCACTTTTGAACATTAAAATGTACCAGAAAATGGAATTGATTCTAGTTGCCCCCTTCCAAAAGGTATGGATTGAGAAGAATGGGCAAAACAACTCCAAAGAAAATCTTTTACAAAAGTTTGTAAACATTAATTATATAAATAATTAACTGACCAGACAGACGTTGTCCTGTCCAAACAATAATCCATACAAATTCCCATAGAAAATGCATTTTCAGTGTTCACAAATTTTCCTGCAACTTTAAAAAAAATCTTTTCTTAAGAACCTTATTCGGACTAACAAACAGTTTAAAATAAAATATTGCCAAATCGGTCCAGCCGTTCTCAAGTAATGCATTTACCAACGAACAGCACTTAATTTTTATTACACAGACATGTGATGACAATCAATCTGCCTAGCCTTTCCCAATTAAGTTGGGGTCGCCTTCCAGTCTAAGCAGATGCAGCTGAATAACATGGAGCAACTGTCTATCGGACCTCCACAACCCAGTAACTGGGTTACACGATACCCTTGGTAAGACTGGTTGTCAGACTTTCGGCCTCTAGCGACCCGTAATGTTTGTCAAAAATCTAAGAAAGACAGCCAGCATATGTGAAGTTATCCTACAGAAAACAAAAGCTAAAACCAAATTCTCACAGAAACCAAAAACTGCAACTATATATTTATCTAGTCGTACGTAAAAGGCAGAAGTTGAATGTTTTGCAGTAATAACGTTCAGAAGTTGGTGCAATCAATCCGCCGGGCGGACGGCGAGCGACCCAATTTGATTGATCAATCGTAATTATGTTGCGATATTAGAGGCACTGCTGTTTACACGAACAAACTAGCTTCCTTGTTTACTAGGTAGGGTTGGAAATTGTAGTGTTTTTGATGAGAAAAAGATTAGGAAAGGATAGTAGTAGAAAATTGAAGAATAGTATAGAAAGAAACTGCCTCGTTGGTTTAGTGGCCGCAAGCGCTACTGTCATCCCCATGTCTGAGGTCCTTGGTTCGACTCCCAGGTCGGGAAAAGTGTTATTGGGTTTTTCCATCAGGAATTTCTCAGTAGCATCCCGGAGTCTGGCTCTGTGCCCGGTTGATGGCAATAGGCCCTAAGCTCCTATTACATGGGACTTGAAAAATCTAACTGGGGAAATGTGGCTGTTACTATTTTAGTTACACCTATGCCCAACCCTTCGAGGATTACAGACGTGACTTTATGATATAAGGAAATAATTGTGGAAAAAGAAAAAAAAACGTACATAAGTGCGTTTTTTTGGGTTTCTATAATATTTTCCTTCTATCTGCTTCCGGGAGGACATACGGTAGTATTTCCTCAAAAAACCTATCAATATTTTGTAGTTTTGTTAACTAAAGTAGATTTTTTTTTTAAATGACCGAGTTCTAAAGTTTCGAAGTTTTTGTGGTTGATAGCCGCTGTAGATTCTCATATACGTGATTGCGTATAGAGTTTCGGGAATAATGAAAATAAAAAGTTGACATTATTATCCATGGAATGAACCTAATAAAGGAGGTAGCCAACTTTTGTATGAAGGCTTGTCCCACTTATGAAATAATATGTACAGCAAAACTTATGACCTCAAGTTAAAGTTATTGCCCTTTAGACTTACAATACAGAAACAAGTACCTGTCTCACTTAGTATTTTATTACTTATTTCAAGATCTTCTACAGCAATTGAGTAATATGGGGTATTTACTAAAATTGATTTACGTTTTTTCATAAGTAAATTCATTTTGTACAGGTAAATATTACCCAATCAGTAATTTTTATGACTTCCGGAATCATTTCTTTAGGTAATTCATTTATGTAGTCAAATATTGTAACTGGAAAATTAAGGCTATTTATCTAATTAAGTATTGTCGAAAACTAAGGCCAACATTCGCATTAGTGTTGTTGTTAATCGTCGCTGAAGTATCGCCGAAGTCGAGTAGGCAATACGCTTCGTTGCAATAAATCTGTCATTGTGAAGTGCTAGCTTGACCCAATTAGATATATCTTCATATAATTCTGCTACTGTTGAACCGCCCATAACTGCTATAGTAATCAATTACAGCTGCGGCTCCTATTCTGTAAAAATGAGCTTGAAGTGAGCTGTCCATCGCATCAAGTGGAATGACAGCTCACTTCACCCAAGATTTCACGGAGTGATCTAAAGGGATGAGAGACAACTGCAGGTAGTCTGTGGTGCATCATACATAAAGCATACACTTATCTATATAAATATGTACAATAACAATCGTGAAATCAGAGCAAAGAACTATTTAATAATGATGAGGTTTAAGGAAAGAGGCAGTATATTTTTTTATCATAATTTTAAAAGTAAACAAAGTTGCCGCGTTGCCTATGGGCAAGGCATTCCATAACCGTACTGCTTGTACAGTAAAAATATTGAAATATATCTTTAGATCACTTTATTTTTACCTCTAAGTAAATACATTGCTATTACTTAAATCATTGGCATATAAATATCTGGCAGCTGATAATTCTGGCTAGCCAGCGGTAGACGTAGACCCCGAAACACGCGGTATTTACACAATTTCTGTAGATAAACAAATCCCAAGTGTTTACCGAGGCGAGTGGTCCGTATTGTAAATAACACTTTCAGAGATAAACATGGATTACAGACGTCGATTTTGGAAAATGATTTTTTAATCACATGGAAAAAGAAAAACAAGATAGAAGTGAAAACTTACGACTGAAGCCGAGTATACGCGATTCAGCGGCGAGAACACGCCATTCAGCGTCACCGACTGACTGGAGCCGAGTATACGCGATTCAGCGTCACCGACCCGAGAGTGACGGATCAGTATCGTTCACTGTTCAGAAAAAACGTAAATACGCATAAAGAAGTCTACACTTAAAAAAAAACAACTTACTTTAACAATTTACTGACATTGGTCTAGTGGTCGCCAACCCGACTTTTGAACGTGGTATTTTCCTTGGTTGAGCGAGCAAGTTTTCTTTTAGGAGATTTTCAATATCAGCTGTGACTGTTGTTTTGTGCTCAGTTATTGCATATTAGTTTACACGTTAGCTGGTATTTAGTGGTTTTTTAACATAAAAAACCGGTCAAGTGCGTGTCAGACCACGCACAATGAAGGGTTCCGTAGTTGGGATGAATTTATCCCAAAAACAAACTTAACATTGTAGTTGAAAAATTTGTTCTCCCATACATTGAAATACTTCACGGTCAATTCTCCAACTGTAAATGTAAGTTTTTAACGATTTTCGGACTTTTTCCTTTACATGTGCTGTGAGACCTTGCTTCCTGCCAAATTTCACGATTCTAGGTCGACGGGAAGTACCTGGGTTTTGATTTATTTGCGAGTATCAAAATATGTCACATAAACGGCCGTATTTGCTATTGCGTTGACTTAGAAGACGATTTTTTTAGAGCTCCTATGGAATATAGGTTTACGTAGTACTCGTATTTGATAAAATTAAATTCAACTTGATACTTCCACGCGTTCTTGAAAAAAGGGTCTTGACAGACTGATAGATGGACAAGGAACTGATCCTATAAGAATTCCGTTTTTTTTTCCTTTTGAGGTACGGAACCCTAAAAAGATATATTTGGGTTATTCTACCTTTTTGAGGTCGTATGTATAACCACATTTCACCAGTTATGTTTAAGTGCAGACTCCGGGCTGCTACTGAAAAATTTCATATGCCCGAACAGGTAATAGAACCCAGGACCTCATGCTCAGCAGTACTGCTTGCGACCACTAGAGAAACGCGGCAGTTATTCGGGGAGTACATGACGTGTCATTAAATTTAATATCAAGATTTGTTTATTTCGCAGGGATATTGTCAAACTAGTGATATTATAATTTCACTAGTCAAATTATAATTGCATGAAACTTTGTCAACCGCCTCCATTTCTCACATCATTACAGTGAGATTATAATTCCACTGGACCCACGCAGTGATATTGCAAGGCAGTAATATTTTGACTATTTCACTGTATGTACGGTGGGCTGCATCAATTGGCTACCCCAGAAGTATTAAAATTTTAATACAACTGGGGTACCCAATTGATGCAGCCCACTGTATGTACAAGCCCGTTAATTTGTGAGACGGTCAATGATTGGACCGTTTTCAATGTCATGCCTTACTTATATCATAAAATGAATAAACTTCTAAACGTTATTATGCAGATCTTAAAGGCGGATGAAGAAGAGTTGATCAATCAAAACGTACTACAAACTTGACTCAATATACCTAGGGTTATTACAAAATCACTACAGCGTTCCCGTGAAATTACAATAACACTAAAAAAACGCCGTTAAATTGTGAGAAATGGAGGCGGTTGACAATGTTTCGTGCAATTATAATTTCACTAGTGAAATTATTATATCACTGATTTGACAATATCCTTGCGACATATAGACACGTACACGATGTACCAACATTACCTAAAATTATAATTAAAACTATGCCCAAGACATATTTAACTTGTTTATATGTTCAGTTGCCTACACCGAAATCCACTTTTCACAATAAACACTCGATATTCGATATATATTCTCACAATTTGTGTTAACGGTATCGTTTTGCTGAACCTACAATAATGTATATCTTCCTCGGCCTGAAATATACGTGATGTGATACATGAATATCGTTTTACGTGTTCATACTCGTATACGTAGACTATCAATCGAATTTTAGGAGATAGATATGTAGGTATTATAATATAATTGGATTATGGGGGTCAGACAGCAGTTGCTCAGTTTATCAGTCGTGTCTGGTTAGATTTGAAGCCGACCCTAACGTTGATTTAGGAAAAGACTCATCGTATTTTAAACCCACTTCTTGCTATTAGGCAATACTAGAAATTAGCAATCCATATTGTTGGGAAAATTCAATGTTTATCAAATAAGCTAGTTGCCTAGGTAAAAAATATTAGACACGTCTTTTTTGTTTTATCATATTATTCAAAAATAACTTAGAAAACACGCATTAAAGTTGGGAAGTAGGGGCTCGCTACGTCACAACTCAGTATTTTAAATCTAGCAAGGCGTGACGTAATACATGCCACATTTTAATTCAATGTATCACCGTAATCTTTTGATTACGTCAAAAAAGAAAAAATACGTGTTCAATATTTTTTTTTAATCCAGAAACAAATGATTTGGACAGACATGGCAGAATTGAATATACGGACAATTTAAGTTGGATCTCAATTTACTTACTTTGCTTCCTTTATATGCAACATGGCTTGGCAAAAATGTCTAGAAACGGAACTATTTTCATATTGCAGACATGCTATCAGATATTAAAAGTCTGTGCTAAGCCGTGATGGAAATCGTAAAAGAAAGTAATTTTAAAGTTTGCAACTTAGCATGCAATGCCTTGCAAAACACGAAGACTGCCTCGTCTTTTAACTATTATGAAGGCAAGCATATTTTTACTTATTTAGCCAAGTTTATGTCATGACTGTTAAACTTCAGCAAAAAGTAATAAATAATCAAACTAAATAAACAACTCCATTTATTTGCCGAGCGTAGTTCAATTTGGCGTTATTATACATTCCGTGTAAACAACGTCAACAACGAAATGTACGTAGGTAATATCCGTTATTATGCGAGACACATCCGGATTACAACCGTAGCTTACGTGAAATGGAACGTAATTTAGTACAAAACACAGTACTATAAGTACGAATAAAGTACCATAACTATGAGTGTGCTTAAAAGTAACCAGTGGAATCGGCTTCATTTCATTTATTGGTTCCGTCCGGGGTACTAATGAAACCATGCCTATTTTTATACAATCAAGCAGCACTGTTGTCAATCAATCTGCCTAGCTTTTTCCTATGTTGGGGTCGGTTTCCAGTCTAACCGGATGCAACTGAATACCAGTATCTTTACGTAGAGCGACTGCCTTGACCTCCACAACCCAGTTACTGGTAATACGACACCCCTTGGTAAGACAGGTTATCAGACTATGGGGCTTCTGACTACCCGAAACGACTGCCAAAGATCGACGAACCAACAGCCAAACGTGCTTTCGGAGACACGGATCTCGATTTGTAATGGATGGTCACTCATCCACTAACCGACCGCAGCAAGCGTAACTGAACCTTCGATCGACCCGTGCGGCTGTGATCATTTAGCCACGAGTCACTCCAAGCAGGATATTTCCAGACAAGCTCAGCTTGCCTGGAAATGTGCTTACCCTATCTATATCATACCCTATATTCTGTCCCTATACACTGGTCATCCTTATATAGGTAGGTACTGGTCATCAACACAATTGGTTACAATTACATATATTATGTATAACACTTTCTGTTGCCTCATGGTTGGTTTTGCAGCACCATCGTTTTGCAAATGTCTACATAATAATATTATATTATGTGGCAGCCGTAACCAATTTCCATCAAGTGGACAGTCGGCCTGTTTGTCAACTTACTACATCAACCACTTTGTCAGGTTTCAAGTTGCCAACCGAAAATAGAGTCTATTTACTCTGTCATATAATATTATTTTGTCACCTTTAAATATCCAACATCCTTCATTTTCTCGTCTCATGTCCCGGGGAGCTTCGGGAAGATCCGGAAAGATCCAAGATCCGTCCCAGTTAAGCTCACGCTTCAGAAGAGCTTCTTAAACGAATTCCGCCTAATTTTGTTGAATGCCGCGACGGCGGAATACTAAGTGCTATGTGCTGATGTTAAATTTGACTGACAAAAGACGTTTGAGGATCTAAATCTATGGCTTTATTGTTACCCTAATTATATTTTCTTTGTACAATATTATCGTTGACCGTTTAAACCTCGTAGAGGTATAAACCAAAATAAAGAAGTACATTTCACAGTCTTCTTATTTTCGTGTGGTTAATGACTAACCTGGTGTCAGAGTTTTAAAGCCGCCCATGGGCCTCTGATTTGGCTTCACATGCCGTCGAGAAATATATCTCAAGCCGGTTTCCTCACGATGTTTTTCTTCACCGTTTTTGAAGCAAGTAATAATTATACAATACGCACATGAATCCAGAAAGTCAGAGGTGCGTGCCTTGGGCTCAAACTCGAACCCTATGACTTGGCATTCTGACGGTCACACCTCTAGGCTATCACTGTTCTATTTTGCAGTTATGTTATGTTTATACATTCAGGTGTTTAAAAGTAGCATAAATGCGAAATGTCTGCCTTACCATTCTGGGAAAACATATACCTATCTACCTACGTGATGTAAAGATTATGTGTCAAGAAGAATTAACTTGATATTATGAGAGATAGTTTATAAAGTCATGTAATATTTAGTTCTGTTTACGTTTAGTGTTTATTTTTTTAAATTCTGCTTGAGTATTGTTCTCGATGTTTTTGGTTGGTATATTGGCGTGTGCTAGCTGACATATGGCCAATAATTTATCATTTAAATGATGTTTTGTGTTGCATAATGTAAGTTATTTTGCATGCTATTTTATAAAATCATTTTTTTTTTTAACTTGAACAGACAGCTGTGCTGCTGGGGAGTTTTTTGCTTTTTTTTGTCACATGAAAACATATATCAAATTTTGAATCTGCTAGGGCCACTAAACAATAATGTATCAATGAAAAAAAATTGACACATCAGGTTTTCTTTTGACATCAAAGCATATATTTTCGTAAAAAGTACAAAAATCAACTACACTTAGAGAAATTATTACTTAATGTACAATAAACACTTATGATTTTCGTGAATATTTGGCTTCTGGTAGGTCCCTTCTAAGTCTCCAACAATAATCTGCTAGCATTCCTGGACTCCATTTCCCTTAATAACGGTTCTCCATTAAGGAAATATCCTAATGGAACCTCTCTCCTTGTTCGTCACTCACAGCACCCAAATTTGCGGGAAAGAAATCCGGATGAGAGTCCAACATATGTATTTTTGAGGACATATTACACCCCAAAGCTTTATATGACATTATAAGTTCATTTATTAAGTCTTTGTAGTTTTCAGCTCTATGGTTTTCTAGAAAATTTTGGACAACACTCACAAAACATTTCCAGGCGAGTTTTTCCTGATCATTTAGTTTTCCTTCAAAGCTCTTATCCTTTATTAGTACCCAGGATTGATTTGGATGCTGCACAGGAAATCCAAAATAGTCTAAATAGCACTGTTCAATGAATGGGGTGAAATTTCGACGCTGAGATGTAAAAGTTAATTCTCCACACACATGACAAAAACTGTCGGGGTTTTTAGAACACTTTCGTGGCATATTTACGATGTAACTAACGAAAATTAAATGTAAGTATGTTAGTTGATGAAATAGTTACACAGTCGCCTAAATGAAGTTATTTAAACAAATACACGTATATAAGGTCAGAAATGAATATATAGCTGTCACAAACAAAATTATTATATATTTGTAATGAGGGTACACCAACATAAACAAAAATCATCACAAAGTTCGTGTGACAAAAACAGTGATTTCTAGTGATATTAGCCAGTCAGTAAGGTAGTAGCAGAGCTGACTACTCGTGGAGGCTATTTTAATGGACCTCTGTATCTATCAGTACCTGTATATACTACAACGGTGCTAAGATCTTCTGGCACGTGGTCTAAATCGGACCTAACGCCGCCATCTTGTTTTTAAATACACTTTTTCTGGCAATTTCACAAATGTTTACCAACAACATCCCCCCGCCCGCCGATGTAATTTAGGCGCCAAATATTCCTTGTGGCACTTTACCCTACATCGGGAAACCCATGACTAACCATGAACGTTTAAAAGCATTCACTGAATAATTATGACAACACAAAGGTCCATTAACCCTATCACCAACAATATGTGGGTACACACCCATACCTAAGTATTACAATATGTACACTCAACTCACACTTAAGATCGCGCATAACTTAACATAGTTTTAGTAAGTTTGCTCGAGCTATGTAACTCAGGCTATGAGGCTAGACAATACATATAGCTCCGATGTCGTAGCCTCTTCGTTGAAGTTTCTCGAGCTATTTCAAAGACTAATTCCAAACTGTAGTGTAAAATAGATTAGTGAGTTGAGAATAGGTACGCTTGTGTTGTGTTTGTGATATTGTCTTTTACTACTATAGATACGACTTATTTGTTGTTACTTATTTGTTACTAGCAGCCCGCTCCTACTGCGCACGGTTTTTACGACTTGACAAAACATTGAGATTTCTTAGGTAAACGTAACTTTAATTAGGAAGGTTTATTAACACATAAACCTTCCAGAATAAATTCTCTAAATGATGGTGAAAACCTCATCAAAATCTGTTGCGTGGTTTAGAAGAACAACGTGGACATACAGACAAACGCGAAAAGCGATTTTGTTTTATAATTGTATGTATAGATTTGTTGCTTTCTGAAGGAGCTCATCCACAGAAGTACTACTTCTTTTTCGTCGATCTCTCAATTCTGAGGATACGACCACATACGACTCGTCTCCAAGTTATGCGGTCTTCTACAATGTTTACCGCTCGGTGCATACTGCATCCAACAGCCTTCTTAATCGCATCTGACCATCTTGCCGGTGCTCGGTCTTGAGCGCGTTTGCCGTCCACCCAGCCCAGTATCATAAGCCTTTCCAGACCAAGCTTAGGTAAACGCATATGCCAGAAAAAGCTGAGGACACGCTCTTGGCATATTGAAGAGACGCTTGGTTATGTTGAGTTAGTTAGTACTGCTATCATGCCTTATTCCTTTCGCCAGCCAGAATTGTTATGTTCCGATTTAATAGTTATGGTGGCTAGTGTAATTATAGGCTTCTTTTTTCTTTCTTTTTCGTATGATTAGTAACTGACCTGGGCCCTGTTTGATAAGCATTACAATCCTAGAAAATTGTAAAAAAATGACATATTTGTTAAGTTTCACTACATGTGCTGTTTAATAAACCTTACACGTAAGAAAGTAACAATACTTACGTAGAAAACGTCTGTAGATTTCGATGACAATATTGTATTTACAAATATGTAGTTGTAAGTTAAAATAATTTACATAACATGTAAGTTTTTAGAATATAATAGAATTATTTATTTGTAAAACATAGGTAAAAGGTCAAGGTATAAGACCTTGACCTTATAATTATTATATGTTGCGCTGTTTTATGTAAATGAGGGTAGATTCCTCACTCTTGAGTTTAGAACTTTAGTGTTTCACGGAGTAGGTACTTTGTTATTGGTTTGGTGCATCACTGGATCATCATGGAGAATATCAACAAAATTACGATTCTGTCAAATATTCGACGGTAGTTTTGCTTACCCGAAATTTTTCGTTAAACGTAAAATCTATCACATTAAAAGTAAAATGTATCCTTTTACGAAAAACTCACCGTTGCCGTTCAATCTCATATCATCATTCATCACTAACATCAACACCTACTTTCACTACTCGTTGTTAGAACCATTTTTTTGCAACAAAATATTTTAATTTCTTTTGTTGAGGCACACAATTGTAAAATTTTGACACACCGTGAGACCACCTGTCAGAATTATACTACAATTTACAAAATATGTAAACTTGTAATTACTATTATGTGGACAATAAAGTACTTTTCCCTACAAATATGTAAACTAACACTTGTAAAGTGAAAATATTAATTAAACAGAATTATGTAAAAATTTTGGTACAATTTTACAATTTTGTAAATTTTCCACCATAACAAATTTGTAACTTGTAATTTTTATTAAACAGAAACTTGTAAAATTGTAGCGTCATCTACAATTTACAATTTGTAAGTTTTATTAAATAGGGCACTGGTGTCAGAGTTTGTGCCGCCCATGGGCCTGTGACTTGGCTTCAGAAATATCTCTCAGACATGCTGGTTTCCTCACGTTTTTATTTTCCTTCACCATTTTTGAAGCAAATGATAATTATACAATACGCACATGAATACGAAAAGTGTGAGGTGCCTGTCCTGGGTTCGAACTCGAAACCTTTGACTTGGCGGTTCGACGGTCACACCATTAGGCTATCACTGCTCCTAATTATAGGCACATGCGATGTTTCAGCTCTGTTCGTGGGATGGTAACATATTTGCGATGATTCTGATATTGCAGTAGCCACCAGTGGTGCTGACTAGGGATTGGCCGAATATTCGTTTTATATTCGGTAATCGGCAGGTTTACCGAATATTCGTTTTCGATCGAATATTCGGCTATATCGCCGAATGGTCGGCGCTGCCTTCCCGCGAAAGTATTTTTCCGCAAATCGTACATTTCACTTTGCTGCGGTCTTCTTCACTTTCCCGAAAATGAGTCCATATACTCGATCACCTTCTTCCACAAATTTTTAGGTACCTACATAACAATTACACCAAGCAAAAAAAATCAACAAAGATGACTTATTAAAATTAAAAATTACAAAAGAAACGCACGTTGCGAAGTTTTACTCCTTACTAGATGATGCAATAACAACATCTAGTACAGCGGGGGTAGCGGGTGGGAGGGTCCGGCGCCACTCCGAATGCTTTGCGTGTACAAGTTCACACGTCAACTGTTCATGTAAGGGTATCAATAATGCCGAATATTCGGTTTGGTAAAAGTTTTACCGAACATTCGGCCGAATGCTCGTATTCGGTGAAACCCATGTTCGGCCCATCCTTAGTGCTGACCACTTACCTAAGCGCCTGCTTAAATGCCAACAACAAAAACGTCTAAAACCCGATCTGATACAGTTTTATATTTGCCCTGGGACACACACGATCTGTAAATTACCAACCATCGTATATGTTTACTGAAAAAGAGCTTCAGGGCCTTAGTTCGTAGCAGACTGACGAATAGACAGCTGTCCTTGACTTATTTGAGAGACCTAGCTAGATCTGTTTTTCGCCCTCGTAAACCCCTATATTGCAATTTTCATCGAAATCGTTAGAGTCGTTTTCGAGAACGTGATTACAAATAGGTATATAGTGCTCATTTTAATAGTAGTACCTGTGCGATCGAGCTCTGCTCTGGTGAAAATAGAGAATGCTCATTTAATAGTATAGGAAAGTTCATATTAATTCATGTACCTACTTATTTCATGCTGCCAAGATAGTAGGTACGTACTTACTAATTCCATGCTGCCATGTCATTATTATATCTGTTTCTAAACTTTGGGCGACCGAGCTCTGCTCGGGTGAAAATAAGGAGAAAACAAATTTCCCAGATATATTATGAGACCTAGCTAGATCGATTTTTCTCCCCGTAAACCCCTATATTGCAACTTTCATCGAGAACGTATACTTATAAATATATATACTAATATTGCTCGTTTAATAGGACAGGATATATGTACTTTTACCACGAAACGGAAGCTAACCCTTTTTACGTCTTGACAGTTGATTGGTGCCTCATAAGCATGACAGCTGGTGTAGTCTCGACTCACCATCCGTATGTTACCACTTCGTATAGCAGTACAAGGATCTTTTTGGCGCGTGGCGAACATTGGAACCGACGCCGCCATCTTTTTTTTTTCAATACATTTCGAAACTATTGCGTACATGTTTACTGACAGCGCCCAATGTCATTCAAGCGTCTAAGGATTCTTGTAGCAGGGCAGTTTGATTTAATATTAACCATGATTGTACTCTATGTCTAGACAGTTATTAAGAGTTAGGTATGACCTCGGTACACAACTATTCTGACAGATCTAATAACTAATTTCAATGCTATTGTCTCATCTTAACTGTCAAACATGACAGCTCAAAGTGAGTCGCTGAAATTATGTTGCAATGGTTAACTAACAACAATATTGTTTAAAATCTAATACGCGATGCCAATAAATAAATTCCTGCTCATTTTTTGTGTCAAAAATTACTCCGAATCCTTTGGGTAACTTGTAACGTAAGGTATTGTGTAAAGTTGTGTCTCTGTAGGGTTATCTACTCACGTGACCACAGACAAACTAAGAAACCCTCTAAACATTTCTACTATCTTAGTACCGAAAACCGTCCTTTGAACAAAGGCAAGAACATAATACCGTTCAAAGTTCGCGTTCATAGCAATTAGAACAAAGGAATTAGTCCGCCAGCCGCTGCAGCGCTTGATAAATTAATCCTATAGATGCTCCGCAGCGATGCAGCTGCTAATTGTTCAGCTTAGCGGGATTGAAACGTCTTGCTCAATGATTTTTTATTAAGAAATGCGGTGAATATTGTACTGGGGTTTGAAGAAAAGGATTAATCATTATATTAAAATAAGTTGACGGCAGTGAGTTATTATTACTTAGGTACTAGCTGACCCGACAGACGTTGTTTCAATAGTTCATACAAAAATCCCATAGAAAAAAACAACATCCAGTTTTTTTCGAAATTGAAAAGCCGGGAATCTTATCCAATTTTTCTTTAGTACACACGAGTTGTTCCTTTTGATATCCCCGGCCCTAACTCTTGGGTATTAATGAGTCCATGTCAAAGAATCAACTGGCAAAATATTAATAATTATACAATTTCTTTTTTCTTATTTCTTTCAAAATAATTCGTCAAAGTCACGATTATTTATGTAAAAAATCCTTACGTGAAATATATTTAAAAAAATTTTTTTTTTTCTCAGACCATTTTTGTTCATAAAAAAATATGGCATGTCTCATTTTCTTAGGTGTTCTGGTTTGAATTAAAATGATTTACTCGTACTTATGAATGAAATTATTTAAATACACACATAGGGAGACTAATGTCATGCCATCTTAAAAAAAAAAATTGAACAATAATAATTTATATGTCAGTTTATTCTTTGACTATGGTCTCAAGCTATGGGATACTAAAAAGAACACCTTGTACAGAAGATAGAAAAGAAAAAAAAAAGCTTAACTTGTACTGTCATGGCATGTGATAAAACACAAAAAAAAAAATTTGATTAAATGCAAAAAAAAAAACCGGCTGGTAGTACCAGAGAGTAGCGTATTGAAACAAACAAAATTAACTCTTCAGTTTTATTACATTAAGTATAAATTTAAACACCACTCGTATTTTCTTCAATACAGAAGCAATGTTCATAGCTCAGACCAAATAAAAAACCAAGACATAGCACCGTCAACAGTGACGTGAGGCCGGTTTCGTAAACATGTGTGCACTTAGTGCGGTGTGGTTTGATTGTAGTGCATTGTAAATGTGTGCGTGTGAGCGTGTATGCACAGACCGGAGGTGTAGTTTTGTGTGGCATGCATCACTGTATTGTTCGCAGCGCTCTGTCTTAGTTTTTTATTTGGTCTGAGGTTCATAGTGCACTTTTTCTTTATTTATAAATAATAATAAATATTTATTTACTCAAAAACAAAGCATTGTAGTTTGTAGTACACGTTAAAAAAAAACAGTTTTACAAAATAAGTACTATATCTACAACGTGTGGGTGAGCACTGCTCTCCTAGCTAGGTTATGAAAACCTGTGTTAAGGAGAAGCAGTCCGGTCCCCTAAGGTATAATGACGTAAAGGTTACATAGTGCTTCTGATGTTACTGTTACAATTTTGGAGTATTGTAATAGACAATTAAAATTTAATATACGGTTTTTTAAACATGAAAATAAAATAATTTTAAGGTAAGTAAATGCGTGTGTGTGTATGAGAGTGTCGGGGTGTGTAAGGGTGTGTGTGTGTGTGTGTCTGTATTTACTTGTCCATGTTGATTATGTTAAGATAAGATTTTTTCTGTTTCGTCATATGACTTATTTTGGAGGTACGATTACACAATCTTTTTACATTTGATATCGATTTCAGGTAAATTTTTCCTCTGAGTTATTTCAAAGGAATCTCCAACTAAAAATTATAAAATTAGTATTCAAAACGAGTTTTCGGACATAGAAACCTTCATTAACCGTTCATTTTATTGACGTCTTCTTCCAAAGACATCTTATTTTTTGTCTACGGGATTAGGGCCCAATCACACGCATCAAAACCATATCACAATGAAAACACGTGAACGGGCCCGGGCGCCAATTTGTATGAAAATTAATAGTTTATTCACAAGGACCATATTTGGCCTGTATGGGCGATACCGACCCTTTCAAGGCGACGTTGCAACCACAACGCAACCAGCAGCGAGAACACGTACTAGCGGCCGCACAGCGCAACTGCAAGATGCTGTTTGCCCTCATTTTGTCGCTGCGATGTGGTATCCTTGTGGTACGTGAGATCGGGCCCTTAGACGCCATCTTCCAATTAGTTGGCTCTTTAAATACGGGTCACGTTTTTTCGTTTACTGCCAGAATGTTCTGTAAACCTCATTTATTTTTGTGTTCTGGTAACATTAAGGTTTTTCTTTTTAATTTTCTTAACTGTTATCTGTTGCTGTTATTACGTCTCGGAAAAGAAATAGTAATTTCCTGTGAAACTAGAAAACATTCCCGATGCTCATTGATTTTTAGCTGTTTCAAATTAAATTTAAAACTTAAGAAACTAGCGACCCGCTTTTTATTTGCTTGGCACAGTTTTTATGACTTAACAAAACATCAAGATTATAATATGAAAAACAAAGAAAAAAATTATAGTTTAATATAATGTATCCTATACACACATGTAAACCTTCCAGAACAAAAACTCTAAATGACGGTGAAGCCCATATTAAATTCCGTTGCGGAGTTTTAAGAAGAACAACGCGCTTACACAGACAGACATGAAAAGCGAATTTAATTTAAATATGTATTGAAATAACTACTCGATAAATAAATACAAGGCAAGTCTATAAATTGTTCACTGACAAAGCTGTCAATTCCAAACTGGATCCAGCACTGTGCTTACCCTTTTAAGCCTTCAAACAACCAACCTAATTACAAGCCTAATATTAAAACCATAAATTAAAAACCTATTTCTGGCCGCCCGTCCGAACTTCAGCCATAACTTTACAAGCTAGCCAAAGTTGGCGTTCACGTGTAAATGGCAGTCAAAATTAATGATTAATATCAAAATTAGTTTAACAACGATACTGTAGATTTAAAGGGTTATAAGTAATATAATTTGATTGATTGCAAAGAGTTAATCTGTTTGGAATTATGTTGGTATTAATAAATTAGAGCGATGGAAATCTGTGTTTAATTAGAAAGCTTTAGTCTGCAGTCGAGTCGTATCGAACATCGCCTTCCATTTCAAATAACTCAATACCAATAGTCATATTTTTTGCATTTGTGTCTTAGATAGAAAATTCTTTATTAAGTACACCATAAAAATTACAGACATAAATTTACAAATTTTACAAGATAATTATTTCTTAACTAGCAGCGTCTCGCGGTTTTACCCGCATAAATCTCGAACCCGTGAGAATATCGGGATTAAAAGTATCCCATGTATTGATGCAGATTATAAACTATCTGTGTACTAAATTTCATTCAAATCCGTTCAGTACATTTTGCGTGAAAGAGTAACAAACGTCCATCCATCCTCAAAAACTTTCGCATTTATAATATTAAAATAATATATTAAATAGAAATAGTATAATTATGTAGGTACCTAACCTAGGTATGAAATGACGAACGAAACGTCCCTGAATTTCATACACAATACAGTCCCGACTTCCTTAAGTACTTCGTAAGGAAATCGGGACAGCTAGTGAACAAAAATCCTCCTTCAAATCTCAGCAGTTTCTAAAATGTACTTTGTTAAATTAAAAAAACCATTTGAAATAATACCAACCTATAATTCGGAGCTAGATGTAGTCTGTTTAAAAACGGCACTGTAGACCCTGCCCGGCCGACTGGCACTAATCAGGCTCACTGGTGCTAAGCTGGGGATAGTCTAGTCTAAGTATTCTGTGTGCACATACTAGGTACTTACTTTGTTTTTGGATGCGTTAAAATAGCCTTAAAGAGAGGAGTAGTAGTGTTCGTCTGACGAAATCATTCCAGCTGTCACCTAGCTCTTGTCCACAGCAGAAACAAAGAAGAGGGAGAAAAATACTAACCAACTGCTAACCATTTAAAACGCTATGAAACGATCGTCGTAATCGTTGTTTTTGCCATAATTAGCCCGTCTATTCTGTAAAAATCTCATAGTGAAAACTTAAGTGAAGTGAGTTTGAAACCCTCGTCACAGTTCGGCCTTCAGATAAGGGCTGTCATTTCCCTGGTGCTAGGGATTGGCAGTATTGCAAATCACTTCAAGCTCACTTCACTTAAGTTTACATTATTTCCATTTTCTTAATGTCCCTCGGCAAACTTCGTGTTTCGTCAGTTATCGGATTTCTATCAGTTGCCCTTTACACTTGGTGCAGACTGGACGTTCTCAATCTACTTGAAAGTGTATAGAGTTGTTAATACTCTTTTATCTTAATGTAATTTATAAAAAAAAATGGGAGGAAAGCTGCTAAAGTCGCAGGCACGACAGATAGGAAAATAGTTTTACAGCTCTATATAGTTCACACGGAAATCAAAACAAAACAACAGTAAAGTACTTAGTTCTGAATTCAAATTATTATACACGATAAATCTAATAATTGATGGACATGGAAATTAGCATTCGTTTGTATTCGGAAATGCGTTGATACGAGTACCCGAGGGAGAAGAAAATAGAAATACTGTACACGGCTATGGTTTTACAGAATAGGTGGGCTCCTACTTGGCAAAATGATTGGTTACTGTCATTTGAGTTTGATTATTTTAAATTGAATTAGTTAATGGCTCACATCCCATCTTGCACCGCATGCTGTCACCTGCCCACGTGAGGACCTAATGGCTGCGTCAGCAAACGTATTCGCGTTGTTGAATTTTGGGGAAAAAATCACATAAATTTTTACTTATTATTTTTGCCATCGACACGCTAAGAAGATCTTTTATTATTATTTAATAAAAGATCCGGAGCCGTGCACGAAATCGACTGATTTTAATCAATTTTGTTCATTATTTGTGAATAAGAGAAGCAGAATTTAAACAAAATTATTCGCGATTTGAAAAGTCGAATTCTTTGTCTTTTCATAGCGGAAAGGTACTTTTCAAATAAATTAAGGATTCATGTAAATCACTAAAATTTGCAACAGGTTTTCCAAAATTTACGCGAGACTAACGTTTGATCGTTTCGCTAGAAGAAAATACTTTTGATTTTGAAAATTAAAAATATCATCAACATCATTATATGGTCTACTTGTACATAGGGAATCACTTTTTTCAACTTCCATACAAAATATAGCAGAAAAAAAATCTTGAAATAACCTTTTTTAATGTATTTTTTCCTATTATTGAGCAAATCATATTAAGAAATTTAAAAATCACACATTAGTTTCAGCTATCCTTGAAATAAAATCAAAATTTTATTTTCTGCTTTCTTACAATTTGATAAGTTATTGACGAAAAAAGGGTTTTTTCGTGCACGGAGTCTTAATGAATATGAAATAGTGTAAGCCAAAGGGTAGATTTTTGTGTACTCAAATATTTTATAAGACTTACTATCTAAGTATCACCAAAAATCACACAAATAACCGACTTAATTTTGATTTGATTTCAGTGTTTTGTCATAATCCGAGTAGGTGAACGGTGTTTATTACGAACTGCAAAACCTTTCCAAATTGATTAGTAATGCCATAACCACCCAACACAAACACGATCAACGATATAAAGCGAACAAAGTCAGGGCTAACAACTACTAGCTACCCCATATCTTTCGCACTGATCTTATAATCCCCACAAAGCCCTGTGAACATGGAACTACCCCGTTAACGTGGTTATCTGGTGGTTACCGTATCGTGGCAGTAACCGGACGTGCCGGCTACATGTCCACGCTTGTCTAATCTGCCACATAAACCCTTGCTGATAAGGGATGGGCCATGTAACAGGCGGTAGCGGGGCGATATCAAAAATAAAACTTTTGGCAATGTTGATTGCTAGCTACTTGTCTCGTATCGGCAGGAACTATAAAAGCGGCCAAGTGCGAGTCGGACTCGCCCATGAAGGGTTCCGTAGCAGCAAGTAACATTGACTGAAAGGTAAATTGCGGTTTACGATTTATGACGTATTAAAAAAAACTACTAGCTAGATCTCGTTCAAACCAATTTTTAGTGGAAGTTTACATGGTAATGTACATCATATATTTTTTTTTAGTTTTATCATTCTCTTATTTTAGAAGTTACAGGGGGGGGGGACACACATTTTACCACTTTGGAAGTGTCTCTCGCGCAAACTATTCAGTTTAGAAAAAAATGATATTAGAAACCTCAATATCGTTTTTAAAGACCTATCCATAAATACCCCACACGTACAGGTTTGATGAAAAAAAAAATTTTGAGTTTCAGTTCTAAGTATGGGGAACCCCAAAATTATTTGTTTTTTTTCTATTTTTGTGTAAAAATCTTAATGCGGTTTACAGAATACATCTACTTACCAAGTTTCAATAGCATAGCTCTTATAGTTTCGGAAAAAAGTGGCTGTGACATACGGACGGACAGACAGACAGACAGACAGACATGACGAATCTATAAGGGTTCCGTTTTTTGCCATTTGGCAACGGAACCCTAAAAAGGAATAGCACACGACGCGGTACAAAGTAATTTCCACTAACTTCTGGCTGCCTAAGCTGACTCAGACCTTTATGTTCATTTAAGTGTCGTCCACCGACAAAATCTGGTTCATGTAAAAGTGCACAAAAGCGAATAAAAACACAAGTTTTCACCCACAAGTCCACACGGATTCTGAGGACATAAACATGAAATAGATTGTTTTGTTTTATCCTTTAAGCACTCACTACCAAGTCAAACATACATTTAATTGACAATAGGTTAAGCGATGAGGCATGTATCGAATTCGGTGTGCCACAGGGTAGCATACTCGGCCCAACGTTATTCTTGGTTTATATCAACAGCCTCTGCCAACTCCAGCTCCTCAAGGGCAAAATTTTTACTTTTGCGGATGATACTGCCCTCTTTTTTAGTGGACAGATCTGGGAGGAGGTTTTTGACACTGCCCAAAAGGGTTTTAACAGAGTTTGCGAATGGCTCCGGTCGAATGTTCTGACGCTTAATGTTAATAAAACGAAATATGTCACTTTTGCCCATAGGTTCAACTTCCTCAGTCATATCTTAGCATTTATTGTCATGCTTGTATTCCTGGTATCACCTCTTTATGCTCTTGTCCCGTTCTCCAGAGAACTGATCATATAAAATACATTGGTATCATTATAGACCAATTCTTGACCTTCAAACCGCATATGAACGTCCTTGTAACCCGGCTCCGTAAAATAATCTACATCTTCAAAACCCTTAGACACGCAGCGGACCGGCGGGTTGTTAAGATGGTTTACGATGCTTTATGCCAGTCCTTAATAGAATACTGTATTACATCTTGGGGAGGTTCCGCCAAGACCCATCTTATTGAAGTTGAGAGGGCACAGCGTGCTATTCTCAAAGTTGGCGCTGGTCTCCCCTACCTATTCCCAACCGTGGACCTTTTTAAGGACTGGGATATACTCACTATTAGGCAAACCTTCATATTGCGTACTGTGCTTAAGGAACACTCCATGTTGCAATATGATCCGAATCTGTATAGAGATAGGCGCCGAAAAGGCAGAGTATGCCAGACGCATCCTTCCAGTTCTGCTCACTCGCGTAATTTCTTCTTCTTTCTTGGGCCATATCTGTACAATAAGCTAAATAGCACTCTAAATATATATCCTCAAACGAAATACAAATGTAAAAATTCAGTGACTACGTATTTGAAAACACTAGACTATCAGGGAACGGAGAATTTGTTGATCCCTCTCAAATACACTACCTGTGCTACTATTCATCCCCACTGCTGCTTGTACTTACATACCATCATACCATCATACATACCATCATCCCTACTCACACCACACTCACTCTAGCAACCTCTCACATCACTTTTTACACTTCCTCTAGTTACTCACGCACTCACACACACTGGTATTTCCACTAACTCTTTTTGTATTTTAAATTTTTATTTTATTAATGTTCTTAATTCAACGTTAGTTAAGTATACTTTGTCATCATGGTACTGCTGCTTGTACATACATACCATCATCCCTACTCACACCACACTCACTCTAGCAACCTCTCACATCTCTTTTTACACTTCCTCTAGTTACTCACGCACTCACACACACTGGTATTTCCACTAACTCTTTTTGTATTTTTAATTTTTATTTTATTAATGTTCTTTATTCAACGTTAGTTAAGTATACTTTGTCATCATGGTCCATATCACAGGCATCTAGCCGCGGGAGGGCCCTGGTGACCTGTAATACAGGTTTTTATCTAAACCTACTTCAGGCACCAGTCTCTCACATAGTTAGCTCCTTGTTCGTGCACTATTGTCAAATACTAGCATTAAGTACATAACTTGTGTAGAGAAAATAAACGTCTTATATTATTATTATATTATTATAATTAAGTTACGTCTCGACAAAATAAAATAGTTAAGACCAAGCACTCCAAACACAATTTCCACGCAAACTCCGCCCCCATGCACCCCATAACTCCACTATGTGCTAAACGCTAACACATCAGTAATAAAGTTGAATATCGCGTGCGCTCTTTGGTCGTGTTCGAGCACGGAACTAAATGTCGTAAGTCTCAATTCTTATTTCTTTTATAACTAAATAATAATTGATATATAGAAAAATGTCTTATATAATGGATAATAAACTATATTTTCTTACTATCAATAATCATTTTAGACATAAAAGCTCTTAAAAGCTAAATCTTTAATTAATTAAAAAAGACACGATTTTCGAATAAATAATGATCTTGCGAAAATGTTCCAATTACGTAACTGTCTTATATTTGGAAAAAAAAGATCCAATAAATCATATTCTAAAGTTCCATTTTGCTTGTATGCGTGACTTTTTCAGAATATTAATGCAAATTAACATACAATTTAGGGAGCCTCCTCTAAAGTTAGTTAAAAAGTTTCATGTGTATTAGCAAAATTCACTGGTAGATACCCAGTTTCGTGTAAATAACTAATTAGGTTACACCATTCTACATATATTTAGCTCCCAAACTGTAACTAGATCTGTAATGTAATGTAAGTTCAAAGTTGCTAATCTACACTACACACGGGATTTTACGTTAGAATAACACTCTAAATTAATGCAAGTTAAATTAAGTTTTGTTAATAATGCGTACATCAGTTACGTACGTAGTATTTGTACTATTGAAAAACTTCAGGGTCATCATCATCATCTGCCCAGCCTTTTCCCAACTATGTTGATAGTATTTTACATGGAGCGACTGCCTATCTGACCTCCACAACCCAAGTACTGAGTAATAGGTGCAAAGCTTTAGGTTGTTCTAGCCAATTATATTTTACTAAATCATCGTAACTGATAATATATAATCGCCTCTTTATACAACCCAGATAAGTTTCCTTTTAACGCAATTTCAAACAAATTCTGTTCCATTTTTTACCCGATTACGGCGAAGCAAATAGGAGGGTTATGATTTTGACCGATATGTATGTATGTATGTTCATCTGTTACCTCATAACTTCTAAACTACCGATCATAATTTGACAAATGAGGTATCATTGGAAGCGCTTTGATGGTCCGCTGGTTATAGGCTATGGTGCCCTCTAGAGGTCATAAAGTAACGAAATAAAAAATAAAATTAATATAATTGTGCCATGTTGGGTATCAAATGAAAGGACTTGACAAGCAAAAGCTAAAGCTTTAAAGTCGTGGTCGCATGCCTGTACACCTACAAAATTATAATGGCATGCGACCACGGCTTTACCTTGATCATTTTTGTACCTATGTTTTGATTTTTGTCTGAAATGTATTCTTATTAAATACATTTAAGAGCGTTTTTCAGTAGTCGGGTTTTAGTTTTTGAACTTACTTTTAATACTAACTAATCATTATCGATTATCAGAATTCTATGAGCCCGGCTGTTGCAAACTCCTTGTTTGATGTAATAGAAATCAGGAAAAATCGCGAGGAAAGTTTTGAATGTGAATATGGAGGCGATGCAGGAACTGTTTGAAAGATAATATGGCTACAAAGGGTATGACTTCCCGAGATGACGACTAATCATCATCAGCCTATAATGTTCCCACTGCTGGAACACAGGCCTCCTCTCTTTGAGAAGGAGTGGGCCTTAATCCACCACGCGGGCCCAGTGCGGGTTGGTAGATGTCACATGTCTTCGAATTTTCGGCTCTAGGACATGCCGGTTTTCTCACGATGATTTCCTTCACCGTTTTGAGAGCAGTGGTGATGAAATAATTTACACAAAGTAAAGCGCCTGTCTGGGTTCGAACCTACGACCTACAAATTGTAAGTCGCGGCCGTTACCACTCGGCCACCACTGCTCATTATGACGACTAATAACTACACAAATACATTGGGATAATAGCACTAGAATGAAGTTAAAGATGGAAATCAGCAGCACATTACATATAACACTACACACCTTAAAAAAACGAATACCATATCTATTGAACAGTCTGCCAGCAGACATAAGGAGTGAATTGAACAAAAATCGTTTTGAAAATAAATTTAAAAAATGTTATTTAGAAACATGTTAAACACGTTAGTTAACTATCTTAAATATGTTAAAGTTTATGCTACGTATAAATAATAATTAGTTTTAAGTACAAAGTTTATTGAATGTATAGAGACTCACCGACCCCACAGTCAAACCACTACTACGGTTTTGTGGGGCTTAGCTTATTAGTTACACTTACCATATGTGAATAAAGATAAATAAATAAATAATAATAACTCTTATCACAAAAGCTGCGATTTATGCAAGCAATAGACAATTTTGTCAAACTTTTATTAATTTTGAATCTCGAATACGAGGCTGTCAATTTTAAGAATATCCAATGAGTTGCCTTTTAACCGACTTCCAAAAGGAGGAGGTTCTCAATTCGTCTGTATGTTTTTGTTTTTTTTTTTTTTGTATTTTTGTTACGCGATTACTCCGCCAATTATGAATAGATTTTGATGATTCTTTTTTTGTTTGGTAGATCATACTTCAGAGATGGTCCCATATAAATTTTATTAACTTTGCTTGGGTAGTTTTTGAGTTAGCTTCAACTATACGTATTTTTTCCCACTTAGTATGTAGATGATATGATAACTTCTTGTCACTGTTATTTACATAGCAGGAAGTGGTATTCGAATTTGTGTGGGGTAGGTACCACAACTAAAAAGTGAAAAATAAAAAACTTTTTACAAAAAAAAAAACACTTTGCAGTGTTTTTTTTGTTAAGTCGGTTGTTTTTTTTTTTTGTAAAAAGTTTTTGCCAAAGAGTTCGATTTTCTGAACATAACATTTTGGATATTGTTCTACACGGTAAACTTACTTCCACATTTGAATACACACCGCGGTTACCCCATCAAAAATGTATCATAACTTGTACAGTGCATACAGTAACTAAATATTTATATAGCTCGTACTTGTTTACTGTCTGGCTGAGCTTTTCAATTTACCGGGTGCACTAAAATAAATTGAAATCTAATTTGGAATAATAGATGGTTAATTAATTCTCGGAAACGTACAGTACACATCGGGTTTCTAATTACTACCTACTAGGTATAATTAACAGTTAAACGAATAAAAATATGTTTATTTATCTCCACAAATTACATTCTTATACTAGTTATACCTACCTATTAAATTGATAGGTATTTTGACATAATTTTGTAATTTGTGGAAGATCTGGAGTCTAAACTAAACCTAGGCTTGTATTTTAGAACTCTACAAATTGCCACTATCACTATGTTTGACTAGCAATTGGTGATAAAATTCACCTATAATTTTAAAAAAACCGATACAAATAACTAATATACGTCTTGAACATAAATGTATTATTAATATCTATGGTCTTGAACTTTAATCGTATTCAGTAACTTGGCAGTTGGAGGGATACCAGTTTCTGAAAAAAAAAAAAAGGGAGAGGGGTAAAAAAACATAAAAAAATACTGTAATTGTTGTAATTGTTTTTGTACTGTAATACTGTAATTTTATTGAATTGTATTTTTATTGATCATATCAATCTATTCGAATTTGTCTTTAATCAATTATTTTATTGTTATTATTTTAAATTTTAAGGTCAGGCCAGATTGTTTAATTTATATATCGAAACACTATTGATGAAATGTAAATTTATTATCTTTAAATTGTAGATGTAAGTAAATTATGAAATTCAAATGTTAATTTATTTTAGTGTATATTCTGTAATTGTGTAATTTTGTGTGTAAATTCTGATACAATAATAGAATGTGCGAAATTGAATGAAGTTTATAATGTACATAAGTATGCATAGTTTTAATTGAATTTAATTACTTAAAATGTCTGACACGTTATTTGCGGTTATTACCGATTTCACGATTTTGAAACGTCAATGAACTGAAAGTAATATTACGCTTTACCTTGTAAAGTTCTTCTTGAACGGAGAAGAAGACCTAGTAAAATAAAAAAAAACTTAGTTTTTCCGTACAACGAGGTTAAAACACTGATAGATAATTATTTGCAATATTCCAAATTTACAATAGAACAAACGCATTTTCTGAGATGAATTTATAGTGTTATTTTTAATTCATTCTTTTCTCAAATTGGTTCACTACCAGCACTAGGAGGCAATATCACACTGCACCGCGCTCCATCACGTAGTGCGAGGCGGCAGATTTAACATTGTATGAGTTTGTATGGAAAACTTGATTTTTTGCTATGACCGTCTCGCGCTATACGCGACAGAGCGCGGCGCAGTGTGATAATCGTCTTAGTTTTCATAATTCATTATTTTGTTTGAATTATCAAATTTCTGAACAAGATTAAAAGTAAAAGTCTCAAAAAACATTTTCTATGGTAATTCGTATGTCACATAAGTACTAATCAAATTGAAAAAGAAAAGTATTCTTAAAAAAAAAAATATTTTTCTCCTTAAACTTAGACCAAACATAAGAAGTAGGGCGGCGCCCTGACCTTGCCGTGCTCACTTCCGGTGCGCGGTAATATAATGTCCGCCCTACACCGCCGCCCGCCCGCCTTATGAGAAGGCCGATAACCCTCAGAAAGTAAGTTTACTTAGAAACGTGTTCGACTCTAAATCAAGGGATTTGTTCTTTGCTTAGAATTATGGTTTCGTGTTAGTAGACCATGCATTGTATGAAACGAAAAAAACCTATCTCGCAATATTTAAATCTCTTTACATATTTTCATCTAGGAGTCTCCGAGTGTGTTTGGCTTTTTCTAAACAAACTTGGTGCATCGCAGTCATAATAACGGGCGAACACAAGCATATCTGTCAATAAAATAAAATTATTAAAATAAAATAGAATTTGGGCAACACTGGTGTGGGTTATATGGTTATGGTTAGGTACTATATTCTCAAAATACTGTTTACAATTCTTTTTATAATGAAACGTAATTAAGCTCTGGCTTTGAGAAAATAAAGAGATCCCGTTGTAGCCTTATACAAAAATAAACGGAACTTATAACCAACAGATGACACAGTTACCTGCACGTGCTCCTCCCGGAAGCACCGCCTCACCTTGACCGACAGACTGAAAAGGATAGTCTGACCTTACTTTTTATTTTTATTATCCTTAGATAGGTATCTACCGGGGAAAACTGGAGTTCACAGTGAACACATTTTGTGCTGTTTCAGTGTTTTTCCAGATTCAATTTTTTTCTGTAATGAAAAATAAAATATTTATATAAAATTAGCTGACCGGACAGACGTTATCCTGTTTCCTAGAATTCGATCGCAGCACCACCTACATCATCCATTCACTTAAACACACACAAAAAAAATATTTAAATCGATTCAGTCGTTTACGAGGAGTTCAGTGACTTAGAGACGTACAGAAAAATTAAATTTAAATAATATAAAGATAGAAAATAATTAGGTTTTTTTTTAAACAAAAAATTTCTTAAAAGCTTGAGGCTTTTTAATATTATTATTTAATGTGTATAAGTTAGTTAACGAAGTATATTTAAGGTTACGCTAGTCGGTCATTCTTCCATACAAACGTATTATGGTGATTACTCATCTGTTTGACGGTGTAAGTTCAAAACTAAAAATTATATCAATTTGTCTTGTCATTACCTAGCTCTTTGTGGAAGTAGAATTGGAACAAAAAAATTGGTTTAGAAGTTATGAGCGTCGAAACTTCCATATTTCAACACTATTTTTAACTCATCTTTCGACGTAAATAAATAACTTATATAGTATGAAAATGGCAAAATAGAAACCTTACAAGGATAGATAATGTATTTAAAAGTTAAAATAATTTTATTTTCAGTAGATACATTTAGTAGTTTTTTTTGTAATATCTATACGCCCAAAGGTCTATTCATAAAGTTTTACGTGCTCGTTTTCTTTATTAATCATCAATAATTTCAGTAAATAAATAAATAAATAAAAACTAGATAAATAAATACAAAAACATAAAACGAAATAAATAAATAACTGTACAATGCATGAATAATATTAGCCACGCCACCAATGAGTTCGAGCCGACGACTAGCGGAACCTTAAGTTGTTAATTGGCCTAAATATTAAGTAAGATTTAATCAAACTTTGTGTTTCTTCCTTGAAAATCAATCATCATTATGCTCCTTCAATTTATTTTAGTCCTTGACAACTATTTATCTATGACTGCCTCGTTGATCTAGTGGTCGCAAGCGCTACTGCTGAGCATGAGGTCCTGGGTTCGATTCCCGGGTCGGGCAAAGTGTTATTGGGTTTTTCTATCTGAAATTTCTCAGTAGCAGCCCGGAGTCTGGATTTGTGCCCGGTTTATGGTAACTGGCGAAATGTGGGTATGCCTACTACAGGGACACCTCTGCCCAACCCTTCGAGGAAACAAGGCGTGATTATATGTAACTATTTATCAATTAGTAACTTTTTTTTAGTAGCTGCGCCCCACGGTTTTACCCGCATAGGCCTCGATCCCATGTGAATATTGGGGTAAAAAGTATCCCATGTCTTAATCCAGCCCCATGTGCCAAATTTCATTCAAATCTGTTGAGCAGTTTTAGCGAGAAAGCATAACAAACAAACTCACTTTCGTATTTATAATATTATTATAGTTAAGATTCTGTTTTAGTTTTAGATAAGCCAAACAATATTTTACAAGTAGCTTGTCCATAAATAAAACGGACACAAAGTAAACCCATTTCACTGTTCTCCTGTATTTTATTTTTAACTTTCAGCTTACTCGCTGTCATTGATTTTTCCTTTTGTATGGAACATACATAAATCATGCTTGCATTCCCACGCTGTTGGCAACATTTCAATTATTAACAACCCTGTAAAATGTGTGTAAATATTTGTCCACATGCATAATTTACATCGCCCCTCCTCACCGGTGTAACAGCACCGTCACAACCTGCAAATTACACAATTTGCCCGAGACGTGCAATTAAACACATGCAATCCTTTATACACTACTGCTGCAACAATTTAAATTATGAGCCCGCAATACATTGCCAGTTTAAAACGTGGCAGTAACTGGCAGGCCGGTGCTTAGCCGTAAATAAACTACAAAAGGTAATTTATGTTTGTAAATCACGCTATGGCGAACACGCGATTGTATTGGGACATCTGTGTTCTAACGAAAATAGTCTGTATACAATGTCGCCCATCGGCATGTGCCCGTCCTGAATATTCATGAAAAACAACTGTACGAGCAATTCGCTGTACATGAAATGTATTGTTTTAGTTTTTACCGCAATAAGATTTGCTTATTCGCCGATTACTTGTCTACATTCGCTGAATAAGCTATCGCGTCCACCACAAGTCACCTACTTTACGTGTATATATTTTAATGTTTTTCCTAATAAATCGGTCAATCAATAACGGACACAAAACAGTGATTTCATTTCCTGTAACATCCCGTGTGATTCGTATCCATCAAAAAGCTACATACAACATCTCAGTGTACGCACTAACTGCCCGTACATTTTTGGTCCTTCGAGCCGGATTGCCACTACTGGAACAAACAGTCCTGCAAGCCTCACAAGTACGAAGTGTTTCTATTTACGATAGCGAATCGGTTTGACTGGTCTTCCACAAGCGGATCGCCCCGGTCAGATCCTTCGGACCCTGCGATCGCTACAGGAAACATCAACATTTGGTGGTTCGGAAGGTGGTTTAAAAGAGGGGGTCTATCTTTAATATTTTTCATGTTGTTAAATTTTCTATGTTTTGAGTAGCTTTTGCCATTTCTCCGATGTTATTGGCTCGATTTGGATTATGTTTATTATTTCAAAAAGCTTAGGAGTTATTTTATCGGATTTAAAAAAGAAGGTAAAAAAGTATTTCTTTTTAAAAAAAAACAAGTGTAGGTAAGTTCATAAAATTTAGAGGAAAAAAACAAAAAATTTAAAAAATATATTGTCAAGGTAAACCCCCAATTGTAAAGTTATTTTTCGAAAAAAATTCATGAATATTCTGAAAAATGCCGGCGGGCACATGCCTATGGGCGACATTGTATAAAAATGTAACGTCTGTTTTAATTTTATTTTCTCTTAGATTGTAGTCAAAACCTTTACTGCAGGGCAACGACCGTACTCTTTTTGGGTTTATAATTTGGTGGAAAATAAGTAGGAAGCCACCTGATGCCTACAGCCTAATGTAATGACCCAACGTCTATAGAAGACTACACCTAGTACATTTGTCGCAGGTTTCGCAGGTGCGCCGTCATCCCAGACACAAAACTGAAACATCTCATGCCTCTGTAATGACACCGGCACTGTACCAGCACTGTTCTCCTTCAAACCGTAATACAACAGTGCTCCTGGGCGGTGATAAATAGCTATGGTGATTATTTTATTGTCTTCTTAATATCTTCTTTGCTGTTGCAAGCCAAACCACGAGAAAAAACTACCAGTAAAAACCGGCCAAATGCATGTTGGCCCACGCACAATGAAGGGTGTCGTAGTTGAGATAAATTTATCCCAAATACAAACTTAACATCGTAGTTGAAATACATGTACTCCCATACATTCCAACTGTAAATGTAAATTTGTACGCACAATATTGAGAGATTTACCATGTTGTTTTAAGACTATAGACTTCTTATAAGTTTTCCTGTAATCTATGAGTGGAAGAACCATTCTCTGCATTTTTTTTCAAAACAGGGGTTTGGTTAATTTTCATCTATTTTCTTAAATATCTTTAAATGTATTTATTTTAAAATTAAAAAAAATATGCTTAAGATCCTCGCAACAAGCCTTTTCATTTGATATGTTACACGATATAGTTTATTTTTTTTTCTTATTTGCCCCCAAAAGTGACCCCCATATTCAAAATTCACTTATTTACGTTACACGTCCGTATTTGGATCACAGAAATGCATGTGTGTACCTTTCAACTTAATCGGTCCTTTAGATTCGGAGCAAATTGTCTGTGACAGACGGCACACAGACAGACACACGAGTGATTCTATAAGGGGTCCGTTTTTTCTTTTAGAGGTATGGAACCCTTAAAACAACTAAATTAGTTCAAGAGTGTTTCAATGCATATAAATTAGCTTAATACTTCCTTGTTCGAACGTAAAAGCGTATAAACTACATGTTACATATCTGTTTCTTTGATCTCTTGGCCCCTTGCCAAGATCCGCTGGTTAGGGGTGGTTGGGCCAAGCCTTGCATCCAAGATTATAATGGCAAGATTTATATTTTTACATTAAAATTGCCGAGACATTACATTTATAAGCATAATCAGCCTATAATGTTAAAATCACACATACACACACACACACAACTGAAACCACCTCTCTAGTTTCCACTCTGTTATTCGTACCCCGAGCCCCAAGTATAGATTAACTGTCTAGTTTGCGGCTTACTGGCAAATAATATTAATGTAATCCTCTCAAAGAGACAGGGCCTGTGTGTCAGCAGCAGGAACATTATAGGCTAATTTATTCATTCAATTTATTTTAAATAAATTAAATTTTATTACTTACATTTTTTTTTTACTTTTTGATATTATTTTAATCTGTGACAATATCTATTATTTATTGTAAGTGAATTGAAGTTTTTATAATATTATATTTGACTTTTATATTACGAGTAATTTAATCTGTGACATTATTTATTTCAAATGAATTGAACTTTTAATAATTCCTAATATTTATTTTTATTTTAGTTTTATAATTTCTATTTGTGAAATGGATTGTTATATTCAATTTGTGTATGATCTTATTTACTTGAAATTAATTGATTCTTTCTAATGATTTCTAGAGGTATAATTTGCAAAGACGTATATCACAAATATATTGTAATTTCATTTGATTTTTTAATGATAACTATTTTAAATTTTTATATACTTCATTTATTTTGCATCATGCTACTACTCATATGTTATGTAATTGTTGTGCCCGACTCTGTGAACTTTATCGATATTATTAAGACTTTATAAACACATGTGATATACAATAAAAAATTAAAAATCGTGGTCGCGAGCTCGATTCCCAGTTCGGGCAAAGTGTTATTGGATTTTTCCTTTAAGGAATTTCTCAGTAGCAGCCCGGAGCTTGGAAGTTGATGGTGTGATACCCCCGTGCCTCAAAAAGCACGTAAAAGCCATAGGGCCTGCGCCTGAGTTCTCCCCAGGCGTGTCGTTTTGCTGTCCCATCGGACTATAAGAGTAATAAGAAAGAAAATACGCTTATTTACTGTAAAAATGACACAAAGAAGGAACAAAAACACGAAAATAACAATTTGGGGGAAAATATGCGTCATATCCACGCAAAACGGCCATCGCTCAGCATAATGCTGCGACCCCATGCGAGAGAGAGCCACAGCGCTGTTTTTCAGTAGCAACCGGCGTTGACATGATGACGTCAACCAGTGCAACATGCAGTGGAATAACAAGTTATAAAATAAAAAATAAAATAAATACAATAATAATAAATTAGTCCTAAATGTTTATATAATATTTAAAAGAGCAGAGTGCAGCTGCAAGTGCACTTGTGCACTATAATATCTCCTCCGTACCTGTAGTGCTATTCTGTAACCATCTCAACGTGTATCTTAGGTGAAGTGAGCGTGGAGTGAGCTGTCAGTTGCTAAGGATCGACACTATTGGCAGCTCACTTCACCTAAGTTATCACGGTGAGATTTTTACAGAATAGCACTACAGGTTTATCTGCAGTGCTATTCTGTAAAAATCTCACCGTGAACGCTAAGGTAAAGTGAGCTTGAAGTTAGCTGTCATGCCACCAAATACTAGGGATTGACACTGTTGACAGCTCCCTTTCAAGCTCACTTCACCTAAGCGTTCACGGTGAGATTTTAACAGAATAGCACTGCTGCGTTGAGATCACGGTGGCCACCGTGATCGAAATCGGTCGGGACGATTATTTTCTATTTCCCCCAGACTCCTGCACCCTAATTCACTCTCAATAACAATCTGAGAGTTTTGAAGCTAATCCTTTGCTTCATAAATGAAAAATTCGTCTGCTCAGTAACGTAAATAACGCACTGAACGTGGCCACACTGCCAAAATGAATGGCATTGCGATTAAAATGTTCATGATAAGTATTTTACGCAAGTGCGTTTTATTTGTAATGATGGTCCGAAAAGTTACTGCATTTTTTTCTCTTAATATAATTCTTTGTTTACTCATAGGTAGGTACTTATGCAGCTTATGTGCTAAAATGTTAGATTTCCTCGTCTATTTATATTCTTTAAAAAGTGTGTTCAGTCTACTTTTTACGGCTTCTTGAACAAATAACTTAGAAGAAAGAGGCAGAGAAATAATATTAAACCCGGAAAAGGTCACTAAGTATTTGCGTCTCGAAAAATTTAATACAAAAATTATGTGGGTTGAACTACTGCGGCAATAAGTAGGAAAGAAATCCCGGATGAGAATTGTTAGTAACTTCTACTCAATATATAAAAGAGTAATTGTTGAGTTGCTTTTGTTTTCTTCTTTATTAGAAACATGTTGGAACACTGCACATAAGTCAATCTGCCTAGCCTTTTCCCAACTATGTTGGGGTCGGCTTCCAGTCTAACCACCAGTATATGCAGCTGAATACCAGTATTTTACATGGAGCGACTGCCTATCTGACCTCCACAACCCAGTAACTGGTTAATACGATACCCCTTGGTAAGACTGGTTGTCAGACTTTCGGGCTTCTGACGACCCGTAACAACTGTCAAAGATCCACGAATGACAGTCGGGACCAAAGGCTTAAAGTGCTTTCCGAGGCACGGAGGAGTCTCGGTATGTAAAGATGGTCACCCATCTACGGACCAACTCCGGCAAGCGTAGCTTAACCTGCAACTGCACATAAGTAAATTACAATATTTCTTAAGCGCCTTTTAGTTTTAAAATACTTTGCAACTACTTACACGATTTCTAAAAGTAAAAAGTAATGACTATATCAGTCCATGTGTGTATTTATGTTCGGGTATTCGAATGTAGCTCAAAAATGTATTGTCTGTTTTTTTACCCAGTTATTTGCACTATCCTTAAATCCATCTGGGTGTATACCTAGAAAGAAAGAAAGAAAAATAGGTTTATTTGTCACTGAAACACGTGCATACATAAAAGACAAGAGTAATCAGAGAACAACACAAAGTATATAATAAATCACGAGCATAAAACAGAAGTTAGTCGGCAGCTGCACGACATGACTGTGACAAGAAGGCTTTCACTCAGCATGATGCTGTGCTATGGGGGGCCCACAGCACAGCGCTGATTTTCAGTGGTCACCCGAAAAAAAAAGATGTACGGAAATCAAGTCAGGTCATCAATACCTATGTTTACTCTTCTCTCTACTCCTTCACGGAATGCAAGCGTTATGTTTGTTAATTTGCCTCCTCGTCCCCACATTCACACCTCTCGTGATTTGTTTCTCATTCATCTGTGACTCGACGTATGGCCGGCGTGTGATACAGACTACTAATTAACAGCATTCACTCATTCGTTGTCGCTTTGTGTCGGTGAGTTAGACTGTGTAGACATTACTGTTGACACGTACACGTTTGGCATGTTGTGTCCATTTTGAGTTTATATTGAGCGTGTTGAGTTATGTTTATGCGCTTCGTTATGGTCTGTAATGATAATGATTCTTTTTCTCTTTCTGTAATACAATCAATTTTTTTTTACGTTGGTGGTGCGGAAACTAAATAGGCATGGCATTACTTTTTAGTAAGTCGAGGTTTGTACCCCCCAGGGGGTGCCCTAAGCGAGTACTCGCTTTATATTAATTAGCATAGTTTTTGCCCCTGGCTGGAGGCTTTAAGCTTAAGGCAGCCACAGGAAAGCCCAGTTAAGCAGCCAAGACCTTAGTGGTCAAACCGCGAGATGAACTAGATAAAAAACGAATTGTAAATTAATTTCAAATTATTTTGTTTTATATTCGTTTTGTACCTTAATTTGACTGCCTCGTTGGTCTAGTGGTCGCAAGCGCTACTGCTGAGCATGAGGTCTTGGGTTCGATCCCCAGGTCGGGTAAAGTGTTATTGGGTGTTCTCATCTGGAATTTCTCAGTAGCAGCCCCGAGTCTGAATTTATGCCCGGTTAGTGGTAATAGGCTCGCTCCGGGTATTACATGGGACTGTAACATAACTGGCGATATTGTGGGTGTAGGTACTATAAATACACCTCTGCCTAACCCTTCGGGGAATACCGGATAAAGGCTCCCGGTGACAGGCACGACGCGACACCGGTAGAATAATTTCCGTGAAGTTTTCATAGATATTGCTCCACCAGTCGCGTCTTACCGTCGCGTCTCTGTCTGCGGGAACCTTTTTCCGGTTACCTTAATAATAATAACAATGAGACTAACACACACTTCAACTTTAATTGTGAGCTTTTTTACCTTTAGTGATCTAAAGGTAAAAAAGCTCACAATTAAAGTTGTATGTTTTTTTTATCACTGACGTTAATTTTGCACGACGATAACACAAAACAGTAAAAAAAAAACACCGGCACTCCGGGAGTGCCGACAGAAGTGAAAACTTGAACAAAAATCGGCACCGCGATAATCAACGCGTTGATGTCTTTTACTCTATGGTGTCGGTAAATTGCGTTACAGTGTTGCGAAATCAATGGTTTAGTCCTATCTCAAAAATACCCAACGCGCCTAAAGAAGCTTTCACCTCAAAATTCTCACTATTTTCTAGATTTGAATATTAGGCACAAGGACAGTAATCAGACACTAGACAAATAACAATGACATTGTAATTATGTCTGGTAACCTTAATTTCTCTACTTTAGGGGACAATAAAACTTTGGTAACGTTGTCAAATTGTCTCTGTTTGTGAAACAAACAAGGTGATTAACCTCTTGACCCAGGACAGTCACATTTTTAATTACATAATTGAAGAGCCTTCTGTATAAAGTTACGAATTCATAGTTACAAAACTTAAGTATTACCTTTTCAACTAAACTGAATTTAGGTACCTCTTCTCCTGTCAAACAAACGTAATACTCAATGTGATTTAGTCTATCTTGTTTAATTCTACAACACCTTAATATTAATTGCTGAATCTTGTATCCCTAAGGACTGAAAATTGTACGTAAGTTCGCGACACAAGTTTGCAGACGGTACATAATTCGTCTGGACAGCATTCGTATTTACTGCCTTGTACTTTAACATGAGATATCCTAATAGGCTTTTAGTAAGGGTAAGTCTAGGCCGACATTGTACCAAAAATAATCTAAGTAGTATTATCTAGATTCTTTCAACTTTCAAGTAAAAAAAAGTAAAAAGTAAAAATTCATTTATTTTCCACACTAATCTAAGCACAGTATAGGTACATAAAATAAATGGAGTGGACTGGAGCCTAAACTAGGGCAGCCCTGTATTTCAGGACTCCAGGTCTTCCTCCCGCGGCGAGTAAGTTGGTACCAATTACAAATTACAACTAGAGGTGTAGTTAATTAATAATTATATTGTTTGTGTTTGGGTGAGTGGGTGTGTGTGTTGTGAGTGTGTTCGTGCGTGTATGTTTTGTGTGTGTCTGTGTGTTGTGTGTGTGATGAGTGAGAGTACGGTTGCGCTCATCTGTGTTTGTGGGAGTATGTATATAAATGTATGCGTGGTTATGGATAAGTGCGCTTTGATTGCTCTTGATTTACTGCAGACAGAACAGAGATGTTATTTAGAAATTATAAGTAAGGATTCCGTATCATTCTAATTTAAATTCAGAAGATGTTTTTGTATAATAGATTTACATTCATGCGTCAGTTTTGGGAATATATTTAAAAAAGAGTTGAGTTTTTTAAATATATCTCAAGTCGTTCAACTTAGTGTTTTGCTTGTAGAAGCAAATCACTAAGTTGAACGACCTCCACCAGACAGCATAACGTTATGACTTGGCTATAAGTTTCTGTACTCGGGGTGAAACATTCAGCCCCAATATGTAACTAGGCGTAAGTGGGTTAAAAAACAGAAATAAATTCTTAATGCTGGGGTTGTGCCAGGAGGAAGGGTAGCTTGTACCATGTCCTGAAAAAACAATTTGTTTTTCGTATTTTATGTATACATACATAATTAAATAGCGGAGAAATGAGGAAAATATTGTGAGGAAAGTTTTGAGTATTAATATGGATGGCTATAAGAGTAGGGGAAGACCAAAGAAACGATGGATGGACTGTGTGGAAGATGGTATGGGTATTAAGGGGGTGACATTAATCAGCAACGATGAATGATGATGTGGAATGATGAGGTACCTACATAATTAAACGGCATAAAATGATTTATCGAGCGAGCCGACGACGACACAGCGCCGCTCGGCGAGTACTCGTTCGTCGCAGCGACAAGAATTATCAAAGACGATACTCGCTCAGAGAGAGATGCACGTTGGGTACATACACATACCAGCGAGTAATCGCTCGTCGCCGTCGCACACTCGCAGCTCGCCAACTCGTTTTTAGGGTTCCGTACCTGAAAAGGAAAAAACGAAACATGTCCGTCCGTCAGTCTATCAAGAACCTTTTTCTCAGGAACGCGTAAAGGTATCAAGTTGAAATTAATACCAAATACGTAGGTCTATGGTTCCTTGAAGCTCTAAAAAAATGAAGCTTCTAAGTCAACTTAATAAAAAAATACGGCCATTTATGCGACATGTTTTGATACTCGCAAGTTAATCAAAAGCTACAGGATACTTCCCGTTGACCTAGAATCATGAAATTTGGCAGGAAGCAAGGTCTAACCTAACCTAACAGCACATGTAAAGGAAAAAGTCCGAAAATCGTTTATTTGTCGTGTCCACCAAAAAAAAACCCTTCATTGTGCGTGGCCCGACACGCACTTGGCCGGTTTTTTTAGTTGCTAGTTCTACTCATTTCTCGATATTCGCCGGAGATGGGACAGGTGCCCTAAACAGTTTTCAAATATCAAAATTCCCGTTTCACCATTTCAATTCCGTTCTGATTGCAATGTCCCAGGACGAGATCTACCATTTTCAACTCATATCTACAAAAGCTTGATTGGAACTCGGAATATAATTCAATTTCCAACGGAAAGTTTTCCGATAACCAGTCGATTGAATTTGTGAATTATGGTAGAATCTATTCCGTTTTATAATGAATCCGGTCTATGAATGCCTATTGAAATGTAAATAATGATATCATTGGTTTTACTGAACTTGCGGCGAAATTGTGTGGTTTATCTTCTGCAGCGGACGTGTGCAGAATGCTACAAAACTGTGAGTTATTAATCACCCTGTTCACAAAGGAATGGACAGGAGGGGAAGAATGAATGGAATGAAGGAATAGGAATGAATGGAGGATGACAGTCGCGAATTGGACAATATAAAATGTAATTAATTTCACCGCCGCTTTATAAGTTGCTCAACAAGAATATCGTCGATATGAGAAAGAGGAAACAAACGAAACATACTTTTACACAAAAAAATAAGAATCAAAATTGAAAAGTTATTGATTAATAATAATGATAATTATTTTTTAATTTATTCACGAATAAATAAAAAATCTATTATTGAGTAAATGTTATTACAGTGTACATGAATATTTAAATGATAAATCTCTAAAACTCATATTAAAAAAACAATAAATGTTTTGTTTTTTTTAAATTAATTAGATTATAAGATAAACGATAAGTCCTCATCTCTACTATCTTTCTTTTGCTGTGCCCAACAGGGTCCATGATTGGTTCTTTTCAAATGTTTAGCATCTAAGCACATACATTGTGGAATGCAATAAAGTATTGAGTATATATTTCTTACAAACAAAACTGATAAAAAACTGCTCAGTTTTAGTGCATGCTCTTGGATCATTTACAGAACATCCTGTTTTATTAAATAGATATTATAGGTAATAAAAAGACTCAAGTTCTTACTTCTTATTTTTACCCGACTACGGCAAAGCCAAAGGAGGGTTATGATTATAACCATCTGTTCACTCATAACTCATAAATTATCTTCCAATAGCTTTCCCAAGGTGAATCATATTCATCAATCTTGATTGAATTCTCATCACAAAACCTATCGCATTTTAGTCCTAAAGCGATCTCAACTTTAAATCCACTCTGAAACAATAGCGCCCCCTTGTGAAACCATTTCACGATCAAATTACTGATCTGATACATATTTAAAAAAAGGGTTGCAGCCCTTCTGTAACCCTGAGAGTGTCTGTAAGATTCAATCAATTTTATATTTTATGTCGAAGAATTTATTTTAGTCACGCTTGTATTTTTCATTTATTTTTCTCGTGCCTAAATAATAACAGTCGCATGGGTCAATCGAGGGTTCCAGTCTAACCGGATGCATGCAAATGTATACCAGTATTTTACATAGAGCGACTGCTTTCCTGACCTTCACGACCCAGTTACTGGGAAACACGATACCCCTCGGTAAGACTGGTTGTCAGACGGGCTTCTGACTACCCGTAACGACTGTTAAAGATCTACGAATGACAGACGGGACCAACGGCTTAACGTGCTTTCCGAGGCATGGAAGTTGCCCATCCACGAACCAACCGCGGCAAGCGTAGCTTAAACCTTCGATCAACTCGTGCGACTATTATCATGTAGCCGAGCCCCTCCAGAAACAGAAATTAAGAAGTAGAACATTTAATAAACCAATTTACTCCCCATTTATTGATCATACACGAACAATATCAGTAACTTTCTGAAACAATTTTCTTCAAAAGCAATAAACGGTATTTCAGACGTGGGTAGCCACCCTACTGGCACACAAGTAAGATGTTATCAATAAAGCCCTTTCTCCTGCGATAATGTTCAATTTGTTATGTGTCTAATAATTTTGCTGTCTACATAAAGCCTAGTTCACATGGAGTTAGTGGGAATTTATTACTTGTATTATGTTAGTGCAAGAGTTAGAGTCGAGTAACAAGATAATGTGGATAGAAAGATCTGCTGGTTTTTTTTTGTTTGTATTTCATTAATTGGAAGAAATGACAGAATTTCATTGGACTCGAAGGCAAGTCAGAATTTAAGTGTCATGAAGACTTCTCGAAGTAACTGACAATTAAAAGCAAGATGAGCTAAAATACTGTAAACTTTTGATCAATAATCTACAGTCCATCCGACCCTCGTCGTAATTTTTTCAGCATATTTGTAAAAAGCTGTTTTGAGACTTTTTAAATGTTAATCATTAAATGCAATTTCAAAAATAAATTATTTGAACCAAGCGGCCTAAACTTGCTAAAACTACATACACCAAAGTTTTGCTTTGAAAACGTCTCACTCAACTTGCCGACATCACAATAAAACATCACTGTCCTTGTGTGAACACGGCCTTAGCGACATGTTGTAATAAAGAAAATGTTAGAATGCGGGACGTGTTGATAAAACGATGTAATGTGGAATGAAAGAAAGTATAAGGGTGGGTTCACGTGGGAGAGTACCTATGTATATTCTTGAGAATGGCTGGTAGAGTATAGAATTCAAATGCAAATGAGACAATTTTACTTTATTTAATTCTTTTTTTTTTGTAACTTCGTTTTATAACCTAGTTTACCTAGTTTACATACGTGTTATACTTGGGCTTGAGCTCGAAGCGTCGTAATTGAAGAATATAAATATTTCACAAGAACATAACTTTTTTAATAAAGCGCTAGAAGCGGGCTTGAATTCCAAGTTATGTGAAATTATGAAAATGCATTTTATTCTTTTACTTTCTAGATAAATAAAAACATATATCAAAAACTTGCTTTATAGCCACTTAGATCTAAAATTAAGTAAATAACAAAAGCATGTATTTTATCGAACCTCAAAATAAATACCATTTTGCTTTCCCAAAAATATTATTTAACACTCTTAATGGTTGCGCCTCTTTTTGTGAATCTTAAATAATTCTTATTTTGAGGTCCTAAACATACTAAACAGCCAAGTAACTATGAGGAAGGGCCAGAAAATAAAAAGGGGTTCAATTATTTTAAAAAGTCTGCATCGCTAGAAGCGCAAAAATGTTTTAGAAGTTGAGGTTGAAGCATTAATTTATAAAAGTGTTCATCATTAGAATTTAATTTTTTTTTTTTTAGATTAGTTGTTTAGACAAATAAAATTATCTTTATATTTATCTTTAAAGGATCAGTTAAATATTTCCCAATAATAATTTAACTGAAATCTATAACTAAAAAAACTTTTTACAAAAAAAAACAACCGACTTCCAAAAAACACTACAAAGTGAAAAATAACTTTAATTTCGGAAGTCGGTGTCTTGGGTTTTGTGTTTTCGTTTTTTTGCCACCGACTTCCGAAATTAAAGTTATTTTTCACTTTGTAGTGTTTTTTGGAAGTCGGTTGTTTTTTTTTGTAAAAAGTTTTTATTTTTCACTTTTCAGTTGTGGTACCTACTCCACACAAATCCGAAAACCACTACCTGCTATGTAAATAACAGTGTCAGGAACTTATCATATCATCCACATACTAAGTGGGAAAAAGTACGTATTATTGAAGCTAACTCAAAAACTATCAAAGCAAAGTTATATGGGACCACCTCGAGAACATACCCTTTCAAACAAAAAAAGAATTTTCAAAATCGGTCCACAATTGACGGAGAAATCGGTGGACATACATAAAAAAAAAAGAAAAAAAAAAAAAACAAACGTACGCGACGAACATATAACCTCCTCCTTTTTGGAAGTCGGTTAAAATTTGCATTATCTACGAAGCTACCAACATACAGCTGTAGGTACCTAACAAATTGCATTTAAGCCACCATCTTACTATTACATCTTGTCTTAAACCATCTAATTCAATATTTTTTAACTAAATAAAGTCTTGTGTCAGTGACGGCTAAAAGCCCCCGCAGACAGGTGCGACGCGACTCTAATAGAACAATTTCCATAAAGGTTTCATAGAAATTGGTCATCTAGAGTCGCGTCGCGCGTGTCTGCAGCAGCCTTAAAGCTCCAATACATTTCAGACCTTATTCGTAATGCAACAAACCTTTTAGTGAGAGTAAGACAGGCCGAGTTTATCGACAAAATGTATTAGGATAAAATAAAAATTGAGTAGGTACTCGTGCCCTTTTTTAAGGTTCCGTACCCAAAGGTTATCAACGGGACCCTATTACTAAGACTCCGCTGTCCGTCCGTCTGTCGGTCAAAGGGCTGTATTTTTTTATAGGTAGACAACAACAAATAATAAAAATAAAAGAAGTTATAAATTAAAGAGGGGACCCTCTTTAAATTGAGTACTCGTGTTCTTTTTAGGGTTCCGTAGTAAACAAGGAACCCTTATAGTTTCGTCATGTCCGTCTGTCTGTCTGTCTGTCCGCGGTCTAGTTCCAGGACTGTTAGTACTAGAAAGTTGTAATTTGGCATGGGTATACATATTAATCATGCCGACAAAGTGGTAAAATAAAATTATGAAAAATTTTTTTTTTTAGGGTACCTCCCCTACCACGTAAAGTGGGGATGTTTTTTTTTTTTCTATCCCTTGTTGTGGGGTATCGTTGAAAAGGTCTTTCGAAAACATTGTGAGTGTATTCGAACCATTTTGAATTCAGAGATCCGTTTGCGAAATATTAAGCTTTAAAGTGCAAAATTTTGTTAGAGTCAAGTGTCTCCCCCCCCTACCAGCTAAATGGTTGGTTTTAGATATGTGAAAAAATTCACGGCAGTAGCTTATATAACGAATTTAAAAGGAAAACTATCACAGCTAAGTAGGCTTTACAAGTTAACGAGTAATTATTGACCAACTTAAATTTGCGGTTGTAAAACATGTTCTCCCATACATTCTGTATGAAAGATTTTTTTTTCAACTACAAAGTTAAGTTTGTTCTTGGGATAAATTCATCCCAACTACGGAACCCTACATTGTGCGTGGTCCGACATGCACTTGGCCGGTTTTTAAGGTTCCGTACGCAAAGGTTATCAACGGGACCCTATTACTAAGACTCCGCTGTCCGTCCGTCTGTCCATCAAAGGGCTGTATGTTTTTATAGGTAGACAACAACAAATAATAAAAATAAAAGTAAGTTATTAATTAAAGAGGGTCCCCCATAAAGAAACGTGTTTTTATTTTGGCGTTTTTGCTTGCGCTTTTTTGTTAAATATTGTACGGTGGTACGGAACCCTTCGTGTGTGAGTCCGACTCGCACATGGCCGGTTTTCTTAAGTTACATTTCAGAACTTAAGATTAAGGAGTATTTCTTTAAGAGGATAAGCTTATCTGACAATTATTCGTGTTGGTACTTACTTACTTTACTTTTGAGTTTATTTTGTTTAAGGCTTATTTATTTCAGTCAGTTTATTTTTTAAGGGAGCGTTTTGGGTCCTTGTACCACCATTAGCCATAGGCTCGCCCCGTATTACATGTGACTTAAACATAACTGGTGAAAGGTCAACCCTCCCAAACCAACACCTCTGCCCAACCTTTCAGGAAAACAAGGTGTGTTGTTATATTACTATGCTTCATTATTACAATGTCAAAACAACAAAACACATTACATCATTTGTTTGAAAAATTTGTCAGCCCCACGCCAAAAATAAAGCAACAAATATTGTTGAATTGTCAAATAAAATGGAATGTAAAACCTACGCGATAAGGGCGCTGATCTATTCCTTATGAAATCTGCTGGACCTTGGCATCAGTATCGTTGAGCTCCGTTGAGCTACACGATTACTGATAAATGCTTGCACTGACTGGACAGGTCCACTCAAATCTGTGTAGTTCTTTCCTCAAAAGACCATTTTAGACACTAATCTACATGGTCCTCATATGGCCTGACCAAGATTATGTCTGGACTTTAAAAGAGACTGCGACCTCTGAGTTTGTTTCGGCCTTTGTTCTCAGAGTAGTCAGATAGGAAACGCCGACCTCATCTAGTTTTTTTTTAATATGACGTGTTAAAGTGATTCCGATACATTATTTACAGAATAAATACAAATTCAAGCCAATATGCTTGTATAGATAATCCGTCTTTAGATAAAATGGAACCACAAAAATAGCCCACAAACATCACCACTCCACTTCAAACACATTTACCACTCACAATATAGTCGCGGAGCGTGGGAACATTCCGCGACACTCATGCACAACACATGTAGACACGGAGCTCGCGCCGAAAGCGAGCTCTTTATTCTCTTTGTCACGGTATGTAAACGTTTTCGTGTGAACTGAAATATGTTGTTCTTTAATAATATGCGTCTTCAGTCGTTGGAATACGTTCAACAGAAGATTATAAAGAAAACTAAGTGTCGGCGACCAGACCCCTGCAGCTCACTAGGGCGCAAGTAGCGTGCGGCCCTGCGTCATACAAGGCATAATAGTTTGTAAGTTTCTTGTAAAATGTTAATGTTTTAGATATGTTTCTAATTAGAATTTTAATTTTCAAAATATGACCCTATCTGTGCACTATAGCACAAGTAGCGGGTAGGCCGCGATGTTAGATTCATGTAATATCGAAAGGTTTAAAGAATTTTATGTTTAACTTATAATTTAGTAATAAAATTACAGTTATTTGAGAAATCTCTATTAGATTTATATTAGATTTACGTCAAAATAGTAATCGGATGCTTGTTGAATATGTTGAATGTGTTTAAAGTAAATTTTAAGAAAAAATTCAAAGAGTTTAAAAATTGTCATAATTACGTAACTTGAAAACTCACTTTTTTGTTTATAGAGATATCTCTTTGATTTTAGTGTTGATCGAAAGGTCTAGACTCAAAACCTTTTTCCACGTTTGTTTGATAAAAATCGGTTCACAGAACAAGAAGATATGGTCATTTTTATGTATAAAATTTTACATTGCTAATAATTTTTAAATGGCTATTTAAAAGGATGTAATTATTTAGTAATTAACTTAAATTAGTGTTTTTCTATGTACATTAGCATATAAAATAAGAATTTATAAGGTTGTAACAAAAAATAAAGAAATACTCATTTCCTGGAATTCGGCATGCACTAACAAAAATAGTATAAAAGGAGGGCCATTTTTCGGGTAAAGTCAGTCGCAGCCCAGCCACCGAAGAGGAAACATCAAAATAATAGTGCAAGCCGAAGTCTCAAGAAAATTGCAAGAATAATGATGTTTCATTTCGCCACCGTATAAGTCTCTGTGTGTCGCAGTATCCTGGTACGTATTCAGGGGTACGTGGGGTGTGTGCTAGCCAGCGGAGCCACCTAGGCTCAGGGAACAGGGAGCGCACGCTAAATAATATTGGGAGATCGTCCCAGGGCGACTGGAGGTATAAGAAGCGCCTCTACCGTCCGCAACAGTTGGTCCTTCGAGTTCCGGATTCCCTGCAAGACAGAAGAGTTCAAAAATAAGAAGATAAGAAGATTTCAAGATGCCGGTTACCAGATCGCAGAAGGATGCCCCCTCACGTTCGACGTCGCGACCAACGGAAAAGGACGCGGCAAAAGAAGCATCTGCATCAGAAGGGGTCACGTCAGCGTCAGGATCATCGGGAACTGAAACTACATCGGACACGAACACTTCATCGGGAACTGCGACCACAGAAGAGACTACGACTACGGAGGCTACGGCTACAACTGCGACCACGGCGGCATCCGAGAAGAAAGGACAGAAGAAAGAAGATGCCGCACAGAAGGAAACGACCAGAAAAACCCCAGAAGAAGCTACGGAACAGGGCGTTCATGGCTCCGCCACGACCTTGAAACCGAAGGGGACTAGTCGTCAAGCTAGGTCCACGAAGACCACGAGTTCTTCAGCCAGAAGACGCGAGTTAGCAGCCAGAGAAGAAGTAGCACGTCTAGAATTGAAACAAGCACAGGCGGCGGCGAAACTTGCTCGTGTCAGATTGGAGCTGGCACAATGTGAAGATGAAGACTCCGTGGATGAAGACCAGGCAGACCAAGAAGATAGAACAGCACAGGTGCAGAACTGGATCCAGTCATCGGTGTTGGAAGACGGCAACATGGAACAACCGGAACAACGCGATCAGCACACGTCAGAAGAACCTCGTAAGGTGAAGCCAGAAGAAAGCTCCGCAACAAAGGGACCTACTATCGAGATCCAAGCGTTGGCGACAGCATTAAGAGAAGCCTTCACCACAAGAGGAGGACCAGCAGCGCAACCGAAGTACATCCACGAGTTACCCTACTTCGACGGCAGCAGCAGTGAATGGCTGGCGTTCAAGGTCGTCTACGAAGATACTGCATCGATGTTCACCGACGTCCAGAACATGGCGCGACTCAGAAGAGCGCTGAAGAGCAACGCAAGAGAAGCAATCAAGAGTCTGCTGTACTCCGAAGCCTCTCCATTGGAAGTGATGCAAGCCCTCAAGAGAAGATACGGAAGACCTGATGCGCTGGTGCTAGCCGAACTGGACAAGGTCAGGGCACTACCGAAGATATCAGAAAATCCAAGAGACATATGCATCTTCGCAAGCCAGATCAACAACAGTGTAGCAGCCATCAAGGGATTGAAGAAACCACAGTACCTGCATTCACCTGAAATGGTGAAACAAATAATAGAGAAGATACCTACAGTGCTTAAGTTCCGGTGGTACGACTTCACTGCAGCGTCAGTAGAAGGCGAGTTCTCCGACCTGACGCTAGTATCCAGATTCCTGAACACAGAAGCGGACAAATGTGGAGCCTTCGCGACTTCAGAAGAAAAAAGTGGATTCAGAAGAACCCAGCGGCAAGCGACGCATTCAACAAAAGAAAGGGACTTCAAAGAAAAAGATTCGAAAAAATCGGAAAAAACGTGCCCGGTATGTGAGGGTGAACACTTCCTCGTCGAATGTCAGAAGTTCCTGAAAGCATCGGTACAAGATCGCTGGGCAGCTGTCAAGAAGAGTCGCGTCTGTTTCAAATGTCTTCAAGGGAGACACAGGAAGGAGAGCTGCAAGAAACCACCATGCAAGGAATGCAAGAGGTGGCATCATCATTTGCTGCACGTCAAGTCGGAAGAAAAGGCATCAGAAGAAAAGGAGCCGTCGGAAGAGGTGGCCAGTGTCACTGCATCAGTGAATGCGGTCAACAACGCAAGAGCATACCTGAAGATAGTTCCAGTGGAAGTTTTCGGGTCACAAGGATCACAGAAGATATTGGCCCTTATGGATGAAGGGTCAACGGTGTCGCTTCTAGACAAAAAGATAGCAGAAGAAATCGGCGCTCAAGGAGATAACCAGGAACTAGTCATCGAGACAGTGGGAGGCAAGCTGATAAGGAAGAAGGATTCTCAAGTGCTGGACCTGACGGTGAAAGGGGTCCATCAAGAAGATAAGAAGACACTGAAAAGAGTCCGGACCGTCGACGAGTTGAAGCTTACGCCGCAGTTCCTGGACAAGAGGAGGATTGAAAAATGTCAACACTTGAAGAAGATCGCCGATTCACTGTACTACGAAGGAAAGTCACCACAGCTGCTCATCGGGCAAGACAACTGGGAGCTGATCGTGACTCAAGAAATAAGAAAAGGGAAACCAGGAGAGCCAGTAGCGTCACGAACAGGACTGGGATGGGTGCTCCACGGGTCAGACATAGGAAGTGTGAAGCCAGTACACTTCCTGAACACATGTCTGCATATCAACACATCAGAAGAAGAAATGCATCAAGCCATCAAGGATCATTTCGCCATTGAAGCACTCGGCGTGCAGCCCAGAAGACCTACTACAGACTCAGAAGGAAGAGCGCTCACCATCCTGGACAAGACCTGCAGAAGACTAGAAGATGGTCGATTCGAAGCTGGACTTCTGTGGAAAAATGAAGAGGACCAGATGCCGGAAAGCTACACTTCTGCCAAGAATCGACTGACAAACACTGAGAAGAAGATGGACAAGGATCCTCAGTTGAAGGCGGAATACTGCAAGCAGATCCAGCATCTAATAGACAGCCAGTACGCGGAAGAAGCACCTGATGGACAAGAAGATCCTAAGAAGACATGGTATCTCCCACACTTCTCCGTGGTTCATCCGTTGAAGAAAAAGATAAGGATCGTTTTCGACGCTGCAGCCAAGTCAAAGGGAAGAAGCCTCAACGACGCTCTGCTGCCTGGACCAGACCTGCTGCAATCGCTGTTTGGAGTACTACTGCGATTCAGAAGAGGACCTCTAGCAGTGGCGGCTGACATCAAAGAAATGTTCCTGCAAGTTCGCATCAGACCAGAAGACCGAGACAGCTTACGGTTCCTGTGGCGAGGGGAGCAACGCGACGTGCCGCCAAAGAAGTACAGGATGACATCTGTTATCTTCGGTGCAACATCATCTCCAAGCACAGCAATCTACGTGAAGAATCGTAACGCAGCTGACTACAAAGAACAGTATCCAGAGGCAGCCAGAGCGATCGAGTTGAACCACTATATGGACGACTATCTGCACAGCTTCCATTCAGAAGAAGATTTCAGAAGAGTGACAGAGCAAGTGAACTTCATACATAAGAAAGCAGGCTTCGAACTCAGAGGATGGGCATCAAATCAACCTGAGCTGCTACAGAACGTGAAGACTGAAACAACCGAGAAGACAGAAGTGGACCTTGGCGAGAAGGAAGAGAAGACATTGGGACTACGCTGGTTCACTGAAAAGGACTCCATTGGCTTCAGGGCAAACCTCCGAAATACACCAGAAGAAATAGCAAGAGGACTACAAGTGCCTACCAAGAGAGAAGTCACCAGCGCTGTCATGTCGACTTTCGATCCACTAGGATTGGCGTCACCAGTTCTCGTCCAGGGCAAGAAGCTGCTTCAAGACACATGGCGAAGTGGTGTCGGTTGGGATGAAGAAATAGAAGAAAAAGAGTATGAATCATGGAAAACATACTTAGAGAAGATGAAGCTACTTCAAGGTCTGCAAATTCCAAGATGCCTCGCGCCACATAGCACCGAGGGGGAGCTACACACGTTCACCGATGCCAGCGAGACAGCGTACGCAGCTACGGTTTACTGGAGAACAGAAAATCAAGAAGGAGCTTACCACGTCAGCTTAGTAGCAGCAAAGGTGCGAGTGACCCCGTTGAAGCCGGTATCAATCCCTAGACTCGAACTACAAGCAGCTCTCCTGGGAAGCAGACTAGCGCATTCGGTAGAAAAGGAAATGGATCTGAAGGTGGTAAAGAAAACATACTGGACAGACTCCAGCATCGTACTTTCTTGGATCAAAACAGACCCGAGAACATTCAAGACGTTCGTGGCCCATCGCTTGGCCGAGATAGAAGACCTCACCAAGCCTCAAGAATGGAGGTGGGTCCCCACGGCACAAAACCCTGCAGATGATGCGACGCGCAGCGTGCCAGAAGATTTCGACTGCAATCACCGATGGTATACAGGACCGAGCTTCCTGAGAAGAAAAGAAGTTCACTGGCCTGCAGCAAGAACCTTCAAGAAAGAGACCACCGGCGAAGAAAGGACAGCAGACGTCGTGGCAGCAGCGAGCATCACGCATCCGTCGCCAGATCCAGAGAGGTTCTCGTCATGGAAGAGACTTTGGCGAGCCACAGCAAGAGCACTGCAGTTCATACAAATCTGCAGGCGCAAAGAGCAAGTCAACGTCAGCAAAGGAGACCCCACCTGGAAAACGACGCGAGAAAAAAAGAAGACAGTCGAGAAGCAACAACGGCCTTCAAAAGCAACCGAAAGAAAACTCAAACCGCTGGACACAGGCCTACTGGAGCAAGCTGAAACTCTACTGTTAAGAAGAAGCCAAGAAAGAAGCTTTAAAGAAGACATCAGGCGACTACAACAAGGAAAACAAGTAGAAAACAGCAGCAAATTAAAGAAGCTCGACGTAGTGCTGGAAGATGGTCTCCTGCGGCTAAAAGGAAGAATCGACGCTATACAAGGCGTAACCAGAGACTACAAGCGACCAGTCGTGCTCGACAGTAAGGAAAAGATAACACGACTCATCTTGGAGGATTTCCATTGCCGCTTCAATCACGGTAATCACGCAACGGTCATGAACGAGATAAGGCAACGCTTCTGGGTACTGGGACTACGGTCGGCGATCAAAACAGTTCGACATCAATGTCAGTGGTGCAAGACGAAGAAGGCGAAACCTCAAGCACTACCGACGGGCAACCTACCGGCTGAGAGGCTGATGCACAACACTCATCCTTTTACGTGTACCGGCATTGATTATTTCGGCCCTATGACAATCACCGTGGGAAGACGCTACGAGAAAAGATGGGGAGCCCTGTTTACATGCCTAACCACAAGGGCTGTACACATTGAGCTCACACCGTCGCTCTCCACTGATAGTATGATTATGACGCTGAGGAGGTTCGCTGCCAGAAGAGGAATGCCGAAGATAATCTACACTGATAATGGAACAAACTTCGTCGGCGCGAATAAAGAATTGAAAGAAGCCATAGAAACAATGAAACAAGAAGACCTTGCATCAGAAGCTGAGAAGATTGGCGTGCAGTGGAAATTCATCCCTCCTGGAGCGCCTAATATGGGCGGCGCATGGGAGCGTCTGGTGCGATCAATAAAAACCGCCCTAGACGCCACACTCAACGAAAAACAACCAAGAGAAGAGGTACTCCACACTCTCCTGCTGGAGGCCGAACATATGGTTAACTCTCGGCCCCTCACCCATATCTCCGAGAGCCTTGAGGAGGAAGCACTCACCCCAAACCACTTCCTCCTCGGGCGGTCATGCGGCGCGGCAAGAATTGGCAGCTTCACGGACAGCGAGCTCGTGGGCAAACACACCTGGAAGGCCACACAGCGACTTGCCGACCACTTCTGGCAACGTTGGCTGCGAGAGTACCTACCCACCCTACTGCCAAGGAAGACTGCGAGCAGCGACAGCGCTTCAAACCTTAACGTCGGGGACATCGTGTTGATCGTCGACCACAGCCTGCCGAGATGTACTTGGCCACGCGGCAGAATCCAGCAAGTATACCCAGGACCAGATGGCCGAGTCCGGATCGTCGACGTCGAGACCAGAGGAGGAGTGCTGCGGCGACCCAGTACGAGAGTGGTGTTGTTGGTGCCGGGAGTATCGCCGAGTCCAGAAGAAAGGTGCAACGCACGAGGGGGAGAATGTCGGCGACCAGACCCCTGCAGCTCACTAGGGCGCAAGTAGCGTGCGGCCCTGCGTCATACAAGGCATAATAGTTTGTAAGTTTCTTGTAAAATGTTAATGTTTTAGATATGTTTCTAATTAGAATTTTAATTTTCAAAATATGACCCTATCTGTGCACTATAGCACAAGTAGCGGGTAGGCCGCGATGTTAGATTCATGTAATATCGAAAGGTTTAAAGAATTTTATGTTTAACTTATAATTTAGTAATAAAATTACAGTTATTTGAGAAATCTCTATTAGATTTATATTAGATTTACGTCAAAATAGTAATCGGATGCTTGTTGAATATGTTGAATGTGTTTAAAGTAAATTTTAAGAAAAAATTCAAAGAGTTTAAAAATTGTCATAATTACGTAACTTGAAAACTCACTTTTTTGTTTATAGAGATATCTCTTTGATTTTAGTGTTGATCGAAAGGTCTAGACTCAAAACCTTTTTCCACGTTTGTTTGATAAAAATCGGTTCACAGAACAAGAAGATATGGTCATTTTTATGTATAAAATTTTACATTGCTAATAATTTTTAAATGGCTATTTAAAAGGATGTAATTATTTAGTAATTAACTTAAATTAGTGTTTTTCTATGTACATTAGCATATAAAATAAGAATTTATAAGGTTGTAACAAAAAATAAAGAAATACTCATTTCCTGGAATTCGGCATGCACTAACAAAAATAGTATAAAAGGAGGGCCATTTTTCGGGTAAAGTCAGTCGCAGCCCAGCCACCGAAGAGGAAACATCAAAATAATAGTGCAAGCCGAAGTCTCAAGAAAATTGCAAGAATAATGATGTTTCATTTCGCCACCGTATAAGTCTCTGTGTGTCGCAGTATCCTGGTACGTATTCAGGGGTACGTGGGGTGTGTGCTAGCCAGCGGAGCCACCTAGGCTCAGGGAACAGGGAGCGCACGCTAAATAATATTGGGAGATCGTCCCAGGGCGACTGGAGGTATAAGAAGCGCCTCTACCGTCCGCAACACTAAGTAAAGCATAATATATTAATAATTTTATAACTTATTTATACATTTTATTTCATTATTTATTACAGACGTAAGTACCAATTTATGTATTGTACTTCTGTACCTATTTTATTTATAATAATTTATTATGATATCTTTTTTTATCATTGTTCCTCCCAAGCAGAGCACCTGCCATCTCATCTCTTCACCAACCTTGGTTGATTGGCAGACAATGCCTGAGGCTTCGATCAACAACGAAGGCCTGAGGCATTAAGTCCGCCTATGTACTATTTTTGTGTGCGTGATGTTTAAATAATAAATAAAAGTGCTAAAAAAGGGTTGCATATATGAATAATAAAACTGTTTCTAGGTTTGTAAGGTTATATAAAGGTAGTGATTCTTCCTTAGGGCTATTGATATAAGAGTCATAACAGTTTTTGATGTGTCATATCTTTTTTCTCGCTTTCCTGCAATCAAAATGTAAATTAAAAAAAATCGAAATAACCAAATCTGTGAGAGTGATTTCGTGAAAAGGGACGGAAATGTGTCACAGGAAGCCGGGGAAGTGCGCGCTGTTTGATTTGACTAATGAGCGCGCGGTGCTAGAGTTGGCCGTCAGAAACGACCTTGGCGAGGCCCCGCTCCTTTAATGTTATTTATATGGTGAGATGACAGATGTTACACATCATAATTATAATAATAATACCCCACCGCCGTATCTCTACGTTGACGTCGTGGTGGGGCTTGCGCGCTCCGAACTCTGGGTATGTGCCGGTAAAGTTTACTTTGCCGAAACAGGTCTAGGGTGAGGAGCCAGACCAAGAGAGATACAAAAACCCGCAGGGCAGCATGTGGCGAGCTGTTGGGCAGTAGCGACCCCACGGACCTTATCTTCCGGGAGAAGTCTTGTTCCTCACCTCTGGCTTGCCTTTATTGGCCGGCTAGAGTGAACACTGATGAGGAACAGAGCTCCCACCTCATTCTTGCCTTTATTGGCTGGCTTGAGTGGAGATACGTAAGAGCAAACGTGCTCGGAGGAAGGAAGTATTCCAGTAAGATGCTGGTAGGGATCTTGACCGTACTTCCGGGATTGTCCTGATAGCCGTGGAATACCTCTCCACTCCTCATAAGCACCTCAGGACATGTTGCCCCCTTGTCGCTTCGACACTTTGTGCTAGTGACCATTTTCGGGGGTCCATTATTGAGTGTGCAAGTCACCCCCTGCCATTTTATCCGTGTACATATATATAAACATTGATCAGGCAGGGGCCATAGTCCTTCCATAGTTCCAGGTAACCAGTCCACTTTAACCACCGAAACCCATAGTCAAAATATATTTGTTTCCATATCCTGCAATAGTCCTACACCAACCGGGGGTTGTCCTTGGGTGCCCTTGCGTAGTGCGAACAGGGATAGTCGTCGGTTAGTGCCTCAATACTTAAAAATGTATAAGGGGCCTCTGCGAGTTGGCTTCGGCCCCTCGTACGCCTTCCAAAGGTCCGGGACCCCAGGGTCCCGAGATATGTTAAAGACTTTTAAAAATAATAATACTAATAATAACCCCACCGCCGTATCTCTACGTTGACGTCGTGGTGGGGCTTGCGCGCTCCGAACTCTAGGCCTGTGCCGGTAGAGTTTACTTTGCCGGAATGGGTATGGGATGAGGAGCCAGACCAAGAGAGATAAAAAAACCCGCAGGGCAGCATGTGGCGAGCTGTTGGGCAGTAGCGATCCCACGGACCCTATCTCCGGGAGAAGTCTTGTTCCTCACCTCTCGCTTGCCTTTATTGGCCAGCTGGAGTGAACACTGACGAGGAACAGAGCTCCCACCTCATTCTTGCCTTTATTGGCCGGCTTGAGTGGAGATCCACTAGAGCAAACGTGCTCGGAGGAAGGAAGTATTCCAGTAAGATGCTGGTAGGGATCTTGACCGTACTTCCGGGATTGTCCTGATAGCCGTGGAATACCTCTCCACTGCTCATAAGCACCTCAGGACATGTTGCCCCCTTGTCGCTACGACACTATGTGCTAGCGACCGTTTTCGGGAGCCCATTATTGAGTGTGCAAGTCACCCCCTGCCACTTTATCCGTGTGCATATAAAACATAGATCAGGCAGGGGCCATAGTCCTTCCATAGTTCCAGGTGACCAGTCCACTTTAGCAACCCAAACCCATAGTGCGATATCTTTGTATCTTACAATAGTCCTACACCAACCGGGGGTTGTCCTTGGCTGCACTTGCATAGTGTGAACATTGATAATCGTCGGTTGGTACCTCATTTCATTAAAAACGTCTATGGGGCCTTTGCGAGTTGGCTTCGGCCCCTCGTAAGCCTTCCAAAGGTCCATTTCTCGGGACCCCTGGGTCCCGAGAAATGTGAAAGACGTATAAATAATAATAATAATTCTTTATTCACAAAAAACATAAACTTTGACAATAGATAGTAAGTCGAAAGTCCAAGAAGAAATGTACCCTGCTCCCAAACTAGGAAAATCCTGTATCTTGGGCGGCAGTGTCTTCGCGTAGATACAATAAGGTCGAGCGATTATTATGAGCATATAAGTTGATTTAAGTTAGAGAATTGTCAAAGATAAGATTATGTACTAGTGAAAAGAAAGAAAAAAACAAAATAAAATAATAAGACGTTGGTAAGTGCAGATGTGAATGTTAGTGTGATTTGGTGGTTGGTGATGAATGTAATTATGTGTGTAGTGTGTGTTTGTGTGTGTGTGTTGTGTGGTGTCGTGTAAAGTAATGAGTGTTGTGTGCATATGTGACAAGTATTGAGTGTAGGTGTGTGCGTGGAGATGAGCGGGGGGTGATGCCGTCGTGAAGAAAATAATGTAATAGAATCAACAGATCCAGGTAAGAAGATCTTCAACAGCCTCATACTCTTGTTCAATTATCCACTCCTCAATTATATGCGACTATTGTAAGCTTCGCTCGTTTTTTTAAATGAATATCTGTAAGACCCTAGTCTTACAGAGACGACATTCGCTCTGAGAGTATCCTAATACTCTCAGAGCGAATGTCGTCTGCATTTCTCAATATTCATCTAATGATATCACGAGATTTTTATTTTCTGAATTAATATTATTACCTAATGTTTATTTACTCATCTATATTACTAAACTTTTCAAGACTTCTCGCTCGCCAGTCCACTTCGCCATTGGAATTTAAACTTACAGCAAATTATTAACTACTACAGCACATCATTAGAACCTTCATGTGTATGTAACATTGCTATAAAATCTGTTTGTTTGTCCACAGGTGGGCGTATTGCCGCCCGTGCGCCGCGCGCGTCCACCGCGCCTCGCAGACATACCCAGGTACACATCATATTATTAATAGTATAGCTTTACAATTATAGCCTTCTGACCTCCACATACCTGTTCCTGAGTTAACCTTACTCCGGCTGTCACGATTTTGTTCTTCTGTAAACACACATCATCATATCAGGTCAGCTTCCAGTCTAACCGGATGCAGTTGAATACCAGTCTTTTACATAGAGCGACTGCCTTTCTGACCTCTAAAACCCAGTAACTGGGTAACACGATACCCTTTGGTAAGACTATTTGTCAGACTTTCGGGCTTGTGACGACCCGTACCGACCGTCAAAGATCTATGTGGGCACTAGGCATGACAGTCAATACCAACAGTTTATCGTGCATTCCGAGGCATGGAGGTGGTATGTAAATATGGTCACTCATCCATGAATCGGCCTCGGCAAGCGTAGCGTAAATACTGTCAAAGCAAACATTCGTATGGCAACAGGGTTCATGTACAAAAACCGACATAAAATATTGTAAAATATGTGATGTGTATGAGAGCAAATAAATAAATAAGTTTAAAACAAGGACCAACAGTTCGAAGGAGTCTCAATATGTTAATCTTTGTGAATGAGCAACAACTCAGTCTATTTATTTCCTTCCTTTCTTTCTTTTAAATGAAGTCAAAATAAGAAAAAGAATCATTTATTTGCAGAAAATACAGTGTTACCAGTTGTAAAAGTTGGTAGGTCTATATTTTGCCTGTTCAGGACTGCATGCAAATTAATTTTAATTTTAATAATACCTAATAGGTACCTGCTTATTTTATTAAAATATACAGAATATGCAAATACCTGCGTCGTAATAGACATTTTAAATTAACACAAATAAGTTAAAATAAATATACACTCATAAAAAATACAGGAACCTTAATTTTCCTGATACAATTTTTATACGTCACAACGGAAGAAGAAATTCCATCGTTTATAACTTTCCTATCGAAAATTGATGGAATTGTAACCTTCAACGTAATACATTACTCTCCTGTCTCTTGAGGCTCAATATTACGTCATCGATTTTATAATCATACTAACTATGTTAAGAGGAGGCTCCCTAAATTGTATGTTAATTTGCATTAATATTCTGAAAAAGTCACGCATACAATCAAAATGGAACTTTAGTATATGATTTATTGGATCTTTTGCTTTCCAAATATAAGACAGTTACGTAATTGGAACATTTTCGCTCGATCCATTTTTTATTCGAAAATCATGTCTTTTTTAAAGATTATGTAATAGGAACCATCTTTGCTCTAAACTAACTAATTTAGTTCCGAATATAATTATTTAACCTCAAAATGGATACTAATCCCCAAATGAATCTTAAAGTCGTTACCCCAATTTCATAATTTAAACTGTTTAATAAAACTACATATTTACAACATTTCAGGGATAAGGAAAATAATATGAAACACCAATATATTTTGTCAGTCATTTATATTTCTTTGCCAACATCAAATTCAATATTCTACACCATACCATCACATCTCCTATTCCCCATATAATAACACTATTTAATCAGTATTCTAATATTTACCATAAAACTAATAGGTTACCTTAATTTACAGTAGATCTCCAACCAATACCATGCCAATCTATTTTTTTACCGACACGGCCACTAAGCACGTCTTACCGTCACGAGCGCCTGACCCAGAAGGAAGGTTTCCGCGCTACTCTTGACACATCGAATCTTTGGGTGTTGCCAGTACAATATCCAACAATTACGTATTAATAAATTAAAACCTAACAATTATTTGAAACAAAAACAAGATTACTCGACTTTTATGTTTAAAATAATTATTGACACCAAAAAAAATAGTTTATTATCCAAATATAAGATATTTTATCTCTAGATCAATTATTACTTTAGTTACAAACGAAATAAGAATTGACACTCACGACATTTAGTTCCGTGCTCGAACACGACCAAAGAGCACACGCGATATTCAACTTTATTACTGATGTGTTAGCGTTTAGCACATAGTGGAGTGGGGTGCATTGGGACGGAGTTTGCGTGGAAATTGTGTTTGGAGTGCCTGGTCTTAAAAATAATGTTCTCAGTTGAGTGGAAAACTCCTGAAATATTGTTTTATTTGGTACCCGTGGTTTAGCTCGCACCTTAGGAAAACTTTTACATTATCTAAGATTAAAAATATCTTCCTTGTAATTTCCATGTCCATCAATTATTAGATTTATCGTGTATTCCTAGTATCCTATATTTTAGTACAGGTTATTGTCTACCTATGTGCCAAATATCTTATTTTTGTTGTGCCGTTAAAGCGTGATGGAGTGACAAACATACTAACATTCAAACTTTCACATTTATAATATTACTAGCTTCCTAGCCAACGGCTTCGCCCGCGTGATATCTTTATATATAAATTATAGCTTATGTTACTCAGTGATAATATAGTATTCTATTGGTGAGAGAATTTTTAAAATCGGTCCAGTCGTTTTTGAGTATATTCAGTACAAACAAACATACAAAAAATCAAATCTTTCTCTTTATAATATTACTATCTTCTGCCTGCGACTTTGTCCGCGAGCCTTTCTCGAGAATTTGGCTATCCAATGCAAAAATAATTTTTCAAATCCGACTGGTCGTTCCAGAGATTACCCCCTACATACAAACAAACAAACAAATTTTACCGCCTTATAATATTAGTATAGACTAGTTTAGATTATAGTGGGAGGGATAGGAAGTAGAGTTTTCATCCATCTTTTGTAACCTGCTACTTACTAGAAAATAATACCTTTCTGTAAACAGGACACGCAGTATCATCGACAAACTATCGTAACTATTGAGACCTTCACAACAAGGTCTTATCTCACAAAGAAAGTAGGTTTCTAGATCAAACTTAGATATTGAAAGCTCACATGGTAATGGCGGAATGCTTTCTGGATGTATGTCTCTTGAAGTCCCTAAAGGTATGAAGCGTACAGGCAAATGACATTTGATTAATATGCAAAGAGAAAATATTGTTGAACTTCTTCATGTTTTCTATAACATAGCGGCTTACACACGGTTTACAGCTTTGTGAGAACGCTGTAAGCTAAGTGGACTGTACATATATTATGTTGACCATTTTTTATTTTGTAAAGTACCTGGTACTTGTTGAAAGACCTACACTGTCCTCCCATACCTATTAACACAAACGTATTAAAAATAATTGGCATTTATCAATTATTATTATTGCCAATTATTTTTTAAAGAGAATGTTTTTTTTTTGAGATTATTTTATATCTTTTTTTATTAAAAATAATTGGCATTCTCAATATTTTCAAATAGTAATTTGAAAATATTGTAAATGCCAATTATTTTTAAAAGAGTAACCGTGGAGTTTCTTGCCGGCTCTTCTCAATAGGAAACGACCAATTGAAACCGTGCACCTAGCTTCTGACGTTTTAATTATGTGCCCTTTGAAGTAAAATATTTAGAATTTTGAATTTTATAGAATAACAGCTTTAGAGAACTAGCTGTAGCCCGCGACTTCATCTGCGTATATTTTGTATTTTTTTATTTATACAAATAAAACATAACATCACGCCTGTATTCCCCCGAAGGGTAAGGCAGAGGTGTACCTATAGTACACCCAAATTTCGCCAGTTATGTTTAAGTCCCATGTAATAGGGGGTGAGCTTATTGCCATCAACCGGGTACAAATCCAGACTCCGGGCTGCTGAGAAGTTCCTGATGCAAAAACCCAATAATACATTGCTCGACCAGGGAATCGAACCCAGGACCTCATGCTGGCTGAGGCAATACAAAAATCACAAAAAATCACGATAAAACGAAGAATACGTCCTTCTCTACATAGGTTCGAGGGCACCTATCTGTCAAGTTTCATAGCTATCGGTTTAGTGGTTTAGGCGTTTAGATAGACAGTTACTTTTGCATTTGTGATTATGCTAGCAGCACCCCGCGGTTTCACCCGCATAAGTCTCGATTCCGTGGAAATATCGGGATAAAAAGTATCTTATGTATTAATCCTGGTTATAAACTATCTGTGTGCCAAATTTCATCCAAATCCGTTCAGTAGATTTTGTGTGAAAGAGTAACAAACATCCATTCATCCTCACAAACTTTCGCGTTCATAATTTCAGTAAGATCATAATTATGCTATCTACTTTATCTGAACAGTCGCATCTCATTTATAAATTTTTAATTACTTCAATAATGATGTTCTGAGTTCGATTTCTGTGTTGAGCAAAATCGATTGTAAACTCGTTTTAATCTCCAATATGACATTTTAAACCAAATCGACCAGAATATTTCAAAGAGATTTCACCATCAAAGGAAAGTGAAGGAAACGAACTAAAACTGATTGAACTCACAAAGTAGGAACCCTCTGTACGTCTGTATACTTTACCGACCTACATGCAGAACTTCTAATGTAAGCTCCCAAGAAAATTTGCACGTAAATTCACATTTCGCGAGTTTTGCGTTTCATTCGGCTCTTTGAGAGATTGTGTTTATTTTCATATTATTTTCTGATGAAATCTGATGTTGGGGTGCAAATGTACTATTTATGGAAATAAATGCTGACGAAATATGATGCCACGTGAGTTCTGGAATCAGCCGTGCTATATGAACTGTAGGAACTCTAGGAGGACTGTTTTATGTAGTTCAAGAGTGCTTATTCTCAGCGTAATTTGAATAATTGACTTTTTATTTTGATTTTGATGCTATGCTGTATCTAACTAAAGTAACAGGCAGAGGTGTATAGCCAGAATTGCTAAAAACCCCATTGAACGTGCTTGGACGTAGAGTTGCGGACACCAGGCCGATATACAAACCCTAGGGCCTCTGCGAGTTGACTCCGGCCCCTCGTACGCCTTCCAAAAGTCCTGGACCGCTGGGTCCCGAGATATGTAAAAGACATAAAAAATAATAATAAATGATTTATTTTCAGACTACTAAGGCCCATAGACAAAATACATAAAATAATAGTACAAAATAATAAACTAATACGTAATACAAACATTACTACAAAATCTAGTTAGGTACAACGTTGGGTTCGGTCGGCGACGTATTGCGTTGTGTCGTGGTGTCATAAATATAACCCTAACTATATAGGGGTAAACTACAAAGTTAATGAACATCTCACTGCACGGGCGAGCTTACTGTCACTAACCTGACTCCGAGTTGCTACTGAAAATTTTCCTGAGGGAAAAACTCGATATAAAATTATACCCCACCTCATGAATCCAGAGGGCCTAAACAAGTGGCAATCGCTGTGTTTTTCTACAACGACTTGGTGTCACTGACAATCTCACGTAGGGTACCTGGGTTACCGAAGTACTTGGCCCTGTATGTGACGACCACCAGGCAGTTTAACAGCACATGAGCTGCTGTCTCGTCATCCTCCATGCAGGCTCTGCACAGCGGGCTGTCTGTGACTCCTATGACAAAGAGGTGTTTATTAAATGACTCTTGGCCAGCTGTAACTGTATGCAGCTGTTGTTTCGTTAGTCGGAGAACCTGTTTCGTGTGGCGGCCGTCGATTGTAGGGTTGCTAGTACTGCGCACCTTACTGTTCTTAAAAACGCAATTTTTCTTTCTTTAAAATTGTAAAACAAAAGCTCTTACATTATCAAAGAAGTTTTTCATGCGGTTTCCATTTTATTGGCATCATTCTTGCGTCCTTATACCTATTAGAGAGCTGATGTAAACTTACAAGGGGAGAATTTTTGAATAAATTTTGTTTCTTGCAAGTTCGCGGAGTTTCATTGGATTCTTTGAGAGTTTCTTTGTGTGGAAAGAAATTAGATATAGGGGTATGGAAATGTTTTTATGATGAAATGATGCTGGTGAAAAATGGTGGTCACGTGTTTTTTCATCGTAGGCCCTGTTCCCACTATGTCGTGACGACAGATTCTCGTGTCGTTTAAAGCGCCGTGGCTTGTGTATTTAAATGGAGGTGTTCACATATAGGACGATACAATTAACGACGAAGATTGTCAAGTTAATGACGTCACGATTTATTGTGACGGGAAATCAAGTGTCGTTATTGCAACTGTCTGTCGTTTACACTTATTTTCTTCTCCCCTCACACGCCCTGCGCCCATGCTCGGCTCACTTTGTGCGTGTCACTACTAGTCGGACTCTTGTTGCGAAATGTCGTCACGATCCAATGGGAACTGCTAGATACGACAATCGTTCAACGATAAAATATTTCGACGACACAGTGACGATAAACAGTCGATATAATTGGAACAGCTAGAGACGACAGTCGTCCAACGATAATAAAATCGTCACGCCATAGTGGGAACGCGCCCTTATAAGATATTTTTTTTGGTAATCGCTGATGTATACAACACTATTGTAAGATTAACAGTACCTATTTAGTTTAAAGGTGTATTTTTCTGTTGTAATGCCAATAAACGCATTTTTCTTTCTTTCTTTCTTTGTATTACTATTCTGTAAAGGTCACTTAGAACATCACTCAAATGCCCGCACACAATTCATAAGCAAACTCACTAGTTCGAGTAAGTATATTCCGTGGTATATTCCAAATAATTATCTCACCTCGACACCGTTCCTTCTTTTCTAGGCCATTTTTGAGCATTTTCTTCTTACAATCCCCCAACAAGAAGCCCCCGACTTTTAATTTGACTTTTTATAGGTAATAAATCCAAAAGCCATAAAATTCAACACAGTCTTAACAAAAAACTCTGAAATATAAGGTCAGAAAGTTAAGTATTTTGTAGGTGAAAAAGAGAGAATTTATACATATTATAAACCAAAGTTGCTTTTCGTGTGTCTGTGTGACCGCGTCGTTCTTTTTAAAAACGCAACGGATTTTGATGCGGTTTTCAGCATCAATTAGAGAATTTATACCGGAAGGTTTAAGTGTACATACATTAATATTAAACTTAGATAAAGCTGTGAAATCTTGATGTTATGTCAAGTCGTAAAAACCGTGCGAAGCAGGTGCGGGTTGCTGGTTATGTCATAATAAAATGCAAAACGGTCTTAAACAAAATACTAAGAAATATATGATCTCAGAAAGGTAAGTACCTACTATAATTAAAGTGGCTGCCTGTAAGCTTCCGGTATAAGCGGAAGTAACGAAACAAGGTTGTGTTGGTACTAAATATTTAGCTATTGGATCTTGAGGGTTACTAAGTTAATAAGGAAACCTTTTTGTGTATAGTTATGGTGGAGGATAAGTTAAACTGTGGAATTCATCAGTTTACAAAACACCACTTTTATACCTTTATATTTTATATCGTAATACATAATAACAGTTTTCTTTTATTATGATTTCAAATGTCAATACTATATATGCGTGCCTCGGTGCGCACGTTAAGCCGTTGGTCCTGCGCCTGATCTCTCTCCGGTCGTGTTCGAGTGCCGTCCCATGGGACTATGAAAGTGAGGGAAGAGAGAGTGCATCTGTGTCTGCGCACACACTTGTGCACTATAATATCTCCCGCGTAGATGACCAGTACCCGCTGAGAATGGCCGCCATGACCAAAATTCGGTCTGGAGGACTATTACTAATATAAGAAAGAGGTGGGAGTTTTTATATAGGAAATTAATCTTCGGAACTACTGATCAGATTCTGAAAATTATTTCACAAATAGTAAGCTATAAGCTACAGTATTACCAAGTGCCATAGGACATATTTTACCTTAAAACAACAAAATTTCACATGGACGAAATTGCGGGGTTGCTAGTATAAAAAAACATTACACTCCTTTTTTGGGCAGTCTTATCAAAGTCAAAGTCAAAGTCAAATCATTTATTTCAAATAGGCCCATGTATGGCACTTTTGAACGTCGTTATAATAAAGTTAATCCATCAAAGCCCCTAATAAGATCACATCCCGAAGCTCACTATACTTAAAGTTAAACTCCCAAACTAAGTTTCCTACCGACACTAAACTAACAAAATAACATTAACAGTTCATTTTCTAACTCTCCAGCTGAACGAATATGTAATCAGTTTGCCAGGGTTCCGAGGAATCTAATGTAAAAAGTTACTACTAGTTCACCTAACTAACTTACTTTACATAAACTAACACAGCTGAGAAAATTTAATAAAAACTAAATGAAGCAGTGTGTGTAAAGGTCGATTTAGACCAAACGAACATTGAACCAGAACAAGAGTTATCAAGTCATCATAATTTTCTCGCCCTTATGCCAATTTATTTGAGTAACATGTACTCTCTCGCACTCATCTCATACATATTCAAAGTACGTAGAGGAAAGGTACATAATGCGGACATTTTAAGGCACATAGGTTTGTGTGTTCCGGATCGGTACGTGTGGCGACGACGTCAGCCCCGGCAGCTGGCGGAGCCGCGCGCGAGCACCAATCTTTCTAAGTTAGGCGCCACTGACGCGTGCACTCCGCACTCTCAACCACATAGCTAATGACTCGGACCTATTCTGTTGTTCTCTGAGTGAGGTCATAAAGAATGCGTTTATTTGGAATAAGTAAAAAAATTATTATAAGTTAGGATAAGATTAAGATAAGTACGCTATCACAATTGGTTACTTTGTAATGATAGATGTAAGTTGGAAATAAATCTCTTTAGTCCCCCCCTTTCTATCCATATCATCTTCCACACAGTCCATCCATCGTTTCTTTGATCTTCCCCTACTCTTATAGCCATCCACATTCATACTCAAAACTTTCCTCACGACATTGAACCAAGAGCATTATTTTCTTGATATTCTTGACAATTTTGAAGTGGATAGACCAATGATAGAAAGCTCTTTCTCTGTTTGCACAAAATAATTTAGTAGAGTGGGGATAGAAATGTGCATTCGCTCGTTCGTTCTAAATTTACCTTTAGCTGCCTTTCAAACGAGAATAACTCATGGTGCGGAGAAAAGATTAAAGATACGTCAATACGGTGGTAAGATACGCCTTAGGTGCATTGACTCTGACTTGATGAGGAAGTAGGTACCAAATTACTAGTATGTCCTGAAATTTCAACGCTAATTAGTGACTACTGAAAATCAGCTCTGTGCTGCGCATCCCCCATAGCACAGCGTCATGCTGAGTGGAAGCCATCTTGTCACAGTCACGGCGTGCAGCTGCCGACTATTTCTGTTCTGAGATCGTGAATAATATTATTCGAGTTAACTTTTCTTTTTGTATGCACGTGACAAGTAAACCTATTTTTCCTTCTTTTTTCTTTTACTTGTCTATATTACTACGCGTATTTCTGAGTTCACGTAGTTACTGCTTATCTACCTTTTTATATACCTACTCATCTGTTCGCTAAACGAATACCTAATCTTATTTCCGAACTGGCTCGAAAATAATATAACAAGTTGGAACTTGTTACCGCTGAAACTTAGTTAGTTAACAATTTACAAGTGAGGGTATATAGGGTAGAAATAAGTGTTGCTTTTACGAGAAAAAAGTTTCATGGAATACCCGGTTTCTACGTTGAGAGAGGAAATTGTTATGTGCTACTTTAGTGAAATGTCGAAGTTTAGACGAATTTAATTTTGTTAAATGCTTCGGAAAACATCTTATTTTGATATAAAATGTTGACTGTTTAGGTTATTAGTAATATCTTCTTAAACATATTAAAGTTCGTTTTTTAAACCTAAAGACTAATTTGACATTTCAAGTGATTGTTGTTTGTTTTTTCAACTTGGCGTTTCACATTTGCACCTGTCTAAGTCTCTGGGATAAAAAAAAACGAACTGTAGTTGGTATATTTATGAACTTTATTCATAATTTTCAGCTATACAGGGTGGCAGGGACATCGACGCGAAAACAGTTACCATTAATTCAGGACATGATTCTAAACCCCATGCGTTGAATTTTTTCGTCGGTTATTTAAAAAAAAACAGCTATTTCATAGAAAAGTGCAATACTTACGCGGTCAAAATGTATGGAACAGCAGGTTTTTTTTTAAATAACCGACGAATAATTTCAACGCAGGCAGGATTCATAAACATGTACCGAATCCATGGTAACAGTTTTCGCGTCGATGTCCCTGCCACCCTGTATAGAGTTAAATTAGCTAGATAAACTCCGCAGACGTAATGGTATTGATACCTAAACACGATAAAACAAATAAAGAGATTTTATCTTCTTTTTGGGCGTCAACGACCACAGGTATTATAGTTACTTGAAGTATGAATTGAGACAATTTGTTACATCTTTTTTTTACCGTTTTAGTTTAATCTTTATTTTTGTTACTTAAAAACAGATTTTTTAAACTGATATTTGGTACATGTGGCAAATGAAATGTGAAATTGAAAGGTTTGTGTTTTATGTTGGATAATAATTATTACAAGGGAAAAGATGCTTCGAAGGATTTGGGGGAGGCCTTTGCTCAGCAGTAGGACTTTATTACCCACGGTTTTTGGTGCAATTTTTTTTTTAAATGTTGGTAAGACTTCGAATGGTCTATAATGGTGCCCAGCTTTTGCCATAAATAGTTATTGTGAAATAAATAGAGAATATGAATAAAAAACGATTGTTTTTCTAATAAATAGTCTGTAGAGAGAAAAAGGAATAACTCTCCTAGCAATGGTGATTATGGTCATTATAATTAATGTGGCCAATGAAAAAATAATATAATATAAAACTATAATAGAAAAGCTATAATATTTGTTAGACTTCGCACATGAAAAAGAAGTATTAAAGCCTTGTTCAACATTCAACGATAACCAGCAAAAAAGCGCTATATTTTCGTTTCGCGGAAAAGCCTTGGTAACCCACATTCAGTCGCTTTTCAAACCACTGAACTAACAAGTGATACTGTGAATGGTTTATTTCAGCCGTCAGGTCACCTTGAATTTAAATAGGTATTCGCTACTCGGGGCCTAAAACGGCCACATTATGCAATTCCTCTAAAAGCAATTCGTTTTTGGACGTCCTAGCAATTCCTTTATGGTGACACATACATTTAATTTTATTAATATCAGAATCATATTTACTGTAAATATTGCCGCATGAAAAAAATTAAGACCGTTTTATCGGAAAATTTTTCTTTACAGTTTTTATTAATCAAATGAGATTTTTATTTTTATTTCTACAGTTTAAATGTTAAATAATTAATATATAAAACTGTCAAACAGATGAATTGCGTAATATGAATTGTCAGTTTGTGTGATTCATTTTATTAATATCATACTTATTATGATTCTGCCAAAGCGGCCGTTTTAAGCCCCCCCCCCCCCCCCCCCCCCCCGAACTAGGAAAATTGCCAGTCACTTGATTCAATTTTATATTTGTTAAGAGGACATATTTTATCAGTACTTACTTTCAAAAAGTCACATAGACTGTATTTCTTTTTAACTAGACATAATATTTTTATTTTTGCACTAAAGAATAAAAGTTTCTCCTTTCGGTTTTTTCTTTAAATTCCAAAAAAATCTGTATCTTTACTGCAAAAATGTTTAAACAAAACATACCTAAATAAATAATACAGGGTTAAATAGTAAAACAAAAAAAAGTTTTGTTGGTTTTTTTGGGGGTCAATCATCACAATAGAATAATTCGTTTCAACTTCAACTGTAATCACAATAATATCGTAACAGTATCATTATTTCCAACTTTTTGGGGAGACAGAATCTTTCACGCACGCGTACCCAATATAACCCTTTTCCAAATCAAATTCATGAAATTCCCTGAAGCCTTCATTTCAGGGACGAATTTCACACATTAGACAAATTTATGGTTAGTAAGTCATACAATTTTCAATGAAAAGGAATGATGGGGGATGAATAGTTTTAGAAATGGGGTGAATAGGGTTGCGTAAGAGGTGGGTAGTAGAACTGTTGGGATAGCTGTCATAACCATTATGATAATACTGAATTGCAAAGACAGTGATAATATTATTGTAACGAGAAAAGTTTTGCTTGACTATTTGTTATGGAAGTTTGACTGTGATTTGAATTAGCACACTTAACATCACGACTATAAACCCCGAAGGGTTAGGCAGCGGTGTACCTATTAGTAAACCCACAATTCGCCAGATATTAAACGTAGTGTTATGTTGTGACGTGAATTATAATATGTTTTTTAGACTAAAGTTTATGAGGGTTTAGTGTGGTAATTTAAAGGAAAAAAGAAAAAATAAATTCACCACATTTTTTGTTCAATGGGGAATTTTACCAGGTTATGACATGGGGCGCGGGCGACCGTCGTTTATTGGGTGTCTACAAGTCATAACTTATGCTTATGACCCTAGTAGAAAATTTTCACATTTTTATTGGGTTTGGGGTAATTTTGGTACAAAAAATTTGAATTTTATATAGCAATAATTTTTTATTTTCAATAATACCTATCTATATTTTTTTAACTTTTTGGTTAATTTACTGCAGTACCAATGTGCCCCTTTCGGATCTGACAGGGTTTTTTTATATAATGTATGGTGGCCCTAAGAATAGCTTTGCAACTTTGACAACAATTTCTAGTACATTGAAACTTCACTTATGTAACAGTCGCTGTATTTTGTTAAAAATCTCACTTGAAGCGAGTGAGCTTGAAGTGGCCTGCCAATAGTGTCAATCCCTAGCATTCCGGTGGAATGACAGCTTACTTCACCTAAGTTTTCACGATGAGATTTTTACAGAATACTGCTGCTGGTACTATGTAACTGTCATATAGAAAAATAGACTTTATCGTATTATGATGTGCAAGTTAAATTCAACTTTAGGGCGGGGTACAGTAATAACGAAATCGACTACGATCCTTGTAGGTGTACTGTGTACTTACCCTCCAAGGCCCACTTCACCACCCTGGATGATAATACCCAAGTCTCAATTCGTAGCAGAAAGGATACTTATAGTCGACGATAGCCGCCAGCGTAGCAGCGCGGCGGCGTAGCTGTGTCATTATCAGCACGTTAGCTACGCCCCGTAGCGATAGTTAGACCACGATCTTCGTCCTCTACGAACTGTCGTAGCGGATACATTCTAGATATGTGATGTCATAGCTGCCTGGTATGGAACTAGGTACTAATTTTGTACATTTATTAAGAAGAAAGGTGGTCGTTGGCTTCTTTCCATACGTACTCCTCTGTTTTCTCCCTGGTTAATGTAACTAGTCCAAATATCTTTTAAGTCATAATATATCTACCACCGCGATGTCTTTTTGTTTGTTTTTTTGGCGTTATTACATATATTTTTGTAATTTTTTTTTTTCATCCGACTTTTTCTATTTATATTCTTTCTGAGTACAGATAGATGACTCCAAGTTTATCTTGGATACTACTGACATTGCTAAAGGAAAACACCGTGAGGAAATCTGAAGTTATAGCTAATATAAGTCTAAAGTCGCCAACCCGTCTTGAGTAAGCGTGGTTAACAATACTCGGCAAGTTTGAATTATTAAAGGCATCGCAGGTGAAATACCAAACTGAAACATCTCATGTGCTTGTACCTGTGCTTGTACACACCGGCTTACATATTCTTCACACTTCTACCCGTACTAGGAATTAGATATGTGTAGTACTGCCCCGGACGAGCTCCTGATATAACAAAACTTTTATGCTAATATCTGCTAGAAGTGTCCTTTTCGTTATTGAATAAGAATCCTTATTAAAACTTACTCCAAACTGTGCGTATACATGGAAAAAGTTTGCTTTTGAATAAATTGAGAAACTTTGACAAGTTGTGACATTATGAAAGCCAGTCGTATATAAATGAGTATTTCACTTGTAGCCCGGCTTTTTACGTTGTAAACTTCTTGGGTAAAAGGTCATGCCACATTGTATGGTTTTTACGTTCATTTGAATGGTGCTATGATAACGGTGGACACGTGGCATTGTAGCAACAGACGCTTCGTCGTATACATACTCACACGGTAAGGGACATAGACGCGCTAACTTACCGTGAATTCAGCACATTCCATACATTTTGACCTTGTAGGAAAAGATCAGCTATTTCTAATAACTGACGAAAAATTTAAATCTGGAGAATCGGGTTTTCTACGGGATTTGTTGACGGAAGAATACACAAAATGATAGATTGTGATTTTTATCTATCATAATATTGTCTATTCTGCCGTCAACAAAACCCGTTTCTATTGTTATCATGCTAAACGTGCAGGATGGTCCAGATTAATGTACTGAATTCATGGCAACAGTTTGCGCGCCGGTGTTCCTTACACCAGTTTGTTAGTAAACACTAACAGTCGGTATCTTAGTGTTGATCAACAGGATACCTACATTATTCATTGCGTCGTCAATGCAAGTACCTAAACTACGTCAATGCGACGTAGTTTAATAACGTTGTACAATGTGTCGTGTCGTGTCCGTCACGCATTCGCACCTTAAATCACAAATTCATTCATACTAATCCATATCCATATAGTAGATGATTTGTCTAGGGAGCAAACAACTATTTTTATGGCGAGAGTGTTTCTTTGAATCCAGAGCGCAGCGAGGTATTCAAAATACGTCAGTCGAGCTTAAAATAGTGTTGCTTCAAAGGTGAACACTCTACTTTTTTTCACCCTCTATAAGAAAATAAACGCGTGCGGTCCGACCCGTCAGGAACGAAGTTCCTTCTCACGTATGATTTAAAACAAAAAAAATTCGCAGCTGCCATCATGGATTTTCATTTTGACCTCACTATCGGGTTTAGCACCCTTGAAAACCATGAAAACGATACCCATGATGATAAATTTTCAGAGCCGCCAGCTTGGATTTACATTTTAACCTAAATATCAGCTTTAGCAACCTCGAAAACTATGAAAACAACACCAATGACAAAAAATTATAAAATTTACCCAGCCGCCATCATGGATTTTCATTTTGACCTCACTATCGGCTTTAGCACCCTTGAAAACCATGAAAACGATACCCATGATGATAAATTTTCAGAGCCGCCAGCTTGGATTTACATTTTAACCTAAATATCAGCTTTAGCAACCTCGAAAACTATGAAAACAACACCAATGACAAAAAATTATAAAATCTACCCAGCCGCCATCTTCGATTTTCTTTTTGACCGAATTCACACTTTCTCTCTCTCTTGCCAGCCTGTTACTTGCTCATACAATGTTCGTGATTGATTTCTTTGATGATTGGAACTTTTGCTAACAATATCCACATTGCAAATTCAAATCACTTTTAGTCCCTAAGGATTGAAAAGCTATTTTAATCCCTGTTTACGAAGAATAAACCAGCTCTTTTTGAATAGATGTGATGGAAAGAATATTATATAATAATACCAGCCTATTATTGGCCCACTGCAGGACAAAGGCTTCTTCAAATACAGAGAAGGCACAAGCATCGATCTATAGATATATTAACTATTACTCCAGGTTTCTTCACAATGTTTTACTTCACCGAAGTTAGAAATGTCCAAGTTAAATTCAGGAAGCATATAATTAATTAGAAAAGTCACATTGGTGATTTCCCGGATTTTAAGCCACAACCACCGCATGAGAGGCGAGGCCACAACTGGGTCATCACGACATCCATATCCATAAGTACCAATATTATCAATGCGAAAGTAACTCTGTCTGTCTGTTACCTTCTCACGCTTTAATGGCTGAACGGATTTCGATGAAAGGCACACATGTAGACTATGACATGGGTTAGAACATAGGTTCCTTTTATTGCGGTAGCACGTTCTCGTGGGACAATTTCCCATCATACGTGGGTGAAGCCACGGGCAAGATCCAGTCTTGAATTAGAATTGTAAAAAAAAATGAAAAATATGAAACAAAAAAAAAATGAAATGTAAGTATGTGTATTATAAGTTATAACCTATTTATGTACTGTTGTTCCTACATTTTATTTGTAATGATATATTTTTAATAATTTTTTCTTTGTTCCTCCCAAACAGAGCACCTGCCATCTAATCTCTTCACCATCCTTGGTTGACTGGTAGAGTATGCCTATGGCATTAAGTCCGCCTTTGTACCTTTTTGTGTGTGAGAAGTTTAAATAAATAAATAATTGTACTCATTAATATATCAGAAATACATAATCCAATATCTACAAACGTTTTTAGAGCAAAGATGTGATAAAGTCCTTTTCAACGTTCAAATGACTTCTGTTTATGTTTGCTGTTCAGTTTGTCGATCACATGCTTATATGTATAAAGCTTTGTTCACATCGACTTTGCTATTTTCCTGTTTTTGTTGCTGAGAAATACCTATTAGGCATGTATTTTGCTTTCCTAAAATTATTGAACACTGTAATTATAATAAACTAGCTTCTACCCGCGATTTAGTTCGCGAGCCTATAACCTTCCCCAAGAATTGGACTATCCAAAGCAAAAATAATTTTTCAAATCCGACTGGTATTTCCGGAGATTACCCCCTACATACAAACTTACAAACAAACAAACAAACATACAAATTTTACCTGTTTATAATATTAGTATAAAACAACCTATTATTATTATAATGAAACAACTTGGATGTAACACACGCACACATACAGTTGGTCACCGTCATAACCTAACCTAACCTAACCCATTTGGTCGAGGTGTACCAGCTTCGTTACTACAACAGATTCGGCTCGCGTGTGGGTTAGTTCACAGTTATAATCTAACCTAACCCGTTTGGTTGGAGTATCCTTGCTTAGTTACTGCGACCAACCGTGAGAAAAGACCAAAAGTTAAAAAAGAGGCTCATGTATTAAAAAAGTGTGTATCGTTAGAGGTCTAAAAAGATTTTAGAAATGACTAAATTTAACATAATTAGAAGGTAAAAAGTTTTTAGAGGATCCGTAAAATATTCCCGAAATATTACTGTGCTTTAATTTTATAGTTGTTGGAATAATATATTAAAGCAGTAGCTTTAATTTTGTCTCTTAGTGTGCAACGCATCAACATATACCTACCGTTATTGTTGGAGCCTGTGGTATCTATATCTATAGCATTTTCAGCCCATCCACTGCTGGGCCACAGGCCTCCTCTCTATGAGAGGGAGTGGGCCATAACCCACCACGAGCGGACCCAGGGCAAGTTACTGGATGTCATCCATGTTTTCGGATATTTTGGTTCTAGGACAGGCCGGTTTAGTTACGATGTTTTCCTTCGCCCTTTTGAGAGCAGTGGTGATTATAATTATAAATTACACAAAGTACGTGCCTGCCTGGGTACGAACCCACGACCTAGAACTCGAAAGTCGGGGTCGTAACCACTAAGTCACCACTGCCCACGATACACGATGAAAATAATATAATCTATCTATGTATACTGAACGAAAAGGCAATTCAAGTTACTTTATTTTAGGAAATCTGCTAGCTGGCTTTAGCTAGCACAAACATAAAGGGGCATGAATAAATTTGCCACTTTATTAAGTCTAAAAAAACTGTGCTAACTGGCTCAAAAAAACAATTCACATTGTGTTGAGCGTGTTTATTTAAAACATTACCCTATTGATTGCCTAACAACGCCATCTCGTGGTCAACCACTTAACATACTGCGGCTAAATAAACATCATAATAACGATCGCTATGTAAGTTATTCAATATTTGTTTGAGTAATACCTAAGTTACTTTGTTTAAATTAGAACGTAAAGTATTAGGTATAAATGATATATACAGAACCGGTTTCAATAACAGAAAGGGGTAGGTATAAAGGAATAATGCTGACAACACCATCTGGTTTCTGTAAAAATCTCACCTGAAAAAATCGATGAAGCGAGCTTGAAGTGAGCTGTCAGTCTGTCGTTCCACCTGATGATGTCAGGGATCGCCAAGGATTGACACAACCGACAGCTCACTTCACCTAAGTTCCACGATCGACCGACTGTTGTTATTGCCATGTGAGAAATAATTTATGTTCATATGGGTATCTGCTAACTAAAATCCAGCTATCATTTTCAGAAAACTTGTCGTTTTGCTAACTAATCACAGCACTTAAAATCATTCTGAAATAGTCCTTTTAAAAGACCGGATGATCTTCGAAAATCTACTTAATCTACCTATGTGTTACCGTTAGAATATGGAATACGTTAATATACGCATTAACTAGGTAATCTGCAAATTACCGGGAACGATCCGTTAAAGTTTAAAATTTTACTTAAAGTAGTAGATATCTGCATTCTACCTAGTTAATCTGCATATTAACGAATGCTACGCCGTTAAATCTTGGAAGACAATGAGCGAAACAGTTCTTTCTCGTTTTTTGCTGACGTAATATTTTTCAAACATGCAAACAAGCATACACCATGCATGCAGCATGCAAGCAAGCACGCAATATGCAGCAGGCATGGTTTCTGTCACGGCTCCGGCGCTGCGAGGCTCCGGCGGTCCCAAGCGAGCTTATCGTCGCAGATGGTTTTAACGCTCGCCGCCCGCGGCTGAGGCTGCAAGCCGAAGCTGTGGTGGTGAGCGTTAAAACCATCTGCGATGACAGCTCACGGGCCGCCTCGCCCCTTCGCGTTTACGCGGTCTAAATTACACTCTAAGGGTATGGTAGACAAGATTACGTGGAGTCGGTTTTGCAGCGATTCGTTTCTTTCACGAACTTTTGTAGCACAACATTTTGATTTTCGGAGTTAACCGTATTCTTGGTCGTTATTCTGCAGATTACCTAAGAATTCTACAGATTATCTAGTTAATCTAAGAACTAAAACAATTATTTCCACTTTATCGGACTCGACCAGATTATCTGTACTCTAACTGATTTACGCACAATAGCGGTAATATATACATAATTATTAATTAAAGCCGCTTTTCGTGTACATACACAAAAAGAAGAAGGCGGTCAAACAGACAGCTGTTTGACTGCCTTGTTCTTTTAAACTACGCAACGTATTCTGTTGCGGTTTTATGGGTTTATGTGTATAATAATACATTAAAATAAAACTTACATATAATCAAGAAATCTCATTGTTTTGTCAAGTCGTAAAAACCGTGCGAAGCTGGGGTAGTTACTTAGTTATTTAACAAAGGATTGTTACTCTCGAAGACATTTGACAAAGTCTTTACAAATGTAAGAGTAAACAGCTGGTCATTAAACTTTGACATCTATTTCATTTGTCTCTATTTCCTTGAAAAATAAAAGATAAATGAATACGATTCCCTCACAGATACTACACCCAACTAATTTGTTTAGATTAGAAACCTGTTGCTAATTGAATAATCAAGGCAAACACAGCAGTGTTGAGCTCACGACTGACATTAATCTTTCACAATTATTCAAGGGATCAACTTAACTAAGATTCATTATTACTTACTAAATCCTTTATTTGTTTCCGGGATTTATTAACACCCTTAAGATAGAACTTTAATAATACGCCATTATTGTACACCCAATTCTTCGTTTTTCGATTCCAATACACCCAAGACCATTGTTTAGATTATCTCAAATCCATTTAAAACATGTCTTAGTCCTTAGTCAGTATTGTTGTATACAGTATGCAGCAATACCAACTAGCTGTAAACTTTTAAAATAATGGATAGCATCAGTAGTTTTCAAGACCAAACTCATGACAAACAGCGTCCAATGTAAACTGTTTGCAGAGGGTGTGGAGGTTACACTTGTTCCAGAATACATCTACCTCGGCCAAATAGTCTCATTCCAGGCGAGCCAAAAAAAGAAGTTGCTAGACTCGGAGATTTCCAACCGGTGGGGCGCGCCCCCCTCGGGGCCGCACGTAGTGATCCATGGGGCGTGGCGGCTCTAATAATAAACTATAGATTGATTAAATTTTATGTTCTTTATTTAGAAAAGTTTAAGGCTAGTTTTCACAACACGAACGTTTCATAATATTATAGGTAGGTAGGTACTGTACCTGCCGGGGTTGCGGTTTTTTTTCCGAAAGGGATACCGTGGCCCCCGTCAACATGGCAACTGAAGGAACACAGGTGGGTTTTATTCAGTAAGGGTCTGACACGCCCTCCCGCTCCGCCCAGAGCGGGAGAAGTTATTGGATAATTTCCCATCCATAAAAAAATTATAAAAAAATAAAGGTAGGTACTGTAAAATGAGCTTCAGCTTTTCTGTATAAGTCGACAAAATAAGTTTTCCTATTTCTGTATGAATGGACTAAACTAAACCGAACCTATCCGAGGCGATGTGCTACAAATTTCGAGCTCACTTTGCTCGCTCGACCATTCTACATTCTCTTGATTCTTCATCTTATCTGCATAAGTCGACAAAGTAACTCCTTTTTCTGTACGAATGGTCAATGTAACGAATCCGAAATTGTGCATTCTCATAATTCTTGAGATTTTTGCAAAACTCGACAAAGTAATGTCTGTTTCTGTTTGAGTGATCAAAAAAAAAATCTAACCTATTCATGGTGGTGCAAACATTTTTGACCTCACTTTCGCTCACTTAACATTCTTATGCTTTTCAGCTTATGTCAACAAAGTAATTCATGGGCGTAGTGATTTTAAAAGAAAGTTAAGGGGGCGCGTATGTTAAAAGGTTGGGAACCCCTGTGCTAGACGCACCGCAAAACGCCTGGAAGACCGAAAAACTTCATGCAAGGAGACCTAGCAATTTGCCAAAAACACAAATTAATGGACATCTGCATACGGGGAGTATGCAGATGTCCATTAATTTGTGTATTATTCTCACATACGGCGCTCAAACCTGGTCTTTGACGGTTCAGCAGAGGTTCAAGCTTGAGATTTGCCAGGGAGCAATAGAGTGCAGCATTCTTAGAATTAGATTAACGGACCGTGTTAGGAACACAGTGCTGCGCTCCAAAACACAAATCGGCGACGTCACCCAAAAAGCAGCCAAGTTTAAGTGGAACTGGACCTGACACGTCTGTCGCATGTCGACTGAGTCATGGGCCAAATATACCTCCATGTGGTCCCAGAAAACATCCGTCGACATCGAGGCAGACCCAGGAGAAGATGGCGAGACGAGCTTGACGCTTACAGACAGAATTGGTCCACTCTAACTCAAGACAGAGAGGAGAGGAAAAGAGAAAGGGAAGCCTTTGCCCTGCAGTGGGACAACACAGGTTAAACATAAAATAAACAGTAGTTTTACAGGAGCATGAGATTCACAGATGTAGGTCGGCAACGAAACGGCGAACGCTACGGTTTCCTAGGAGAGCGATGACTGCCACATAGTGTCCGCAATTTATCGGTGAATGACGTCACTGAAACATTAATTATGAAAGTAAGTGTATGTTTTCTTAGAGAGCTTTTTTTTGACACCGTGAAGTAAAACTCCACTACCATCATTTTCATGGTAGCCGTCACAGCGGCCGTTAGGTGGCGGCCGGCGCTCTTCTAAGAAACGTAATTCAAATTTTTTTTTTTCACATAAACCTACATGGGCACTTATGAAACGTCAGAAGCTAGGTGCACGGTTCCAATTGGTCGCTTCCTATGGAGAAGAGCTGGCAAGAAACTCCACGGTTACTCTTTTCAAAATAAATGGTTTTTACCATGTTTGGACAGTGCAGGCCTATCAACTATTACCAGGTACTTAGCAAAATAGAAAATGGTCCATAAGCCTACAGTCTACAACTTTTTCACATTCACAAAATCTAAAAGAAAAGAATCTTTTTAAATTAAATTAAATTAAATATTTATTTATTTTCTCATCACAAATGCAGATTTGTACAGGAAATGCTTAATCTAAAAATTGGGTTAACATTTGTGAGAGACTGGTGCCCGAAAAAGGCATAAAATACCTGTGTTACGGGTCACCAGGCCCCCCAATGCTTAAAAATGTATATATTAATTTAGATTAATTAGCAAACGCAAGTGATGAAGTTAAAAGATAAATAAAATAATAAAAATAAGGACGTATTTAAACGTTGGATAACAACACCCTTGGTTTATCTACAAGAAAGCAGTGATCAGTGGATCACATCCCATCTTGTGTATCGTCGGTCTAATAGCCAACCTTAAACAACTTATAAACAATCCATAAATAACAATTTTGCATCTAATATCAATTTGAATCAGTGTGGAAAATTAAGCGGGATCTCGGCTGTCGCCGGCGCAGTAAATGTTATTACTATTTACTGCACGCTGAGATCACCGGCGTAAACAACCACTAGGGATGGGATGTCGTTACTCACTTCTTGGGGATTTTATAAAAGCTGAGCATCTCTTGCTGAGCAAGTCCTGGGTACGATTGCCAGGTTGGGGAAAGTGCTGTTATGGTTTCTTTTAAGGATTTTTTCAGTAGGAGCCCGGAGACGAGATTTGTGCCCGGTTGATGGCAATAGGCTCGCCCATATTACATGGGACTTAAATATAACTGGCGAAACTAGACAGACAACTAGACTAGACCAAATCAAACTGGTTGCTAATTTAATTATGTAATTTATTATTCTTATAACATTGATTTTACATTCAGTGATTACTTGAACTGAACACATTGACATAGTATTACTTGTAAACATTTTAGGAATATCGTATAATTTTACAATGTTTGTAAAAATGGTGAGCACCAAGTTCCATCACCTAATTAATTTATCTGTCGTTGCTTCATTTTTAATTATTTTTACCTATTGTGGTATAGTAATTTTATTCTTATTCCAGGTGCATCATCTTCACATAAAATTATATATTTAATGTATTCAAAATATTGTAAAACATTTTAAAAGTAACGGTGGACTTTCTGGCCCATTTTTCTATACTAAAACTACCTTTTGGAAGGGGCGACTAGAATCAATTCTATATATTTTCTTTTCTGTTGTAAATTTTGACGTTCAAAGGTGCCTTTTATGTGCCTAATTGAAATAAATTATTTCACTTTGACTTTTAAATGGGTGTACTAGTATCTCTGTCTTACCCTTCGGGAAAAACAGGCGTGATGTTAGGTGGCAATACATTATTGTTTGTCCGACTCCGGCGCACGCTGGACAGTCAGTTCACGTAAGTACCACTTTTTTTTTTTTTTTGGGTGGGAAATTATCAAATAACTTCTCCCGCTCTGGGTGGAGCGGGAGGGCGTGTCAGACTCTTACTGACTAAAACCCACCCGTGTTCCTTCGGTTACCCTGTTGCCGGGGGCCACGATTTCCCTATCAGTTTTCTTCAAACCCCCGGCAGGCATTGGCCCTAGTGGACCCCGTCAATTCTGCTGACATCTCTTTGAGGCGCGCGTGGAACACAACGCGCCGTCGACCCGGGCTTTGTCCTTATCGGACGGCGAGCTACCCATTGCTCACCGTCCGCAAGCCCGCGCCTACGGTGGCCGGAAATCGGCTCGCGATTCCCGCCCCGGTCGTCTCCTCCTGCGGCGGTTAGGGGCGTGAGGGCGCGAAATTTGCCTCGCTGCTTTTGGCTAGTATTTTAATAACAGCATTGTGGTGTTTTTTGTTTTTTCTTTCTGATTTATTTTTCTTTTTGCTCGACTCCTAAGGATCCTAGCGTGATGTTAACATACATAGAGCGTTCCTCAAGAATTGGGCTAACAAATGCAAAAAAGTTTTATCAAAACCGACTGGCAGTTTCAGAGATTGGCGCGTTCAAACAAACAAACTCTTCAACTGTATTACCAGTATATAAACAGAAATATAGATACCGTAAAAAAAATAATTTGTATTATTAATTCCTCTTAATAACTAGCCTTTCAGATAAGCTTGTGAGTACAATCATTGACCACTAGTGTCCAATGAGAGCCTCTCTACTCAGTGCGAAAGCTCTTTGTAAACACGATTCGACATTACAACCTACTATAGGTACTTTAATATCAACTTCAGACAAAAAGAGCAGCTCACAGCCAGTTAGTAGATCAAAGGGTTAAGTGTACCAACTTTACACGGTTGGTAAGTAGGCCAGAGGTGCTCAAACCTGGCAGAAATTCTTTGCTAGCCATAACTTTTATATACGACGAATATTTACTTTGTAAAGTATTATATTATTTTAATTATTGTGAATGTGAGGACTATATGGGTTATTGTTTTTTTTTCTCTCAGTTAGTTCTAATGATGGTCTGGCAGTTTGAGTGCTTTATGCGGCCTACCCAAATTGTCCTTTCTTTGGTATTGTTTGTCGAATAGTTGAGTTCCTTAAGTTCTGAGTTGAGCTGCATACACACAAATATGTACGCTGACTGGACAGGTCCACTCAATCTGTGTGGTTCTTTCCTCAAAAGACCATTGCATACACCAATCTACATGGTCTTCACATGATCTGACCAAGATTATGTCTGGACTTTAGAAGCGACTGTGGCCTCTGAGTTTTTTCGGCTTTTCTTCTCAGAGTTGTCAGATAAGAAACCAGATCTAGTTTTTTTTTTGATTGGCGTGTAAAATTGTTTGTAAAAACCTAGATAGATAGAATACTCTTTATTATGAAAACCTACTTACAGAAATAGAATCATAATATAATTTATCATTTGACGTGCTATGACAATTAAGTTGAAGTTATTAAAACGCACGGGCTCACCTGTGCATTTTGGTAGTTGAATCCCTCTTCACAGAAGCTGATTTGTTCAAAAAAATACTAAAAATATAATGTGCTCTTTCTGCCATTTAGGCCCACTTGCACCACAAATCTCTAAATTTCATTTTTTTATGTTAAAATCGAATTAAAAACGCCGAGCCTTTTCATTCAATTGTTTGATATTGACAGAGACAGAAATATATTTTTAATGCTAAACATATTTAGTAATTATTTGTGCAATATGTGTGTGTATATAGGTGCAAGCGGAATTTAAAATAGATACAAAGAATTCTACTTATGTTTAATAAATATTGGTAATCAAAAAACCAGTGTCCTGCTAATTTAAAAAAAATACACTCGTTTGCAATATTTCAAAGCAAGCACGAAGCTTTTTTGACGTGACAACGTCTTATAAATTGGTTTGCCGGGTGACACTTCAAGAAACTGCGTTACGCTCCGCTCACGTTATGCGCTCACAATGAGAGCGAGTGAGAGGCACGCGTGCATGGTTAGCCCGCCTAAGAGCGAGAGAGACAGACATAAAAAGTGAAAGGCACGCGTCCCTTCCACTCGAGCACAGTTAGCCCGCCTAAGAGCGAGAGAGACAGAGCGAGAGAGAGAGAGTGAGAGAGATAGGCATACACACCGGTTCATGTGTATAAATAAATGTTTTAAATTGTTACTATTATTTCATCCTTCTTCCTACTATACGAATGAATATTCACATTAAAATTATTTTACCACTCAAAGTCGTTGTCACGTAAAACTTTCGCCCGTATACCGACTTTAAAGGCAACCAATTTTTTTTTACATAATTTCTAACTTTTTTATGTTCTAGCAACTAAGGTGCAATTACGGCCCCAAAAAAGGTTGAGGATGTCTGTCTAGGGCTCTTGAAGTTCTCAGGTGTCACTAAATGATTGGATATCGGAGTCTTTCGACAGGACCGTGTGTTAAAAGTCGGGGCTCACTTTATATCGAAACGAGAGTCGCTGGAACTTTCGAGGGATTTTGTGAAGTTTTCCAATACCTATCCTCCACAGGGTGAAATCTTTGTGTATTAGAAAAGTAGTTATACAGAGTTGCACACCACGAAATCTCTAGTAATTTAAAGTCTGAAAACTTGAGAAGTAGGTGTGTTTCTTTTGGATTCTTGGAGTTTGAAGATACGAAATTAACTTAGAAAGCCTGAGTTTGTGTACTAGCAAATCACTGGGAAACCTAGTTTTTATTAAAATATCGATAAAATTATAATAACGTTTGACAAGGTTGATTTGTGAAATTAACACGTTCAGTGCCGAGAGCCCTCCTGGATGGTTCACCTAGACGCACATGGGATTCCGGGAGCCCTCGCGGAAGGCTCATTTTAAATGTAGGTTTTTCTTAGCGAATACAGCATTACAAACCGTGAAAATAAAATCTGATGTATATTTTAACAAGGTTTATTTTTAGTATATTTATATATATTAATACATGCATTAGTTTTAAAATCCAAGCATTTTATATTTTTTCTATTTTTTTTTGCACGGTTACAAATATTTAGTAAATCTTAAAAGTTTGGAAACTACTAATAGCGACAAGACCCCCTGAAAACACTATTTTACTTCGTTTTACAGTGTTTTATAACACGGTTTTAAACTTAATGCCGTTGACCGTCCGCGATGGTTAACTTTAGCGCAAATGTAATGCTGGCATGGCGTATAAGTTCTATGAAAAGTGGGTGGAGTCGAAAGTGTTAACAGCAAATATTGAGTAGTGTCCGTATTAGTAAGATTGGAGATAAAGTCTATTTTTTTTTTTAAAGTGAACTGCTATTGATGACTGATGATGATGAAGAAGATAATTTTAACGATGGTTCTTATTATCTAATTTCTCATATTTCGACTAGCTTTAATTTTTTACTTTATTCAATTCTTTCTTTTCAAGAAAAATTCTGAACATTAATCTCTCTTTATTATTTTGTTGTGAAAACACACACAACTCGCGTGAGTAACGTGTCCCATCACTATTTGAGTTCATTAATTAATTATTATTAGAGCCGTTCCGCGGCTCAGACGTAAGATGAATCGTTATTTAATTATTTGTTGTTTAATATATCACACGATAGTGCTGTGATGTGTTGATAGACTATTGACTTGTTAGCCATACGGTTCATTTTATTAGCACTTAGTTAGGTATTTCTCCAGATATATGGGACTGAGACGAACTGCAGAACAGTTTCTTGCGCCACTTCTTCCCAGCTAAACCACTAAGAAGAGGTGAAGGGCGGGCGTTTTGGGGGACTGTCTAAATGTAATTTTGACTTTGACGTTCAAAAAGTGCTGATTCTCAGCCTAGTTTGAATAAATGACTTTTGATTTTGATCTTGAAGAGACACTTCGTACGCGCGGCACACTCTGGACAGTCAGCCCCGATACCATTTTGCAAACTGGCTAATATTTTGAGCACGGCATGAGCTTCCAACGGAATGGTTGCCGAGAAACGGTAGGTAGATGACCAACAGAAGATCGCGGAGTACACCTGGATGAGACTCGCATAGACCAGAGAAGCATGGCATAAAATGGAGGAGGCCTATACTTAACTATGGGTGGAACAGGGCTGCCAGTGATGATGATGATGAGGTATTCCTAGATAGAAGAATCATGAACTGCATAGAGCCGACTTCGATACTGATTCCATGAAATTCGCAACACTATCGTGTTATAGAGTTCGTTAATTAACAGTTATAGTTCCGAGACAGTGATTGTGTAATGAATGGTTATTTAATTATTATTGTGTTGTTACACACAATATGTACTGTGGTCTTTGTAGCGCATTTATTACCATGTTCATAGAGACATGTTGTCATTGATATAAATTCAGATGATGTGATTTTGAGATGTAAGGAAGATGGATGCGGCGACGACCTTATAAATAAATAAGGATTTATGCGCAGAATGCGCAGCAGGATAATGATATGATTTGCGAAAAAAACAACTTCATCAGTTTTCATGGGTTTTTAGTAACGGTGAAGTAAACTAAATCGTTTTGTCTGGAGGAATAACAATAGCATATTGTTTTCAGCAAAGATTATGTTTTTCACGCGTATCTGGGTATGTATGTACTGTATACATATATGTATACCCTCGAAGGATCGCAACGGCTAAATAGATTTAATCAATGACACATGTCTATCGATCCGTGCGATGGTTAGGCTTAGTTTTGTTTAAAAAAAACTAAATGCCTGATCTTAGTCGTCATTTGGTAATGTCTTGAAAGAAAAATAATTGTATCATGTGCATGACTGTATGGGGTCTACTGGCTTGAGGAGACAATTAAAAAAACATAACATACTAAAGGCTTTAAAAAAAATCTTTTAAAAAATAATAAGAAATCCCGACTAGAAACAAGCTCACTTTTGATTCAGTGTGATGCAGTTTGTGGCACTTATATTAGTTAAATCTCAGGCAATTTTCATCAACTCTGAAATTGAACTAAAATAAGGACCACCAATTGCATTTTTCACCATTTTTGTTTTTGTTGAAAGAATTTAGGCAATAAAACTTCTTATTCAAAATAACTTTTTATTGAAAGAACTTAGTATTGAAATAAAACATTTGATTATAAATATTCTTGTGACTTTTCAGTACATTCATAGTAATCTATTTTTGTTTTATTTTCTCCATAATATTCCAAAAACCCATGCGTCCTTTTTCATTTAGCGTAGGTACCTACTACTAAGCGTACTATTTTAGTACTCTCCTAACCGACCTACGTTTTAAGGCTCTTTCAAACAGGCGGGACACGCGACGCGACACAAAGACACCGCTCGTCGCGCGACGAGCGGTGTCTTTGTATCGCGTCGCGTGTCGCGCTGGTCTGTACAAGCCTTTATTCTAGAGCCCTTTTTTATAATTTTGCACAAATACCTATCGACAAAATATACTGGAATGGTCTCAAAGGACACAACAATCGCAATACCAATACAGCTGACTATTGACGCAACTTCACGCCAGTTCATACACAAATATTTACCTACGCTTCCAAGCGTCCTTGACAAGCGAGTCGCGATGCAGACAGCATCGTGTAACAATCGCACTCTTTTATTGTTGTAAAATGTCTGTTTCATCGAAACGTGTATATCGATTTTATGTGAGTTTAAAGCAAGCAAAGGATATTATGTATTCTATTGTAGTTACTTTTTCTTTGTGATTCCGAGCAAGTGTACGCCACGACTTTCCCTAAAGGGTATCGTAAAAAATGACTAAGGGATTGCATTTAGACTTTTAGAGGACTGAATTGCGTAAAAAATGCGGTGATTATTGCAATAACTCTTTAATATTTCACTGATCGTTTATAAGTCATTCAACTTCTGTCTAAAACCAAACGATCCCTATCCTTAAAAAATAAGATAACTCTCCTATCGTCTTAGAATTTTCCAGTGAAGTTCCGATGAAATACACCGGTATAACACCTCAAACTCAAACTCAAAGCATTTATGTCAATTAAACCAATCAAAGGCACTTTTGAATTGTCAAGGGGTCGATCAGTCAGAAAGATGAAGCTAGTTGCCCATGCCTAAGCGTAGTAGTTTCCTACGGAGAAAAACGGGCAAAAAAGCCACGGATATTCTTTTAAATCAAAATATTGTTACAATGTATTCATGTTGAAATTAACATGTGAGAACGATGTAGAAAGACGAGCACGTTACAAGTATTCGTAATATAAAGATTAAAAACCCTAAAAACAATTCAAACATTTAAATAAATTAAAATAAGCCATGGCAGCTAAGAGATGACCAGTCCCTCTCGGCGCCCGTTCACGAACATAACGCATGGATCAGCACCGTTCAGCTCAACCATTTTGAAGTGAGATAAATTATCCAACACACGCGCCACCATCAGCGAAACATTTGAGTGAGCATGACATACTCTCAGCCGCCAGGGCACATTCAAGTCAATGAAAGACGTACTCCATAAATGGTAGCTTTATAGTAGGTGCTTATCTACTACAACGGTATATATGGTCTATAGCGTCCCGGGAGATTTACAATAGGCGTTTACTTTGGTATATTACTTAGAATTTAGTTACCAATAACCCAAATACCTCTGGGATAACACGTCATTATAGGCACAAGTAGATATTTATAGTTAGTATGAATGATGGTATTAAAGGTGGTTAGAACAGGCCCCACCACTACGACAAGGGCCCCAGAGACGGCACATTACGTCAAAAGGTCACATCATGCACAAACAGGCACAATTTACCTCCCCACCCACGCAAGCATTATCATATTTACTTCAGTTTACGCTTATAGGATAGTAGGACAATGTTGCTAAAAATAGACCGTTTATGCCTGATGTTTTTACTGGTTAATTTTAACTCAGTGACATGACCTTGGGAATCGTAAAAGGTAAACCAAAGAAGCCCGTTTGTTTGTTAAGTCAGTCAGTCAGCAAGATGGACTTTTAGGGTGCGGTGTATTTTAACTTGAATTACATAACATCACGCCTTCAGACTCCGGGCTGCTACTGAAAAATTCCAGATGGAAAAACCCATTAACACTTTGTCTGACCCGGGAATCGAACCTAGGACCTCCTCAGCAGCAGCGCTTAAGACTACTAGACCAATGAGGCAGTCCAACTTGAATAATACAAATTATAGAAAAGGATAACAACCAACTTTAGTCGATTTGTCACATTAATTAATTATTTGAACATTAAAAAAATACATAGAAAATGCGTGATGCCACTTTCCCGCCAGAAACTGTTCTCCATCAGAGTCTCCAATGACGTTCTAATATTCAAATTCAAACAGGCAAAGGTCTCGAAACCAATCTGCCCAGCGTATAACCATTTTAGAGAGCTGATGTAAAGCCGTTTGTAAAGCTTGCGCCATTATCATAAGTACTTAATCAAATGTAACATTATTTATTACAAAATACTGCACTAACTTGAGAAACCATAACCTAACATAATCCTCACTTGCATAATTATGACGTTGACAGTTATGTCTTGCCTTAATTAAACATTTGTTAATTATAATTTAAACATCTTTTAAACATTTATAATGATATTAATGCAAACAGTCTTATAAGTTATAACTGGCAACAGAAAAGGCGATTCCGTTGGAAATAGACGACGACTGGCTGTACTTGGTTCCGAATAGCTTCCTGGATTTCTCAGATTTTAAATAATATTATTTCAACTGAAAAGCAGATCTTATTCCAACTTTCCATTTTTCATTATCGTTGGCTTTTCATACATACATAAAAGAACTCTTGCCTTCTTCCCATGGGGGTAGGCAGAAACGCCACCTACTACGATCCTAAGATACTCCTTCTGCCTCGCCTCCTCGTCTTGTTTTTTTTTGCCTCGTTTACGTTCATACATGTGGTCATCGTTGGTTTTGTCAGTAAGATTAAGATCATTTACCACCATCAATCATCATGAGTTGCCTTGAGTAACCTGTAAATCTTTAAACAGACTCCGGACTCAGGTTGGCTGAAGCAAGGACAATCTGTTCAGATGGAGATTCACAAACGATAGATTAGTGTATGCCCTAATGGGTAGTTTTTTGAGTTATCATTATAAGACCTACTGTATCACCAAAAATCACATAAAAACTTTGACTTTAGACAACTCCGCCTTGGAGTGTGAATGTGGTGCTGTTCCACAAACGATGGTACACTTAATGTCATGTCCTGCGTGTCCTGTCAGCTGCACGTTACAGGAACTGAAGGACGCTAGTGATGGCGCCAAACACGTGGCCGAATTTTGGGCCGAGTCTATTTAGATTGCCATCGACACGCTAAGAAGACCATCAATCATCATCATTATCTAGAACCAAGTGCACCCGCAACACTTATTGTTTGCCGATGATCACTACAGTCACAGATTACGACAGTAACTACTTTCCAATACAGTATCAAATTAAATTCGCTAGTGAAGTCCGCAGACGTAATGGATACCAATTTTTTTTTTGTTTTTTGCGTGTGTTGTGAAGTTTACACAAAAGAAAAACGAAATTTCCAAACTCATGTTCGAAGAAACTACATTGTCTGCGGTCGTTGACCCTAAAACAATCATCGAATCATTTTGTTATCAGTTTCATCATGTTTAGATATCGATACTCATTACGTTTGAGGAGTTTAGCTAGCTCATTATCGTAATTATTAACGTAACCCTGTTTAAGTTTAAGTTCGTTTATCTTGAGCAGTCTTCATACCTAATTGCCAAAAGGCTGTTCGCAGCTGTCATCGTTAACCGTCTATCAAAATCTATTGACATAATGACATACGACCCTTCCAATTTCTGTCAGAACATCACTAAAACTTGATCGCTTTGGCGTTCATAAGTTTTAAGATACCTGTATCGGTATTAAAACAGGTTCACAGTTTATAAAAATATTCCCAAAAAAGGTTCTAAAGAATCTTAATAAAGCCCCTAATTAGTAGTATTTAATTGCCATTCGTTATAGCTCAGACACGATAACTAGGAACATCCATATTAATGCTGATTCCATTCCTTATTGGGATAGTAAAGGTGCCGCCTCATTATGACCTAGATATTATAAAGTTGTACAAATTTTATAGCCAAAGATGTAACGCAATATTGGTTTTCATCAGATGAACTGTATTTTTCAATATTGATGGATGGAGCGGGAGAGGAAGGCCAAAGAAAAGATGGAAGGATTGTGTGAGGAATGATATGAAAGAGAAGGGAGTGAATGATAGTGTGACGGTTGACAGGGGAGAGAGGAAGAAGAAACCGTGTTGTGACGACCCCAATTAACGTGAGATAAGAGCACGAAGATAATGTTGAACTGTATTGTACAAATTGTTCAAACTGAAGTGATTTAATTGGCACATTTGAATGTTGGCTACCTATTGATACGTCAGTAATAAGGTGAAATTACATCGCCACTGGTGTTTATTTTCAACGATGTATTAGCAACAGAATCATACTTTTGCAGTGGACTACGTCCACCATAATTCTGAGCCATAAGAAGGGAGACAGAAGCGATGTAGGCAACTATCGTCTAATAAGTCTAATCTCAAATTTATATAAAGTTATTGCTAAAATTATTCTGAGTAGCATTACAAAAGTACTAGACGACAACCAACCCAGAGAACAGGCGGGCTTCAGAAGCAAGTACTCGGTAGTTGACCACGTCCATGTAGTGAAGCAAGTGTCTGAAAAGTACAAAGAATACGATCTACCACTTTATTGTTGCTTTTTTAGACTATTGCAAAGCCTTTGACTTCTTAAAACACAGCAGAATCCGGAACGCCTTGTAAAAGCAAGGAGTCGAAGAAAAATATCAGAATCTTAAAAAACATCACATGCAGTACTGCAACACTAAAATTACAAAAAAGAAGGAGAGAGAGCATTAACATAGAAAAGGGCGCACGACAAGGGGACCCTCTATCGCCAAGACTCTTCACAACAGTGCTGGAAAATGTTTTCAGACAGTTTGAGTGGACTGACCAACAAAGATCAAAAATCAATCTGCCTAGCCTTTTCCTTTTTTTGTGTTGGGGTCGGCTTTTAGTCTAACCGGATGCAGCTGAATATCAGTTTTTTACATGGAGCGACTGCTTATCTGACCTCCACAACCCAGTAACTGGGTAATAAGATACCGCTTGGTAAGACTGATTGTCAGACTTTTGGACTTCTGACGAACCGTAACGACTGACAGCCGGGACCAAAGGCTTAACGTGTTTTCCGAGGCACGGAGGAGTCTCGGTATGTTAAGATGGTCACCCATCCATGGACCAACCCCGGCAAGCGTAGCTTAACCTGATAGATCGACCCATGCGGCTGTTATTACTTAGCCACGAGCTCCTTTAAAAAATATACATAAAGGACAAACAAATAACTTGAAAGTGACAAACAAACTTTTTGTACTACAACTATCACTCTGAAAAAGCCTATTAACAAAACAAATAAATAAGGTAAATGACTTAAAACATCTTGAATTTACCTTCACAAGTTTGTCACTTTCCAACTTTTCAAATTCACGATAACTTTGAATGACCTTACAAAGGTGCCCCTTGCAATACAAAAATGCAGCAGAACGAAATTTTAAATTCGTTTAGAGCCAAACGTATTCAGTGATTGGTGTTGCAAGCGGGCGGACATGTTAACAAATCATAATTATAAATAAGTAGGTATGTCTAACAAGTCTTTCATTTCTACAATAACCCGTCGATGAGCAGTGTTTTCGCACACGCTCGCTAAACAATGCATTTATATTCATTGATTTACGTGACACGAGGATAAATAAGGAATACCAATAGGTACAGTCACGTTAAATAGTATACAAACGTTGATAGCCAAACATTTCAAAAAGTGAAGTTACGAAACGTCGAGTTTTCAAATGCAATAAATTGTACAATGGTGCAACATGGCGTCACGTCGATAGTTGCACTGTTGGCGAGAACCCTATTTATTACAAACTTGTTGAAAATATACTATTCTTGAGGTTATAAAAGAGGCACTTCCCTTGGTGTATTGATTGATTTTATTATATTTCGTCGTTAAGTTGAGGTTTCAATAAAAAAAATGAGCAATGGTAAAGTTAAAATTTCGACATTTTACTAACCAAATTTTTGGTTGAAAATTCGCCTTTTTTTCAATTTGTAACTCGTAGTAAATACAAAAAATAAAGATTTTGCTTAAAAATTTTTTTTATTGAACACATGAAAATATAGATTTTTATGTGATAATGTGTAATAAGCAGTTTTTTTTTGTGATTTTCATCGAAATCAAATCATTGTTGACGCAGAAAAAAACATTTTTTTTGCGTATTTCGCCATTTTGAGGTTATATTGGAAATTGGTAAACACAAAAGTTGTAGGTGTTTTGATTATCAACAACTTTTACATTTAACTTTTCCGATAGAAGGTGTATCTTAGCCGGAAATCGTAAAAATCATTTTTCACCCCTCAAAATGACTATTTACCTATTAGGTACCCTTTTTCCGGGCTTTTACAAAGTTCTCTTAATTTTTTTTTTCTCATTTAAAATTTTCCGGCCAACCACATACTGCTAAGAATTCCACTTCAATTCGGGTTTTTAAAATCGTTTAGGTCATGGGTTCGATTCCTAGGTTGGGCAAGTATTATTGGCTTTTTCCATAAGGAATTTCTTAGTAGCAGCCCGGGGGCTGGATTTAGAGCCAGTGTATAATCATCGAGACCGCTAGTGCAAAATGTCCGAGAAGCATACCTCCCGTCAGACTCAATGGAGTTCCTTTGAAAAGGGTTGACCATTTTACATACATGGGGCATGTTTTGATTGTCGACCTCAAAAATCACACAGACATGGAACGGGAGCGGAGGGAGTTGTCTGTTAGAGCTAACATGATCGCCCGCAGATTTGCGCGGTGCTCTAATGAGGTTAAGGCTACGCTCTTTAGAGCGTACTATACATCGCTTTACTCATGCAGTCTGTGGGCTCACTACTCTAATAGAAGTTACAGCGCCATCCGCGTCCTGCATAATAACGCGTTCAGGGCGGTGATGGGGTTACCCCGATGCTGCAGCGCCTCGGGTATGTTCGCAGAAGCGCGCATCGACTGCTTTCACGCGACCAAGCGCAAGCGCGCCGCGTCCTTGGCGCAGAGGGTACGGGTTAGCCCCAACGTCGTACTGGCGATGATTGCGGGAAGGCTGGACTGCCCCTTCATCCGGCATTGTTCCAGCAGACATGTTGCTGCACCAATGTCGGAGAGAGGATATTAATTTTATTTTTAATTAAACGACGTTATTAATTTATTTTGATTTGATTTAATTTGATGTACTTAATTTGATTTTAATTTTACTTTATTTGACATTATTTATTTGATTTTATTTGTTTTAGTTTAATTGTATTTGATCTTGTTTAATTTTATTTCGAAAATGTATATTAATTTATGTTTTGGTAATGGGTGTTATTTACCTGAAATAAATGAATTTTATTTATTTATTTGTTCCCGGTTGATGGCAATATTACATGGGACTTAAACATAACTGGCGAAATGTGGCTGTACTTATATAGATGCACCTCTGCCTAACCCTTCTGGCAATACAGGCGTGTGATATTATGTTATATTTATGAGTGAAATAACTTTTTAAATCGGTCCAAAGTTTTTGAAATTATTAATTACAAACAAAAATACAAATCTTTTCTGTTATCTAAATTAGTGTAGTGATACATTTTTACTGTCCAAATAAAACAAAAAAAAATACCTATAGCACAAAATAAAACATGTTTTTGTCGATATTATTTCACTATATTTAATCTCCACCGACGTACGAGTACGTGACTGTACCCACGAATACTACATAAACACGTAACATTTTTATTGCATTAGTAGGTAATTGAAACTCCAAAGAATCAAAAGATGGTGTTCCTTTTTGATTTATGACTGAAATAAAAACTTGGATTTTCCCGGAGAAGCCGTTTTATTGACTCTAATTTGTTGATAACATAAAAGCTGCTCAGCGAGAGAATTGACGAGGTTAGCTCGATTGGCACCGTGGCTAAGTGATTGGCTTTTACATTGCGGCCAGCAGGTTCCATTCCCGCATGTAACAAAAATATTTTTATAACTTCAATTAAATAGATTGGACCGACACATAGAGATTTCTTTTTCTAAGAATTAGTTAATAGAAAAACAAATAATATTTGGCCCTCGGTCATGTTTTTTTTCTAGGTACGATGATTCAGAACTTATTCATAGTAAAGAGAAAAATCTGCTCAACTAGGGTTTATTGAACACAAGGATTTTTGTACACTCTATTCCATCCAGGATAAGGCCCGTCGGCCCGTGTACGATGGGACTAACATTGAGGAAAATAACGTTATATTCTTGAATTATTTCGATTAAACAAAGCTTGGTTAAAACACGATAAATACCTACAAATTAATGTAAAGGTTCGTGCAGACTGGCGCGACGCGGCTCTAACAAAACAACTTCTAAGAAAACTTCACGGTAGAACAATAGATACCAGTGTCGCGTCGCGTCAGTCTGCACGAGGCTTTAATTGTCATTTGTTGATGACCTACTGCTCTTGTTGTTACCTATAAGATCGTATCAGGCACCACTAAGGCAGAAGACATCGTGCAGTACGTGCGCCAGAAGACGAGGTACACGCCGAGGATGCATTTACTGGAATCGCGCAGGAACGTCAACTTCAAGGCCTTCGTGGTGCGTGTACCGAATTGTTATCTGTCCCTCGTTGTGGAAAAAGACTTTTGGCCGCAAGACGTGGTTTTCCGTCGCTTCCACGGAAAAGTTCCACAGGACAGCACAAAGTCAAGCTAGTGCAAAGTGAAATGCTATTAACATAGTCTTAAGCCTAATCAACACATGTTTTTGATTATAAAAATGTGTATGTTTTGGTTAAGGTATTTTTATATGGGCATGTGTCGCCTGAAATAAATAGTTTTATTATTATAAAAGACTCGCTCATCATCATCTTCCTGCCCTTGTCTCATGTTACGTGGGGTCGGTGCAACACGTTTTCTTCTTCCTCTCTCCCCTGTCAACCATCACTCACTCCCTTCTCTTTCATATCATTCCTCACACAATCCATCCATCTTTTCTTTGGTCTTCCTCTCCCTCTCCATCCAATAGAAACGCTCTTACCATAAAAACAGCAACAACATTCGGTGACAAACCGGTCTGGTCATGTCATACTAATCGAAGAAACTAAAACCATGTTATGGTACCAATAATTAAGCACACTTCACTATCGCCATGATGCACCATATATATTATTATAATGACGTCATATATTTCCAGCTTGTTTCTGTTTAACTAGCTGTTGTCCTCGACTTTGGCCGCGTACAGGTCGAAAATTACTATATACCCAGATATAAAGTATCTTATGTCCAAACCCAGGTCATGATCTACCTGTGTGCCAAATGTCATTGAAATTCGTGCAGCCGTAAGGCGTGAAAATATATTAGACAAACAGACAGACTTAAGCTTTCACATTTATAATATTAGTATGGAAGTCATCATCATCCGCCAAGTCTTTTCCCAACTATGTTGGGGTCGGCTTCCAATCTAAACGGATTCAGCTGAATACCAGTGTTTTAAATAGAGCGACTGCCTATCTGACCTCCACAGCCCGCTAACTGGGTAACACGATATCCCTTGATAAGACTATTTGTCCGACTTTCGAGCATCTGACTACTATTAGACTAACATTAGGATGGAAGTATGGATGAATTTATGACAAACTACAAGCCTTCAACCACGCAAAATTCCATACCAACGACACCCCCGGGGATACATTAGCGATGCTCAATTCGTAACCACATAAATCGTCGCTCAAGTAGGCAGAATATCAAGTTCGTATCGCATCATTTTGCGTGTCACCTCCCTATCAGTAAAGGTTATCTGCTAAATGTCAAATAGGTACCTACATCAGTTTACTTTTAACAAGATTAGTAAGTAAGTCAACTGTTTGTGCAATTTATGGCTGTTGTTTGGAAGTTCTGAATGATTAACAATGTACTGAGTGTACGGTACACACACTGAGGTTTATTTGATTAAACTAATCTAAGATTCTAAGCTAAGTTCTATTCAAAATTATTATGAACTAAGTCAGTTTTTGCTAAACAATCTAGATCTAAAGTCTATACTAATATTATTGTAGATTTGTATTTTTGTTTGTAATGAATAAATTCAAAAACTACTGGATCGATTTTCAAAATCATCTCGAAGGCGTCTATTCTTTGCCTGTCGGTAGACTTGATCGTCCAAGTCTCTGCCCCATAGAGAAAGATGGAGAAGACAAGTATGCTGGCCAGGTGCTTCTTTGTCCGATTTGTGATATTTTTGTCTCTCCATATTTTGTTCAGTTGAGTCATCGCTGTTTTAGCCATGCCAATTTGTCTTCAAATTTCTATTTCGCAGCTACCCTTATTGGTGATTACAGAGTCAAGATACTGAAACTGGTTGACGGTTTCATAATCTGCTAAGAGGTGCCAACCTCTTAGCTGGATGCTTTCGAAGCGATCAATAACAAGGAGCTTGGTTTGCTTTTATTTATCGCGAGACCCATTCTTAGGCAGGTTACTTCCAACTTATTCAGTAACCCCGCCATTTCAGCTTCTGATGATGCAAAGAGAGTTGTATCATCTGCGTTCGGAAGTTTTGCTATTTTAACCCCACCCACCTTAACGCCACCTTCCTAATCTTCGTGCGTTTGGCGCGTGATGTTCTCTCCATATATGTTAAATAGGATGGGTGAGATCACGCATCCCTGTCTGACTCCCTTGTGAAAACTGAGATCACTTGATGTAACGTCACCTGTACTTACAGTGCCATATCCTGACTCGTAAAGGTTGGGAATCAGGATTATAAAATGGGCCGGAACTCCTGACTCGGCAAGCTTCTCCCGTAGCTTCTCCTAATTAACGCAGTCAAAAGCCTTCTGATAATCTACAAAGCATAAATTCGTCATCGCTAGTAGATACTACATAATATAAACAAACCGTCGACAAAAACAGAACTTACAGAACGTGGCATCTGTGGATACAATCTCAGTCAAGACTAAAAATTATTGGGTTCTTTCATCAGGAACTAATATAACTTATGTGTACACTTAGTAATAGCCCCAAGGCTGGATTTGTGTACGGTTGGTGATAATAGGCTCATACTCATTATATTGGACCTTATAATAAAAAATGGGACCCATAGGTATATAGTTGATGCCTGTTTACATCTACCAGAAAAACAACACTATGAGTACAGCACCTATGCCTACCCCGTCGGGCATTACATGCGTGATGTTACGTTACGTGATGTGAACACAGTTCTCAGAACGCTGCCTGTGAACACCTACTTATTTACGTTCGTTTATTTTTCGAGTTTACCTTGGTTTAATCCTACTGCACGTGTCGCACCGCCGACGATTAACGAGACGCGAGCAACGAGCAGCGAGTGCGCGACGGCGACGAGCGATTACTCACTAGTATGCGTATGTACCCAGCGCAGCGTGAGTCTCTCAGAACTATTATACTATACTGGAACTATTGCATTGCACCTACCTTGTAAGATATTGCTCTGCAGGGTAAACGGCTTTTCTTATACTGAAAAAAAGAAAAGAATGTTCGGACCCATAACCGCTTTCATGTAACTATATCCCTAGAGATATAACCATCTCACTGCGACATATACATTGACTACGCTGCTCACAGCGTGTTGGAGCAATCGATTTTTTTTACAGTAAATTGGTGGTACGGCAGCAGGATGTGGATGTAGAGCTGTGGCTCAAACTATGTCTCACCTCCTATTCTGCCCTCTGTGACCCAAAAAATGCAGCCATAGCGAAGCCTCCGCCAGCACCGACGATGCCCTGGAAGTGGCGAAGTTGGAGTTGCACATTTTACTACACTGACGTGCCATTGACACGACGAACAGAGATTTAGTGGAGTCCATGATAAAATTAATCATAGGTAACATAACATCAAGCATGTGTGTGTGTATATGGTGCAAGGTGCACCTTTTTTTTCGCTTCGCTCTTTACAGAGAGGTCGTGATCACGATGAACTGTGTCCAATCACAGGTGTAGTCGTTGTCCGCCTCACGATCTCCCTCCATCTGGTTCTGTTACATGACAGTCTGGTGCATTCATTAACAAGGCCTCCAACCGCGGATTTGATCGGTCCACCATTGGTGATCTCCCGATGCACCTAAAATTCGCTTATTAATGATTATATTCAAGTTCCATGTTATTGAATCGCATTTTTGGCTATCGTAACTTTACACAACAAAGTCAAAGATAATGTCGCTGACAAGTACAGGAACAGGAAGTCAATATTTCTGCGGTTTTAGGTATTGGTTATAAGATTACACAAATATTATTTGCGAAATAAATTAACGTTCATCAACCTCTCTGTTAAGGAAAACATAAAACCCACTCGTTTTAGAACTGATCCAACAGTTTAAACTTTAAACTGTTGCATTAGTTTTAAAACGAGTGGTGTTCTAAAACGCTTTAAACTTTAAAGCGACTGTATGTGGAGACAGTAACCACTAACCATTCGGAGAGTGAGACAGATTCTTTGCAAACATTTATAATCATCTTATAATTCTTATACAGGGTGACTGGTAATTAGTGACCGATACTTCAACACGTGACTTTACTCATCATTATGAACAACTTTTACCATAGGACCGAACCTGAAATCCCTACATTTATGTTCGCATAACTCGTCAAAATGTAGGGAACAACTGATTTTTTTTTCTTGTTTTCGGGTTTGGTCACGTACCGTAAAGTTAAGTGTTTAAGTATCGGTCACTAATTACCAGTCACCATATATACCTATAGATCGACGCAAAATGTATTTTCTTCGATACTTTCTATTAGTAATCATCTCATCTCGGTAGTCACCCCCTTCCACCCATATCATCTCACACGCAGTCCATCCATCAAATCTTTATCATAAAATAAATGTTAAAAATATCCTAATATTCTTATGACGTTTTAAATTATAATATTGGCAGTTGCGAACCGGAAATTATTAATGGCCAAAGAAGCAACTCGCAATATTTGCTCATGCAACCGGCTAATTAAACAACGTAACAACTGGTTTGTAAACGATCAGGTTAGATAGTGTTAACACGATTATAATTTATAAGTCATTTCCAAATATCTGTTGTTTAGCTCTAAACTGGGCTGGCCACATCTGTCGCATGTCGGAGCAGCGGTACGTAAAAATCACCACTCAGTGGATCCCAAATAGCAGGAAACGACTACGCGGCAGGCCCAGAAAGAGATGGCGGGATGAGCTAGACTCCTTTTTAAAGGATTAGCCCGCAATCGCAGTAGACCGGGAAAAGTGGAAAGAGGGAAGGGAGCCCTTGCCCTACAGTGGGACAACACACGCTTATAATACATATAATAATGTAGTAGTTTAGGAATACTTCTTTTGTAACAACATTATGAAAATCTAACAGACGGAGACTAAACCGAACCGTCCACCGCCAGCTAAACTAAGTTAGTTTAGTTTAACTCTCCAGTTTTTCGCACATGTATCAAAAACCGACGAGCTAAACTAAACCAACCTTAAACTAAGTTAGTTTAGCTGGTGGTGGACGGCTCGCTTTAATGTTACTATGAAGTAGGAATATTTTTGTTTGTCATTTGCCTCGCCATTGCCCAACCATGTTGATGTCAGTGTAACTGGATGCATCTAAATACAGTATTTTACATGGAGCGACTGCCTGTCTGAAAGCCAGACCCAGTAATTGGGTTGTGGACCCAATTACTGGGTAACACGACACCCCTTAGTAGATAATACTTGTTGTTGGACTTTTGGGCTTCTGACTACCCGTAACAACTGTCAAAGATGTATGAATGACAGCCGCGACCAACGGCTTAACGTGCTTTTCGAGGCATGGAGGGGTCTCGGTATAAATTAATTGTCACCCATCCACGGACCGACCTCTGCTAGCGTAACTTACCCTAATCGATCGACCCGTGCGGCTGATATTACTTAGCCACGAGCCTAAAAATTATGATTGTGATGATGATGATGATGTTTTTCTTTTCGTGTGGTTAAGTGACTAACCGTTTTAAAGCCGCCCACGAGCTCTGACTTGGCTTCACATGCCATCGAGAAATATTTCTCAGGCCGTTTTCCCTGGTTTCCACACGTTGTTTTCCATCACCGTTTTTGAAGCAAGTGAAAATAATTATTAACTAAGTGATATTAAAATATGATTATGCATTTTTTACTGTTTTATCATAAAAACCTATTTAGTAGGGTAATGAACGCGTTTTGCTTGACAATTATCTGTTATTGCAGATTAGATAACATGATAATCATTTCAAGATTTCTATAATTATACTCTGACTTTGCAATTTCTTTACGTTTAAGACTCCCGTAGACTTGTTGAACAATTTCCAAGAAATTGTTCTACTGGAGTCGCGTCGCGCCTGTCTGTGAGAGTCTTTAGACTAGATACTCATACAGATAACTGAAGAATCGATTACCTACTTGTAACGTTGTTTTCAATAAATTATACTTTAAAAACCAACTTTAAATCTCGGACTGTTACACCATCTCCAAATGAGTTCCGTTTAAATCTAGCAGATTATTTTACAAAAATTCTGTTCCAATTCCAATTTGGGATTTATCTGACAGACACCTATTCCCTAAATCACTAAGAATTTCCCTTACACACACCACGTAACACACCGCTGACACACTATTTTCCCTTACAAACCGTTTACACACTCAATCCTTCTCAGCCGCTTCTTGGCACCTGATCGGAAGGTGTGTAAGCTCATCAACAATCCCATGAATGGCCGTATTGTGGCAACGTGCGGAGATTGCGCGCGCAACTCGCTCCACAAGCAACTGGTTTCAACATAGAGCAACTTGTAGGTATGCAGACACGACAGTTGGCAAAACCCGCCAAATGCGAGTCAGACTTGCCCACGAAGAGTTCCGGACCGTATGGCATCATCGACGCGCAAACTGTAACCATGAATTCAACACAACATGATTCTAAAACCCGCGTGGTTTATCGTCGATTTTTTTTTTATTAAAATAACTGACGCAGTTTTCAACCATGAGGGTTCAGGATCATATACAAAATTTACTGTAACAGGTTGCGCGTCGATGTCCCTGCCACCTTCCATAAGTTAAATACATAGAAAGTAGGTATATAGGTAGCGTATATGTGTAACTTCACATTATAAATTATTTTAGGTATTTGTTATTGTTAACATCTTTTTCCCTTTTGCAATACTCATTATAGGTATACATGCGTTAGCTCAATGGGTTTATTAAGTAGGTTAGTAGGTATGTTGATTTATTGCAAGCAAAATTAAGAACAATTTATAAGTGACTAGCGGACGTCACGCAGTTTCACCCACGTAGTTCCCGTTCCCGTGGGAGTACGGGGATAAAATATAGCCTATGTTACTCGCTGATAATGTAGCTATCCATTGCTGAAAGAATTTTTCAAATCGGTCCAGTAGTTTTTAAGTTTAATCGTTACATACAAAAATACAAATCTTTCCTCTTTATAATATTAATATAAGTATAGAAGTATAGACTAGCAACCCGCCAAAACAGAGTTTTTTTAATTATTTGTAATATTAATGTATTATACACATTAACCTAATAAATCCTCTAAATTATTGTGAATAACGCATCAAAATCCGTTGCGTAGTTTAGTAAACAACGCGGTCACACAGACAGACATGAAAAGTGAGTTTTAATTTAGATTATATTAGTTTCTACTTTGAAGCCGTCTGAGAACTATGTCCCATCTGTTCTGTATACTATATTCTATGTCTTGAACCACACGTTACCCGCTGTAAGAGGCAGTAGGCACAAACCATCCAGCCAGCACAGACGTGTCACTCTCTCGCTCTCCACTCCCGCGAAGTTTACAAACTTTACAACAAAACTCTTTTACAAAAACAAAAAAAATATTTTTATATTTCGAAGATTAAGTGAAGAAGTGCCTTTATAGTGATAGTTTTGAAAGTGATGTGATACAAAATGAATGGAGTTATCGTCAATACTGATGTTTCTAAAGATGCTGGACTTATTGAAAGGTAAGTTTGTTAATTATAAAGTAATTATTAGTGCATTATAGAAGTGCAGTGCGTTATCAATACCTACTGTAATAATCTTAACGGTTTTTAAACATAAAACAATAAGTACACGTTTATCGAAATCGAAGTTTCTTTTAAGTAACGCAATGACAGGTTTCGCGGGTTAATGTTTAAGTAAGTATTTACTTTAAAAGGAATGAAATTTCTTTTGCAAGAACTTTTGTAAGAATTAATCACAAGTTAAACTGGATGTATGTTTATATGATATACTTAACTTTCAATCGAGAATTTAAATGTTTTTAAATTTCGCGAATGTGTTAGATAACAGGTCTAAATATCAATCAAAAGAAAACCTAAAACCACATCCATCGCTTCCATCAGGCGATCGAGGTCAAGAGTAAACCTATTTCAGAATAATATTTAAAAAAACTTAATTTTAGGAATTAAGTAAGATTGTTTTTTACGAATATTTTTTTGTAGATCCAAACCAATATTATTACGAAAACGATTTTTCACCTTGTCAAGATGTTTGAATATCTCTAACTTGCAGCTTTTAATACTTAAAGTTAGCTAGAAACAAAACTTGATAGTTTATAAATGAACAACACAGCAAATTTACATCTTTTTGATAAACATGAATATGTTGAATGACGCATAAAATATAAAAAAAAAAAAACTGGTATCAGACTTCACAGTCCAATATCTGTCTATCGCTAAGATTTAGCCAATAATTAACAAAGTTTTGAATTAACATCAGCTGCAGTAACATTAACCTCCACTTTATAAAATAAAAACTATTTGCTATCATAATATTCTTATGTTCCATAATATGAGCCTCAGTTAATAAAGTAAGTCGCCCAATTATAAATGCTAAAAACGCGAACTAATTACATGTAAGTTTCTGACCTAACTTCACCCACGCTCTAAAACAAGTTTCAAGCTTAATAAATTTAAAACTCGCGAAAATTATCCTCAATTTCAAATTGACAAGGTCACCATCATATTAAAAACCTTAAACGCGAAGTACCAAAATACTAGTTTGGTTAAAAAAAACCTTCCAAATAAAGCTTTAGAAAAACTGGTATAGGTGAGTTTATGTGACTTTTGACGGGCGCCGTCAGTTGAGACTGGTCATCTCTTATCTGCCAGGGCTTATTTTTAATCTTATATTTTCAATTGCTTTGATTATTTTTTGTACATTGTTCTCACATATAGAAGCAACAATAATAATGTACCCAGGATTTTGTAACATCTATATTTAAAAGAGTGGCCTTGGAGTTTCTTGCCCGTTCTTCTCCATAGAGATCTACGTTTTGGAATGGGAAACTAGCTTCAACTTTTTGACTACCTAACTAACCGATTCTTTGACAATTCAAAAGTGCCTGTAAATGGTTTAATTGAAATAAATGCTTTGAGTTTGAGTTTTGTTTCACCCATTGAAAAAAAAACAAGCTTAACGTGAAGTGATCGCTAGCAAAAACACATAGTTCATAGGAATTTGCTTGTAAAATTACCTGTCATGAAAAATGTGAAAAACGCACATCAGAGTTTGTTTAAAAATGTGTTTGTTTATGTATCTTTCCGGCTATGCACTTAGTTAGTCTACGATTTGAAATAGCAGAAACAGTTGACATGGGTGTATATACATATTTAGAAATTATTTCTTATTAATTATGTACATTTTTCTTTCATGAAAAACCCTTTGAATGACCTACCTGAATATGCTTAGTTTTTACATCTGTTTAAACGTGACTGTACAAATATGCTATCAAATATAGGATTACACTGGCCTGGATAATTTGTTAAAACAAACGCACTCTATTTAAAACACAGTACCTGGGCAACCGAGCTCTGCTTTGGCGAAAATAGAGAATACTCATTTAATAGTACAGGATAGTTCACACAAATTCCATGCTGCCATGATAGTAGGTACTAGTTACATACTTATTTCATGCTGCCATGTCATTATTTTAAGGTAGCCATTTTGTTCTAAACTTTGGGCGACCGAGCTTTGCGAAAATACGACGAAAACGAATTTTTCCAGATATGAGAACTAGCTATATCGATTTTTCACCCCCGTAAACCCCCTATACTGTAACTGTCATCGAAATCGTTGGAGCCGTTTTCGAGAACGTGATTACAAATATATATACAAATATTGCTCATTTAATAGTATAGGATGTACTGTCAGGGAAATTAATTGACACCCTATGACAATGGAATTGTCAAAAAATGACAGTTTTTATTTAAATATTGGTAGAAAATTTGCTTATAATTAATTTTCCCGAAGTGTCCTTGAAAACGTACAGAATATTTATAAGTTCTTACAGAATATCCACTACAGAATGCAGCTCGTAAAGCTTTACCCACAACGCAATCCGGAGTTTCCCTTCAGAGGAGTTTCCTCATTACTCCAACTTGAACTTACTTTGTTTTAATATTTAAAATGGCGCTCCGTTACGACGTTGCTCGAGTTAGCTAAGAATTTATGTCAATCTGCATTTGTTTGGCTTTAAAAAAATACAAATAACTTTTAAAACAATGTTGTGGTTTAACTCTTTAGGAAACCATCCTAGATTATTATATTACTCAGTGCAGGCAAGATTGAAGAGGTCTAAAGTTGAATATTGCAAGGTTACTTGACCATTCTGTTAGAGAATCAGCAACGGCAGCAAAGTTTTATCATATTTTTCCAACCACATTTCAATTTCTTGTTAAACTCGTATTGAATATATTACTTGATCAACTTGTATAAATACCTAAATATATAAAGTTATCTACATAAGCAGTACATAAGTCATGTTAATGAGACATCGGGTGTTTGCGTGAGCAATCGGCAAATCTCGCGTAATTTTGCATTACATCAACAATATTGTTTATGTCAATACATAGCTCATTACGTAAAGGTATGTTTCAAGTAATTAACTAGAATACTAATTGCATTAGCTAAAATACTAATTTTGACGTTCGAAAAGTGCTGATTCTCAGCCTAGTTTGAACAGAAGACTTTTGAATTTTTTGAATTTTGAATTTTTGCATTTTTTTCTTGCTACAATATTGTATCCATATTATGTCTATGTATACTAAAGGGTTCTTTTAAACAATAATCAGTATTTCAACCTTTATCATAAAGAGAAAACTGACTGAATGTGTTTACCGAGCAGGCAAGATTGAATACCTACATGTCTTTATAACTGTCTGGCGGTTTTGGGTATTTTGTTTATGGACTACGCAAATGTCCTGCAGATCTGGTAGTGGCGTTTGACGTGTCGTTGAGCTCCCTAAATAGAGTTGAGCTACACGATGACTGATGCATGCATGCTATCTGTTGGGACAGGTCAACTCAATCTGCAATGGCTCTTTCTTCAAAAGACCCTTCCAGACATGACCCTGCATTGTTAGACTCACATAAAATCCTAACAATATAATGTTTTGACTTTAAAAGAGACCTCTAAGTTTGTTTCAGCATTTCTTCTCAGAGATCAGTCAGCTAGGAAATGCCGGCGCCGTCTAGTTTTAAAATATTGACTTTAATTTCATACATATAGGTATATATCTACGAATTACAGATATAAATGTAGAGACAACACTAACTCAGGAATAACTTTATTTGGAAAGACATTGCATTCCCTATTAACTTCTAAACTAAGCTAAATAATGTGTAGTCTATGTATAAAATGGATTCACTCACGACAAAGTGCAACAAGTGAGGTTCGAACTCATGACTTCTTGCTCGTCTCTTTAGCCATTGGACTGTTGCCAAATGATAAATAGGTACACCAACCTACAATGGGCCACCAACCTGCACTGGGCCCACGTGGTGGATTGCGCCCTCCTCCCCTCACAGAGAGGAAGGCTGTATCCCAGCAGTGGGAATATATTAGGCTGATTAGTGATTATGCTATGCTAAATAGTTTCTATGAGACTGAATATGGAGGTCACAATATACCTGCCAACCACCTTAGGGAATACAGGTGTTATGTAAAAACAAAATCAAATCAAAAAGTTTAATTATAATCAGCCGACAATTTCCTATGGGATTTTGTAAAGGTGAGGCCTTTTACTGTACTACGTTGTTTGTTATACAGGGTGACCTTGAATTGGCTGGCAATTTTTTAGAGGATAAAAGTACTCACAAATTCTAACATCTTTTACTATGAGACCAGTGCTGAAATAGCGAAAAAAAAGCGTCGATCTGATTCTGTTTTATAAAATTTTATGAGGCCATTGCATTTTTGTATGAAACAGCAGATTTGATTGTAGATACTTCAGAGTTGATCATGTAGTAAAAGTTGTTCATATTTTTATGAGTTCTTTTAACCCTGAAATATGGCGAATAAATTCAAAGTCAGATTATTTCGTCTACGTGGAATTTAGAGAACAAAAAAAATTATTATGGATTAGGTAGTAAGTACTTCTTGTATTTCATATACTCCACGGTAAAAACGGACGGTAAAACGGTTTCTTGTCTCGATGGTAAAAAACTAAATGCATGTAGTTTGTTAATTAAATTATGAACTAGTGTAAATAGTTAGTAGTTATAGGATAGGTTAAACCAGGATACACAGCTGTTAAACAAGATCGTATTAATAAAGAATTTTAATTAAATTGACCTTTAACTAAATGTTTTTTTGAAACCCAGTCAATATACATATACTTACATTAGGTATACTTAATATGCATAAGTAATCCTACGATATTTTTGACACATTAATATCATATTCATAAAAAAAACGAAAAAATTAATTTGAATTAGTTAACCTTTACGTCAAATACAACGTGAAACCCCGTCATTAAATAAATAAGCTATTAGGAAATATATTTATTATTATTATTATTTTTGCTAACGTTGATTATACAAATGAAAGTAAACCAGCTAGTACATAATTATATTATTCATAAATTAATCCGTATTGTTTTAAAAAAATACAATAGACGTTGATATTATTTAGTAACTTGTTCCGCTTAGCTATTTCTAAAGAGCCATAAAAAACTCCTGAAAGAAATCGACACGTGTTTCACCTCTCAATGAGGCATCCTCAGGATGACGATGGACTTGTTGCGAACTCGAATACGGCGTGTTGCCACACCAAGCGCTGAGTGCAGACTGAGCCTTAGAGGTGAAACACGTGTCGATTTCTTTCAGGAGTTTTTTATGGCTCTTTAGAAATAGCTAAGCGGAACAAGTTACTAAATATATCCACTTCTATTGTATTTTATAATGGATTTCTGCAAGGTCACGCCTGAATCAATTAATTACCGTATTGTTTTGTTTTAGAAGTTTTCATGTAAACCCCAAAAATTTAAACCAAAATTATAAAGAGGAAAAATTGTTTGTAACAGGTTATTTTTGGAGTTACTGATATTGAAATAAGATTGGACATTTAAACAAACCTTTTTACAGTCCGTTCAAACGTTTTGACTTCTTTTGCGTTGGTGGCATGACAAATGGCAGCTGCAGTAAACAGTTGGTATTGTAACCACTTTTTTGCTTTTAATGCCATCCTTATGCCCACGGCATAGAAGACAGAATCGGTTGAAAGGACTGTAAAAAAGGTTTGTTTAAATATTTAATCTTATTTCAAATGGAGTATAGAGTTTGTTTGATAAGTTCTCAACTTCAAATTCTCAATTCAGAAACCGGGCGTTAATTTACAATAAAGGTACCTAACGGTTTTTGTGTTACTCTTTTTACGTTATAATAAGTGATATACAACACATAACATCACGCCTTGTTTCCCCGAAGGGTTGGGCAGAGGTGTCCATGTAGCAGGTACACCCACAATTCGCCAGTTATGTTTTAAGTCCGGGCGAGCCTATTGCTATCAACCGGGCACAAATCCAGACTCCGAGCTGCTACTGAGAAATTTCAGATAGAAAAACCCAATAACACTGCCCGACCCGGGAATCGAACCCTGGACCTCATGCTCAGCAGTAGCGCTTGCGACCACTAGACCAACGAGGCAACACTAGACCAACGAGGCAACACTAGACCAACGAGGCAACAAAATAACGTCTAAGGGGCCTCTGCGAGTTGGCTTCGGCCCCTCGTAAGCCTTCCAAAGGTCCGGGACCCCTGGGTCCCGAGAAATGTGAAAAACAAAATAATAATCTACATTAAATCACCACAAAACTACACCAGTAATCAAATCTGACGCAACGTTTTTTATGAAGTAATTTTCAAGAGTTCAAAGATCTTGAATTATTTTCAAGAGCTCTGCGTTACAAATTACTGTTATTACATTATTATGATTAGCCGTGTAAAAACTTCGCTCAAAGACTAGTACGGTAATTGGGACTTTTTGCCCAAGCTGATTGGTCGATTGTATGTACAGATTTTTTTATATATAATTTTAATTGTCGGTCACTTACCGACCGTTATTGTTTAGAACTGAGGCTCGTCCAATATTGTTCAGTAAATATTTTCTGTATTTTTCTATATGCGGTCACTAATATAGCTTTAATATAATTTCTAATAAAAAATGGAAATAAATAATATAATAATATTAACATTCTAAGAATTTAAAGCATAGGTTCTCAAAGTGGGACATAACGCCCCCTCGTGGACGTTTGCGACTTTCAGTAGAAGACCCAAAGAAAATCAAATCAGGGGGCGTTGAGATGACACAGACCCAAAGAAAACTTTTTAATATTGGTAAATTTTTGTTATTGTATGTATCGTAATCATTTTTATCACGTGTGCAAAAATTCACATATTTCGGTAGTTCAGGAAATGGATGAAAATTTAACTGAAAGATTCCATTACATTAAATTAGATGATATGATTTTTAAATTTGAATTTAAAATATTAAAAACTTCCGATTTCACGTGAAATATCTCATATTCATTTATACAGCGTGGCGCTTTAATGGTGACATTAATTAACGTATACGGACTAGCGTTTTCTTTTAATGGAGATATTTTAATTTCATTAAACGTTATTTTAAATTGATTTAGTTTAAATTTTCTAAAATAGCATCTTGGTGCAACCTGTACTTAACAATTGTAGCGTAGAGGTAATTTACCGGGGTCACGGATAACATCGCATCAATGAAAATAAAACAAATAACGTGCAAAGAGAAGGCGAATTGAAGGAAAGAAAGAGTCCTATGTCGGCGAGCGATTGAAAATATAAATTTTTCAACCAACGGACTATTTTTTCTTATTATATTTTTATGATTACTGGCCACTAGCCCTACCCGTGTGTTAAATTAATGTAGCCATTGTAGCAGCACGTTGTATAAGTGAAGTTAATAAAAGCCTGTTAATAAAAAATACCAGTAAAAATAATGGTATATTGTTCAACGATTTCTGATAGCATTCTCATCGTCATATTTAGTTGAATATGGATTTGTTGCTGTAGCAACGTTGGTAACTAAAAAGATAAATCGGCTACATGTGAACGCGGTGACTTATGGTTGTTTTTAAATTCTAAAATGCATAAAAAATACAACCTTCTCATTAGATAAGTTATAAATTCAAAGTCTTTGAATGTTAATAAATATAATTCTTAATAATTTTATTGTTCTCATTGAAACATTATTCTTTAAACTCAGAAATAGGATAGGATCATATCCTATCTTACGACTATATTATAATATTTTACATTTAAATATAACCGTGGCAATAGCTGTTTCAGATTCGCGACAGATGGTAAGTAAAAAAATATCATCAAAGTGGGCTTAGTGCGCAAATGCATGTAGTTTGTTAATTAAATTATTACCTAGTGTAAAGAGTTAGTTGTAATAATATAGGAGAAGTTAAACCAGGATACACAGCAGTTAAACAAGATCGTAAAAATAAAGAATTTTAATTAAATTGACCTTTAACTAAATGTTTTTTGAAACCCATTTAATAAACACATTAGTAATCCTACGTTATTTTTGACACATTAATATCATATTCATTCGGCGGTGGGCAAAATAAGGTGAACCTATGACTTAAAGGGTGAATTGAAATGGAACTTCAGGGCAAAAGCCACTCACCTCCTTCTGCGAAGCGGTAATGCTTGCGAAGGAAGAGGCGGAACGCGTGAGGGAGAAACAAACTTCGCGCCCTCACGCCCCTAATCGCAGCAGGAGGAGACGCCCTGGGCATCGGGAATCGCAGGTCAGTTTCCGGCCACCGTAGGCGCGGGCTTGCGGACGGTGAGCAATGGGTATCTCGCCGTCTGATAAGGAACAGGCCCGGGTCGACGGCGCGTTGTGTTCCACGCGCGCCTCAAAGAGATGTCAGCAGAATTGACGGGGTCCGCTAGAGTCGATGCCTGCCGGGGTTGCGAAGAAAACCGAAAGGGAGATGCCTGCTCCGCCCAGAGTGGGAGAAGTTATTTGATAATTTAACAAACAAAAAAAAAGGGCAAAAGCCACAGAGTTCTGTACCACCAAAACTTTTATGGTTATCTTTCTTTTATTATTTACGATGATATAGCCTATAGTAACACGTATTCTGAGAAATTTTCAGCTGTCTACCTATTACCATTAAATCATAAGACCTGTGACTGACCCGTAACAATTGCATCCTTTGTGTATGGAACTCTAAAAATTATCATCCAAAACAGAATATCTTTTTTCAATCTAATGGACTCGAAAGTTTTATAAAATCTCAACATATAAAGACAATAAGAAAACACGTGCAGAAGACAATACAACTTTCACCAACAAGTTTTCAATCCAGACCTTTTTCAACGTTCTTGTAGTGTTCAACAGTCTTAAACTGTCTCAACGCTTTACGACACTAACATTTGAAAGTTTCAGTATTTTCAGAACATATTGAATGAACACGAGTTTAAGCTGTTATAAATAAATAAATAAATAAATAATAAATAACAATGATACTCTTGAAAGTAACAATAACAGGAAAATTATAATTAATCATTGAGGTATGATTCGTTTTGATGACTACCTCGTTGGTGTAGTGGTAAGTGCAACTGGCAAGCTTGGAGTACTGGGTTCGATCACCCAGTTGGTCAGTGTCTGTGTCCGGTTAAAATGAGCTATCTCAAGACACTTAAACGTAGGTAATTAATAACTTATTAATTATAAAAGTGCCTAAAGGAGAACTTAATAACCAGTAGGTTTTAATGAGAGCAATTTACTGCATTTTGAGAAGCTATTCTGCTCATCATGCCGAAGATCCTCATCAGATCTTCAACAATTTTTTTTTGAGACTAACATATAGGTACTGCCTTTCAAATAAAAAAAGAACCATCGAAATCGGATCTCATGAGGCGGAGATATCCAGTAGCCCCCTTTTTTGCTCCATTTTGGAGGAAGTAGCCCTCCAATCAAAAATCCCCGACATCTAAAAAATACAAAAAAAATTGTCAAACCTGTACACCAAATTTCACCTAAATCGGTTGTAAAATACGACCTGTAGACGAGTACGTACAAACTGACACACGAAAGCAAGTTTAGCCAGACTTGATCCAGAGACGCTTCGCTCGCTCGGTCAATAAATTCAAAATTATACATACACACTTATTTGCATTTTAACTGCTATGGAAATAAATTATTATTTAAACATAAATAAGATTAATAAAATATCCCCAGTTTTGTCTTTTAAATAACTTTAAGATCAGTAAACAATGTCACATTTTAATTACACAACAATATTAAAACTTTATTTATAAACAAATTACTTTGTAGGTAGCTAACACATACGTTAATGGAGTAACTCAATAATGAATATCAAATAAGGCAATTAAGAAAATAACTAACGTGTGACGCTTATTTTAGTTTAATTGCACAATTTGACGTACAAAACCAGTGCAGTGTTTACATTCTAAACAAGTTCAGTTGTAGGAAATTTGAACTAATATAATAAATTAATAATAATATCAATAGGTGCACATCCGCCCAACCCTTCGGGGAAACACCTCGAACATCCTTTTTAGCGCCGTGCTTTCCTAGATACATCCGAGATCTATATTATGACAAAGACTTTGGGTTAATGTTGAGTATGTGTTTAGTGGGTAAGCCTGTATAAATAAATAAATAAACAAGGCGTGATGTTACATCATAAATAATCAATCGTGTTTACCCAGTATCTCACCTGATGGTAAGCGACGATGCGGTGGACGATGGTGCACGCTTGCCGAGAAGTAACCTATTCCTTCTAGATTTGAAGACCGCCAGGTTATAGGGTCAAATTAAAATAGCTAGCAAAACTTCATGAGACAAACATGATTAAAAAAAAGAACGATTTTTACCTCAAATTCATTTACTTTGACCCTGTACATCGCTCCTTTAAAATGAAGCAAGCATGAGAAATCCATTGATATAAACAAAACATTGATTCTGTAAACTTCCTCCGGACATTGACCCCTGCAGCCCTGAATTCAATAAGGTACGATTCCATTACCACATCAACGTTTAATATAGATCAGGAAATACATAAAAATAAACATTAAGTAAATTGATATATAAATACAAATGCAATTTAAAACAACAATAATCACGTTATATTTCAATTAACTTAATGATTTTGAAGTTTACGGATTTTTTATTAAATTCACAGAAATGGTGATAATAGCACTTAATAGGAAGAGCTCTCTGCGAAGGAGCTCGTTCGTGAAAGTACTACAATACAACCATGCCTACATATTTATATTACCAAGCAGCGTTCCTGTATTTCAATTTGAAGGGTGTGGGTGCCAGTGTAATTCTAATTGCACCGGTACCCAATCCAAAATGTGTCGTGTGCACAGGCACATGACACATTTCTTGCTGGCACAGGAGCGTGGGGGTTGGCACAAACACGGAGAGGCCTATGCAGTGCAAGCAGTATAGTGATGTCGGGTTGTGCATGATGTCAATGACGACACATTTCAGCTTTGTCTCCGGGAAGGCAATGTATCTGCAATTTCTCTGGTTTTGCACATTTCCATTAGCTGCGGTGACCACTTACCATCTGATTGTTTGCCAACTACTTGCTCAGACAGAAAGAAAATAAAGAAATAAAATACGTTTATTTGCAGTAAACATGATGCAAAGAAAGAACACAAACACGAAAAAGAACAAATTGGGGGAAAATATTCGTAACATCTACTAGCCACACCGCTGGTTTTCAGCGAGAGCGTGATGACGTCAACGGGTGCAGCAGACAATGGAATAGAAATAAATAAATACTTAAGTCTAAATGTTTATATATAGTTTAAAATTGTATTTTTATAAATTTATTTTTTGTTTAATGTGTAATTTGTACCTATTGAAATTTCATTAGCTGCGCAATGCCAGCTTATGTGGCAAGAGACAGACGTGCGTAACGTAATAATTTTTGTGCCACTTTGCGTTAGCACTTGCGGTGGCACAAATATTTTAAAAGTATTGGAAAAAATTGCTGAAGATTACCAAAGATTGAGAAATAACTAATAAGCTTTCTAACTTAATTTATTTTACTGGTCACACTATTAAAATTCCACTTAACAAAACTAAAAATATAATATCCTAACCTAACTAAAACTATTAGCAAACTAAAATATCGCGTCGAAAAATTCCTCCGCATCACCGTCGACTGGTAATGTAGGTACCCAAGAGACTGGCGGCATTACGACGTTGTATGGCAATGCTCTGGCCAAGGTAAAAGCCAGCCCTTGGGTCACGGGAAGTGTCAACCAGTCGTATGACATCTAACTAATAAGTTAGATGTCATATTAGACTGATGGTCATCTGATTTTTCTTTTTAACCGACTACCCTAGAAGGAGGGTAATGTTTTTCGAGAGTATGTTTGTATGTATGTACGAGTACGTTTATTTTTTTGGCACGCTCTGTAGCCTAAACGGCTTGATGGATTTTAACATGTGAGGTGTCGTTAGATTCGTCTTAATTGTGGAAGTGTCATAGGCTATATAATATTTATATATTGCAACAAAATTTACACCATCATTTCAGGTTATTGGTTTGTCCCGCCTGCAGAACCAAAATTCTATAGATTATAATGCTTGTGTTTCTCTTTTCAGTTATGTGTTTTTGTAGTCGGGTTTTTGTTTTAAGAAAATATTGACCCTCACTAGAATTAATGTTGTATCGTAGATGTTTTAGAACAATAATATACGGTGTAAGGGACATCAACTCACAAACTACTACTACTCTTGAGAAACATTCTCAACCGAACCTAACATGTCCAGTACGTCTGACGTCAGCGCAATCAGGACCACACTGCTGCCAAACTGAGCGTCTAACAGATTCCTTATAAGTGTCGTAGTCTCTTAGAAACAATCTGACTTAGACACTTAACTAAGTGTTAACTACTATCTTTATTATAATTACTACCTAATCTTAGTTCTTGTTTTTATTTGTGCATTGTTTTATTATGTTTTGTGAATTAAAAAAAATCATGGAGCGTTCTTGTGCTCGCTATTAATAGTTAACGTTTATTTTGTCGTAAGTAATTTTATAAGAGATTATAAAGCCTGCTTTTGAATCCTATGATATTTGAAGTAGTCCAATATTAAGAAATGTAATCACCAATCAGTGTGTCAAACGTGGCGTTTATTGCAAGAAGTTACTATGATATGGCCAGATGCAAGAAGTTTTATAGGGTTTACATTAATGAAGCAGCCCGCTCCTATTCAGTATTAGATTCATGGTTTATTACGTTATTTTCTAGCTTCATCACACATTGACCTTCCATATATCCATCACACATAAGATGATGACGTATTCTTTAGCATAATTTTCTAAACTATGAATTTCAGTCAAGCAAGATAATCTACTTACTCAACACATTAAAATACATCAGTACAACAATATCCTGTTTCTTACGACCTATTTTAAAGCCAAACGCTGTAACAACCCGACCGAATTGAAACATACATACTTCTCTACCACTTTCAACAATATGGGAGTTTTACGAAAATCGGTCGTCTAATATCAGCCGATAACCTATCGATAAACCTATGACATATGGAATGATGACGTCGGGATGTTATTTTTGTAATGACAATGCGTCTATCTATATCTTTCAATACCTACATTTATTATAAACTAGCTTTTGCCCGCGGCTTCGCCCGATTGAATGTCGGAAAATATTCCACGGGATCTTACTAGCGGGATTAGAAATACCTGATGAAGTGTGCCAAATTTCATCAAATACGTTCAACCGTTTTTGCGCCAATCCGGAACATACATCCAGACAAACAGGCAAACGGACAAAAAATCTAAAAACTAGATATGTTTTCGGAATCAGACTCGTTCAACACCTCGTAGCAATTACTTTTTTAAACGACTTCCAAAAAGGAGGAGGTTATAAGTTCGTAGCGTGTTTATTTTTTTTATTTTTTATATGTATTTCCACCGATTTCTCCGTCATATGTAGACCAATTTTGAAAATTCTTTTTTGTTTGAAAGGGTACGCTCCCAAATTGGTCCCATATAAATTTTATTAACTTTGCTTGGGCAGTTTTTGAGTTAGCTACAAAATACCTATTTTTTTCCCACATAGTATGTAGATGATATAAGTTCCTGTCACTGGTAGCAGGTAGTGGTATTCGAATGTGTGTGGGGTAGGTACCACAACTAAAAAGTGAGAAATAAAAAGTTTTTTTTTCAAAAATATTAAATTGTACATTGAATATTTTTGAAAAAGTAATTGCTGCGAGGTTTGAACTTCGTGACTAATTTGTTTATGTAAGTATAAAGTAAATAAGATTAAAGTCGCTTTTCGTGTCGGTCTGTAACCGCGTTGCTCTTCTAAACCACGCAACGGATTTTGATGCGGTTTTCATCAGCATTTAGAAAATTTATTCTGAAGGATTTATGTTTATAATACATTAAACTCACATATAATAAATAAATCTTGATGTTTTGTCAAATCGTAAGTAAAAACCGTGCGAAGCGAAGGCGATGTACTAGTAATTCTATAATATAAATGAGATTGTGTGAAATTATCAATTAACTTCTCGTGTCAGACTCTTACTGGCTAAAACTCGCCCATGTTCCTTCAGTTGCCTGTGTGTTGCCAGGGGCCACGGTAACTCTTTTCGGACCTTCCCGCGACCCCGGCAGGCATCGGCCCTAGCGGACCCCGTCAGTTGTGCTGACATCTCTATGTGGAACACAACGCGACATCGATCCGGGCCTAGTCCTTATCGGACGGCGAGCTACCCATTGCTCACCGCCCGCAAGCCCGCGCCTACGGTGGCTTTGAATTGGCCTGGGATTCCCGACGCCCAGGGCGTCTCCTGCAGCGGCTAGGAGCGTGAGGGCGCGAAACTTTCCTTTCCCGCGTTCCGCCTCCGCCTTCGCGAGCATTACTGCTTCGCAGAAGGAGGTGACGGCTTCCCATGCCCTCTCGCTCCGTACCATGGTCTGAACCAGGGCCGGACGCGAAACATCATCACCGCCGAACGCTTCCACGAGGACACGGCGATGCTCCGCCCAAGCCGGGCAGACCTCCACCGTATGCTCCACCGTGTCCTCCGGGCGATTCACACAATGGTGACACCCGGGCGTTTCCTCCCGCCTTATCAGGAACAGGAACTTCCCGAAACAACCGTGTCCGGTCAGGACCTGCGTCAGGCGGAGGGTGAGGACGCCGTGACGCCTCTCTAGCCACTCCTCAAAGAGGGGACTTATCGCCGCAATTGTGGCGTGCCCAACCTTTGTGTACGACTACATAGTGATCGGCGTTAGAATAGGTTATAGCTTGGTGTAAACAATAGGTAAATCTGTACAAGAATCTATTGGTGCGTGGCCAAAATCGGAACCAAAGCCGCCATTTTGTTTTTTTTTTTATATTTCTCAAGACAATTTCGACAAATGTGTGCCAACAGAGCGTCATTCAAGTGCCAAAAGACTTGTAACATAATAATAATAAATAGGGTTCAACGGGCCTGCTCTCTAAGTCCGTCACTGAAAATACGGGTCCGTCCGAAAGTACTTTGGAACGAACACTGCACCGTCCGATTATTAAAATTTTACAGACGGGTGAAAACACATCTGTCAAATCGTGGTGTCATTCATTCTTAGGTTGGGCCCCAAACAAATCTCATGTCCCTAGTTGATACGGAGGTGGAATCGCCCGTAACTTCGGCCAAAACTACGGAATTCGTACTTATCGAGAAACCTCCAGGTGTCTGTCGGTATGAAAATTGAATGTAACCGAGTTGTCAGTACTGTGTAGCAGCTGCTGTACCTTTCAATATAAATACGAACACAAGTAGCTACGTTACAGCCTGAAGCTTCAGGCACAATAAGGCATGTTAATTGGCATCGCTTCAGTGGCTCGGACAACGTTTATTACTAAAAGGTAGGCAGCGGAGTAGGTACTGTGTTCTTTGACATTGACATATAATTAAATTATATGAAAATATACCAAAGTTATACATAAACGTTGGTATAATTTAATCACAACCCGCGGATGAGTTATTTTACACTATATAGTTATGGCACCTAACTACCCCACACCAATTCGTATACTACTACTTGCTATGTAAACAACAGTAACAGGAAGTTTTATAACATCATCAACGTACACCAAGTAGATTAAATACGTATTAGGTATTGAAAATAACTGAAAAAAGACCTAAGCAAAATTAATAAAGGTATTAAGACGGGACCACCGCGTGAGCTTCCTCTAGCCAAATGAAAAAAAAGAATCACGTAAATCGGCCCAGTAATCATAGAGAATTCGGTGAACATAATATACATACAAACGAACATAGAACCTCATCCGTTTTGGAACACACACATAACATAACATCACGCCTTGTTTCCCCGAAGTTGGGCAGAGGTGCCCTGTAGCAGGTACACCCACATTTCGCCAGTTATGTTTAAGTCCCATGTAATTAGGGGGCGAGCCTATTGCCACCTACCGGGCACAAATCCAGACTCCGGGCTGCTACTGAGAAATTTCAGAAAGAAAAACCCAATAACACTTTGTCCGACCCGGGAATCGAACCCAAAAACCTCATGCTCAGCAGTAGCGCTTGCAACCACTAGACCAACGAAGTCAGTTAAAAATAGTTTTCGACGTAACAGAAATGCTATTTATGAAAGATGATAATTTTATCTTTTCACAGCTAATCTATCTAATTTAGGACCTCCAGTGCCACAATTGGAAGTAATATTTTCAGCCACTTTAAGAGGCGATTGTATTCCACAACACTCATTACAAAGGACGGAAGAGACAGCTTATTACTGTCAGCGCCATCCGTCTGCGCGGTAAGTTCACCGGCGTTTACTGTAATGTTGCTTCATAATCATAATGCTTCACAACAATAACGTATGTCTAGAAGCTATTAATAGCATTGTTAAAGGTATGATTTGATAACATAACTACAATAACATCGCATGTTCCCCAATTAAGTAGTTGGAGGTTTATTATAGTGGTACACCCACATTTTGCACTGGTTCATCAAGTTATTCTAAGTATTGTCCTTTGTAAACTTTATTGATCAAAGCTTGTAAAGCTAGAAAGAGCAAAACTTAAAAGTGGTATATTCATTTCGTAAATTCGTGAATTAAATAGAGCAATTCTCAAGTTCTAAGTTTATAAATACTTTTTATCTATACATCCAATCAGTTTGTTCCAAAAACTTCTTCAAACTGATTAATTTGTTAAAGTTTACACAATTTCAAGAACTCAATTCTCTAAATTAATTTTCTTGCTAAATACATGTTGTATTCTCGACAAAAAGGCCAGTTTTTCACTCGTAAAATGTCAGAGGATGAACAGTAGCGTCTTTCTATCTGCTTTAATAACACAATACAACCATAAATCCGTTTTCCAAGCTTGGTAGTATGTTAACAACCCTTTTGGCTTCACTTTTGTGCCTCGATTTTTTTTTAAGCTATTGCATAGCTTTTATCGCGGTCTTTGAGCGCGGCGACCGAATCAAGAAATTCCGTAACGTAACGAAAATAAAACCTAACACCCCCCACTCCGCCTACCATGTAATGACGGATGATGACATAAAACAAAAATTACGTTCCCATGACAACATCATGTTGTCATGGGAACACGTTACCATTATCGTCCCAAGTGTAGCGTTGACAAATAGGAAGTATGGAGGTTACAAATGCTATGCAATAGCTTTACCGCGGCAGTCCCCAAGTGCCACACGTTTTTTTTTTATCTTTTTCGTGGTTGTAGCGATCATTGAGAGGTTCATTTTCGTAGGTAGTGTACTTAAATAGACTGGATTGTGAACATTTTTGAAGTATTTTTAACCCAAGAAAAAAAACGTTGGTTTGGCTGTCGAACTCGGCACTGAAAAAGAAATTGGGTCTTTTCGAAGATAAGGAATCTTAATACCGGTTGCCCAAACACAAATATTATAGCTATAAGCCCCACTTAATTTAAAAAAACTAGCTTTAAACCTAAGTTTAATTTACTAATTCAAAGCTAGGGGCGGTGGCTCGCGTGAAGCTAAAACACAAATATAATTTAGCCTCCATGGTTTTCGTGTGACCAGAACAAATAAAATGGTCGTGGACCCAATTCGCCGGTGCGAACACGCGAATTATGTATTATTTTCGTTATTTATTTACCTACTTGGCCACCCATTTGTTTTTTTAACCTATTAGGTAGGTATTTACTTCGGTAATTGGTCGGTGCCCTTAGGGATCGATTTAACCTTTCCAGTATTGACTAATGATGAGTAATGAGATACAATTAACTAAGGAGTGCCTCCGCTGCCGGCGCCGGCTCTCGAATTGGTTGCCAGCGCCGGTTGCTGACTTGGCTGCCGGCGCTAAGTTTGGAAAAAAAGCGGAATACCGGACTGGCAATTTGGCATGTTGGAATATGTAGATTGGCGGGGTGGGCATAATTAAAATCACACGTAATAAAGTATTACTTATTTCCAGTATTATGTTTCCATAATCGATGATTTCCATATTCCAGTAATCAAGTACTAAGTAGGTACCCGGAACCGAACTAGTTAAACTAGGTTAAATATTTTGACTCGTAAAAAAGGTTAGGTTAGGTCAGAACCCCCAAAAACGACTAGAATATAAAAAATACTTTATTTAGGATTAGTTAGTTGGAGTTCTGAATACTGGAAGGGTAAAAAAACGCCATCAACGCCGCACCGCCGCCGCCGGTGTCCATTTTTGAAGCCGGCGGCGGCGGTGCCGGCCACAGTGTATGTAATGTGCCGGCAGCAGATATTTTTTATTTCGGCTGCCGGCAGTAATGTCATGCCGGTTCGGAAATGGCGTTATTTTTGGGAGCTAATGGTGCCGTGTGGAGGCACTATTATTATCTATAGTTTCAAGACCCTCGGGAAACCAACGGGCTTTTTTGGACCAACAACATTTTGCCTATATCATTTACGATGTTTTCCCAAAAAAAATCTTTTCTTTCAACTGTCACATTACCTACTTGGATGTCTTCTTATCCATTAAGAGGATCGTGTTTGAAGCTAAACAAAGGAATGTCACACCGGTTTGTGAGTCCAAGGCTACTGTCAAAACAAAATAGACAAGTTAACTTAGGCTTAGTAAATACTTCATTAGAATAATACTTATTGATAATACCTATACCTACCTAATAGTATGGTTAAATTGCGACATCAATGAGTTATATTATTCTCGAACAGATATTAAATACTAAACAAATTTGTTTTTAAAAATATTTTCCTCATTTCAACTTTGTGGTTTTAATATGCATAGCTATGGTTACCAAGAATGCAGTACGTATGATAGTGACTTTTAAGGTCACTTTAAGGTATCTGTGACTCTATTTAGCTTTTTAAACTTCCTAGCTATTAAATTCGCATATTCTGCACTTAGTAAACCAGCTCTTTTAAACTCTTCGAAAATATTTAACGTGCTCACTTGCCATTTGTAACATAGGCAGGTCACTCGTCTGGTCGATCCAGACCCGGAGACAAACTAGTTATATGTACAGACGGTATGTTTGACCAAATGCTGGAAAATAAATGTATTATAAAAAAACCGGCCAAGTGCGAGTCGGACTCAAAAAACACGTTTCTTTTAATTTTAATTTTTATCAACAGTTGTCATAGCGGCAATAGAAATACACAATCTGTGAAAATTCATTCAACTGTCTACCTATAACGGTTCATGAGATACAGCCCGCTGACAAACAGACGAACGGACAGCGGAGGCTTAGTAATTGGGTTCCGTTTGGCACCCTTCGGGTACGGAACCCTAAAAATTACCGTTACTATACTTTGTTCGAGCCATTTTGCAAACACCTCCAATTAGTAATTATCTTTAATTACAGTCACACGTGACAGCTCCTAATGTTTAATTTCCGCGTGATTGGCGCTGGCCCTGGCCTTGTACTGATCTGCTCGGTAATCCTGACCGCCGCGCGCCGCACCCTCAGGGGCTTCACAACGCCGAATTCATTTGTTTTGTACACGCATCAGATTGAGGTTTGAAATGAGCAAATATTTGGAGTAACTAATTAGTGGAGAGAAATTAACAGCTTCTTAAATCCCTAAGATCATTTCTTAAGGGAAGAATCCTGGCGCTTTTTGATTTCGTGATATAGTTATTACTTATTGTTTGAATTATCATCTAAGACTAAGACGGACCGACGACCTAAAAAGGCAACAAGGCCAAAAACCGGTTATTGTGGTCTTTGGGAGAGGCCTATGTCCAGTGGACTGCAATAGACTGAGTTGATTGATCTAACACCATTGAACATGAACAAACTTGTGGCTAGGTGGGAGAGTCTACTGTAGTACAAATTTCCCGAAAGAAATCTTTATCAAAGATCCTGCTATACATAACGTCACCCCCGTATTCCCCAAATGGGGTAGGCACAAGTGAACGTTCCTGCTATAATTCATCTAAAATTATTCTCCGTTCAACACCCACAGGTTGAATACAACCAGCTATTGTTAGCCGGAATCCCAATTTAGCCCACACTATAACTAAACGTAGTAATGTGCGTTACGTTTAAGATGGCGGCTTATCAATAGCGCACGCGGCGGCCGATCCGTCATGCCCACTGGTGAGCCGATCGTAAAATGAACGTACGATGTTAAGCTGGAACTGAGGTAGAACCAAAGAACGGTGTACTAGAGCATGGATACTAGTTCCCTGTACCTGGTATTAGTTCCATTTTGTTAGTGGAGGATACCTAAAAGTACATACAATATCTTGATTTAAAAGAGTGTCCTTGGAGTTTCTTGCCCGTTCTTCGTTTTGGAATGAGCAACTAGATTCAACTTTCTGACTGACTGACCGACTCTTTGACAATTCAAAAGTGCCTGTAAATCTAAACTAATAGAAAAGAGAAAAGATTAGATTTGTTGTATGTTTGTTTGTTACGCTTTCACGCTAATTGGGATGAAATTTGGCACATGAGTATATCATGACTTGGGTTAGGATATAGGATACTTTTTAACCCGATATTTCTTCGAGATCCAGACTTATGCGGGTGAAACCGTGTGGCGCAGCTAGTGGTTTAATAAAAATTAAATGAATTGAGTTTGAGAGTTGGGAATTGAGAGAAACTTTGGCCTGACCCAGTCTGACGTGGTATAGCTATGCTATGTACTAATTCTAAAAGAGAATCGTGTTATTTATACCATTCTTCTGCTAAATAAACCTTTACAAATGTCTGGCATAAATCAGGTCTGGTTAATGTTTGTAGAAACTTGCATCGTATCAAAATGCCCCATCTGATTGTAAGTATTAGATTGGATTGAGCAGATATTATGCTTATTTCAACTGAAATGTTTTTTTTTCTTGGTTCCTGCCTATCTATCTGCATAAATATCCTTTTTTGAACTCCTGAAACTAATACGACAATGTAATGTACTTACAATACTATGTTATAGTGCGGGATCGTAACAACCGAACTGCAGTAAACTAGTTCGTCCAGGAGTAACTAACTTTGTGAACTAGCACAACACTAGCGTATTCTATTCATACAAAGGAATGCGGTGTTTCAGAATGAAAATATTATGAGTACATTTTCGTTTTATTTTATGATGTTTAAGAATTATGTTTTTGGTTTAAAATCTGTTTTGGTTTCCGAATTTGGATAGGATTAGATGTGGGTCGAAGACATGTTTTTGTTAAAATTATTATTATTAAGTATTGCTAAAATGGACTTAACATGCCTACAAAATTGTATTATGTTTTTTCATTTATTTAAAATCTGTATTAACAATCATGCTGGCGTCTCATTCTACTGACACTCCGTCCTATGCTTGGCCAGCTCAAGGTCAAAGTGTTACCACTGACGTGCGGTCGACTGTATAACCGCGGTCTTATCGCTAAAAGCGATATCTCAAAACTCAAACTCAAAGCATTTATTTCAATTAAACCATTTACAGGCACTTTTGAATTGTCAAGGAATCGGTCAGTCAGAAATAGGTCTACTAATATCTACCAGACAATCTCTAAGTTGTTGTTTGTGTTTTGAACTAAGCTTAATATCATCATCATCAGTATAAAGATCGGGCTGTAGCCTCCACCTGTGACAACTCCACCTGTGACAACTCCACCTGTGACAACTCCACCTGTAACAACTCCATCTGGGACAACACCTGTGACAACTCCATCCGTGACAACTCCATCTGTGACAATACTTACTTAGTATTAATATGTGTACTATTATAATAATACGGGGGATGAAGTACCACTATCAACTTTGTTTGATGGCTAAACTTTTAACTAAGATACTTATGTATAAAGAAATAAAAATCTTAAGGCGACAAAGATAAACTGCATGAACTTTTAACAATCTTCCTTCCCACCGACTGCCATAATTAACTTCTAGGGTGCTTCTAAACTTGCAGGATTATGTCCATCATCATGACCATTTTAGCTGAAAGACGTCCAAATTCAAATTCAAATGTCTATTGCTCAACACAGTACATAATCATACATTTCCAGATGTCAAGTGAATACGTACTCCACTGTGTTGCACCAATTCAGGCATGCAAAATTGTTCTCCCGCTCCACCCAGAGCGGGAGAAGTTATTTGATAATTTCCACCCAAAAAAAAAAGGCATGCAAAATTATTAATAAAATTATAAACACCATTAAAATTATACCCTTCCATAAATTTACATTAATAAGTTATACACTTTCAAAATATTACCATACACAATGTCAAAAATTCAAATCAATAAGCATGTAATATCAGAATATATTATAATGTCATAATAACTGAGTAATGTCTAATACAGTCAACACATAATTGGCAATACAAATACGATAATTTGAATAAAAATAAATCGGACTCCAGTATTCACCCTAATTATAGGTACCTATATATTATTATTATACACCCAAATTTTTATCAAACAGGTATTCATTAATTGTGTAGTATGTCTTAGATACTTATCAGTAGATTATTGAGTTGCTTCTTAAATAAATGGATATCTTTAATACTTAACAAAGCATTAGGTAATTTATTATTAATATGTGGTGCCGTTCCTAGGAACACTAGGAACACTGCTGGACATGGCTTCCAAACATTGCCACATCGACCGGTTCTGTGCATCTCGCATGCAGCGGAACCTGCGGCCTTCACAAGGTCATCGGCCCACCTTATTATTCTTATATAAAAAATAAATAAAGGAGTTACTGTGGAGTTTCTTGACCATTCTTTTCCATAGCTATTTTTTTAAAGTGGCAACTAAAACCAATTAAATTTTCTTGTTTTTGAATTCAAAAGTGCCTTTTACGGTCGAATTAAAATAAATTATTTGACTTTAAGACCTTTTCCTTTAACACTCTGCCTCTTTTGACAGTCAAAGACGGAATGGAACTTGATTCGTCTCGCACAAAGAAAGTGCTACAATAATTGGAAATACATTTAAAATGTATTACGTTTCCTTCTGCCCGGAATATTTACTATCCTTTGACAGCGTCCCCTCTCACTCAAAGGAGCTGGTCAAAGTATCATTAGTTGCACGACTATTTCCTTCGTCTTTCCTTTAGATGCCGAATAACTCGATACAGTGAAGCCACCTGATGTATTTGAACTAGGTAAGTAAAAGACTTGGAGCCCAATTGCCAGAAGCTTTGCATTTTGAGCTGTTCCTATATCTAACGTATGGACAGTACTTCCTACATTTCCTCAACTATGAATTCGTATTTTTTTATACTGAGCATTTTTACAATTCGAATACAGATAAAATGAGATCGCTTTTTATCAGAGACGAGCTGTACAGTCAATGACTCAATATTCTGTATATTAGATTTGAATCAATTTCTACATAATTATTTACGTGGAGATAGTTCTCAGTAACAGCCCGGAGTCTAGATTTGTGCCCGGTTCATAGCAATAGGTTCGCCTCCTATTACATGGGATTTTAACATAACTGGCGAAATGTGGGTGTACATCTGCCTAACACTTTGGAGAAAACTAGCGTGATGTTAAGTTACGTGTATTTTAGTTTCATGATCTTGTATGGAACGGAAACCATTCTACGTAAAAATATCATAATCAATACCTAATCGAATGAAATGCAGTAAGGATTAGAAAAACTATTAAATTTTAATTTAAGAATGACATAAATTGAACCGTTTGTTAACAATTTGAGCTAATCTATTTAAAACATGTGTGCAGTCGATAGAATTACAATACACACACCTCTTTATTGTAGAATGATTGGGAACTTCACGAGAGCAAATTTCTTTCATAAAAACATAAACAAACGTAAATAATATGATTTACACACAACATAACAATATGCCTGTAGGCTTTGCCCATAAAATTGCAAACTCCGGGATGCTACTGAGAATATCCTAATAGAAAAAATCGAAGTCGCACTTGACAGCACAACACCAACTAAGCTTTTCGCGTTTATCGAACGAAAAGGAAATCTATTCCTAAGAAAAACAACTTGAACATATCGTAATATCACGCTTATAATACCCCAAGGGTATAATACAGAAGAGTACCTATAATAGTACAGCCACATTTTGCCAGGTATGTTTTAGTCCCAATTAACAGGGGGCGAGCCTATTGCCATCAACCGGGCACAAATCCAGGCTCCGGGATGCTACAGAGAAATTTCTGATGGAAAAAACAATACGACTTGAACTAACCATAAATGACATGCTCTAACTGACCTAAAAGGATTCCCAAAATCTCGAATCTAGATCACATTTCCCAATTATCCGTGGATGTTTGATTTCGTGACTAGATTTCTACGAAGTGAGGATCCAATTAATAGACGAATTGGCACCTGACGCCACCACAGACATGTGCTTGCTTTGATAACCTGAGCCAGACGTGTTGGTAACGTTAGTATACGCTAACCTTAGCACAAACATTATCTACTTGAAGTTACAGTAGGTAACGTGTGTCTTGATAGAATAGAAAAGAATATTATGTACACCATTCAAATCAATCTGCCTGCCTTTTCCCAACAATGTTGGGGTTGGCTTCCAGTGTAACTGCGTGCAACTGAATACCACTATTTTACATGGAGCCGTTGCCTATCTGACCTCCACAACCCAGTAACACCCAGTTACTGTGGGTTGTGGAGGTACTCTTGGTAAGACTGGTTGTCAGACTTTCGGGCTTCAGACTACCCATAACGGTGTATAAATACAAATAACAGCCGGGATCCAGCACGGAGGAGTCTCGATATATAATGGATGGTCACCCATCCACTGACCGTTCTTGGCAAACGTAGCTTTACCTTCGAGGGACCTGGCTGCTGTTATTATTTAGCTGTTAAAGTACTGGGTGTAAATATGGTACATTGAGCTTTCGAAAGGGACAGTCTCACAGGTATTGTGACAAAGACAACGCTCTACAAAGCTGAACTTTTCCAATACTCGAGGTGCCATATGTCCTTTCTTTGGTATTGTTCGTCGAGTTGAGCTCCACGATTACTGACAAATGCTTGCACTGACTGGACAGGTCCACTCAAATCAAAGGCCTTTCTTCTCAGAGTAGTCAGATAGGAAACGCCGAACTCATCTAGCTTATTTTTTTATTTTTTTATGACGTGTAAACGTGATTTCGATATCCTATTTACAGAATAAACAATTTCATTTCATTTCATAGTAACGGCCGTGGTGTAGGTAGATACTTTTCTTATGAGTCGTTTTTTAGTAATTATATCTTTTACATACTGTCTTGAGATTTTTTTCTTTTTGTTTTGCTCCAGAGTCGTAGCGTGATGTTAAATAGCATTTAACCTTCCTCAAGAACTGGGCTATCAAATGCAAAAAGATTTTTTTCAAACCCGTAGTTTCAGAGACAAGTGTGTTCAAACAAATAAACAAACAAACTCTGAAACTTTATTATTAACTAGCTTCCGCCAGCGGCTTCGCCTGCTTGATACCTTTATACATTATAGCCTATGTTACTCAGTGAGAATATAACATTCTACTGGTGAAAGAATTGTTTAAATCGGTTCAGTAGTTTTTGAGTTTCATTAAAAACAAACATAAACATACAAAAAATCAAATCTTTTCTCTTTATATTAGTTTAGATATAGTAGAGGATATAGAATATATATAGATTTCAGACTGTCTACGATGATAATAATAAAATCATATAGACTTTCAAAACTAAAAGGTTTTAATTTAGTCGGTGTTACCTTTAATTTTTAATTTTAGTGTCTACGGTGACATGAACTATTTTACTAAAATATCAGGGGTCTACTCCGAAGTGATAAATCCGAACTATCGGGCCGAATGTTCGGACGTTTCCTACTACGAACTTCATTTTATATCGTTCGGTCGGTTCGGATTCGACCGAACTTCATTTTGACGTTTGTTGTATCGTAAACCTTACTCTGAACGAGAAAAGCCCGACCGATCATTTGAGTTTGACAAGAGATACATCGTGAATTTAATGTCAAAATTCACGACAGCAAAATAGCTATCTTTTGAGTATCGTAAGTATTGAATTTACTTAATTATTACAATTATCTTGAGCTTTAGATTTTTTTTTTAAATGTTAAAGTGAATGTGCCTTATTTAAAATTGTAGCGAAATGGATTTACGTATTTTTTTGGTGGAAGATGCACTCAGAGAAGAGCGTTTGGAGCGCAGAAGGAATCGCAGACGAGTTCGTGATTCCTTCAATTCTAATTTAGTGCCCGACCTAGAGTTTGTAGCTAATTACAGACTCAGTCGGTCACTGTATGAAGAACTCTGCCAGGATATAGTGCCCCTGTTACCCCGGAAGCGTAATCGCCGTGCAATTGACCCTGCTACAAAGGTATTTTTGATACACAAAACGTAGACTTTTTTGTACTATAATAACTATCGTATTATTAGCAACATAATAAAAATGTATCATTCTTAAATTTTAGATACTTGTTGCCTTGAATTTTTACGCTCGAGGCAGCTATCAAGGCTCTGTGGGGCAGAATGATGATGCTCCAATGGCCCAGCAAACCGTCTCCCGATGTATACGAGAGGTCTCATTTGCAATGAATACACCCGAAATAGTCAGAAAGTATATAAAATTTCCACAAAATGCAAATGAAAGGAATGTCATCAAGAGGAAGTGAGTTTGAAAGTTTATTAATTCTAATACCTACAATTACTTACAAAGTATCTATGTAGTGAGCCCATTTTTTAGAAACAACATAGGTATGAAAAATAAATTAAAACTATGATGGGAGAATTTATAGCCGAGATATCTTAGCTGCCTTTAATGTAACTTTTGTTTCAAATTATATTATTTCTTTTCAGATTTTATGGAAAATGTAATTTACCGGGTGTGATTGGGTGTATTGATTGCACACACATTGCAATTGTGAGGCCCAGTGAGCATGAGGAGCGGTTTTTCAATAGAAAACATTTCCACTCCATTAACACCCAAGTGGTAAGTCATTTCGTGAAATCGTTACTAGATTTTGAAGAACATGATGCATTCAAAGAGTCATAAGAGTATGTTTTCCAGATATGCGATTCTGACTGTCGTATCCTAAATGTGGATGCAACTTTTGGTGGAGCTACGCATGATGCGTTTATCTGGTCTCAATGTGAGATCAAGGGGCATCTGGAGAGTCTCACGGAGACAACATATCTGTTAGGCAAGTATAAATTAGATGTACATTTTTCAAATGCACTATACATACATCAAATTAATACAATTTGAATAATAATCATATTTTACTTTGACAGGTGATTCAGGATACCCTTTAAGGGAATATCTTATGACACCTCTCGGTAATGTTGTAGAAGACAGTCCAGAAGGCAGGTTTAATGCTGTACACAAGCGTGCCCGCTCCACCATTGAACGCACATTTGGGATTCTCAAGGGTCGATGGAGGTGTCTCTTAGCAGCGAGGGAGCTGCACTATGATCCAGACAGAGCAGGCAAAATAATCATAGCCTGCTGTGTTTTGCATAACATGTGCATAAGGGCCGGAGTGAGTGCTCCCGAGTTAACGCAAGAGGATTTTGAATCGGAGAACTCCCGGCAGGTTACAACATATCAACCTACTACATCTGCCACAGATGCTTTGAGGAGGGGACAAAGGGCGAGGGAAAGATTAATACAATTATTGGAAAATAGTTAATAATATATATTTTTTTACTAATCACTAAACTCTTTCTTTCCGTACTCAAATAAGCCTAATGTTAATTAAAACTATTACAAAAATTACAAATAGAATTAATCTCAATTTGTTATAAATTAAACAAAAAAACAAAGCGGGTTAAAAAATGTAGAGAGCAATTGCAATCGAGGGTATAAAAAGCATAGTTTAAAAAGCAAAAAATGCCTTTTGAACTAAAATAAATAATCTTTTAATGTGAAGATATTCAACATGTAAAAAAATCGTGGGGTGCTTGATATCGGTTGGCTTGAATCTTTCATAGAATCATTCTTTCTTGAATTATTAAAAGAATAAAAATAGAAAGCACCCCACTTTTTGTACAATATGTTGAACATAATTTTTACATTGAAAGAATGTTTTTAGATTGTTTAAAAACATTTTTATACTCTTGACTGCAATTGCACTTTGATCTGCTCTATATGTCCGCACAACTCTACAACAGCCATTCTTAACCCAGCTATTTCCACGTTCATTTGTCCGCACAACTCTACAACAGCTATCCTTAAGCCAGCTATTTCCACGTTCCTTTGTTCTTCAAGGATCAAACGACGTTCGTCTGATCTAAAAAGTCTGTCCCGCACAGAGCTTCCAGCTTGAAGAGACTCAGGATGCCGCCGGGATTCTCTGCGTTGTCGTGTGGCTGTAAAATGACAGAACATTAGCTCGACGTGCATGTATTACCAGTTAGTTTTATTGGCGTTCGTGTATGACCTTGTGTATGAACGTGGACGAGGCAAAAGGTGTGTATGTAAGAATCGTAGCAGGCGGCGTTCTGTAGTTTCTGCCTACCCCCATGGAAAAAAGGCGTGAGTTTATGTTTGTTGTAAAGCTTAACAGTACCGACTTTATAGTTTGATTGCCTGTCACATCCTTTTTATACAACAACTGTGTACATAACTGCTTGGCAGCAAAAATAAGAATGGGTTATGTATTCATACAGATGACTTTAAGTTGTGGTAAATCTTAGTATATTTAATTAAAATCTAGTTTAAACAAGGTTTATGAAAAATCAATAAGAAAATGATACTAATTAAATTCTTTACATTAAAATTAAACAATGATACTTACAAGTAAGTTGGCTGCGTGTTGTTGAGGCATTGCTGACTGGTGGGGCTGAAGCTTGTTGGCTTGTTTCTGGCTGTGTCTGTGTTTCTGTTGGCAAAGATGTGCAAAGAATAAGTATATAATAAAGTAGGTAAACAAAATAACTAAGCACAAAGTAAGTGCTTAGAAGTTTTCGAGTTCATAAAAACAAAAAACACTTTTAACTTAGTTTAAAAAAAAAAAAAAAATTGCTTAAGGTAATATTAAGATAGTGTTGTGTTGGTTTTAATGTTTACAATAACACAACAAACATAAATTAAAATTTGTAAATAATACTGTGTATTATAATGAAACTGGAATATTATTTAGTTGCACTACATACCAATTAGTAAAGAAAGGTCTTCTTGGTTGGATGGCGATGGCGAACAGGTAGAGGCAGCAGCAGCAGTATATGTCTCTTGAGATGGCTGGAAAACAAAATATGTGTGTTGAGATAAAGCCACATTATTTTATTTTTCTATATAAATTGTGACTGGATCATCAGGCCACAGGGACACTTTTGTATTGAAAAATTATCAATATTACTTTTAATAGACAGAAAAACAAATAGAAAAAAATACATACATGCTCAACAAAAGCTTGTGATCTTGCCGAGGTCTGCGGTTCACCAAATCCATCTCCCATTATGGAAACTATCTTAAGTTCCCATTGGGAGAGTGAAGGAGCCGTAGATGGTCCACCTCCTGTGGCAGACGCAGATCGCCGTGCAGCCGCTGCTGCCTTTTTAGCCAGATGTTTTTTATCTGTCCACACCTAAAATAAATTAACAATGTAAGTAATTACACACTTACACTCTTATACAAAAAAATATTGTATAAAATCTAAATTAGTCCTATCAGAAAATCGGTTAAATTTTAATAATAGACACAATCAAGCATTGTTTACAAATGTTGTTTGTTGCACAAATATTTGAAAAAAAAATAAAAATAACTTGACCGTTCATAAAAACATGTATGATTGTTCTTATCACATCAAATGCATATGTGCACATAATATTCTGTAGGTAATTTAAATTGACAAAATTAAGCTCAACATATAGGTAATGCAACAAATAATTATGTATTCCACAAAAAAAAATTCGATAAAAAATTGCATCCAACCACACTAGTGACTGAACCATGAATACTAAAATAATTAATTGCAATTTAGAATGTGTGATATTCGTGTAAAATAAATGAAACTTACTTTTTGCCACTGCTTCGTCGTTTTAGTGCACCCGCCCATAGCATTCAGCGTGGTGCAAAGGAGAAACCCGTTTCTGGGCCTAACTGTTACACGAATCAAATATGTACCAAAAAAATCGTCTATTTTGCTTAATCAACCCATTTTAATCTTAGCCTCAATAGCAATGGCCAAGTGTAGAAAATAAGTAGTTTTCTATTTTTTGTTTTAAACAACTTTTGTAAACCATTAAAACACTTATTTCGTTAAACATCACTAACTTCACAAACGCTGGCATTATATCAATAGAGCGTGCCATAAGAATATGATCAATTTAGTGGAAATCGATACTGTTACAAATAATTAAATAATACTCCATTGTTTTATTATAATTGTTTTTTTATATTAAAATCAAAGTAAAATAAAAAAATCTGGAATCTAATTGATTTTTAACGTAACCACCATTAAAAAATCATTAAAAGAAAGAAATAATCGATAAAAGCGATTGCACCACGGATTACACTAGTAAACGGCAAATGTCAATGTCAACGTCTGTCAAATGTCAATTGTCATATCATTGTTGTCATTCGCTTTTTATTGTGTTTTTTCGTATTTCTCGGGATTTATTATTTCTTAGAACCTCTGCTCGAATACTGAATTCCGAAATTGATTGCCTTCTGACTGCTCTCGCTTGAACATAGGACGCCGTACCCTGCCACCACTGTAGACCTTTGCTGGAAAACCAGATCTGTATAATGATCTTTTGAAGACTGGTTAACTAACGATATCATGAGCCTGTACATTAATTGCGGAATAGCAACAGACCGCTGCAATACAATAGGAAGGCAAAAATTGGAAGATGAAAATGATTCTTTCAATTTACAGGAATGGGTCGCGCCTCAAACGGTTAGTATCCGATATTTTTATATCGTAACATTTTTGTACCATGTAATTATTTAATGTAATCAAACTAAATAGTATTATCGTTTGTGTCCAGTTGTCTGTTGATAGTTGTATTTTATAAAATGATACCAGAATGTGCAACAAATTCATATTCGAAGACATATATGTGACATCACCAATCCGGACTGAACCTGCATAGTTAATTATAGCCTATTCCATCTTCAGAGAGGAGGTGTGTGTCCCTGCAGTGGGAATGTAATCAGGCCGCTTATGTTTATAGATTGTGCAATCCACGAAGACGCGCCCCACTCTGCGATTATTGTACTGTAAGTTATACTTTAGTACGGAGCGGAGCGGAGTGGGGCGCGTCTTCGTGGATTGCACTATCTATATCCAAATGTGCCACTCAGAAGTTTCTTGCTAAATGCTAGTGCTATACCTAATAGTCAAATGATAAATGTTTGTTTCAGGTACTTAAATGAAAATGAGTTTATCTGCCAAGCTTGCTGAAATCATGCCAATGCTGTATCTCTTGATTGAAATAAGTAGACCAGAAGAGAGTGAACATACACCTATAGGACACTGATGAATGGAAGTGTGTAGAGAGGTGGACGGTGGCCTACAGCAAGAGCTGTCAACATCGGACTCAAACTGGATGTTGAGAGGAAGAATAAAATCCAAGCATATTAGTAATAGGATGTATTTCGTTTATATATTAGTCGACAGCTCTCTAAGTGGGAGGGATCCTATACTTCAATATTATTGCACCTGTATTGTTGGCAAAAGAATTGTTGGTAGCCGTGCCCACACGATGAGGAGAATTATGATAATTATCTTGGTTAGGCACGGTACCAGGGTAGCCAAATGCCTGCTGCACAATTTCTGGATACTGTATTATTATATTATGATAATCCTAATGAAGAAGGTGATTAATAAAACCATTTATCACAATAATGTGTTTTTACTCTATTTTACTTAATATATTATTGCAATCTCAGATTACTGTAGGTAATATGAGGTTGCATTAAATCCCCTAGTAGATACAATATTAACAAATGCAAGCCAGTAATGTTGTAAGTGAGCCTTGTCTGATAAATATAGTTTTCAGCTGACGTTTTCAGTAAGATCAATCAGATAAATCTAAAGGTCACTTTAGATTCCCCCTCAAGCGCTTTTTGTGTACCTACCTAAAACCTCATTATGATAGACTGCAGGCGCTGCAGCACAAGCCTCAAACATATTTTTTTTATTGAAATAACTCAAATAATAAAAATAACCTAAAATGTAAACATTGTCTGATTTGACCAATTTGGCCATTGCTGGGAGACGTGAAAATTGGGGTCATGAATCCTTCCTAAATACTCTAATTTATGTCCAAATTCCAGTCCTGGAACGCCAGGCCCAAGTTTCTATGGAGTTTGGGTTTCTCCTTTCGTCCCACAGTCGATGACTCAGCGTACGACCGTCGACACTCCTCAAACTGCCATGAGCCAAATCTCGATGCTCCTCAAGGAAATTGAGGAGAGCATCAATTTGTGCCGTTGTCGGTCCTGACATGGTGACTTGTTCTTGCAGAGTGTTTGTTCATAACTTTCATTTCCAAACTTCCAAAACACGAACATGAGAATACTATAAACCCAAGGGGCACTTAATCACGGGTAAAAATAATATAAGGCTATTATTTAGCTTGGTTTTTGTTGATATCTCATAACATAACTTGAACACTTTACACTTCAGTCAGCACTTGATGACAAACGACCGAAATACGGTTATCGCTAAATAACGATAGCGACAGATGAGATTTGGTTTGAGTATTTTATTCCCAGAATTTTGGATAAAAACAACTCAAGCACCACTTGTTTGTTTACTTAAATCGTTTGACTTTTTATTTTGACAGTCGGCAAAGGCAATCTGTATGTCGCCTACAAATATATTGTTTTTTTGAGAAATATTACGATGTTCGTAGGTTTAAATAGTGAATTAAAAGCAAAGTTCAATTTCCTTATTATAGAAAACAATTTTAGTGTGTAATTCAACAGTTAAATTATATCGAAATGAATACTAATGATTAGTAAAAACATATCCGAAAAACGTTCAACTCTAGCACTACATTTCGTTCGGTCCGACACTCCACCGAACATTGACTATGGTACCGACCGAACCGAGCCAATCCGAACTTTGTTCGTAGTAGGATACCAATGCAAAGTTCGGTCGTATTTCGGTCGGTCCCGAACATTCGTATGTGTCATTTCAGAGTAGATCTCATGCTCTTGGCGACAATCTCTGTACCTTTCTTAGAACAGCCGAGATCGTATCTAATAAAAATGTGTGCTATAAAGTTTTCAGTGAAAGAGAAGAGTTTTCTATTTGGGATAGTTTTTCAAATCGTAGTTTCAAGTGATATTGGATTTTGATTCTCTGAAACTGTTGTGTACGAATTAGATTGAACTGATCTAGTTCTAGTTGGAATATCTAGAGAAACGCGTTTGTCTCTCAGATTACGATAAATAATATAAAGGAACTCGCGTGCCTCGTTGGTGTAGAGTCCCAAGGGCTAGTTCTGAGCATGAGGTTTCGATTCCCAGAGTGAGCAGTGTTATTGGGTTTTTCCTTAACCACATTTCTCAGTAGCAGTCCGGAGTCCCGGAGTCTGTATTTGTACCCGGTTGATGGCAATAGGCTCGCCCCCTATTCCAAGGGTCTTAAAAAATAAATAACTGGTGAAATGTGGTTGTACTATAGCTACACCTCTACCTAACCCTCGGAGAATAATAAACGTGATGTTATGTTATGTTAACAAAGAAAAAATATAATAAACAATGCGAAGTTTTTGTCAAACAAAAGTTTTTCTATAAACATTCGGCAAGAAAGGAATTAGGCGTAAGTGCAAAGTGTGAAGAAGAATCGTGATAATGCTCAAAGTTAGGTAAATATCCACAAACTTTTTGTTGGACTTACGCAATTTTTGATAGGCGCGCTAAAAGCCCTTTCAAATAACCTGTAACCTGCCACAGTTATGACTTATCGTCTAATACAAAAACTTCCCATGTAAAAAACCCTAAATTTAGCTCACTTATTCTGCGAGACAATTTCTATCACCTTCTATGACACACACAGAAAACCCCAAAATATCCAGTCAGTTTGGAAAACCCTTTGTTCGTCGGTTATCGGTTAGAATTACCGATAACCGACGAATAAATCGAACCCATCACCTTCACAAAACCGGCTACACTTATCTTAGTCTATAACAGGGTTTCCCAACCGGTGTGGCGCGCCCCCCTCGGCGGGCGTAGAGTGAACAACGGGGGGGCGCGGTTAAGTATCGTATATTATATCTAATAATAAACTATAGATTTATCAAATATTATGTCAAAGTTAAATAATTTATTTCAATTAGGGTCATAAAAGGCACTCTCTTATTTTCTTACTTTCAAGGAGGTTCTTATTTTGAAAAGGTTAAGGCTTGTTTTTAAACCCCGAACGTTTAATAATATTTTAGGTAGGTAGGTACTTTAAAATGAGTTTCAGCTTTTCTACATGGTAGACTAAATAAGTATTCCTACTTCTGTATGAATGGACTAAATAAAACCGAACCTATTCGAGGCGAAGTGCCACAATGTTCGTGCTCACTTCGCTCGCTCTTCTATTCTTATGCTTTTCTGCTTATGTTGACAAAGTTACTCAGGGGCGTAGTGATTTTAAAAGAAAGTAGGGGGCGCGTATGTTAAAAGTTTAGGAGCCCCTGGTCTATAACATAACATCACGACTGTTATCCCCGAAGGGAGGGACAGAGGTGTACACCCACATTTCGCCAGTTAAGTTTAAGTCCCATGTAATAAGGAGTGAGCCTATTGCCGTCAACCGGGCACGAATCTAGACTCCAGGATGCTGCTGAGAATTTCCTCATGGAAAAACTTCATCTTAGTCTTTTTTCACAGACCACCCGCCGAGATGGCACCGAGAACGAATTAAAGCAAATCGACGCTTGAAAGCTTCGATCAACAATACCAACTATTGATCGAAGCTTGAAAGGCAAAATTGACTAAGCGACATGGGAATCCCATGTCGCTTAGTCAATTTTGCCTTTCAAGCGTCGAAATGAAAGCAGAATCACGAACTTCGAACAGAAAATGCACATTCATACAAAAAAAAAACAGCTATCATGCGGACTAAAGGTTTTGACCTCTTCGTGTGAAACAGATCCCAATATGAGCGGTTAAGGAGCGTTTACAATGTACTTACCGCACGGTTTTCAGACAGATTATATTTTGTAGTTGAAAAAATTACGTAGGGAGTAAATCCAGACACTGAAACGAAAACTCTTAGTTAAAATATTTAGGTATACATTATCCCTAAGGAATTAATTACTAAAGGTATTCATGCCATTCGCACGACCTCAAGCATATCGAACCACCAAATAATATAGCATCTAAAGCTAGTCCACTCCTATTTTGTTTGTTATTATTTTCGTCATAATTTTTTCAACTATCTGGTGCCGGCCGAGGAGCAATGGTGGCCCAGTGGTAACACAACGGACAGGCGCTTTATAATATTTTACACAAAGTCAATTATTTCATGACCACGGCTCTCAAAACGGTGAAGGAAAACATAGTCAGGGAACCGGTATGTCCTAGAACCACAAATTCGAAGACATGTGACATCTACTAACCCGCACTGGGCCCGTGTGGTGGATTACGGCCCACTCTCTCTCACCGAGTTGAGGCCTGTGTCCCAGCAGTGGGAACATTATAGGCTGATTATCTGCTCCACTCTCTCTTGTCAGTCGTCACTTTATCATCCCCTTCGTCTTCCAATCATTGCAATAAAATTTGAGCATAATAACATAACAATAAAAAATACTCTCTTGACACTGAAATATAACATCACGCCAGTATTTCCCAATGGGTTAGGCAGAAATGTACCTATAAGTGAAAGACACGTTACGAAATAACGATGGCTTTAATAATTACTTATGGACACTAATATTGTACAATAATACAGAAAAATACCTCACTCAAGTCTCGACCAATAACAACCTCTGATATACACATCATTTACTATGTAAGTGAATAATGTGTGATTACATTATAGGTAAACACAGTCGCTGCATGTCAAATGTCAGTGTCAGTGCTTAGGATGTGCAAACTGTGACGTAATATGGACTTATCTAGGCAATTGTGTGCTTATATAATCTGAGCTATGTCACTTGAAAATCGGCTATGGCCTTTTCTAGTAAACTGTATCTTATGTAAGAGCTCTTTTTAATTTAATTTTGACATCACTTTTAAGATATTTTTATGTATCCAGTTTTCCTAAACACCTTTAGGCTCACCGTCTACTACATGGGACCTAACCCTTCGGGGCTCTGTCTATTCTGTATATTTATGTTTGTTCCCACGTTTTTCTCTAAAAAAGTAAAAATAAAATAAAAAAAATTTCTGATTTTTAGATACCTACTAATTTAATCAAGTGAATGGTTGGATCATAATTTACATAGGTTAAAGGAATCTGGTTTAAGTACAAAAGAGAGGGGATTCCCGAACACAACTTTATTTCTAATGACGTGAGCCATATCTAAGGTGAACCAGTTCTTTAACCAAACTAGTAAGTAAATCTTACAAAAACAACAAGTAAAGCAGCATTCCTGTGTATCAATGATGTCATTATGTGTAAAAACTAGTTTGTGACACGGCTAGAGAGGTCAGACAGTAGTTATCGTACAAAAAACCAAAATCTGTTTATTATTCTTATCGTGTCGATGGCAAAGTGACACCTTAAATAATTATTGGTTTTTCAAATTTGTTTACTCCAAAATTTTATAACGCTAATACCGTTTACTGACGCAGCCATTAAGTCCTCACGTGTGCAGGTGACAGCATGCGGCGCAAGATTAGAATTTATTATTAACTATGAAAACATCTTATCAATCAAACGTTTAATTAATGTTTACGTTAATGAGTGAGAGACGGTTATTATTTTTAGACCGAGTTCTTAAGATTAAGGGCTTCTACGCCCCGTCGACGCGTGTATACCCGCTGCAAACGCAACTAGTGCTGCGTTAAAACGAACGCGCGTATAGAAAACGCCATGTGCAAAGACCCTAAAACAAACTGATAATAATTATCAATGCAATGATGATGCGATCCTTTGAGAAACGTGTAGGTAATTGTGTTGGGTATGTTTCTTAATCAATGACATTGATATAATTTAAAGTAACTTGTATGTATAAGTAGGAGTAATATTAGTATCAACGGACACAAATCATCTAGGAGGAAAAAAAGAAAATACTGTAGTATTATTCGAGTTAGACAATATGTAGAACCAAAAAAAATTTGACAGCTGAATCGTTCCAATATGGCGGGCTGTCAATCATGCTTATCACGATAGAACAATGGATTATGTATTTCGAGGGCTTCAATAATAATTATACTGTGTAATCTTCCATTATATTTCATGTTATGTCGTACCTACACACGGACATATCAAGCTATACATTTCCAGTATGTCTGTCTGACCTCTCATTGTTCGGAAATCCTATACAATGCGAGATCAGCTTATACTAGAAATGTATAGCTTGAAATGTAGCCGTGTGTACAAGTATTTTTAATTTACACAGTTTGTAGATAAATAACGCACAAAACGATGGAAAATTAAACACACGTTTGTTAACAAAAACATATTAACATAAACAGCTGTTTTCTTTTATTTAATTTTATGCGTGTTAGCCTCGGAAACAGCTGAACTGTTTAATGTAAAAACGACTTTTACGTAGAAAACGAAGGTTTTCGATAAATCTGATTGTTTTATGTAAATAAACAAGAATATTGATGTAAAACAAATGTAGATTATTCAGCGGCAAGTCATTAAAGTGAGGAAAGAAAGGAAAGACATTTATTTTAATTTCGCGTTTACATAATGAGTCATTGAAAGCGAATGTTTTAATTCTATAAACAGAAATAAAGGCGGCGGTCCACAGCAGCCCACGGCTTAGCTACGCACGTGTATGAAAATGAAGACTGGATCGTCCACTGCAACACACGGCCACGCTACGCTCGAATACGTGGCTAGCAATAAAAATTACCACGCAGCTAACGTGGGTAACCTCTCCGTACACATCTTACGTGGTAGTGGACGGTCGACTTAAAGGCCTCGCACACATGTGCGCCTTGTCGCAAGATATGTCGCGACACTGTCGCTCCTTATGGAGTTGGTCGGCTACCAGGCTTATCAGATGGCGCTGAATAGAAGTATTAACATGAAATCACTGCCATCTGACCTCCGTCTCCGTCAGTGACTAAACTTTACTGTTATGTGGATAACAAAATGTCTAAAAAAGACGTGAGTCAATGTAAGGTTTCTATTCCAACATGGATGCGTCATATAGCACACAATGACATTTTTTTTTTATTTGGTAGTTGTTTTGACATTGTAGTTTTTAATTAATTGAATTAATTGTCAGGTTACTTGTATTAAATTGATTTAGCCAACACTCTAGCTCTTTCTATAATTTTTATTTGATATTGTGAAGTGAATAATGAAATAATTAAAATTGATACTTACTAACATTTGTACGCCCAATGGCAAAGCATAGAGAACTTACAAAAAATTTAACATCTCACACACCTGTGTATCTGTTACTTAAGTTTACAAATAAATAATCTGAATGACTAATAACTACCTTTTTGACTCAAAAAAGCTCAAAATCTTTGGTCAAAACATTATCTCATGCTTTTGCCACAGATTGTGCTACTTTAATTTAAAATTCATGCCATATAAAAAGATACTTAGTAAAAAAACCTCTCAAATCTCGTAATTCTTGTAATTTTTTTTTACGTGTTGTTAAAGTGACTACTTTTCAAAAATTTTATGCCGTCCATGGGCCTCTGACTTGGTTTCACATTCCGTCGAGAAATATATCTCGGGCATGGGTTTCCACACGATGTTTTTGAAGCAACTGATAATTATACAATACGTACACGAACAAAAAGACAGAGGTGCGTGCCTTGGGTTCGAACTCGAGACCTATGACTTGGCAGTCCGACGATCACACCACCAGGCTATCACTCTCTAGACCAAGAATAACTGTCAATAGTCCTTTATCAGATCAGGACAAGTAACACTATAAACAAGCCGGATCACCGGAACCTCCACCGATATCCAGCCGGATACGAGTACGTCTCGCCTTGCCGCCGTACGCCAGTGTAACCGGTCCTTGCCACGGGTCAATGAACCCGCGATCGAGACGTTGCCGGGTTGGCAACACACAGACATACTAACAAGTACTTAGTATATTCACGCAGTCAGTAACGTAACGGTATAGATATTGGGTAGGAAGGTATTTGTGTTAATAATATAATATATAATAATTCATTTATTTTCAAACAAAGTCCATAAAAACATTACACATTAAATTAAAACATAAAATTGATGTAAAATCACACACAATCATTCAATAACATGTCACTTAAATCAAATAAATTTAAAATACACACAAATGTCAATCGAAACAAGTTAAATTTAAATAAATACAAATTAGTTAATACTTATCTTGTTTTTATAACCTGCTAAATACCTAGGTTCGCTCCAATGTTCGATCGTTTTTGCTATAATCCCCTTGACTAACTTAGTTCATCCTCTGGCTAGCTTTTTCCGAACTTCTTATGTTGAGATTGATTTCCAGTGCAACTGGATGCAGCTGAATACCGGTAGTTTACATGAAGCGACAGCCTATCTGACCTCCTCCACCTTGGTACTAGTACACATACTTGCGGTTTCAATTTCTTGGGATCTAGAATTATTTTCATTTCATACTGACCCATTCAGAATCAGAATCAGAACTTTATTTGCTATGAATGTAGGTACAGGTATAAGATGTCAGACAGATCAGATCAACCACTTAAAATATCTGTGTGTTAATCCAGGAGTAGAAATATTCTGTGAGTAGGTTTAGCTGAGTCACCTCAGCATTTTATGTCGAATCTTTCTGGCAGATGGATTCTCAGGACAGAGCAGTATTGCCCGACCGACAAAGCCAAAGAAGGAATGTGATTTTAATAGGCTAGCGTCATGTTGTTCCACGGGTCAAATGCTATATGACGTCAGAAAAAACCAAAATGGTGGCTTATAGCTGATGTAAAGAGTTCAAAAACATATAATACATTGTAGATTAATATTTCGTGTTTGGTATCTAAAATATTAGCTATCTATAATTTTTCATATATAAACCACAGCCCTTTACATAACTACATTTTCACACAGTAGAACTAACTATATATAACCAGTGTATTGTACTAATTCTAACAATGTGGTAAATGTATTGAAAACATGAACGTGTTAAAACATAGGTAACTATTGACCGATCACGTGCGGTTCAAATAAGTACTTCAAACTGAGTTGAATAACACTGTAACTACTCCAAATATATTAATATAGAATCTAAAAATAATACGCTAATAAAAAGTGAAAATAAAAATGTTTGTAACTCAATCACGCTAACCGCTGAACAGATTAGAATATAATTCAGCACACAAATAGACCAAAACTTCGATCAACACATAGGATTTTGAAGTGAAAACTTCTTTAGGCGCGTTGGGCGACACTGTGACGACACCAGCTTTTGACCATTAAAAAAACATCAACGCGTTGATAACCGCGGTGCCGATTTTTTTTCAAGTTTTCACTTCTTGTTTTTTTTTTATCCTGGTACTTGCTGAAGTTTCCTATGGACACGAGTGAAACTGCAGTAGGTACCATCGCAGGCACTGGCGGTGGTGGGCACGCCACAATTGCGGCGATAAGACCCCTCTTTGAGGAGTGGCTTGAGAGACGCCACGGCGTCCTCACCTTCCGCCTGACGCAGGTCCTCACCGGACACGGCTGCTTCGGGAGGTTCCTGTTTAGGATAAGGCGGGAGGAAACACCCGGGTGTCACCATTGTGTGGATCGGCCTGAGGACACGGGGGAGCATACGGTGGAGGTCTGCCCGGCTTGGGCGGAGCAACGCCGTGTCCTCGTAGAGGCGATCGGCGGCGGTGATCTCTCGCGTCCGGCCCTGGTTCAGGCCATGGTACGGAGCGAGAGGAAATGGCAGGCCGTCACCTCCTTCTGCGAAGCGGTAATGCTCGCGAAGGAGGAGGCGGAACGCGTGAGGGAAAGGCAAATTTCGCGCCCTCACGCCCCTAACCGCCGCAGGAGGAGACGCCCGGGGCGGGAATCGCGAGCCGATTTCCGGCCACCGTAGGCGCGGGCTTGCGGACGGTGAGCAATGGGTAGCTCGCCGTCTGGTAAGGACCAAGCCCGGGTCGACGGCGCGTTGTGTTCCACGCGCGCCTCAAAGAGATGTCAGCAGAATTGACGGGGCCTGCCGGGGGTTCGAAGAAAACCGATAGGGACATCGCGGCCCCCGGCAACAGGGCAACCGAAGGAACACGGGTGGGTTTTAGTCAGTAAGAGTCTGACACTCCCTCCCGCTCCAGCTCCGGGAGAAGTTATTTGATAACAAAAAAAAAAAAAAAAAAAAAAAAAAAGGCACTGGCGGTGGACCGTCGTGTAACATTTCTAGAGCTCCGGGGAACTCCAGAACAGGGTGGCACTCAGGGGGGTTTCTCGCGCAAATTTTTAATATAATTAATTATAAAATATATAATAATATAGGTATTTATTTATTTCTTACCACAAATTACAGAGAATGTTAGTACAAAGTCTACAGACACAATTTTATAAATAATTTGTGAAGACTGGTGCCTTTGACAATTTTTTTTACATAACCTGTATGTCAGGTCACCAGGGCCCCCTCAGGACGCGGGAAAGTCCGAAAGGGATACCGTGGCCCCCAGCAACATGGCAACACGGGTGGATTTTAGTAAGTAAGAGTCTGACACGCCCTCCCGCTCCGCTCAGAGCGGGAGAAATTATTTGATAATATAGGTACCTGAAAAAAAAAAAAATTGTTGGTAACTAACAAAGGTATATTACTTGGTAACTGCAATTTTCTTTCTTATTTCACAGTATTTTGTATTTTAGTTTACCTTAGCTTGATTGATAAGGTTTACTTTGAAATAGTTCAGTTCTGTAACTTAGAACTTCGAAACAATAATTCAAAAGAATCGAAAATAAGTTAGAAGTTCAGTGAGTGCCACATCTCGGAAAAACAAAACAAATATAAACTCACTTTTCTCCTAAATACTAAAAATAGAAAGAAAGGAAAAGCTTTCCCTAGTAAAAGATTACGACTGGAGAACAACTTTACCAATTTTTTTTTTGTTTATTATAAATTATGACCGCAATGATTTGCCTTCACTTATTTTATTTTTTTTGTAAGTAGTACAGGCACACGTCAGTAGCGTCAAGATTTCCTAGGAAAGCGGTTCCATCATGTTGTGACGGCCGTCTTAGAAATCTGTCGTTTTCAATAGTATTTGACATTAAGGTGTCAAAAACGCTCTCTGACTGGACAGCAGTTAATGTGTGACCGTCACGCGTCGTCCACTTTCTTAGGAAAACCAAAACCACTTTGTGCTACGAAATAAGGCGCTAAAGGCGCTGTCAATATTTTTTTTGGGGTTCCGTAGCAAAATGGCAAAAACGTAACACTTGTAATTTTTTCATGTCAAGAACTGCAAGGATAAACGTCCTTCTGTCCGTCCACCCGGACGTCGTTCAGCCATTTTACTACCGTTTTGTACTATTTCGATGTAAATTGGAAAGAAGGTGTATTGCGTGGACTGTGCACTGCTAAACAATGGTGTAATGAAATTAAAATTAAAATAAACTTAAAAATGTTTTTTTTTTTTGCCATTTATGTTTTGTAGAACCTGGTTCTTTTTAATAAAAATAGGTTTTGTAGGCACTTATTGAGTCAATGTTTATCAAATTGACACTACATCAATTTACCATTTCAATAACTGTCAAAGAATGACAGTTTTTGTGATTTGATTAAACGGTCAATTTAAGTTGGGACAATTTATAAACAATTAATTTCCCTGGTTTTACGTGCGGTGATACCAAATTACTAACTATTCTTATGTACGAGTAAATCTATCGCTTGCTCCTTTTGTAGATCAACATGATATTACTCAATCTCATATTCATAGGTTTTATCCTTTTATCAGCAATATCTGGAACGCGCTCTGATTTCTTAGAAAATTGGAAACTCTGAGAATTTGTTGTGTCTGCGGTATGTGAGAGCTCACATAATTTTATTCTACTGTATTTTTTTTCACTGTTCAGGGGCTCGTGGCTAAATAATAACAGCCGCATGGGTCGATCGATGATTAAGCTACGCTTGCAGCGGTCGTTTAGTGGATGGGTGAAGATCCATTTCATATCGAAACGCCTCCGTGCCTCGAAAAGCACGTTAAGCCGTTGGTCCCGGCTGTCATTCATAGATCTTTGACAGTCGTTACGTCTTCTACCTAGCCTTTTCCCAACTATGTTGAGGTCAGCTTCCAGTCAAACCGGATGCAGCTGAATATCAGTATTTTACATGGAGCAACTGCCTATTTGACCTCCACAACCTAGTTACTAGGTAACACTATACCCCTTGGTAAGAGTGGTTGTCAGACTTTTGGGCTGCTAACTACCCGTAACGACTGTCAAAGATCTACAAATGACAACCGGGACCAACGGCTTAACGTGCTTCCCGAGGCACGGAGGAGTCTCGGTATGTAAAGATAGTCACCCATCCACGGACCAACCGCGGTAAGCGTAGCTTAACCTGATCGATCGATCCCTGCGGCTGTTATTACTTAGCCACGGGCTCCTCTGACAGTCGTTACGGGTAGTCAGAAACCCAAAAAGTCTGTAAACCAGTCTGACCAAGGGCAATCGTGTTACCAAGTAACTGGGTTATGGAGGTCAGAGCGGCAGTCGCTCCGTGTAAAATACTGGTATTCAGCTGCATACGGTTGGAGTGGAATCTGATCGCAGGATAGTTGGGAAAATGCTGGGCAGATTAATTGATTTAGTTACACTGTTTCTAAACTGAATTATATTTTTCACGCCTGTATGAAGGGGTAGAGATCTATATACCTACACCTAGGTATATCTCGTAATTTAGCTATTGGGAGATTACATCCCAGGACTGGTATCACATAACCTATATCTGGTTCTGAAATAGGGTTATGTTTTGACCCCATTTTAACCCTAAAATTACCGAAGAGGCAATAACAATGAATCATCTATGTATTATATTGATACCGACGCCCATTACGTAGGATATCGGATTCACGTTCGACCTATCAATTAAATTACGCCATTAGGTATCTGTTAATTAAATTGGTATTCTTGTCTCGTATCGCATGAGCTACCTACTACTTGTTAGGAGGGTGCCAACACGGGGCGATACAAGACACATATGTTTTTCGTCGTTTTTTGCTCGATCTTAACAATGGCAGTACGGGGTGGTACGGAACCCTTCGTGTGCGAGTCCGACTCGCACTTAGCCGCTGGTTTCTGATAGATTTTTTTGAAATTCAAGATCATAGACTAGACCGATTCCTATACCTAACTTAGGTATGAGGATGTAGGTGTCATTATCTGGCTCCTTAAACTAATCTTCTAACCGACTCTCATGAATTCATTAATAAGGAATTCAACAATCTGTGTGGTTTCCTCAAAATTTCATCTCAGACACTAAATCTACATGATCCTCACATGATCTAATTAATGTTATGTCTGAACTTTAAAAAAGACTGTGGCCTCTGAGTCGGTCTTTCTTCTCAGAGTACCTACTCGAACAGGAAACACCGACCTCATCAAGTTTTAAAACACAATTTAATATAACGTGTAAAAGTGTTTTATAGTTAACCAATTTACAGAAATAAATACTTATCAGCTTAGGTAAGCATGGACCTTAGTATTGCGTAGTTTATAGGATGACTAGCTTCCTCCAGCAGTTTCGCCCGCGTGATATCTTTATAAATGAATTACTTAGTGGTAATCTAGCATTTTATTGGCAAAATATTTTTTTCTAAATCGGTTAGTAGTTTTGAGTTTGTTCATTACGAACAAACACACAAAAATACAAATGTTTTCTCTTTATAATATTAATTTAGATTAATGCTAGTCCGTGCTGTTGCGGAGAGTTCCGTACATTTTAGCACAACGTGGTAGCATTAACTGCACTACACTAATTCAAAATATTCGTACCATTTTAAACCCTAGCTTGCCCACGTCTCGTACGTGGCTCGACCCAGCATAAATTATGCTGAAATCTCCATAATATTGTAGAGTAATATTCATATTCTGCCCGCGACTTCGTCCGTGTTGAAGTCAACTATAATGCACAACAAAACATATCCTAACACTCATGGCAATAGTGTAGCATTCCATCAGTGAAATATTTTTTTTAAACGGAGGAGTATGTAGGTTCTTACTCGTACATACAAACTCACAAATTTTACCTCTTTATAATAATTATTATATAGATTTACTAGTATAAATAATAGCCTAGTTAAACATCGAAATAATGTAACGTATTTAAAACACGTGACCCAACACAATTTATATTTTATTAAGTTTGCACTTTCCACATTCCGAATCGGCAAAACGGAAATATTTCGCCATGTAGTAATAAAGAGCGTTTTATTAAATAAATGTCTGTTTGCACCGCATTTCAGTGCCGACGGGTGTTACCATTTTATTATATTTTACAATTCTACGGATTCCGACAACGTATGAATATTGTTTTGTTGACTTCGAATAAAAATGTGAAATGGAATCCGAGGGCTGAGCTGAACAGTAAAAATAAGAAATTTAAAGAATATATTGTACCTTAATAAAAACAAAGGTATTTTGCATAGCTACAGTTAAATTAAATAAAAAACCCTAAACATCTACCTTTCGGTACTTCCTTATCGGTGCCAGAGTTCATCTAAACACTCTTTCCTTTAGTTTTAATGCTGCATTTTTTTTAGTTTGTGTTTTTGTACAACTGAATGGTAATAAGTTAGTATTATTATTCATTTATTTATGTTTAAGTTAAGCCGAAAAATGAAGATTTTCGCAGCAAATAAATAATTAAAAACTTTAACTTTACGTAAACGCAGTTTTCCACAAATAACCCAACGCGCTCTGTAGATTTGCTTACCTCCATTCCTTCCTTGCCTTTCATTGCCTTCGCCGAGAAAGCTTCACCCGCCATGACTAATTTCATCTCTAAAAGTCTAGGTGACTTTTAGAGATGAAATTAGTCATGGCGGGTGAATAACATCCACAAAAACGTATGACCTAATTTCCAAATCTCGCTCACTCTGAAACATACATAGATAAAATATTATATTTTAAGCACATCAAAAAACGTACTTTTGGCAACCCTACTCAAAAATGTACCTGTCTACACTATCCAATATATCTTGAGCCGTGGTGGAATACAGGACTAAATTAAAATGTACTGGAATTGACATGATTGGTCGAATTTACCTTGACAGATAGGCAGTCGCTCCATTGAAAAATACTGGTGTTCAGTTGCATCCGTTTAGACTGGAAGCCTATGATAATGATAATGGTCGAATTTATCTCGACAAGCAGCGCTATCTCCCGTCTACATGAAGTACCAAGTTACATTGGTGCCTGTAAACTCCATTCGAGTTGGGTCCTACGTGTCTGGGGGGTACAAATGGACATGCTAACAGTAGTCTGTACGTTGTACAATCTTGTAGCCAGATTTCAGAGGGTTAGCTAGACGCGTACAGTGGAAATACCGACATTCGTTTTGAAGAGGAATTTTCTGTTGAGATTTTTCGGCACGTCCTCGTATCAGATTTGTTTAAGTATTACATTTCTATTTCTTATAGAATTACCTACATGCTAAGTGGTAAGTGTTTTTTCATGTAAATGGTCAATTAACGTCTCTAATCGATAATCGGTTGAATGAAGTGTTAGAAGTTTCTTTTCGATTATGCTAAAAAAAACTTTCTGTATGTTCTTAGAATAGAATTATTTATTTGAAATTTTTGTTTTTTTTTTTTTTGCTTTGTTGTTATTTGTTTGTTATTTATTTGTTTGTATTATTTGATTGTTTTTGTTTTTATGTATTTGTTATTTGTTTTTAACCGACTTCCAAAAGGAGGAGGTTCTCAATTCGTCTGTATGTTTTTTTTATTTTTTTTTATGTTTGTTACGCGTTTACTCCGCCAATTATAAATAGATTTAGAAGATTATTTTTTTGTTTGGTAGATCATACTTCAGAGGTGGTCCCATATAAATTTTATTAACTTTGCTTGGGTAGTTTTTGAGTTAGCTTCAATTATACGTATTTTTTCCCACTTAGTATGTAGATGATATGATAACTTCTTGTCACTGTTATTTACATAGCAGGTAGTGGTATTCGAATTTGTGTGGGGTAGGTACCACAACTAAAAAGTGAAAAATAAAAACTTTTTACAAAAAAAAAAACAACCGACTTCAAAAAAAAAACACTACAAAGTGAAAAATAACTTTAATTTCGGAAGTCGGTGACAAAGAACGAAAATTCAAAACCAAAGACACCGACTTCCGAAATTAAAGTTATTTTTCACTTTGTAGTGTTTTTTTTTTGAAGTCGGTTGTTTTATTTTGTAAAATTTTTTTTGAATTATTTATTTTGTTTTGTTTTTTTTTTTGTGGTTTTGGCTAGTAGAAATCCGATGGAAAGTAAGTAACTAAAGAAGAAGGAAAAGCCATTTAAAGTATCGGGTTTACCAAATACCTACTATGTAACTACTGAATATAATATTTCAGCAAACAGCACATCAAATTCAGCCTCAATAAAATTGGGAATATGTAAAATCAATACACATAATTGTAATGCATGAGGCTCGCAGATTGAATTTATTTGCGTTATCTAATCGCAGGGCTGTGCCGACCCAATTATTGTAATGTATCGTGACGCCAATAAAATTATACTGCTGTGGTTTAGATTGATATTCATACCGTGTCTGAAGTGGAAGCTGAATTTGTGGAAATTGTGTAAAATATTACCTCACGCGTGTATCGATGTCCGATTGTTTGGCTTTTTGCGTAGCATATCTATAAACTTTTGCAAGCAAATGTATGCAAACTGCATACATTTTTGTCCATCCAAAGAACAACTATACATGTATTATTTAACGTATAATATATCTATGACACATCAACAGACGATTAAAAAAATATGTCACATATAGCCTTTTTGTTCACCACAGACTTAGGGCCAGTTTCTCGAGTTAAACCTAGCTGTTAATTTAGACTATAAGAAAAACTTTTTACAAAAAAAAAACAACCGACTTCAAAAAAAAACACTACAAAGTGAAAAATAACTTTAATTTCGGAAGTCGGTGACAAAGAACGAAAATTCAAAACCAAAGACAATTTTCAATTTTTTTTGAAGTCGGTTGTTTTTTTTTTTGTAAAAAGTTTTTATTTTTCACTTTTTAGTTGTGGTACCTACCCCACACAAATTCGAATACCACTACCTGCTATGTAAATAACAGTGACAAGAAGTTATCATATCATCTACATACTAAGTGGGAAAAAATACGTATAATTGAAGCTAACTCAAAAACTACCCAAGCAAAGTTAATAAAATTTATATGGGACCACCTCTGAAGTATGATCTACCAAACAAAAAAAGAATCATCAAAATCTATTCATAAAAAAAAAAAAAAAAAAAAAAAGAACATACAGACGAATTGAGAACCTCCTCCTTTTGGAAGTCGGTTAAAAATGTAAAGCACTATTTTTAGCAAAAAAAACATTAATTCGAACGAAAATTATCGCAAAATTAATGTAACAAATTGTCAAGCGCGCGTGAACTGCTGTGATTGCCTGAATGATTTCTCAACAGCCAATTGCAGCTGTTGCAGCGCTTGTCATTTTGTCACATTAATTTTTCCATAATTTTCGTTCGAGAAACCGGCCCTAAATCGTAAAAAAATCTTCAGTCTGCGCTGGTCTGTAGCGTTAATGTTCAGCAACACCAAGCATATGAAGCCCGTTAATAATACTCTATTTTTCACGTCTTCTCAATTTTGGTACAGTTAAGAATATCAATCTGTCTATATTATTTCTTCCAAAAATAGGTTTCACACAATGCCTTCATTGTTAAACGTTTTGACGCTACGTCGAGCATGTTATGCTCGATAAAACTGGCTCATTTGTTTCTATATGAGGAGCCATAAATATGACGCACATCATCTACGTATTTCACTTTACCGATGAATTCAATCAATCTGCCCCTTTTTCCAACTATGTTGGGGTCAGCTTCCAGTCAACCGGATGAATGATGATGAAATGAATAAGAAATGAAAGAAAATGAACTATAATATTTTAAGGTAACCTGTAAATAGCACATTAAATAGAAAACTACCTCGTTGGTCTAGTGGTCGCAAGAGCTACTGCTAAGCATGAGATCCTGGGTTCGATACCCGGGTCGGACAGTGTTGTTGGGTTTTTCACCTGGAATTTTTCAGCAGAAACCCATAGCCTTGATTTGTGTCCGGTTAATGGCAATAGGTTCGCCCCATATTACATGAGACTTAAACATAACTGGCGAAATGTGGGTGTACCTACTTAACTATAGGTGCACCTCTGCCTAACCCTTCGGGCAATACAAGCGTGATGTTATGTTATGTTTTGAATTATAAATTGAAAGCACTTACGGTTACGGCGGGCGGGGTTTATAAACTCATATACTGACAAAATAATGTCAAAATTCAGGAAAGTGAGACCGAAATTGCTTTATCACCCTAAGGTTGAAAGTCACTTGCACGAAACTAAACAACAAGGTATATTTGTCTGTGACAGTTAGATAATAACAACCTTAGTGGAGCTTCAATTTACAGGGAATTGTTGTCAAAAGTACTAAAGTAATTAGGTGATCGACTATACATATACAAAGCCATCCTAAATCATTAAAATGGGTTCTCTATTGTGAATTTAGTAATAATTTATGAAAATACGTATAAAGTGCAAAAGAGCCATATTTATTAACCCTATCATTACCTACGCTTCATAAACAGTAGTTTAAAGACGATATAAATAGAATTAACAACATATTTATGGTATATTGTGGCATGTGCTCATCCTCCGTGTAGTGGCCTCCTCACTCTTGACAGTGTCGCACTTGGGCGACCAAGTGCGGACGTGTGAATGGTCATACTGACAGCGAGAAGAGAGGTTTGATTTACAAAAATATTAAATTAATTGTACCAACGCTTTATGTTGCCTGCGATTTTGTTTGCGTGGAAACTTTGTTGTTTTTTTTTTTATGGTACTTACGAACTATATTATTTTTGTAAAACTCATGACTGATTTTTTTTTCAAATTATTTGAATTTCTAGTATATATTAAAATTCAATAGTAAAAGCGTGTTTCATATCAATGAATCTACTAATAAAAACAGTGGTGAGCAAGTGGTAACGGCTCCGACTTACGAGTTGTAGGTCGTAGGTTCGAACCCAGGCAAGCGCTTGTGTAAATAATTTAATCACCACTACTCTCAAAACGGTGACGGAAAACATCGTGAGGAAACCGGCATATACCAAAAATTCGAAGACATGTGACATCTACCAACCCGCACTGGGCCTGCGTGGTGGATTACGGCCCACTCCCTCTCATAGAGAGGAGGCCTGTGTCCCAGCAGTGGGAACATTATAGGCTGATTATAATGAACCTACTAATAATAACAGACTATTGATTGATTGATTAAATATCAGTGTAAACGTAGATAATAATAACTGTTCGTTAATTAACAGGATTTATTGAATTAGTGGCTAGATTCAATTATTTTAAAATTAAATTAGTGCTTAATTAGTGGCTTCAATGAGTGGTTTTGGTGCAGTGATATCAAACTGAAAAGTATCAAAATATCGAGTATATCTTATGTAACAATTAAACTGATTGGTAGTTATTGTATCTAAAGCGGCGCGACTGCAAAAATATTGAACTTTTCAAAACTTTTCCGACAAAAACCTAGGAGTTTTATACCCGTATTTGATGTCTGAAAATGTATCGTTATGTTTTTAAATGACAGGTTTTTCAACAACGCTTTTAATCGACAGTTTACCTTTTTAAACGCTTTCTCGACCGCTCCCGCTCACAGTTCCACCTTCCCTTTACAGACACATCTTTACCAGCTCGTATAACATAACATTACTTCACATTGTAACCTATTATTGTATGTTTCAGGTACGTTCAGCTGTTTAACAATACACCTACAACAATACGATAATGGTATGTATCCATTACATTACAGCCTTCATTTGTTTTCGGTAAGACGTAACCACTTGTTTGATTTTAATGGTTTCAATGACACAACGCGTTAAAAATTATAAACATTCTTATAATAATACACCTGAATAATTTCTTAACTGTAAAAGGTGCTAAACAAAAGGTACTGGTTTTGTTTAAGCTAAGGATTATTATGGCCTCATCGAATTACCTCGTTTTATTCAAACTTAAAAACATTTACTCACTACCTATGCCAGTGGTTTCTAAACTTTTAAGGATACGGAACACTCAACAAATCCCTTTAATTTTATGGAATCCTACATTCAAAGATTACAAATAATAAGGAATTTTACGTAAAATTAATCCTTTACGAGATATTCCACAGCAATTTTTCTTTTTGCTCTTGTTGTCGCAATGGACTTTCACACAGTATTTCTAATAACCAAATATAATCCCGATGAGAATTTTTCAATAGAATTTTTATTTCGCAGAAAATGCCTTTTTTCCTTAAAACTTAAACTTTTTCACTGTTTTATAAATTAGCTTCTGCCTGCGACTTCGTTCGCGTGGAATCGTAAGACACCACAACATACTAAAATAACTGCCACATTTTCCGCCCGCGCTATAATTTATTTTTATTATTTTTGCTCGGCTCATTAGGGCCGTCCCGTGATGTAAAATAGCCTATCCTTACCTTCCTGGGCTATCAAATGCATGAAGAATTTTTCAAATCGGACTGGTAATTTCAGAGATTTGCACGTTCAAACAAACAAATCAATCAAGTTAACAAACTCTTCAGCATTATTTTATTAGTATTGATTATTTTAAATTTCGGAACCTACTTTAGGAATCGCTGAGTCCTATGCAACGCCATTAAACTGCATAGCAAATGTGACTTTTCATAACAGAAAAGAAACGAGCATCGATCACCACACTTGTTCAGTATCTGTAGATTTGATCAAAAGTTCAGATTTAATTACGGTATTTTTCTTTACCTTTTACTCGATGCTGTAAAAAGTTCATATTGACATTGATAAAGTACAATTTGCTTCACTTCTGGTTCTGAAACCGTAACATAAGGCTGTTAGTTGTACTTAAAAAACGTTTCAAATCTAGTCACAATCTCATCTCAGCGACAATCAATGTCAAAAACTTGTCAAAAATTTAGGGAAATTACAGGTATTTTTGACAGATTCAGACAGATTAAAATGCGAACGTTCTTATAAATATCATTGCCTTAAAACTTAAAGGTATAATTCGCCTTAACCAATTTCCCAGCCAGCCCAGGGACCTATAAACTTTACTACAAAGTACCTACACTGCAACACTTCAGGTCATGATTTATGTTCCACCCAGCACTGCAGTATTTCGAACACGGCGTAGTTTCAGCGAGAATACTGACTATGTTCCACGCTGAAATCCATGAAATATTCGCTAACTACCTGCAGTGAGTTCTCGGCTGAGAATAACTTTGTGAAGTTCAGAATACTGCTAAGTTAATTATGAAGAAGGCGGCTGCTGAGAGGTATTATGTTTTGAATTTTTATGTGTGAAATCTGCTCTCATTTATGACATTACAAGCAGAAATCTAATGTGATAGATTATCTCATCTTCTTCCTTCGTGTCGAGCTGTGTGAGAATAATAATGCCATTTTATAGCCTTGCGTGTATGACCAGATGTATGAACGTATCGTAACGAATCCACTTTGACAGCCAAAACTAAAGTCTACATAACTTTGTTTTGGCCAACTTTGTGGGTAACCAACATATAGAAGGGATAAAAGAAAATGATTAGTGTAATTTGTTCTCACAAATCTGTAATTCATGACAGCCACTCAATGGCTTTTCTTCCTCATCGCGTAGAGTATGCGTTGTTCGCTACAGAACACGGCAATTAGCGAGGAGAGGAAGTAAACAGTTGTACGTGAACAAACAGTTGTACGTAAACAAACGGCACATGCGAATTAAGTGGCGACACAGACGGGCAACTTTGGTGGTAGTTCTGGGACACACTATGTTGGTGATGTCGACTTATCTAGTTTCCATGTTAGCGAATACTTAATTGATGTATATGTCGTGGCCAGATCTTAGAATTGATAATTTCATGTAGTGTTCGACCATTTCATGAAATGGTTGTGTTTCATGAAATGGTCTGCTAAAATTGACCATATCATTAAAACGTCAACGTTTAATGATAATTATGTCAGCCGACGTTAGGCCATATCATTAATGTAGAATATCCTTGGTTTAAAGTGTAGTAAAAATTGTCAAGTAACTACGACCAACTTGGAAGTAGCGCTCGCTGGCCGCTGCGCTGCTGCGACAATCGATAAGCAATAGATTATAACGTGGTTTATTTTTTTGATTGCATAATTTCGGGAAACCTTATTTCTAGGATCCAGATTTTCTCCTGAGAATTTTAGCAGTCACTTATGGCGAATAACAATTTTCTTTTAATTTCTTTAAGATAGAATTAATAACCTCACAGATATTATTTAACCTAGAAAGATACCAATTCGTTTCAAAGATGAAGAGGTCGCGTAAAAGCAAGTGACTACAAAATTGACAAATTGTTGCCCGTCTGTAAAACCGCTAAATCCATAAAGGAGCTTAGTCTAAACTCCGAGAACATTTTGTAACAAGAAGGGCAAAGGAAACGTACCTACTCGTATATGAGACGAGAATAGCACCATGAAAGGTCGATCATTGTCTTATTCATCACGGTATACCTATATATTCACAGTATATTAGCAGAATGAAATGAAAATTGTGATGCAAAACTTCGACGTATTATTTTCGACAGACATTAATTAACCGACTTCTGAATGAGAGGTTGTTTTCAAATACTATTTTTTCCACTTCGTCCCTAGAATGGACTCTATCTTTTTAAAAGTAGCGATGCATCTGGTATTCAGCTGCAGCCGGTTAGACTGGAACCTGACTCCAACATCGTCGGGAAAAGGCAGATATTATGATGATGACGCACCTACGATTCTGTCATAATTATGTACATAGATGAAGAGGACATTCTTGCAAAACAGTAACAATTACAGCCAAGCCCTCTAGATAGTCCGCTAAGACAGTCAGTGCACAGCTTTAGGATGCATAAACACGACTTTGCCGTCTCTACATTAATTTAATTAAATACCAACTGTGTTGTTTAGTCTACTCAGCTACGAACTAAGAATAGAGGGACACTGTTTAGAAACTCTGAAAACGTTATCGATTATCATCAGCCTGCATTCCTGTTTTTGCTAAGACAATTGGCTTTGTGTTGATCGCAGTAAAACACTCCTACGTAAAATTATGTATCTACTCTCATAGCGTAATATTCGAATTATGAACTTCAAAACGAGTTTATATTGACATACTTTATAAACAGAATACCGAAATTTAAAAATAGAATCATATTATAACACTTTTTCTCTATCAAAAGAATGGTACTATAAAACATTTTCTATTTCTATTACGATACAGCGCTAATCCAGGAAGTTAATATCACCAAAGAGTTTCCATCAACTTTTGGCGGGGGACAGCAGCACCCGCTGTAGCGCATGTGCGGTGATGTGCTGGTGCAGGCGACATTCATTTGTTTTGTAGTACTTATTGAATTTCTTGGGATTTTTAAATTTATTCTTGATCTTTAACTTTGATTTTTTATTTAGTATTTGTTTAAATCCCAATGTTTGAGAGTAGATAAAGTAGTGTATGAAACTGCACATAATTAGGTATTAAAACATTCGTGTGATACTATTAAAAACCTCACCTACGGCTCGGTTTTTAAACACACACTCATGTTTTAATACCCCTCATTATGCAACAGTTTCATAAACTACTATTATCGAATGGCTCCAGCTATTTTAAAAAAAATTACACGACAGGTAAAGAATCTTAATAATAATATGTTTAAAAAGAAACTGAAACAATTTTTAATTCATAAATGTTACTACTCCACAACTGAGTTTATGGAGGACACCACTGACATTTAGCATTACAATATTACATTTATATTATTTGACATTGGTAATTGTAGTACGTAAAGAATTGTGTGTTAGTATGTAAGTAATTGAGTTAAAATTTAATTTTAAATGTGTGTCTGTTGTTTTGACACTACTAACTTTATTATTATTTAGCATAAGTACTATTATATAGAATCAATTTTTTCTAACTGAACAGACAGCTGAGCTGCTGGGGGAGTCTGTTGCGCCACTTCTTCTTCCCAGCTAAAACACTAGGAAGTGCTGAAGGGCGGGTGAAAGGTGGTGGTGATCTTATGTAATTATGACGTTTGAAAAGTGCTAATTCTCAGCCTAGTTTGAATAAATGACTTTTGAATTTTGAATGACTAATAACCACTGAGCCCGCGTGGTGTATTTTGGCCCACTCCCTCTCACAGAGAGGAGGACTTTGTCCCAGCATTGCAGTAGGATCGTTTTAGGCTGAAAATTATAACATCGACCAGTAGATATATATTATTGTATCTTCTTCACATCTCAAAAACTTTTGCCTCTTCTGTCTCTCGTCTTTCGTCTTTTCGTGAAACCAGAATTTGTTTCGTTTAAAAGATTTAATGATAATTACAGCAAGTTTTAGTTGATTTGGTATCTACTCGAGTTTTCTTTCCAGTCTGTAATGCGTGGTGATATTAATATTCCCTTCGCGGTCATTGGCAGACCAACGTTCTGCACAGGACGTTTCAGATCAGACCTACAAAAACATGGAACAATAAATAACAAAACACAATCGCTTTACCATACTTGTTCAAAAACGCCCCCTTCTGAAACGGTTCCTGCAAAAACATATTACGTCTACTCATAATATTTTTTGTGATAACCAACATTAATTTAACCCTTTTCGGGTTATTTTCTTAGCAACCCGGAGTCCCTGAAGGGTTACCACCGACTGTCTGCTAATTAAATGCTTAGTAGTTAGGTATGTTAGGAAAACGATGTTTGGATATGCAAATTAACGTAATTTCGGCTCAAATTGACTAAATATTGGTTCAGATACGGATCTCAATTGTGGTTTGGAAGGTGAAATAGGTTTAACCTATTAACTTTAGTCGCCAAGGGAATGTGATAAAATGCTATTTTAAATGATAAAAGAAAATTAAAGAAATCTGCTGTCAGCTTGGCCCATTGTTAATGGATATGCATCGATGATTATAAAACGCTTTTATATAGATATTTCTAGACTGCTTCGTTAGTCTAGTGGTAACAAGCGCTACTACTGAGCATATGGTCTTGGATTCGATTCCCTAGTCGGGCAAAGTGTTCTTTGGTTTTTCTATGTGGAATTTCTCAGTAACAGCCCGGAGTCTGGATTTGTACCCGTTTGATTGCAATAGGCTCGCCCTCTATTACATGGGAGTTAAACATAACTGGCGGAATGTGGGTGTACTATAGGTAGGTAGCTACACCTCTGCCCAACCCTCTGGGAAAACAAAGCGTGATGTTATGTTATGTTTCTAGAATCTTAGGTGATTTCTGTTCATCCTTTCATTGTCTATGTTGTTCACACCTATAAATTTATTACTACGTATCAGTAAAATCGATTGTGTGTATCTACTCATATTTGTATGTTTCGACTAGAAGCTGACTTGAAATAGTAATTGAAAAAACATTACCCTCTTTTTGGGCTTCGCCACAGTCGAGTAAAAGGCTAGGCAAGCTTCTCATTTTCCCCAAATCATATTTTAAATTAAATTAATACCGATCAAATTCCAAAAAAAATCTTCATTAAAAACATACATAGGTACCTACCATATTTATTTTTAGATGAGAGTACATGAGAATTATTTTCTCGTCAGTATAATGCGGTATGTTTGCCTGAGGCGCACTCGACGAAATAAGGGCGCCTTAATTTTGGCCGTGTGCGATATTGCTGTCACAACTCTGGCAGGCGCTTTTTGAAATTAAATGAATGATGTCCTTTCTTTAGTAAGATGTTCTTTCATTATAACATAATAAAGACAGTTCTTTAAGTAAAATAATGATACGAAGAAAAAAAGCTATTCATAGATTCACAGAAACCTTTTTTTTTATTATCTTATACTTTTACGTCACCACCGACTTCTCCTATATAGATTCAATTAAATAAGTAAGTTCTTAATTCTATCCTAAAAAAACAAAACCCTCTTTCCCTCATATAACATTCAACCTGCAATGTAATCCGGAAACACAACATGAAAAATAAAATCCCTGATTCTGTACTTACATAAAACCACAAAGTTATGCTCACAGAAATCTACATAGTAAATAGAAGTAAAACGGTTTAGGACGTAACACACGAGAGCTCCAAAAGAATACGATGAAAATGTAAACAAATGGATCAGAAAATGTACTAGTGAGCGGATGCCAATTTATAGTGCCACTTACAAATTGAGTGCTTTGATTTGATACCTAGTTAGTTTAAATAGTTACCAAACCACAATTTTTCTAAATTCAAATTTTTTATCACTTTAAACTTGTTTTTTATTTGATAATTCCCTGGGCGTCGGGAGTCGCAGGCCGATTCCCGGCCACCGTAGGCGCGGGCTTGCGGACGGTGAGCAATGGGTAGCTCGCCGTCCGATAAGGACCAGGCCCGGTCGACGGCACGTTGTGTTCCACACGCGCCTCAAAGAGATGTCAGCAGAACCGACGGGGTCCACTAGGGCCGATGCCTACCGGGGCCGCGGGAAAGTCCGAAAGGGATACCGTGGCCCCTGGCAACATGGCAACTGAAGGAACACGAGGGTTTTAGTCAGTAAGAGTCCCCTCCCGCTCCTCCCGGAGAAGTTATATGATAATTTTTCTTTTTAAATAACCTAAATTTTCGTCGATTATTTTTCAATTACAATTTAATAAACAAACAAAAATTGTTGGATAAAGTGGTGAGACCTTATAAAAAAGTTGAAACCTTCTAAATACAGATGATTGTGTTACTAATTCCCTTTAGTTAGTGATTGCGTAGGAATTAAACCTGAACAAAGTTTACCAACCAAGTTTACCTGAACACTTTCATCTGATAGGTACTTTAGAAACAGGCCATAAATATTAAAGCCTCCACGAGTGGCGATATTTCCCTGGTCAGACATTTTCCAAGTATTAGCTATTATCGAAGCCATTTTCTGGGCCTCAGCTCAGCATAATGTCAGATGGCAACACAAATTTACCACCTGACGCTGATTTTCAGCTGCAACCCACGAGTGTCATACGCCAGAATAATAATAAACACAAATCGGGAAGTGCGAGATGTTTCGAGACGTACCGCGTGGCGGGAGAAAAGAGTTCCTGGAGGGGAAGCCTTTGGCCAGCAGTGGGACAGAATAGGCTAAACAAAAAAGCTACTTTCACATAGTTCCGCATCGTCACATAGTTCGTGCCGATATGACGAAAGAAGAAAAACCTACCCTTTAGAGAAAAGTTAACATTAGGAGGTAGGAGGGTAGGCCCGTTACAGACATTCCGATTCTTAATTACCCAAAAAAACTGCCATAGAATTGTTATCTACTTACACCACAATACATAAGATAAAGATTTCCGTGTCGAATCTCAATCTACATTCCATAAACATTTGGGTCTTGCTCAGTGTGTAGCCGGCGCGCGGCGTTCTGTAGCGCTGTATTAATATTTAACTTGCCGGCTCCTTTCATCTCAGGGCGGCGGGTCAGAGTCGACCCACGGCACGGAGTGTTGGAACGACTTGTGTGTCGAATTGTTTTCTTATGGACGGTATGTAATTCCGTGTGTTCAATTAATTTTATCTTGCTAGTGATTGCCATTTGTTTATTATGAGCAGCATATAAGTTCTGTAATTGATTTTTGCGACAAGACATTTTTCATAAATAGCTTTAAGTCCACCGAGAAACGAGATAGCATTATTAGTTATACCTAAGAAGTAATAATCTGCCAATTAATGATAAAAAGTCATCATCGGACTTTTAATTCCAGTCACAGCAATGTATAGGTAAAAAAAAACCATGGTGCATTTATAGTCCGGAAAAAGTGAGGTAAAATAAAACCTACAACTAAATCATTGCTTTACCGTAGAAACAAAACTCAAAGAAAGCTCTCCTTCAAAACTACGTTCGAAGAATTTAAAAAACATTACTTACAGATTTAAGTAAAAAACAAAAATACAATTTATCTACAGTCTTCATCTGAACTAAGTCCGGAGAGGGAGGCCTCCCTACGTCAGCAGACAAAGAATTAAAACCTACACTAGTTTCAGTTTTATTTTGGTATTCTCATCACACGAAAGGAAATCATAGATGCAGATGAAAAAGCAACGTTCAGAACAGTAAATTATGTTTATGCTAAGCCCAATAACTAGTGGCTCTTTCAACGTAACCCAAACTGTGAATCAAGTAAAACTTGAGCCTGTCTACAAGATCACTCAAGACCTTATATCACAACTTTATATAAAACTACCTCTTTATTCTCCTACCGTTATTCAAATTTTATTGTCTTCTTCTACACGTCGCTATTAGCTGTTATCTCGGTGTTCACACCCTTTCTAGACATATGTTTTTTACAATACATCCATCGTTCCTAGAAACACCCTTAAAGGAAAATCTATCTGGATATATTGCTTATTATTATCGAACGTATGCATGTGTGTTTAACAACTCTTTGTTTTGCCGGTATATAAGTACGGGATGTCTGTTAACTTTGGTTTTGGCCAACTCTAGGCTTGTTTGTCGTTGTTATTTAACGCATTAAATATAATTATAGAAAGAAAGGAAACGTATCGATTTTTGAAGTGAAAACTTCTTTAGGTGGGTTGAGCGATTAGTAAACTTATGGATTCGCGTAGTGCTGGGTTACATAATATAGATGGCGCTAATACCAATTTTAAGTTTTCATTTTTTTTTTCAGTCGGCAGTCCCCGTGACTACCAATTTTTTTTAAATCTGCACAAAAAAAAACATAATCTTAGGTACAAAGTAGCCAAAAGTCTCATATTCAAGCAATAAAAGTTTAAAATAGTATTATTATGTCGGTGTTAAACATAGGTAATGTGAACTTACCATATTGCGCGATTATTCACATGTAAAGGATCATAAACAATTCCCTCTCTTTTTACGAGATTATGATGACAAAAAGAGATAATAGAAAATCGTCTAGTGAAACAGTTGCATGAACTTTAAATCAACTGAAGCTTTTGACTAACCCCTCAACCATCATCGGCCATCGTGTACAGACCTCATAAACAATTCCCTATTCTCATCACGACTCTGGGATCAACAAAAAGTGAAATATCAAAGGCAGGATTTGCATAATACATACAATAAAAAACTATCAGCCGACATGATTAATAGCGGGAAACATTGATTGATACACGATACACGCTCTTTTGTTTATGATAAATTACATGATTTTTTTCTAAATAAAAACAATTTGTTTCTGTCCAGCTACAGGGCAAAGGCTACTTCTCATGCAGAGAATGAACGAGCATTGTTCACTACACTTGCTCACTGCATCACCGATCATCTGCGTATCCTTTTCCCAACCAAGTTGAGGTCGGCTATCAATCTAACCGAATGCAGCTGAATACCAGTATTTTACATGGAGCGACTTCCTCTCTGACTTCCACAACCCAGTTACTGGGTTTACACGATTCCTCTTGCTCACTATTTATTGGCGATTTCAGACATGACTTCCGTAATCACGCTGTAATCGATTTAGTTTTTGCAGTTATATTATATAATAAAATAATATTATAAGGAAGTCTTTGTTTGTATGTTTGTTTGTTTGTAAGTAGGGGGTAATCTCTGAAACTACCAGTTGCAAGGCTCGCGGACGAAGTCGCGGTCAGAAGCTAGTATAATATATACACGCTAATGTTTTCCATAAGGGTTTAGGCAGAGGCTGCAGGTAAAGTTTCATTTGTCGTATTACGAAATTTCCTGAGACAGCGTAGTACCTACCCGAAAAAAATCTCATAAAATAAGCCAGTAGGTAATCATACTTTCTTGGAATATATCATTACCAAATTATGAAATGGTGGTGAGTCATGAAATGAGATCATATTATAATTTGGAGCCTTATGATTAGAGATCAAAGGGGCTCAGTTGTATTACTGTGGAGATAAAAATATCTGTGTGATCCAACTCGATGCAATCAAAATATAGTCGTGTAGGTATATATAGAAAAAATATTCTGTCTATTGACTTACAAAATTTCAAGAAGGATGGTTTAATAAAACCGATTTTAACGTAAGCCATGCTAGCAACTAATAACAAATTCACACCGCAAACAACCCGTTTTGGAGTTGACCAGTTTAATTCTCAGAAATAGTAAAATAATAATTTGTCTATCTATTTGAAACACAATATTTCAGTAGGTACGATTAACCTCTCAATACGAATTCAATTAATTATTATTATTTATATTCCAACCCCGCAGGGCCTATCACATGCGATTATCCAAACAATAATTCAAATGATTATCCAAATACACTCAACAATTTATTGCGTAGGGTGAACGCACCAATTATTGACAAAGGCTTTAAAATCCACTGAAATAATATTGTGTATGTCAATCAAGCTTTTGTTGGAACTTTCGAGATCGTTAATCCAGAGCTGAATATATGAGTGCTGATACGCTGTGGTATTGGGAGAACGATGTGTATCGAACATAGAAATATAAAAAACATCGAAGTAATTTTAAAATGGATGCGAGTATTCTTGATTGGGGTGTGTTTTCATCCAGTTTGAATGACGAATACTTACATTACGTAATAAAGTTAAATATTAAAAAATTATCAAATCGAGTCGACTAGCAAGTCGATTTTCTGCGAGTTTTATCTCTTGTAACCCACTCTTGTTACATACTTCCAATAATTTTGTAATCTATCTATTTATATAATAATATTTAAAATGAATCCCTATTTCCCTTGGTCACGCCATAACTTGAGAACGGCTGTACCAAATTGGATACAATTTTTTTGTTGTTTTCTTTATTCTCAGGACAAGGTTTTAGGTAGGTCTTGGTAGGGTAAATAAGTAGGTATGTAGGGTAGGTAGATTGGTAGTCTTTGATAAAATATACAATATACAATTTTTTGTTTTATACAATGTAAAATTGTTTGTTTTCCCTAACAAAATAAATAAATGAGCCTGTCAAAACCTCAACTTGCATAAATAACAGAATTCCGTAAGTAACTATTGCTAACTAAAATGTCACTAATAAAATGAAATGACTAGTCAAATACATGCCTTGAATTCAAATATACTATAGAATCAAAAGTATTAGTAGTCCTTACTCGTCCTCCGTGCCGCTAACTAGACAATATGGCAGCCAGAACAAGCAATATACAGTTTATTAATATATCATGTCTCACCGCAGGAGTTAGTAAATCATTCTGGGGAATAATATCACGGCAATTTGTCACTATGTTTGTACAAATTAAATTCAAAGCGGCCATAACTCAACGGCTAAAGCTTTTGGACTCTCGACCGAGAAATAGTGTTTATGACTTTGGATATTGCTTAAAAGCCTCTTCTCGTTCACAGAAGCTTGTGCTGATAGTCCAAGTATTTAATTTGCTTTCCTATTGACATAAAAAATTGTTTGAACATAATCTGGGGTGCTAAACCTTCGGAATACAACAAAATTCATCGATAGCAGGTTTGTACTTACTTCTAATGTATGTATGTAGGATAGGCTTTTACAGCTTATATTATAAATCAATCAGTAAGGAGTAAACTGGAATCAAAGCACGTGGCGCTCCGTAGTTTCTGCATAGCCCCATTGGGAACAAGCGTTGCAGCATCTTAGGTAAACGATGGGACGTACTTAAAGGAGTGCAGTACTGTGCTATGAACAACTTTTATTATGGGACGAACCCTGAAATATATAAAAAAAAGGTGTTTCAGACAAAAGTGCAATACCAACACGATCAAATGTATGGAACAGTAGATTTTTTAAGTGAAAACTTATTTAAGCGCGTTGAGCGGTTTATGGTAGGGGATAAACTTATAGATTCGCGTCACCGACATGCTCGCGCCGTAGTGCTGTATAAGTAGGCCCCCGCCTATAGAAGTGCATTTAGGCAGCAATGACGAATGAGCGGCGGAACGCCGTGAGCGTTGACGAATATGGGGACTGCACTGGTCACGCCGCGCACATACTATCGAAAAAACGCATATCTGTACACTGTAAGGACGATTCTTGCTTGCAGCGCTCGGCCGATATAGTAACGCTTACCTACGAAAAAAAGGGTTGTGTGCACAGGATTTTGTTTTCAAATTAGTTAGATATGCGTTACTCCGATGGTACCTAAGGCGCAGTACAGCGGTCTCGGTCAAACTATGGCAGTAAGTTTGAAGGTCGCGAGTGCGAGCACCTTTTTTTTATATATAAAGTTTCACAATTGAAGTGTGATACTTTATTCACATTACAATCTAGCCTATTAGCTAATAAGTAATTTAAATAAACTGCTAAGTAACTATAAAATTAAGACGTCTTCCAATAACGTCTTTCTTATTCACTATAAGTTAAGGGGAAGACACTTGATTCACGTGTTCTTTGTAAAAGTCAGCACTTGCACTACAGTTTAAGTTCACTTACTCTGCACTAAACTAACTCAAAAGGTTTAACCCTTTTTAGTCTTCGCACTAATTCAATGTTGTGTGCGTGCTCCTGACAATTTTATTTAAAACGCAGAGTTTTGGTGTGTAATCGACAGTAAGTCAATCAATATTTATAAATAGGTACATAGCCCATCATGTTTTGATTAATAAATAAACTAAGTATATGAAATTTTTTATAATTATTGGTCGGATTGCCAATAGATGTGAAAATCAGACTAATGTTAATAATTACAATTTACAAATTATATATTTTTTAAATTATTCATTCTATAATTTATTTACAAAATAAACAAAAACATAGTTATTCCAAAGTTTTAAGTTTTCTCTTCTGTTGCACGGGTCGATTCATCCGGTTAAGCTACGCTTGCCGGGGTTGGTCTGTGGATGGGTGACCATCTTTACATAACAAGACTCCTCCGTGGCTCGGAAAGCACGTTAAGCCGTTACGGATCGGCAGAAACCCGAAAATCTGACAACCAGTCTTACCAAGGGGTATCGTATTACCTAGTTACTGAGTTGTGGAGGTCAGATAGGCAGTCGCTCCATGTAAAATACTGGTATTCAGCTGCATCCGGGTGAACTGGAAGCTGACCCCAACATAGTTGGGAAAAGGCTAAGTAGATTGTAGATTGGTTTTGGTCCCATAATTAAATTTGTTCATTTCCATACGGTACTGCACTCCCCATAGTATGTCCCTTCGTTTAACCAACATACTGTATTTACAAGTAAGAGCCATAATTAATCATTCACAAGACATGACGTGTATAACGTGTTGTGTAACCTCTTATGTAGTTAATAACCTGTCAGATAACATTAGTATATTATAGCCATTATAATCTACAGACAATGTGCAGTAATTTGTCAAACGTTTCCACAATACACCACTTACACGCTGTACCACCACTTAATATTAACATAACTAGTAACGTAATACAAGCATGTGTGTTTGTAACGAAATTCGAGGCATGCAAACAATTAACGTTTTGCATTTCATCAATGAAAAAGTTAACCCTAAAAGGTGTGTCCATGTTATTTGAGGTATCCTATTCAGACATAACAATCGCTTATTATGACTAATGACTCGCCCCTGCAAGACTCGCCCCTGCAAGACCCGCCCCTGCAAGACCCGCCCCTGCTTCGCATGGTTTTTACAACTTGACAAAACATGAATCATGTGCCTAGCCTTTTCTCAACTATGTTGGGTCGGCTTCCAGTCTGAAATGAAATTGTTTATTCTGTCATAAAAATAAGCTAGATGAGTTCGGCGCTTCCTATCTGACTACTCTGAGAAGAAAGGCCAAAACAAACTCAGAGGTCGCAGTCTTTTTAAATTCCAAACATAATTTCTAATATGATAATTTATAGATATCTATCTATTCTATATCTATGGATATGTCGTGGCCAGATCTTGGAATTGATTATTTCATGAAATGGCCAGCTAAAATTGACCATATCGTTCAAACGTCAACATTTAATGATATGTCAGTCGGCGTTTGGCCATATCATTAAGTAGTATCCATGCAAATATTACTGGCATTCATTAAATTTCATTAATCTGAGTCAATGGATTAAAAAAAACATTTAATAGCTTTCATTCCAGAAGAAAAATAATAATTAATAAGATTTGAATAGTTAAATACTACTAACCTGTGAAATACGTTCCAAACTCCATGGTTTTTTAAGATTGCGCTTGTTTTTCGAGTGAATTTCATAAAAGCCACGTAGCTTGGTATAATAACGATACTTCACTGAACTTTCATCTTCCGTTTGCATATTTATAATAGCTTTTCCAATTGAATTATCGTTCGCCGCCATGATGCACAACAAAAACAAAGCGACATCAACGCCTCTACCGGTGGATAATTTAACAATTTCATGAAATGATCAATTCTAAGATCTGGCCACGACAGATATAATACAATGCAGTACAGAGCAGTGGTGGCCCAGTGGTAACGGCCGCGACTTACGAGTTGTAGGTCATAGGTTCGAACCCAGACAGGCGCTTTACTTTGTGTAAATTATTTCATCACCACTGCTCTCAAAACGGTGAAGGAAAACATCGTGAGGAAACCGGCATGTCCTAGAACCGAAAATTCTAAGACATTTGACATCTACCGCCCCGCACTGGGCCTGCGTGGTGGATTACGGCCCACTCCCTCTCACAGAGAGGAGGCCTGTGTCCCAGCAGTGGGAACATTTATAGGCTGATGATGATGATGATGATGAATACAATGCAGTTTGATAAGATTTGCAGAAAGTTGGTATTTATATTTAAAAATCTAGTAAATTAGAAATCCTATACTATTACGAGCAATATTTGTATTTATATTTATACTCACGTTGTCGAAATCAGCTCTAACGATTTTGACGAAAGTTGCACTATAGGGGTTTACGGGGGCGAAAAATCGATCTAGCTAGGTCTCATATCTGGGAAAATTAGTTTTCTCCGTATTTTCACCCGAGCAGAGCTCGGTCGCCCTAAGTTTAGAACAAGATAATGAAAAATGACATGAGAATAATGACATGGTAGCATAAATTAGTAAGTATCTACTATCAAGGCAGCATGGAATAAGTATGAACTTTCCTATACTATTAAATGAGTATTCTCTATTTTCACCAGAGCAGAGCTCGGTCGCCCGGGTATTGAATTTTTAACCAACCTAAATTACTTTGCAACTTTTATTACTATTTAAAGGAAAAATTCCCCAAATATTTCAAAAGTAGTCAAGTACCTCCTTAAAAGTTTAAACCCTCCTTTTGACTGCAGACGATAACCACTGTAAACGCGTAAAAACGCTCATAAAATGTTCCTATTTACTCTAAAAACATGAGAGAATGAAAATTCAGTTTTCGGGATTGAACACCACTGTAAATAATATAACAGGGGTCAAATGGGGATGAAAGGGGGTGAGAAGGGGGGACGGGACGGGTTTTATGGACACTGACGGGCCGCATTAGATAGAATGTTAAATCTTGGCTTAAATGCAGTAACCATAGATATAAGAAAGAAGGAGATATGCCCGGTAGTTGAAAATGTATCGAAACCCAATGTCTCCACTTTGTCCCCACTACCTCGCCACTAGTCGTCACAACTACACATGCAGAAATAGATATGAGGCTGCGCTCACTCTTGCAATTCATAAATCAGAACGTACTACACAATCAATTATAAACCTTATCCCATCAAACACAGCGTGCATTTACCATGCACCGTACAACTCACTCACACGAAAACATCATTTCTATCGTTGTGCTATACAGAAACAATTTATTTTACATATACGCTAGTGATTGACCAAATCGGAAAGGTATCGATTCTTCCATTTAATATTATCGACAGTGAAGTATCAATATCTAATAACTAACATTTTGGCGGTTTTCACTTACTAATTATTAGGGCTTATTTTAATTTTTTGAATTGTTCTTTGTTTTATCTTTTTATTACGGACGCTTCTAACGTGCACGTCTTTCTACATTGTTCTCACATGTATAATTTCAACATGAATGATGTAACCAATATTTTGTAACAATTTTTTATTTAAAAGAGTGTCCGTGGCGTTTCTTGCCCGTTCTTCTCCATAGGTACCTACTACGCTTTGAAATGGGCAACTAGCTTCATACCTATTTCTGACTGACCGATTCCTTGACAATTCAAAAGTGCCTGTAAATGGTTTAATTGAAATAAATGCTTTGAGTTTGAGTTTAATGTTTACTTCAAATGATCAAAAACTATGGAAATTAAACGTTTTTTTCTCCTCCTGTGAAACCATGTTTTTGTAGTTATTAGATATTGATACTTCACCGTCGTTATACTTTAAAAAATTTGGTGTCCTGAAAATATGATAATAAAAATAAATAATAAGCAAAAAATTCAAACAATAAAAAAATCCAGTTACGTTGGTTTAACCTGTCATAGTTTATTGAAACAGTAGGTATTGTTGAACCCTGCTATGATGTTTACTCACTGTCCTGTAAAGTGGAGGTATTTGTGCAGCACTTGACGCTTTAATATTACTGGAGTGGCATTTTTTGTCAAATAGTGTAATCTTAAATTAATATATTTTTCCATGACTGCTTTAATTAGAAATATTTTGTGATTATTCATCGGAGACTGCTCAAATTGGTGAAACTTAATATTATCAAAGAGATCTAATCCTATAATTCAAACCCAAAACACTCCACCTAAAATTTTATTAACTTACTTTACGACAAAATAAGTAAAACACATTATTTCACATCGATTTTCCACCCGGGTAAAACAGTTGACAAATTGAAGAATAAAGTATAATAGCAATAAATTTATTCGCCAAACGACATTGTTGTCGATAGCCTACGTTAGTGGATCTGCACAACTACATCACTAGCTCGTCGCCAGACACAGCGGCCGTACTGCGCGATGCATCCGCAGTCCACAGTATCGTTTTGTGATTTTTACATTGCTTGTTGAGTCACTGAGCGACATATTTAGGTAGTGGTTAACGAGAAATGTATGTAGTGCAAAAATAGTACAGTCGCTGTGATATTTGGAAACAAAAATAACGTAGTAAAAGCAAGAATTATCTTACGATTTGTTGTTTTTCATTATTTTAAAGACAAATATAGTAAAATACTTGTACTTACATATGGTAAGTGATTCCATGATTCACAAAGTTTTTGTTTTGACTTCGGTTTTTACAAGAAACCACTGAACAACACGGCATTCTTATAAATTGTCCCGATCACGGCCGAAAGCACACTAGTTCGCGGAGACGGCCATTTTCGTATGCAATGAGCACTTTGACCATTACGCGCGGACACAGACACGCCCCCATGCCACTTCTCCTGTTTTTTATATTTCTATGGCAGTAACAGTTTTCTAGGATAGCTATATTCCCATGCTCAGATGTTGCTGAAAAAATATTGTCAGTTTTCAACTTAATATTTGAGTGGAACATAATTATTTAGCAATGGAAGTCTGCTTCAATATCCATAATTGTATTACTTTTGTTTATTGTTATACTTTATAAGAAAAATGTTATGGTTTATGTTACGTTAAGAAGAAATAAAAAATAATTTTGCTTCTTCGGTAAAGCTTCAAATAAACTTGCAACAACGACGTAGACATATACTTCGTGCTTGCACAGACTGACAAGGAACGAGGAAAATTAAAAGCTGTTAAAAAGTTTTGTGAACAACTTATCTTGAACAGGTATTTGAAAGAAAAGTATTTTATTTAAAAAAACCTACTGCAGTTCCTACTTCAAGACAAATAATAGTCAAAATTCAATTCGAAATTCACAACATAACATAACATAACATAACATCACGCCTTGTTTCCCCGAAGGGTTGGGCAGAGGTGTCCCTGTAGCAGGTACACCCACATTTCGCCAGTTATGTTTTAAGTCCCATGTAATAGGGGGCGAGCCTATTGCCATCAACCGGGCACAAATCCAGACTCCGAGCTGCTACTGAGAAATTTCAGATAGAAAAACCCAATACACTTTGCCCGACCCGGGAATCGAACCCAGGACCTCATGCTCAGCAGTAGCGCTTGCTAAAAAAGTCATTTATTCAAACTAGGCTGAGAATCAGCACTTTTCGAACGTCAAAATTACATAAGACAGTCCCTCAAAACGCCCACCCTTCACCACTTCCTAGTGCCTTTAGCTGGGAAGAAGAAGTGGCGCAACAAACTCCCCAGCAGCACAGCAGTCTGTTCAAGTTAGAAAAAAAAAGATTATATACAATAGTATGCAAAATAACTTACATTATGCAACACAAAACATAATTTAAATGATACATTATTGGCCATATGTCAGCTAGCACACGCCAATATACAATATAGTCATAATGTAGTTAGTTACCTGCAAGAAACAAAGAAAGAAAAATAGATTTAATTGTCACAGAAACACGAGCACAAGAAGATAAGATAAGTCAAATGAAATAAATAAAAACAAAACAGATTTATACTCACGAACCAGATATAGTCGGCAGCTGCTGGCACGTCATGACTGTGACAAGAAGGCTTCCACTCAGCATGATGCTGTGCTATGGAGACCTACAAAGCGCTGATTTTCATTGGTTACCCGAAAACGCCGACCTACAATGCTACTATTTACCTTATCTATAAATATATCTCCTTTTTGAGTGGGTTCAAAAGGTACCTATTTGTAAATAAAAGAAAAAACGACTCGGTATTATTATAAGACAAATATTGTGTCCCTCGGGCCAACAAGACGATTCCAATCTATTTTTAGAATATTACAAAAGACAAACGCAATTATTTCAGTCAGATCGTATTCTGTTCTGACAATAGAATGAAAGAGTAATAAAAATAATATTTATAAGTACGTAAAACAAATTTTATTGAGCCAAAGTCGAAAAGATAAAATATTATGGTAGCACAGTATTACCGTTTTATGTTAGAACTTACGAAGCCCTAAAGGTGGAATATACAAAATATGTTATTTTTCTTATTGGGATTTGCAACCCCAAAGAAAAATCAAACCATTTTCGAAAACCTTCACCTCAAGTCTCACCTTTTTAAAACCCAGTAACCATACAATTTTCATAAAAAGCCCACAGATCTGTGAAATGTTCCCCGGGAGGAATATTTAGAGCATTGTATAAAGTATCCCGGTCGGATATTACAGCTTTTAGCATAAACACATAATATTAACTTTTAAATTGTGGAGGAAGGAAACCATTTACTTTCAATTTTAGGATAAGAGGCGAACCAAATTGAATGAAAGGCGATTAACAAAACGAATTTATAAAGCGGATGTTGATGGCGACGCCGGGAGGGGATGCCCTACATCGTAGAAGGACAAATACCGGAATTAGTGGTGATAAATAATAACAACACCAACCTATTTTTAATAGTCGCTATATTATAAAACCGCTATTCCAAGAAATCGTAACTTTATTGCCTACCCCTATGGGATAAGACGTTTATGTAAAGTCAGGATAATTATTTTTTAACACGTTAAGTGCGAAGCGAGGCCTAAATCACCCCTGATGCAACTTCCCTGTGGTGCGGCAAGCAAAAAAGTGAATTTCTCTGTCGTGCGAATGGCATAGCTTTGGTTTGGTCCAGTGTAGGAAAGAGATAAATATATATTTGAGATCACTAATGGTTCCGGACTCGGTGGTGTACCTACCTTGGTACCGGATGTCTTAGGCCTCGTGCCGCACTGAATTAATATAATTTTAATGCAGTGCGGAACGAGGCTAAAACGTCCCATATCCCCCCTGACCTCGTACCGCACTCAACGCGAGCTTCCCGCGACCAGTGTTGTGCATCACGTCGATTGGAGAGCACGTCCTTTTACAGCGCCGAACATGTCTAAACGATGTCGGAAGAAGTTAATGTTGTTTCAATGAAAAACACTCATAAATAAGTTCAACATATATATTGAGATTTTTATAAAAAAAGTATATTGATACTGATTTTTTAATGTTAATTCAAGTTCTAATAATTGTATTTTTAAAGCCCGAGGCAGAATAAATAGGACAGTTTCTTTTCTACTTCTGGTTGCCTTTTTTTTCTATTCTGTGAACCGCATTAAGATTTTCATATACAAATAGAAAGATAAACCTTATGCATAAACCGTAATCCATTATTTTCCAATAATAAGTCTGTAATAGGTGCCTCTTAATGGTATAGAATGGAACGCTTCGTGCGCGAGTCCGACTCGCACTTGGCCGGTTTTTTTTTCTTTATGGCGCCTTCAAGCACAATTTAGATTATTTGAAAAAAAATGTATCCTTTGATAGCTTTGTGTTGTTTTGCCAGGTTTTGCCCTTAAAACGATCTAATGAGATATAATTGATCAAAATCGGTCAAGTCGTTGCGTAGTTAAGACAGTTTAAAAACGTCGATATTATTTTTCCCATCACTAATCGCAGCGAAAATTTGCCCTATTTCAGTGCGTTACGAGGTGTATAAGATCCCATATTTTGTTTTGCTAATAATTCCTAAACTAGCCATCAGATCCCGGGGCGACGGTGGATTAGGGTTCATCAATTCACTGTCTATATCAATAAGGACCAAAATTCTCATTTATCTTTGATTTCGCGCCAGAAAATGGATTTTAGTCTGTAAAAGGAAGTGGGGTCTAATAGACCGCGTGTCGCCCTAACGTCTGGTCACGGTACGGGCCGATTATACCTCGTGCCGCAGGAACGGAAAGTATGCAAAAATTGGTGCCGCAGCTAACGTGTTAAGCGGCCTGCGAACACGGCTCGCAACTACAAATCGAGATGTTTGCAAAATTCAATTCCAAGCACGTTGCGCTAGTGTGAGTGCCTGTTGGAGCGATATACACTTACAGTAAGGAATACTACCACGCACACATTGAAAATTATTGCTTGACGCGATAGCACTACTAGCTTTCGAAAATCCTTATCCTTACATAATTATGTAAGGATAAAACAAAGTCCCCCGCCGCGTCTATCTGTCTGTCTGAACGCGATAAACTCAAAAACTACCGAACGGATTTTCAAACGGATTTTCCGATGGGAGCTTTACTGGCGTGCGCTGCGTTAACCGAAAAAGATACATCAAATTTATGTTCTACGGTATTGTTCATCTTAAAAAGTTCAACAAAAAAGTCCGCGATGGCATGTCTATCATCTAAGGATGACCCACAATAACCATTTTTATCTTTCAGAATTTGATGAAAATTTAATTGTTATTTCCGAAGTTTTTTTGACCGGTATAGTATTAATCCTTATCCAAAAAAAATATGTTATTTAATTGGGCATTTAATTTAGATTAAAATATGCCTTTTAATTATGTAATTTAAATGAATAGTTTAAAAGATATCACAGTTTCAAAATTACGCGGAGCAACGCGGGCGCAGCGGTAGGAATCAATGACGTTTTCCTCTTTTATTATTTGGTATGAAATCTCGGTAGTACGTTCCCGTGGCATATTTTCCGACATCCACGCGGGCGACGCCGCGGGCAAAAGCTAGTTTATGATAAATTTGGATGTGTTCCGTAATACCAAAATGATGAATGAAACTTAATATTTTTCCATTTTTTTTTAGATAATTTTCACAATATGAAGACGTCATTTACGCTGTAAAAATGTGCAAAATTAAATTCGTTTAAACTTCATTTTAGAAAAGTTTTTTGGAAAAAAAAAGTTTTAGGAGCCTACATAAACACTGTCTAAATCTGAATAACTAAATTATATGGTGGAAATATGCTCAAATTGCAAATGATTTAGGCATTACGTTTATATGGACAATTCATGCGTCGCCGCGTTCTTAAGCAAATTGAATACCAACTAAAATTTCCCGTATATTCAAAACAAAACGTTATTCTTTGACAGTTGTATGACATGGCACAGCAAATTGACGTAGGGTGTCAATTTGAGAAGCAATTTATTTCTTAACCGTATGTCAAAAACTAAAAGCATGATGATGTTCTTCAGAAAGGTCAGGTTAGCAGTACTCGCACCGGAATTGTGTTTGATTAGAGGCCGAACTCAATAACCTATTTTCTATTGATGGTAGACAGTTTTCCATCTGTCATTGAATGTCTTCCCACGATTCCGTAAGTTCCTTATTCTCTGACAGATTATTGGGAACTTAAAACCATAGATAGATAGGTTTTGTATCTCCAGTATGCCAAAACTGGTGATAAATAGGTTATTGGGTTCGGCCCGTTGGCCATAAAAGTATAAACGTAAACGAAGCAAAAGGAGCAACTAACCTGCTACGATCCTAACAGGATCGTAGCAGGTGGTGTTCTGTAGTTCCGCATGGGAAGAAGGCGAGATTTTATGTATGTACAAGCATGCTTATAATTTGGTACTCAAGATTTTCCATAATCTCTATTTCAGTGACACTACTTCCGTTCTAAACTTAGGCTTGGTTTGTTTACCTTCGATTATTGACTGCTTTGCATTTCAACAGGGTAGGTATGAAGTTCCAACGTGATTCGTTTTCGTACGAAAGCTTCAGATAAGCTCCCGGCAGTTATAATGCAATTTCACTTAGTATTTGGCAGCAAGGACGTAGAATATTTTATACTATTACTACACCACTAATGATTTATTAATGAAAAATATAAAATCCTAACCTAACTAAAACTATTAACAAATTAAAACATGGCGTCGAAAAATCCTCCGCATCGCTCTCGACTGATAATGTACCCAAAGGACTGACGGCATTGCCATGAAAAGTTGACTTAAATATTAGGAAATAATTATTATAATATTCTCTTCTAATAATTTCTTTGACTTAATTTAATCTTTTTGATATTTCTACAAAAAAATATTTGACTAATTTGCAATTTGAATGTTATCCTACTTAATTTGTTTAATTCAATGTTATAACATATTTAACAAAGTAACCAAAACCCTTAAAATGTATTTGTACGCCGGAAACGGGAACTTTAAAAACTATGTAACATCTTTGTAACATCTCTGTAACATCTTTGTAACATCTCTGTGACATCTCTGTAACATCTCTGTAACATCTCCATAACAATATTCTGACAAATAAATACTATTACTAAATATTAATGAATTTTCATTTGATAAACAAATCAACAGTTAGTTTGTCCTTTTTGTACAAATAAACTGAAAATAGATACAAAGATATTAATTACTACGAAATCGAATTTCAGCTGACCTAAAATACCAACTACCCAACATTCAATTTTAACATCCACCCATCCATATCCTAACCGCAGCACATTACCTACCCGCTGAATACCCGCTCATCAATGAACATCACAGAATGGGGGTAGTTTCATTAAATATTTAGCAGAGGTAAGTATCGGTTTGCGGTCTTGATTCCGATCCAACGTTAAACAGTGGAGAGGTGAATATTTTATCAAGGAAATTGGCGAGCATGTATCATTAAACTGTTTTTAATTTACTGCGAGTTCAGGTAAAACCATGTCTCCTATACACGGGTCTTAAGGTATATTAAGGAATAACAGAACTTAGTCACATTTTTTGGAGTTAAAATGGCGGTAATGTACATAAAGTCAGGTAACATTATGCAAACTAATATTGTCCGGATATTCAAATCACAACTGCCAATCTTCGACAGTTACAGTAAGTAATGGCTATAAATCGGCTAATTTACGTAGGGTGTTAGTTTGCTTAACAATTAGTTTCCCTCACTACTTCCAATACACCTTGGGGAGAACGATTCGAAAAAAGATATCATCATTAACTGTAGGACCGATGTGCCGATGGAATATAGATCAGAACGAGTCATATTACATAAATTGTACCAAAATCACACTACCCCGACATACAAGGCTTTAAACGAATTACTTCAACAAATATCACTAGTAACAAGTCCTGACAATCACACCTACCTCCGTTGCAGTAACTGATAAATTCTACTGGGTTAACGGAAAATAGTTTAGAATACAACATGTTACTCTGTCACGGCTTCACGGAATTCAGTAATCAACTTGCAGGCTTGCTGCATGCAGGTGAGTTTCCGAGAATTTCGGTCCTATGAGATAAAACGAGATTTATACACAGTGTAGAGCACCTTTGTGCCTTTGAGCACGTTACAGAGTTGGTCCTGTTTGTCATACAAATGCTAGATACCTCTACGAAGTTTAAAAACTTAAAATATGATTTGTCTTACCATCTGATCACTGCATCCAGAAATTCAAAATGAAGTACCATATACCATATTCGGCTCGTGATAGAATTCAATGGAAACGGATAGAGAAGGCCTTTGCCAAGAGCCATGCTGAATTGAGAGATATACTTTAACAACATACAGCAGAGTAAAAACAATTCAGAATAAAGAGGCTTATAAATAATTAAAAAACCATATATCGGCACTGCTAGAACTATACTCTTCTTCACTCGTATTTTCATGAATATGTTATGATGAAATATGTTATGAGAATAGCTCACGCTCGTGGTTAGCTTAGGAATACCCTCAGTCAGTAGGTGGTAGTAGAGCTGACTGGCCAGGGTGCGCCGGACGTAGTTACATGTAAGTATCACCACACGTAGAGGCTGTTTTGATACAAACCAATTAAACAATTATTATCTACACCCATGCTATAAATCCTGTATAAAAGTTTCTGAAACAGTTAGCTTATAGTCAACATTAAAACAACCAGTGTCATAGTAACCATAATATCATTCAAACGAGTGTTATAATGTTGTATTCAATTTAATTATGCAACTCTTTGCTTTTCGATCCCTTTCTTACTCATCAAACAGCCACATTCTCACTACTCAATTCATGGTATCTTTATGAATTTAAAAAAAAGAACATTGTCATGCACGCACATTTCAATACCAAAAAAAAAAATTTGCCAAAACAATTGCCAACTATTTACAACTTCCCAATCCTGAGTTGTATACAGGGCTTGCTTTCGCAGAACATCTGCCACATTATTAGTTGATACCGGAGGAGGATGGAAGTCCACATCTGTTGCTAAAGGCTACATTAATGACTCTTTAGCCAACAAAATCGACGTGTCGAATCAAATTCCAAATTCGATAGAAAATAAAAATAATGATGGGATCTGCCAACATTTAACACCGTGCAAATATTCAAGTACATTTCAATAATTATACGATCCAAAATGTAAATAATTATTACAATAAATAATTATATTATTACCTATACATGGTTTGTATTAGATAGAGTTCTTACAACACTGTACAACACTCTATAGTTTCAGAACCTTTTATAGAGGATTCATATCATGGATGTAGATAAACTCTTGTATGCAACTGTACATAATTAGGTATAAAACAATCATGTTATAAACCCACATTCGTGTTTTAATACTCCTTATTATACAACAGTTTCATAAATGACTTATTATTTAACCGCATTAACGTTTAATCCTGAATCCCTCAAAGCCTGCGTGCGATGTACGGATATAGACTTGCCTAGTCAGAGTGAACTTCTATAAACCTCTACATCTATTATTATGCAACCCACTTACTACTGAGGGACCCCGATATGTTAATAGAATAATGTAATGCCTACACAAGCAATATTGATTAATCTTGAACTAGCTACTTAACAAACCGATTCCATTTTGAAGATAACATCATGACGAAACCTAGAATCGTCAATAAGCAGTGGGCAAGCGTGGTAATCACTGCACTTTCCTTTTGTCTGCCAAGAGGCCTGACCCCTGCAGAGGCCCACTTACTGGCTGACTTAACAACATGGACTGTTTCCACCTTCATGATCATACAACATGCCTCACACCACTTTGTATGCTAATTTTTATGAGCGGCTGTCAGGCTGGGAGCTATGATTACAGGACATATTCATGTAGGACATATTCATGCAAATTATTGTGTACTTGTATGTAACACTTACCAATAATTATACGTGAAGTGGGGTGACAACCACTGTTGAGCGCCGTGACATCAATTATTAATATTTTAGTCTCTTTCATATTATTAACTGTATGTTTATGTTTCATTCTTTATTTTATTTTAGTTATTAGGGACCTCCGATATTTTTGGGACAAACTTTCCTGTCAAAGAGTTGTTCCGGGATACAATTAATTACTGCAGTAAATTGATTTGGATGAATATATTTTCTCATTTCGTAACTTAAAACAAAGCAACAAAAACATTTTCACAGTAGAAACCGAAACTGCTAGTATACATAACTGACAATGATTAAATTTTATAAAAAAACTTTTATTTCCTGACCGCCCTTTGTTTGGTCTATCACAAATAGCATACAAATAATTAATTGACCATCACCAGGTATCACAATCAGCCGCGGGAAGTAATTCATCTAATGCGTTTGTAATTCCACCGCAATTAGCAAACGTGATACTGTGCATTATTAATGTTACAGCTATCTAATAGGCTGCGTGTTTGTATATCATTCAATATACACTATCTACGCAGTTAGAATTTACATTATTTATTTTATTAATAGGTAAAACAATAAAACCGATGTTTGAGGTTAACCTACTTCTACCTAGGTCAGTTTGTAGGTGGTTCGACAAAGTTAAATTAAATTATTTGACCATGAAATAAGGCACGTTTTTATGCATACACTCCAAAAACATGCTAAGCTTACGATTCGAACTCAGAACATCAACGCTTCAGCCTTTTTACAGCTACACTAATGAACAAAACAAATGAGCCAAAATAATTAAACAAGCCAACATTTTCCGGATCCCAAATTCTGTCGATAACAGGTGCGGTTACCCTACAGATTAAAAGGTTATGTGAAATGTTAGTTATAATCTGGGGCACGGTAATAATGAGATGTGGGTACTTGTGACCCACCCATGGGTGGTTGCCATAGATAACAGAGTGTTTAGGAACGAAGTACGTATGATTAAGTTGGGTAATTATAGGTGCTTTACTTGAAGGTTTAATGGCCGCTGCATTATATTTTCTTCTTATTTTTACCACCATTATTATAGGCTTGTTGCTTTATTATTTATCGCAACATACTACTGAATATTAATCATTATTACTTGGTTAAGCTTTTCTTAAAGCCTCGTGCAGATAGGCGCGATGCGCCAGCGCTACGGGACACCGGTAAGTAATTGTCCTACCGTGAAGTTTTCTTAGAAATTGTTTTGTTAGAGTCGCGTCGCGCTTGTCTGCACGAGGCTTAACTCTGCTCTCTAAACGGTGAAGGAAAACATCGTGAGGAAACCGGCATGTCCTAGAACCAAAAATTTGAAAACATGTGACATCTACTAACTCGCACTGGGCCCGTGTGGTAGTTTATAGCCGAATCCCTCTCGAAGAGAGGAGGCCTGTGTCCCAGCAGTGGGAACATTAGAAGCTGATTATGCTGTAGGGATAGCATTTATCCACATGTAGGTACATATGACACTGTCTGTGCTATGGCTCCTACGAATTACGGTTGCGGACAGTCGCTCCCGAACGCTCGCTGTGACGACACAAAACTGTATAAACTATCCTAATAGGATAGTTTACTTAACGAAAAAAATTACTGTGCCAAAGAGACTTTTAATCACATGCAAAATATAGATATCCTAAAATGCTAAGCTTTTCATACGACCAAACTAGCTCAACATCAATGTACATACATAGAGATTAAATTCACACATTTTACTAATATACACTGAGCAACCAACATAATATGTATACCAATGACAGAACTATCATTTACTCATCATAATCATATCATATACTATCATAGGCTCGCCCCCTATTACATATACATAACTGGCGAAATGTGTTTGTACTATAGATACTCCTCTGCCCAACCCTTCGCGGAATACAGGCGTGATGTTATGTAATGTAGAACTACCATCGTCAATTTCTTTGGAGTGGAACTGCCTTTTACTTAGTGGACTATAGGCTAGTGTTCTAACCAAAAAAAAACTATAGTTTTATTATTCCTGAAAAGCAAACTCAAACAAACTTAAAACTCAAAACATTTCAAATAAACCAATTACAGGCTCGGCTCGCTACAAGTCTGCGTTTGGGCGCTCCTTGCGGGGCTCCGCATCGCTGTCAATGCGGCGAAGCAGTCGACCGCCTCGGACACCATGGCCTTTCCTGCAGCAAGAGCGCTGGTCGGTTGGCACGACACGCAAGCATTAATGACATAATCCGTCGGGCTCTTGTCACCGCCGGGGTGCCAGCTGTTTTAGAACCCAATGGCTTGGCACGCGACGATGGGAAGAGGCCAGACGGAATGACCATAATGCCTTGGAAGTTGGGTAGGCCTTTGGTGTGGGACGCAACCTGTGTCGACACCCTCGCGCCATCCCATCTTCCTAGCACGGCGAGTTGTGCTGGGGCGGCTGCTGCAGGTGCAGAAAACCTCAAGCGGCGCAAATATAACAACCTTACCGGTAGCTATATTTTTGAACCGTTTGGGGTTGAAACACTAGGGCCATGGGGTCCGAGTGCTCATCGATTATTCCGGGACATCGCCAAGCGGTTGGTCGACTCTTCACGTGACCAAAGGGTTGGCCAATTTTTAGGCCAAAGAATTAGCATTGCCATACAACGTGGCAATGCTGCCAGCCTTTTGGGCACCTTTCCCACTGACAGCGATGCGGATGAATTTTTTGATGCCCAATGATTTGTTCCTACATTTTATTTTATTTTTTCCTCTGTATATAGTTAGTTCTAATTAATGTTCACAACTAAAATAAATAAACAAATATTACAGGCACTTTTGAATTGTCAAAGGGTCAGTCAGTCAGTCAAAAAGACGAAGCTAGTTGCCCATTCCAAAGCGTAGTAGATACGCTTTGGAATGGGCAATATGGAGTGTATGGAGAAGAACGGGCAAGAAACTCCACGGACACTCTTATAATTTAAATCAAAATATTGGTTACATCCTTCATGTTAAAATTATACATGTGAGAACGATGTAGAAAGACGTACACGTTAAAAGCTTCAATAAGAAAGAATAAAAATGAAAAAATGCCCTGGCACCTAAGAGATGTCCAGTCCCAACTGATAGCGCCCGTTCACGATCATGACGCATGGATCAGCACCATTTAACACACAATTGTCAGGGCACATTCCAGTCAATGAAAGATGTACCCAGTAAATAGTAGCTTTACCGTACATAGTACTCACACAATATGTATTATGCAATTACATATATAATACTACTACTGAACTTTACAGCATTAAAACAAATTCACCGTAACCCTTTAAAACCTTTGTTTTACTACACTCTACACATCTTTTAACATATTCACCACTAATTTCCGTTGCGAATGAATACATTTCATAATTTAGCAACATTTTACTTTGTACTAAAATCCTGTAATAATAAAATATGTAAATACAAAGACTGTAGGGAAACGTAGTCTGTTGAAATTTCGTAGAAAATTAAACTTTAATACGGTTCTCACGTAGTTTATCCTCGCTGTATTGTGCCTTGTGCACCTTGTTCCTGGTATTCTCCATCTTGGATTGTTGTAAAGACGGCTAAACTCTATATTCTCAAGGATTTGCAACAAACCTTGTGTCTAAAGAAAAAAGAATTAATAAACTAACTGCAGCAGAAAATCAAACGTGAAAACATTACCGAAAAACATTGAAATACGGAAGTATAAAAATGTAACTTATTGTGGATGGCTATAAGAATAGGGGAAAACCCATAACCATGGATGGACTGTGTGACAGAAGATATGGCTAGAAAGGGGTGACTACCGAGATGACGACTGATAGAGAAGTATGGAAGAACAATACATGTTGCGCAGACCACTATTAAATTAAGATAAGGACGTGAGAAGGTGATGATGAAAGATGTAACCAATTATTATTATTAATAATTTAATTTATAATAAAACATTCCATACTGAGAAAACTTCCATATTAATAAATAGTACTTATAACTATGTACATTATGTAACATAAAGGATCATAAAAAATATGAATGCCGCCCTGCGGCGGAGTTATCTACGACGTAGCTGCGCGTAGTTGCTACGTGTTGTCTACTACGGCGTAGCGGGAACCCTGCGGCGAGCGGGGTAGTCAATTTCAACGTAGCCGGTATTCTACGGCGTCGACAGCTAGCCAGTCGAGATAACTTAAGCGTAGAATTTAGCTTTGCATGTTTTATAATTAATTCAGCACAAATAAAATTTTGCTCACAAACATAATTTTGCCAGTACGTCCACTCGGCATCCTGTTATCTTGATGATATACCTGTTATCTAAATTATTATTTGTGTAAAAAGTGTCTGCACTGGATAAGTCCAGTGCAGACACTTTTTACACAAATAATAATTTAAAATAATAAATAAATAAGTTGTTTATGTAAATCGTAGTATGTTATAAGTAACATACTACGATTTACATAAACAACTTATTTATTGCCACACTAATGTGATAAGATCGACACTTGCATCTATGCGTGTTTGTGAACACATGTTCAATGACAAGCGATGTCTATACTCCTTGTTCTCGTGATTGCTGACTAAGAGGCGTGTGCGCATCTGTTGCTTTACTCCACAAAGGAACATTATAATATATGCTAAGTTTTTTAATTGGTTTGGTATAAGTAAACAACTTCGAGACAAATTTGAAGAAACTGTCTTAGGAATCACAAAATATGAATAAGAATCATTTGTTACAAAAATTACCTTACAACTATAATTATTTTATGTGTACGATTCTACTTTTATGTTCATACTTCAAGAATCAGATCCGAATATTAACAGTACTCTAATGCTCTGTCTATAAAACCGAGTTGATTCTCAAATATCTTTACGACGTCATCTTCGGGGTGTGAGCACACAGAGAGGTCGTTAAATAGCAGTAAACTCACGGTTAAATGGATTGAACGTATAGACTTAACTCTATTAGCTTGGTCTTGTAAAGATACCTATATAAAGATTTAATGTATTTTACAGCTAAATAATAAATAAATTGTTTATTGATCGAGAAGGTGCAGATGGTGAGAAAAACAAAGCTAAACTAGTTACAAGCAAGTTGTACAAAGTTATGTAACTACTTTTTATGGTAGAACATGTTGATGAAGTACATGGAACATAAGCTTCGTCTATTAGTCCGTGCAATCCACGACGACGCGCCCCACTCCGCGATTACTGTACTGTAAGCTGAACTCTAGTACGGCGCGGAGCGGAGTGGGGCGCGTCTTCGTGGATTGCACGGACTATATCTGGATTCAATAATATCTAAAACAGCTCACAGCTCGAAACTGCCTCGTTTGTCGATCGCAAGCGCTTCTGCTGAGCGTGAAGGCCTGGGTTCGATTCCCGGGTCGGGCGAATTGCAATTGGGTTTTTACATTTGCAATTTCTCAGTAACAACCCGGTGTCTGGATTTGTGGATTTTCTTCAAATACTTGCAGCAACAATTTTACCAAGTCAGTTGGCTTCTGAAGAATGATGAAGATGTCGTGAGGAAAGGTTTAAGTATGAATGTGGATGGTTATAAGAGTAGGGGAAGACCAAAGAAACGATGGATGAACTGTGTGACAGATGATATGGATAGAAAGGCGGTGACTATGGAGATGACGACTACAGAGAAGTATGGAGGAACAAGAGGTGTTGTGCCGATCAGATATAAATTGGTATAAGCGCAGGAGAGTAATGATGACCTACCTCGCGTCTGACTACCAGCAGTAACATTAAGAAGCTTCTACAATCTAGGAAAATTTATTTATTTATTTGCTAACATGTAAAACACTGGTTAGTGCCCATGCATTAAAATTTCATGACACAGTATTAAGACATGCACCCTGTAAGGGCACTGCAAATGTTTATAACTAGCTTCAACTTTCTGACTAACTGACCGACTCTTTGACAATTCAAAAGTGCCTGTAAATGGTCTAATTGAAATAAATGCTTTGAGTTTTTTGAGTACATATCAATTGATTAAATTACATAATATAATATTGATTCTAATTATTACAATTCATTACATTTTAATAAACATTAATTATTACATTTTATTTCAAATAAATCATAATCTGGTAGCTTTCTGGCTCAGTTTGTTTTATGATGATGAGTTGGCGCTCCTGATTAATTTCCAGACCAATTGAGCAAGTCTACTAATTTATAATTAAAGCGTGGTCCTTTGTAGTGTGTGGTCCATTCTTCTTGCGAACGACTTAAATACGGGGAAAGCCATAATTGTTCAAATTGTGTCTTAGAATTCAGTGTGTTAGTAAAGAGACCGATTGATTTTGATCAATAAGGCGGGAGAGATTTTAGGTGAAGTAGTCAATCAGTGGAAAGAAGATATCGTAATTTTTACATATTTTACACCTTTTCTGGCTACCCCCAGCGGAAGAAATCCCAAGTTTATGTATGTATATGTAACTTTCCAAACTACCTGTTTGACAATACCACAGAAACACACATTTTGACCAGTTCTGTAAACAGTTTATGTATACAAAACATGGTTAAAATTCCTTTGTGTAGGTATTTGTGGAAGCGAACCCAATCAGCCTGTATGGCGCATGCAGACTGACTGTTGACATGTAGTTGGTCCAGGGCAATTAGCTTGACAGTGATTGCAGTGCGCACAGGAACATTGACTTTGACCAACATTAATTTAGCCTAGTTTTCATTTAATTTAGCCTGCTGGACAAAAGTTCTTCCTTAATTGCGTTACGAAAGATTTCACAGGTGAAGAAACCGATGTGAAGATGACGGGAGGGCTGAGTCTCTTTAGGCACCTGCCCCACCGCCGGAACGAGTATAGCTAAAAACGAACAGCGAGTGCGTGACGGAAACGAGCGATTACTCGTTGGTATGCGTATATGTAACAAGCGTGAGTCTCGCAGTGAGTTTTCTGTCCGCCAAACGAGCGTCGCTGCATAGTACTCTCTTTGATAGCTCTTGTCGCTGCGACAACCGAGCACTGACCGGTGTGAGCAGTCAGCGATCAACTATTAACATTTGTATCTTTTGTACTTTTCTTGAGCAAGATAATCGTTGAAAGCTAGTCGCTTCCTCGTCGGCGGTGGGACAGGCGCCTAAGGGACCACAGCAGTTCGAAATAGAAGTGTGTACAAAACGGTGAAGGAGGCCCTCACCCAGCACTGAGATAATACAGGCTAGATTAGATAGATTGATAACCCCAATGATCCCTCTGTATCTAACAACAGCTAAAACAAGAGTTACAGGTTTCATCATTGAGTAGATTAATTCAGGGAAGTTAATTGTTAAACAAACTGACGACCAATTTATATTATACTTATATTCAAATATTGTATGAAATGGCTTTATCACGGCAAGATAACGTAGCAATTAATGACCCTGACTATAAATGTTGTCTAGACGTCCAATCCACAAAACTGCTTTCTTGAAACAAAATACAATGCTCAATTTACCCCACGTTACTTATATCAAAAATGTTTGTTCGTCTGTCAGTCACTTACATCCCTGCCTACTCCTCTAATGCAAGCGCGACATGTAACTAAACCCTCGCCTACGTGCTATATCAATTTCTGACGGAATGTGGGCGGGAAAGAATAAATGCTTCTGATAATATTTGTGGAGGTACGTCATGCTTCTGCTATAAAAGCTTGTGTGCACTTTTGAAAAGTGATTAGTTTTAGAAGCACATTGTTGTCGATTCAGTTAACAAAATAATAGGGTTGGTCTTATGCTTTGGTTTCCTATAAAGAAACGGTGAACGGTCACACAATAACGGCTGCCTAAATACAAAGCGTTTTTTCACTCCTGTATGTCAAATACTGGTGAAAATGACATATTCTCATGACATTCCAACATGATAGAACCGCTTTCCTAGGAAACCAAAGCTTTACCGACAGACAACTCATTGCCCAGATGCAGCGTCTAAGGCTGCCTGTCCACTGGAGCGGAGCGAGGCAGCGGAGCGGAGAATTGTGCCAATATTAATCAAAAGGAGCGGAGCTCTGCAGCGGAGTTTAGATTCTATTGGTTAATAATATTAGCACATTTCTCCGCTCAGCTGCCTCGCTTCGCTCCAGTGGACAGGCAGCCTTAAACCATGATATTTTGTACGGAAGTTCAAAAATTCAGCCCCTAAAGGGGTTAAATAGACAATAAAAGTATGGAAGTTCTTTACCGATGGGAAATCTCATCGGGCACACGACTTCCGAACTGGACTTTTGGCTTGTTGAATCATAAAAGTTTAGTTAGGATGCTTTGAATCTGCATGTTCTAGGTATGGTAAGGTCCTGTTCAAATAATGTCTTATTTGAAATTTCTTCCGTCACTTATGTACACAGCTTATGTATCTTATGTACCTACGAGCTGGATTGATTCATATGGAAAGCAAATCAAATCATTTTATTTCCAGATCATACAATCCAATTTGTTAGTAATTACATACAAATCTTAAACACTAGTGTTAGTACATAATAATATTTGGCAAATTTTATACTGTCAAAACAATCAATAATAATGTCAAAATCACCATTAACAATTTCAAAATCAAAGCAAAGGCACCTTTTTGAAAGGATGCTATGCTGGCTCACTGCGTTAAAACCGAATAGTTATACGATGATTCCTTTTACTGTAAACAAGTCCATTGTTCTTAGATAAAAAAAAAACATAGGCAGTCATGGGAACTGTTGACAGAGTTTTCAACTATAATAGAATAACAGTCTTTTTTTTAATCAATTGTTGTGTCAAAATTTAAAATTTCATAACTTGTAAATTAAAATTACTAACATTAATTAGTCTAGTTTTCACATGATCTATCAGCACTCCGAGCAACAATAATCATAATACATTTTTCAAAGTGCAACATGTCATACTCATAGCTGCTTACATTAGCATGTCGGTGACGCGAACCCATAAGATAATCCCTACCAAAAATCACTCAACAGGCCTAAAGAAGAATTCACTTAAAAAAATTAGACACTACATTTACTTCATTTAGTAACATACATAATACTTACTTAACAATCAGGTCTTCGGCCTACCACAACACAATACAATTACTACAAAAACAACCTCCGTAAATTATGAAAATGATATATTATTCTGTCCAGTCCAGAATTCGTCCGTCGTTATCACGTAGGTCAGTCACGTACCTCCAGTTGTGCCTACCCCCCTTTGTATAAGTAACGTGTAAGCGAATCTAATTCACTGGCACGTGCTGCTCGGGTTAATATCTGTGTTGTGACACCAAAATGTGGAAAGAAATTTTTTATGAGAGATAATAGGTTTGGAATAGTGGTGGTCGGAACTGATGTTGCACGTTTGTGTCGTTCTTTCTAATGTTATTAGAAATGAAGCGTTTATTTCAAGTTCCCCGTATATGGAACTGCTAATGACTGCACACACTCTAAAGACAAAATGCCTTAGTGTTCGGCAGATCGATCAGAGATCGCATTTAATTGTTATTTACGTCTGATAACGAAATGAAATGAACTGCATCTTGACTTAAACTTAACTCTAAAAATAAGAGGTTGAACGTAGTTTATTGCAAATAGGACTAGCAGAACTGCATCCAAGCTGCAATGTAGGAGTTGGGATGCCGTTCATCTGTCTTGGCCCTTACACCTTGACCAAAAACTGTAAAAATAAGTTGATTATAAATAAATCTAAACTAATATTTTTAAGAGAAAAGATTTGATTTTTGTATTTCAAAGATGGGAAGACGATTTGAGAACTACTGCGGGAGGGACATGGAGGAGAAAACCTCACGACCATGAGCTATGGAAAACCTTGGGGGAGGCATATGCTAAAGAGCAAAGCAGTCTGGAGAATTGCAATGTCTAAACCTTTAATTTAAATAAACTGTAAAACTAGTTTTTAAGATTGCTAATAAAGGCTAGTTGACATTGAAATTGATTTTTGTTTGTTAGGCTTTCACGCTAAAGCGGCTGAAAGGATTTAGATAACATTTGGCACATGAGTAGACCATGACTTGGGTTAGGACATAGGATACTTAAACCCGATAAAACCAAGGAATCGAAATTTATGCGGGTAAAATTGCGGGGCGCAGCTTGTAAATAAATAAAATAAAATAAAAAAGTTAATAGTAATGGTCTATTACAGTTTCTCATGAAATCTAATCTGTGTAATGTTTTTTTGCAGACACTCAGCAGTGGACGTGTCGAACGGTGGCAACAGAGAACATGAGAGGAGTCGGTGGCAGGCCCCAGATGGTGACAGGTAAATAGTCCTGATACTTTTGACGATAATGCAATACCTACTCATGAGTCAACTTTAATATGCCAGAAAGATTGGGAACTTTAGGCTGAAGCGTTGACCATAGTGCAGACGAGATAGAGAGCCAGACACTAACCCCTAATTAATAAACTCGAGAGTAAACTTAAACATCTAAAAATTATTAACAAAACAAAAACCCGACTGCAAAAACACATAACTGAAAAGAGAAAAACAAGCATTATAATCTATAGAATTTTGGTGTTGTAGGCGGGACAAACAAAATTTACACCATCATTTCAGGTTATTGGTTTGTCCCGCCTACAATACCAAAATTCTATAGATTATAATGCTAGTTTTTCTCTTTTCAGTTATGTGTTTTTGCAGTCGGGTTTTTTGTTTTTTAAATATTTTTTAGATGTTTAAAGTTTACTATCGAGTTTATTAATAAGGGGTTAGTGTCTGGCTCTCTATCTCGTCTGCACTATGGTCGACGCTTCAGCCTAAAGTCGGGTTTCTTGTTTTTTTTTTTTTTTAAATCAATCTTTTTAGTTTTATTAAATAATATATACTGACTCATTACTAGCTTTTATTTGATACCAACAATGTTTTTTTTTTTAAACCTACCCTTCCTTTTTTTTGTATTTTCAGATGCAATATATAAACATTATATAGCCTATGACACTCCCACAATTAAGACGAATAACACACACATGTTAAAATCCATCAAGCCGTTTAGGCTACAGAGCGTGCCAAAGAAATAGACATACATACATACACATACTCTCGAAAAATATTACCCTCCTTCTGGGGCAGTCGGGTGAAAATGTATGGTTAACCGAACTAAATAGGTACTGGTGTAACTGTACTCTGAATTTATTAATCAGAGTTTGAAAGTAAATTAAATTAGATTCTTTGAAAAATCTCAACTTCACTTAATTATCATGTAGATATTTTTGTCAACCAATAACAACAGCTTAGGTACGTGTTTGACATCCAGTTTACTCTTCAGACTTTCGGTATAAAACTTGACCAACATTTCTTTACCGACAAAGTAAATAAGGAAAAAAGGTAAGACATGTTGAGCCAGCTAAGCCTGTAACATATGAAGTGAGGTTATTATCCACAATAATCCAGCGGAAACTTATCAACGGTCATATTTGCCGGGAGGCCTGTTTTGGCACAAATCTCTCTATTAGCAGAATCCTGGTCATCCTCACCTACCTATATTTATCTTCTTTCCGTGTGGTTAGTGACTAACCTGGTGTCAGAGTTTAAAAGCCGCCCATGGGCCTCTGACTTGGCTTCACATGCCGTCGAAAAATATCTCGACCGGTACTTTCGTACGTGTATTTATGAAGATTAGGTATATCTAGATTTCCAGAATAAACTTGAGGGATTTGTAAGAGCCATCAATTTCATTAGACGTGCTTTTAGAGGTTGCAAGCATGACAGTCAATGTTCTACGTAGGTATAGTTTTGTAATTTCATTTAAAATTTTATATTAATTGTTTTTTTTTATTTTTCGTTTTGTTAATGGCATCTCGTAGGTGTTTGGCTGCTTAACCGGGCTATCCTGTCCATGTATGTGATTGACGTTAAATCAAATCAAATAATTTTTTTCGGAAAACATCCATTAATTAATTTAAAATAATAAAACTAAAAAGGAGATCATTTACGCTCCATACATTTTATCTATCATTATTTTATATTTTTTCAGTACTTTCAGAAATCAATAAATGTATGAAAATGACAAATCATCGGACTTGTATAATTTGACTTAGAGTAATCCTACAACTTTTGTGTCCTATTAACTATTGCTCCAAATGGCTAGTTCTAAGCATACGTACCATTTTTTTTCGTTGGCACTTTCAGAAAAGGCCCAAAAAAAAATATCTCCTTTAATTAAAATCAATGTTAAAATCAAAATTAAAATGAAAGATAAAAATTAAAAATTTAAATAAAAAACTGTAAAACTGGCTTTAAATTTGCTATCAGTGAAGTGCCCTTTGGCCTGTAACGCGAGGCTTAAGATCGTTTATTAAACCTGTCACCAAACATGCTCATGTTTTTCCCTAAATAGGCTGAGACGATATAATTTATGACCATTATTCACACAAGTATCTAACATATTAAAGTTTAACAAAAAAATAATATTCTAAAGAATGTTTTTACAAGTCTGTCGAGGATATCACAGAGATTAATGGCTCCACCTATTTTAACCGCAAAAAATGCCAGACATTTAATTATGGGCTTTATCGGGTCATGTTCAAGTGTCAAGACTTTTTGTTCGGACTTTAAAAAAAATATTATTTGATTTGTTTGTAGGATGACGTCATAATGACTTGAAATTAATTCTATGAATGATAGTTTAAGTATTGGTTACGAGTGGGTTTAATTTTTGTCGTATTATTTTGATAGTCGGATTTTATGTCGCTTAAAATGCTATCGTACTTAATTTTTAAAAGCCACTGCAAAAAAAAATACTACATTGAGTTAACATGAACTTTTTGCAATTTAATAAGGATCTTACATTACATAACCAGGGAATGAGGTACCTAAATTCGTATAATATCTATACTACTAATTACTAACAACTATCTGTTGCCCGTGACATCGTCTGCGATCCAGGATGAAAAGCAACCTATGTCCTTCTCCAGGTCATAGTCTACCCATGTGCCAAATTTCATCCAAATCTGTTCAGCCATTTTAGCGTGAAAGCGTAACAAACAAACAAACTCGCTTTCGGATTTATAATATTACTAGCTGCGCCCCGCGGTTTCACCCGGTTAAGTCTCGATCCCGTGGGAATATCGGGATAAAAAGTATCCTATAAGATGTCCTTTATCGGGTCATGGTCTACCCATATGCCAAATTTCATTCAAATCCATTCAACCATTTTAGCATGATGTCGTGACCAAAGGAACAAGAGATTCATTTTTATAAACATATTTAGATATAGTGAGGATTTACAAAAGTGATTAAACATGATGTCCGTTAATTGTTAGGTATGCCATACAATTTACTGTAGTAAAATTATCTTCTAGTTGCAAAGCGCCTCAAAGAGATGTCAGCAGAATTGACGGGGTCCGTTAGGGCCAATGCCTGCCGGGGGTTCGAAGAAAACCGATAGGGAAATCGTGGCCCCCGGCAACAGGGCAACCGAAGGAACACGGGTGGGTTTTAGTCAGTAAGAGTCTGACACGCCCTCCCGCTCCACCCAGAGCGGGATAAGTTATTTCATAATTTGCAACCACCCAAAACAAAAAAAAAAAAGTTATGCCATACAATTTACTGTAGTAAAATTATCTTCTAGTTGCAAAGCGTGTCAAAATAATTTTAATAACATAGTTCCTATACGCGAAGTGAGTAGTGCAAGTGTCAAAACGATTAGGTCACTGTACGCGTTGTCGCGGGCACAGCTCGACCACAAACTGTGTAGCGATCCATTTGTGGTATACTCACACTCTATGACTAAACTGGTTGTAGTGTGTACCTACGTGTGTATGTAATCAGCCTATAATGTTCTCCAGGCATCCTCACTGTGAGAGGGAGTGGGCCATAATCTACCACGCGGCGCCAGTGCGGGTTGGTAGATGTCACATATCTTCGAATTTTTAGTTCTAGAACATGCCGGTTTCCTCACGATGTATAATAAATTACAGAAAGTCAAACGCCTGTCAGGGTTCGTACCTACGACCTTACAACTCGTAAGTCGCGGCCGTTACCACTGAGCCACCACTGCTCTCTGTATGTGTAAGAGTAACAAACTATATTTTTATAATTGATTAGAAAAATAGCAATTTTACAAGAAAAATCCTTATAATACTGGAAATCAGAAACAACTTGTTAATCCAATGGTTGCAATCGCTATTGCTGACGATAAGGTCAAAATACCCTAATGATATTCGGTTTTTCTAGTAAGAATTTTACAGTAGTAGCCCGAAATTAAGGATTTGTGCACTTTTACGTGGAACTTTAACATAACTGGCAAAATGTTCGTGTACTAACTATCCCCTCTGCCTTACCCATCGAGGTATTCGACGCTTTATATTATTATTATTATCCGGAGTGCGACTGTTTTTTATTTGAAATAAAAAACAGTCGCACTCCGGGAGTGCCGACAGAAGTGAATACTTGAACAATTTAAAAAAATACTTCCAAAACCTTTAAAGTAAAAATACTTGCATAGAACATTGATCCGTAACGTAATTTATAAATAAAGAGCACGAGCATTCAATCGCGTTTACAAAAAATGAGGAGTCGGTAACGGTGTCGCGAGTTCATTTGTTTTTTCCCATCTCAAAAATGCCCAACGCGCCTAAAGAAGTTTTCACTTCAATAATATTTTTACTTCCCACAGGCTGTCCACATACCCAGCGACGGGCGACCGCTCGACGCTGCTCCGGTCGCACGCAGCGAAGTCAGCAGAGTGCAGCGGCCAAGGCTCGCCACGACCACGACGAGCGCCTCGCGAGTCGCGGCGAGTGTCGCTGGCGCAGGCCTCGGGATACGTGCAGCTTAACCAGTACCGGCTGCTGGAGCCTATTGGACAGGTTTGTGGATACCCTTATGTTTGGAAATCTTATTCATGAATATACAGAGTGGCATACATCGACGCGAAAACTGTTACCATGGATTCAGTACATGATTCTGAACCCCACTGCGTTGAAATTTTTCGTTGGTTATTAAAAAATCTACTGTTCGTGTATCGTGTACCGTGCACTTTTCTATGAAACAGCGGTCTTGTTTTTAAATAACCGGCGAAAATTTTCAACGCAGGGGGGTTCAGAATCATGTACTGAATCCATGGTTAACAGTTTTAGCGTGGATGTCCATGCCACCCTGTGTAGTTAGGAGCTCGTTGAGAAGAAGCCCGTCCGAGAAAGTATTAACACAATACCTATTTGTGCGGCCAAGCAACGTTGAGCTGCTGCGTTCTAGTTTAAAGGGCCTGGGTGCTGCTGTGATTACAGACACATGAAACATTTTGGATTTGTCTCTGTCTGGGTTTTTTTTTTTTTAAAGAACTTTGCCCCACACAACATTCACAACGCATCTGCGAAATCTCTGGTTGAGCAAATGTCATGGCGGCACGGTGACCACTAATGATCAGGTGGGCCGCTCGTCGGCTTGTCTGTCAATCAACAACTAAAATATCCAGAAAATAACAATGGCTTCATTACCTACTACATATTATGTAAAGATCAATTTTAGATATTCTTAATTTTTTCCTTTCAAAAGGCTATTTAATTCCTAATATTAATTACTTATTCCTGAAACTTGAAAATATGCGTGCAAACAGACATGCAAAAGAACCATCCATTTATTTTTCAACTGCATCTACATAAGTAAATAGGTCAACGACCCCAGCATACGTACTCGTGTGTAACGCGAGCCCCAGTTCAACCACTAATTATGCTAAAAGTGTAATTCTGCTAACTGTGCTAATATGTTGGAAGTTATGTAAACTCATTGTTTCAGGGTTCGTACGGGATCGTCAAGTTAGCCTACAATGAAGAGGATGATACGCATTATGTAAGTAAACTTAGTTAGCATAAAATTATCCTCTAGAAAAAAACCGTAGAGTTTCTGGCGAAAAAATGTATCAATCAACAAATTACACGCACATTCTGACTTTCTATATAGTTTTAAACTAAGTAAAAGTGTTTATAACACTTTTAAATACATCCATACTAACTCTGTCTGTCTGTCTATTGACGCCTTAACGGCTGAACGGATTTCAATGAAATTTGGCACACAGGCAGACGATAACCTGGATTAGGTCATAGGATACTTTTTGTCCTGGTTGTACGTGAGCGGAGCGAAGCGGCGCACAAAAGCTAATAAATAAATCAAACGCAAAACTTTTTGTCCATTATTCTGGATGGTGTGCATAATGACGGATAAAAATGTGTGAAGTGTATGTAATACATAATCTCTATCATTTATTATATCATCCATATTATCACTTGCTTCAAAAACCAGCCAAGTGCGTGTCGGACCACGCTCAATGAAGGGTTCCGTAGTTGGGATGAATTTATCCCAAAAACAAACTTAACTTTGTAGTTGAAAAATATGTTCTCCCATACGGAATGTATGGGAAAACATGTTTTTGCAACTGCAAAGTTAAGTTGGTCAATTATTACTCGTTAACTTGTAGAGACTACTTAGCTGTGATAGTTTTTCTTTTAATTTCGTTATATAAACTACAGCTGTGATTTTTTTACACACCCAAAACCAACCATTTAGCTGGCAGGAGGGGGCGACTTGACTCTAACAAAAATTTGCACTTTAAAGCTTAATATTTCGCAAACGGATCCTTGAATCCAAATTTTTTTTTTTTACAAACTCACAATGTTTTTAAAGGACCTTTCCAATGACACCCCACAAAATGGGTTAAAAAAAAAACATCACCACTTTACGTGTAGGAGAGGTACACTAAAATTTTTTTTTTTTTATAATTTTGTTTTACCACTTTGTCGGCGTAATTAATATGTATACCTATACCAAATTACAGCTTTCTAGTACTAAGGGTCTCGGAGCTAAACCGCGGACAGACAGACAGACAGACAGACGGACAGACAGACAGACGGACATGACGAAACTATAAGGGTTCCTTGTTTACTATGGAACCCTAAAAACGGTGAGGGACAAACATCGTGAGGAAACCAGCATGCCTGAGAGATATTTCTTAACGGCATGTGAAGCCAAGTTAGAAGTCCATGGGCGGCTTTAAAACTCTGACACCAGATTAGTCACATACGAAAAAATATATAAATATATCTTCCTGCCCTTGTCCTATGGTGTCCTAGAGTGGAAGAAGAAAACGTGGTGCGCCAACCCCACGTAGTTGGCGCACCACGTTTTCTTCTTCCACTCTCCCCTGTCAACCGTCACGCTATCATACACTCCCTTCTCTCTCATATAATTCCTCGCACAATCCATACATCTTTACTTTGGCAATCAATTGTATGTAACACATACGACTAGCAAAACCTTAACGACTTACTTTTTGTGCGACCGAGTCTGCATCGCACAAAAAGTCTGTCGTATGTGTTGCCAATCACAATTCCTACACAAAATCGCCAAATTGGCAACACGGTAGATAACGACTGCTGAATGTTCGAGCTATGGGTACAGGAAATTGGACCTTAGCTTATACCTAATTGCTCCGCAACTCCCGAACTGACATTCCACACAAAAGTATTCCTCAGTTTAGTTATATTTCTACTAGTCCCTCTTATTGCTCTGCTGTTGTCACTCTAATGATTATTACATTAAAGGTCCAAAATTAAAGTCATCCTTTGGCGGGAATGTCCAACAGTGACATAATAACAACAAAGCAAGCTATTGGGTTTTTCTATCTGGAATTTCTCAGTAGCAGCTCGGAGTCTGGATTTGTGCCCGATTGATGGCAATAGGCTCGTCCCCTATTACATGGGACTTCAACATAACTGGCGAAATGTGGGTGTACTATAGGTACACCTCTGCTTAACCCTTGGGGGATTACAGTCGTGATGTTATGTCATCATCAAAGAAATAACTATGTAGCAATGTTTGTCTATTAGTGATCGAATCAATTAATCAAATGTCAATTCCCACACAAGTTTTAATAATACATCTATGAGGAATACGGATCTATATAAGAGATTAGAAACCACTCAATATAATTAGGTATTTGTTTAATTATTTTCGGGACGATCTTTCTGTTCTGTTCTGTTTACGAGTATATTGGGGTCGGCTTCCAGTCCAACCGGATGCAGCTGAGTACTAACATTTTACATGGAGCGACTACCTCTCTAACCTCCACAACCCAATTACTGGGCAATACGATACCCCTTGGTAAAACTGACCAAAATTACGTCGCGTCATTATCATAGAAAACACATTCGTCGTAATTTTCGGCAAGTGTGTTACTATGCTTGCAATAAAAGCAACACCTATAGACTGATATGTAAAAGAATTACATCCGTTTGGAGCGGAAACAATGAAAAAAGATGAAAATATTCTGTTGTATGTCAAAGGGCAGGCATCCACCTTGAACAACGTCAATCTGCGAGCGACGGGAGAGGAAATCTAATGACGCGTACAGATTTGTTGTGTTTATACAGGCCCGTGGCTGTTTATGTTCTTACGTGACAATAAAACAATTCGAGCAATTCATGGACTGCTCGATTAATTAATTAAATTGTTTACGGTTTAGGAAGTAAAGGAAAAAATCTTGTAGGTAGGAAAATGTAGTAATTTGATATAGGTACGGTTCATATGATAACTAAGAAGTTTCGTCTATTTCATTAATCCTACCAAGCGGAAATATCATTACAGTCACAGTTAGTATCTATATAATGTAATCTAAAGGACAGACTTGTAATTTGAAAACTATAAACAGTCTTACATACTTGTAAAATTATGAAAACTAACTTCAATGTTGACTCCAAAACTTGGGCATTAAAGCACTTATAAACATACCTGTACAAAAATGTTTTTATATTTTTTTTTTTGTTAGCTATCTCTGTCTCTCTTCTGTGACGATTACATCTAATCCATGTTCCTTCCACAGGCGATGAAGATCCTCTCGAAACGCAAGCTGATGCGGCGCGCAGGGCTGTTCGGCAGGGCACCCCCTCGGAGGCCAGGTCCCGGCCCGCCCCCCGACCCCCTGCAGAGGGTGTACCGCGAGATAGCTGTGCTCAAGAAACTGGACCACCCTAATGTTGTCAAGCTGGTTGAGGTGAGGGTTACAACTTTTTTAGACAAGAATTAAATTCAAACTTACTAAAGATTTCTGTCGATTTTCCACCATTGAAACTTAATTACCATGGTATTGAATTGGGCGATTCTTCTCTGGTATCGTTATTCACAGAAACTGAAAATGGTGCCCATTTTGAGCTAAAAGAAAGCGGACTAGTGCTGGTTGGACTCGCACACAAAGGGTTCCGTACCACTGTACGATTAGGTTATTTGTTGTTTATAGCTGCTATAGTAGTAAAATTTCAAGTGCGTACCTATTACGGTTCAAAAGATACAGCCCTGTGACAGACAGACAGCGCAGCCTTAGTAATAGGGTCCCGTTGGCAGCCTTTGGGTACGGAACCCTGGTAGAGGAAAATATGACTTTTATTTTATCTTATAGCATCAATTTCATAACAATTTTTTTTGTCGATGATCTATTGCCATCCTGATTACAACTATTTATTTAGAATAGGTAGGTTCGCCAACAGCATATACATTACACACTACTTATTTGGAAAAATGTTAACAGATTTAGGTCCACAAATGTATTTCCAAGCATTCAATAATATCATGTAATTCTGTCAAAATATTCGTCCAAGCAGTAATTCGGAAAGTCCCTAAAAACATATTTACACAAAAAGTCTTCCAGGAAACAACAGATATCTTATACAATAATAATTACTTACTACTTAATAATAAACGATCCCACGTCTGCTAATAATAACAAATGAACGACAAACACAATAAGGATGTCGGTTCTGTTAATTGTTCATAGACAGAACTGACCTTTCGTCATATTGACTCCCTCTATTAGAAGGTAAATAACACGTCCATTTTCTCACATTCTTTTCTTATATACTAAGGTAATGTTTACTATTTTCTTTTCTTAGCCTTTCTGGCTTTGCTTATATAGATGATTACTCAGAAGGACGATTCCACAGAATTATAATAATTTTTGTTTATCAACAAATTTTGGTTTTTTTCCATGTGTCTCTTAAATAAAAAACGTGTGGCACTCGGGAACTGCCGCGGTAAAGCTATTGCATAGCATTTGTAACCTCCATACTTCCTATTTGTCAACGCTACACTTGGAATGATGACGGATGATGACATAAAACAAAAATTACATTAACGTGATGTTGTCATGGGAACGTAATTTTTGTTTTATGTCATCATCCGTCATTACATGGTATGCGGAGTGGGGGGTGTTAGGTTTTATTTTCGTTACGGAATTTCTTGATTCGGTCGCCGCGCTCAAAGCCTGCGATAAAAGCTATGCAATAGCTTAATAAAATAAAAAAGCATTTTATTACTTCCAGAAAATGCTTGTTTACAAGTTAATCAGTTTGTTAGTATCAAGAAAAATGGTGAAAAATTGTTTTTTTTTTGGTAGTTTAATATTTAATGGATAGTAGTTTCAGTTTTATACAAAGAATTTGGATATGTTATTACCGTAGTTACAGTATATACCTAGTTTTAATAAAATTATTCTGTAAAAATCCTTTTGCAGGTAAAGGCTTCCTACAAACTGATCCAGTTTTCTCTGGATTGTACTGTTTGTGTCCAGTTTGGACACACTATGCGTTTGATTTCGTCCTCCCATCTTGTGGAAGTGTCTCTTACTTTATTAAAATCTAATAGTACCTAACAATATTTAAAAAAAATTGTGTATTCCGTTTCCGTGTATTCGTATTCCTTATCATTGCGATAATAAAACCCCACAGTGGTATTTTAGGACACGGGACACCCAAGTGATTACTTACTTTTTTTATTTTGATGCGGAACGGTTTGTGTGTATAAAAGCTACCGCAGACAGGCGCCACGCGATTCTGGTGGAAGAATTTCAATGAAAACTTCTCGGAAATTGTTCCGTCGGTGTCGACTCACGTCGTCGCGTCGCGCCTTGTTATTATTAAGGCTCACACAGCCTTAATAAATTTATATTAACAAACAAATAGTAAAAAAAACTTAATGTTTTGTCAAGTCGTGAAAACCGTGCGACGCAGGGGCAAGTCGCTAGTTCATATTATATTCAACTGTCATTGAACTCGCAACATCATAACAATCAGAGTTAACGTCTAAACACTATCCCAGACTCCCAGTTACCGTTGAGAATGAGCCTTTTTCTTCACGTTTTACTGAATAAACCGACCCAATGTCTTAATAAACCATAAAATGTTTTATTTCTGCATCTCCCAAAGAAAGGTAGATTGGTAGAAAATTCCCAAGACATTAAGTCAAGGCAGACTTAATTTCGTACGGTTATTTTTAATTGTCCATTAAAAAAAAACAATAAATAAACCTTGATCACCAGGTGCTGGACGACCCAGCAGAAGACCACCTGTACCTGGTGTTCCAGCTGCTGGAAGGAGGCCCCGTCATCGACATCCCCACGGAGACGCCGCTAAGTGAATACCTCGCCAGGAAGTACATCAGGGATGCCCTGCTGGGGGTGGAGTACCGTGAGTAGCCGCCTTTCTACTACTATATCTAAGATACCAATGGGTTTTTTCGCGACTTCAAGTGAACAATTCATTACAGCTGTTATGTAGGTACGGTATGAGTTTCAATAATCAACATTCCTTCCTAGATAATTAGAGCATTTGAAAAGTATATAGTTACCTAGGACCTAGATTGGTAAAAATATCTAACCTCATTTTGAATGCAAAAGTGACTCTGTGTCAACATATTTTTTTTTTACATTTTTACGCCAGCAAAACGAATAGGTTTTTATAAAGTTTTGTGGAGAGGTATCGTGTCAATTAAAAGTTGTGCGAAGTATTTTTTACATTTTTTTACAATAGCGGGTTTTACAATTGGGTGTGCGGCGGGACATAGTTCGGAAAATAAAATGTTTTTACTGCGTTTTTAATTCATTTGAACCCTGGGAGTACATCCAGCGATGTCTCAATTACAGTTCCGTACTTGCACGGCTGCTCTAATAAAGGTCACCTGTTCCCCGCAGAGTCGTTAAATTAAGTACAATGTTACAACTTCAGAAGTGACGCTCCCCTCCTGTGGACGTCTCTCCTGTGGTCCTGTCTCCTTTTATTACGACACTCAAGATAAGTTTAAAATCTATTTTTAGTTTGTGACCTTTCTCAACTGCCACAAGTCATTCCCTAAGTTAAATGTAATTATTTTTTGGTGTTTATTATTGTTTGAATAATAAAATTAGTGCGAGTTGTTACTATTTACTGGGAAACTCGCTGGATGGTAAGAACGTGAAGTTTCAAAATTATTTATAACAGGTTCCTACTAAATTTAAACTTGTTTACGAGGAGTTTCATTATGTTGTATCTAGAGGCCCAAAAACTCTGACACCAGGTTGTCTCTAAACACATGAAAAAAAAGATGTTTATCTAGTAAAATATTTATAGTCTAAAGATGATATGCATTGCATAATTACACATGCATAGCAATTAAAAATCAAAATTTGTAAACCTACACTTCAATCAATCTGCCTTTTCCCAACTATGTCGGGGTCGGCTTCCAGTCTAATCAGATGCAGCTGAATACCAGTATCTTACATGGAGAGATTGCATATTTGACCTCCACAACCCAGTTACTGGGTAACACGATAATCCTTGGTAAGACTGGTTGTTAGGCTTTTGGGCTGCATAATTATGTAAACCATTGTGGATAAAATACAGAAACAAAAACTATAACTTCGTTTCAGTAACAACCACCTTCCTCCGTACACTAGAGTCAATATTATCTATGCGAGTCTCGTGCCGGCTAATGAAGAGAGGAGGGTGATTCGGTCCCCCTTCCCCCTCGCTATCTAGTCGTAAAAATGTCGTAATATTTTAATAAGAACCCGAGAAACGAGGTTTGGAAACGAATCGTTATGTCACAGATTTTTCTTAAAATGCAAGGTGATTCAGAAATGCGAAAAATATGTTTTAAAGACGGTAGTTAAAGGTAAGCACTTAAATTGACTGTTAACAACAGTTAACGCATTGACGGACACTTAAGACGCACATATATGCCAGTGACCTTGAGTGGTTAGCTTGAGTGTTTTGTACTGAGCTCACGCAACGCGTCGTATGTCCAGCCAGTAATAAGACTCGCCCATCAAGGAGCGCTGTCCCAAATTAGACGCATTATTCGTTTATTATACATAAAACAAAAGGTATTTTAATAGTAAAACACGTATACTAAAAGATCAATAATTAAATTATCTTTAAAATGATGAAAGTTTCAGAAAAATACGCTTAACAGATTTTGCGTAATTCTCAGTTTTTTAATCCGCGTTAGACACAACTTTACAAATTAATTTCACGATGTAAAATAAACATAATCTAAAATATTCATATATTAAGTTATTAAGAAAATGCTATAATTTAACTTTTTTTTCTTCAGGCGTTAAGGCGACGATAACCGACTTTTAATGATTTTATCATTAAAAGTTGGCTATCGTCGCCGTAACGCCCATAGGCGTAAGACTCTATTGTGTCTCGTTCAGTGTCCTTCAACCGATTAATCAAATTATTATTCAGGCAGTGAAATGCATTTTGTATAAAATTCTAATTCGTAACACACATAAAATAACTGCTCAAACCAATCATTATAATGGACCGGTAATTTTCTGCGGAAAATGTGCCAATACTGTGAGAATTGGCAGTTGAAACCAATTATCACGTGCCCGTCAATTTACAATATTTTACGTGAATATCAATAATTGAAAACTGAATACACAATTGCTGCAAAATATACAATTCGGAGGAATATGAACTGTCGGTAACTGTATCTCACCACAACACATAGCCAGGCCTAGTGTCACCAGGCTGAGCACGAACAGATAGCTGATAGAAGTATCTTATGGATAAATGACTTGTGACTTATATTATTGACAGCGAAAAGGATGTTGCTGTCCATCTATAAGCCTCCCCTAATATCCGATTCACGAAAAATATAGTTTTTCCTCAAACTCCTACGTACAGTCAACAAAAGTCATAAGTACAAGTAGTACCTATAATAGTATGTACGTTTTTTTTTTTTTTGGTAGGAAATTATCACATAACTTCTCCCGCTCTGGGTGGAGCGGGAGCGTGTCAGACTCTTACTGACTAAAACCTTTGGGGATTATCAGTACATACCGTGTCCTCAATAATTGATGTTATTTCACCCTTTTTAGCAATCGTTTTTAACTCTTGTATTGCATCTGGTGTATTTCCTGATCTGATGAAACTTAGCAAAGTGATTCCACTGTTCAAATCTAGCAGCACAACTGATCCCACAAATTTTCGGCCTATTTCGATATTACCTACATTGAGCAAAATCTTTGAAAAATTAATTTTAAAACAAAAGGACATTTCAATGCACATAATTCCCCATTAAATAAAAATTTTGGGTCAACGGGGAATAGTGAACAAAAAGTTCACTAATCCCCATCAATGGGGATCATCCAACGGGGAAAAGTGGAATAAGCCATTTATTTCATCTGAAACAGTTTGGTTTTACTAAGGGTCGTTCAACTACAGATGCGGGCGTGGATTTACTGAAGAACATATTCGAGGCCTGGGAGGAGTCGCAAGATGCTCTTGGCATTTTCTGCGACTTGTCCAAGGCATTCGATTGCGTACATCATGAAACACTCATCAGGAAACTGTACCACTATGGTATGAGGGACAAGGCTCTTGACCTTCTGACTTCTTATCTGAACAACAGAATTCAGAGGGTCGATGTTAATGGCAAGAGATCTGCAGGATCTGCAGTCACCATGGGCGTTCCGCAGGGTTCAATTCTTGGTCCTTTCTTGTTTTTAATTTATATAAACGACTTACCTTATCACATAAGGGATAATCACAAGATCGTATTATTCGCAGATGATACTTCCCTCATTTTTAAAATCAAACGTCAGTTAGTCAACTTTGAACAAGTTAATGATGCACTCTCTAAAGTTGTGCATTGGTTTAATGTAAATAATCTTCTCCTGAACGAAAAAAAGACTAAACTCATTAAATTTTCAATGCCAAATGTCAGGCAGCTATCTACCAATGTTCAGGTTAATGGAACAGAGTTGGACCCTGTTGAGTCGACAGTTTTTCTTGGAATCACTATTGACGGTAAATTACAATGGGGCCCACACATAGAAAAATTGTCAGGAAGACTAAGTTCGGCCGCCTATGCTGTTAAAAAAATTAGACAGATAACTGACGTAGATACAGCCAGAATTGTTTATTTTAGTTATTTTCATAGTCTTATGTCATATGGGATTCTTCTCTGGGGAACCTGTGCGGACATTAATACTATCTTTGTTCTACAGAAAAGGGCTGTTCGAGCCATTTACAATCTAGGTCCAAGAGATTCCCTTAGAGAAAAATTCAAAGAAATAAATATTCTGACTGTAGCCTCACAATATATTTTTGAAAACCTATTGTATGTGCACAAAAATACATCAAATTTTAAGAAAATGTCCGATATTCATAGTTTAAATACCAGGAATAAACACAACCTTGCTGTACATCGCACACATCTCCACAAAGTAGGCAACTCATTCATGGGTCAATGTATACGTTTTTACAACAAACTCCCCATTGACATTCGAAACTTACCCATTAAACGACTTAAAATCTGTATTAAAACCAAACTTTGTAAAAAAGGGTACTATACAATTTCAGATTACTTAGAAGATAAAAAAGCTTGGGATTGAACTGCTCGCTCTGCCTAAGCCTTGTGATAAAACCATAAAACTAGACATTTTAATTATTATGTAAAATCAACATATACCCGTTTTATAAACACATTGACATTGTTGAAAATTATATTCAAAATGACATGATTACTTTGTAAAGTATTATATTATTTTAACTATTGTGAATGTGAGGACTATGTGGATATTGTTTTTATTTCTCTGCTAGTTTTAGTGATGGTCTGGCAGTTTGAGTAGTTTATGCGGCCTACCCAAATGTCCTTTCTTTGGTATTGTTCGTCGAGTTGAGCTCCTTAAGTTCTGAGTTGAGCTCCACGATTACTGACAAATGCTTGCACTGACTGGACAGGTCCACTCAAAGCTGTGTGGTTCTTTCCTCAAAAAACCTTTTCAGACACTTATCTACATGGTCCTCATATGGCCTGACCAAGATTAGGTATGTCTGGACTTTAAAAGAGACTGCGACCTCTGAGTTTGTTTCGGCCTTTCTTCTCAGAGTAGTCAGATAGGAAACGCCGAACTCATCTAGCTTATTTTTAATATTTTTTTATATGACGTGTAAAAGTGATTTCGATATCCTATTTACAGAATAAACAATTTCATTTCATTTCATTTCATTTCCACCCGTGTTCTTTCGGTTGCCCTGTTGCTGGGGGCCACGATTTCCCTTTCGGCCAATATTCGAACCCCCGGCAGGCATTGGCCCTAGCGGACGCCGTTAATTCTGCTGACATCAATTCTGCTGAAATTTTAATGTTGCGCGTATATACTATACTAGCTTCTGTCCACGACTTCGTCCGCGAGCCTTAGATAACCTTCCTCAAGAATTGGGCTATCCAATGCAAAAAGATTTTTAAATCCGACTGGTACCTAGTTCCGAAGATTCCCCTACATACAAACTTACTAACAAACAAATTTTACTTCTATATAAAATTATATTAATTAGTGAGTGTTAGTATTAGTATATGAGTATTTGTATAGACTAGCTAGGTATTAAAGTATTTGACATCGCTTTCTAGTACCTACTTATTACGTGTAGGGCATTATTTATAACTTAACACCTTACCTTACAGACTCTAATTTGTACAGTATACTCATGAGCTTAGAAATAAATATATTTTTTTATCTTTCTACGCTAAAATAATAGAGAATATTGGAAACCAGTGGAAAAATGTTTATTTTTTTGCCTTTATACATAACTGTTTTGTTGACGGTACTACATATTCTAGATCGTTGATTCTCACAACATACATATTCAGTAAATACATAAGATTGGTTCGACCAAAACAAACATTTGTATGGAAAACATGTTAACGTATCGTTCCCAAGATCATGGGACGTATTACATGCATAGATATCACTACTTACTCCACACAATATTTATTCTCCCTGAATATAATAAGAATAAAGTTCCAGACGTTTTTCGGGCCGTTCTGACCTAGACCACAAGTTACGAGTATATATTTCTGTGCTTCATTTCTGTCATCGGTAGGTACATAAAACGATGACTGAAAAAGTTTTTACTGATCATCTTAAATCTCGACTTCTTAGGCAAAATAATATTTTCATTCCGCATAATAACAACACAAACCTTGCATTTTATTGTTTTGTTATTATTATTATTTTATTTGAGTCCGCGTATCACGGGTCAGTTTCCCTCAGTCGTCAGTTTATTTAATTCGTCAGTTTTGCCGATTAGACAGTTGCGTTAACTCGACAGTTTCCAAAATACCGCACATGCGTACGTACTCATCGTGCACATTGTTTTCATATAAAGCTGGATTTATGAAAATGGACGTTGCTACTAGCTATTTATGGTCTTATCCATCTGCTGAAAAATTCACGACGAATTAACCACTCCGTTATGCCGGGGCCACACCAACGGGAAACGCCGTTGATTATCGCGATGATAGACTTTATTCCGACGGGTTAAGGTCCATCATCGTGATAATTAACGGCGTTTCCCGTTGATGTGGCCCGAGCATTAAAAGAATACGACCACTCGTTATATATTCGGTAACACACTGAGTTACCTATCAAAACCAACTTATAGGTACCTAAATGTCACTTCTCAGGCGAGATCCAAGTCAAAAGCGTATTTTATTTTTTTGTTTTTTTAACCATTTCCTTAACTCCCCAGTACACTATCAGCGCATAGCCCACCGGGACATCAAGCCAGCCAACCTGCTGCTGGGCGAGGGCCGCGTGCAGGTGGCAGACCTGGGGGCCTGCGGGGAGCTGGCGGCGGCCGGCCGGGTGTCGGGCACCGTGGGCACGCCCGCCTTCCGGGCCCCTGAGGCCGCCGCGCCCGCGGATAAGTATAGTGGAGAGGTGAGTTGAACAAGAAGTTGTAGATGAAAATGTTATGATGTTATTGTGTATGGTGTTGAAATCTGGCGCGAAGTAGCTTTATCATGTACAATCTACTGTACAATGGACGTAATCTTCAAGTAATGCTTCATAGAAATATGTACCCATGAATTTTGCCCTCTTATTCGGCCCAAAAATCCTATAGTACCTTATTAACATGATTTCGTAGAATAAATAATAATTTATGAAATCTCCAAAGTTAATTTTGCTGTAACACCTCAAACTTGATCAAAATTAAACGAACTGAAACTCAATCCAACTGACTGAAGGAAGAAAAGAACGAAATTTTTTATTTGTCTCATATCATAAGTAGGTATACACACAATGGGATCAGAACGCAGAAATTTTCATTTTACAAAAAAAGGCAAGAAATTGATATACTGACTTTGCCTTCACTTTATATCTTAGAAAGTATTATGTATGTTCGCAAAACTTAGGACTTTTCAAAATAAGAAGCGATTTCCTTAATGTAAATACACGTAGTCGACATAAAATTGTGATACCCAAACTTAAATTAAGTAAAACAAGCTAGTCATTTCTTATAAACAGTTTCCGGTTTTATAACAAGTTGCCAAAGTCTGTGACAGAACTTAGCTATGGGAAGTTCAAAACCCACATCAAACGTGTCCTTCCCAAGAAAGCATATTATAAAATTAAAGACTACGTTAAAGACAAGGAAGTTTGGCAATAATTCCTTCTGCACATGTGGCTTCCCTGGTACCTCATTAACGGCATAAATAAGTAAGAGTCTATTAACTGCTCCCAAATTACCATGTATATTTTAATTTTAATTTTTATTACATTCGTCCTTGACATAATATGTATTCTATTCTACGATTTAATTTCAACTCTTTATTAGTGACTTTTGTGGACATGATAATTATTCAGATTGATGACAGTTGTAATAGCAATCATACCTACATATAATTGCGTTTTATTAAAAAAGGTTTTTACTTTTATTCATTTATTTATCTTTTGTATAGATTCTTTTCTATTTTGTGAATGTGAGAACACTGTAGGATTAGTGGATTGTAGACCTGTTGACCATTTTCTATTTTATTAAGTACTTGGTACTTATTGAAAGACCTATACTGTCCTCCCATACCTAGTAACACTGTTATTTGAAAGTATTGTAATTATTTTTAAAAGAGTAGGTAACCGTGGAGTTTCTTGCCGGCTCTTCTACATAGGAAACGACCAATTGGAACCGTGCACCTAGCTTCTGACGTTTCATAAGTGCCCTTGTAGGTTTATGTGAAATAAAATATTTTGAATTTGAATTTATTTTGAATGTGACAATAAAAAATAAACAACTAGAGTGCTCAGCGATCTTTTGGTGCATTAATGACGTTGACAGGGTGACGTTATTATTAAACATTTGTGAAAATTGTCACAGAAATTGTATTTAACACTTGTCATTTACCCCCAGGCAGCAGACATCTGGTCTCTCGGCGTGACTCTGTACGCGATGGTGACCGGCAAGGTGCCGTGGGTCGGCAGCTCGGCCGTGGAACTGCAGCAGAAGGTCCTGGCAGAACCCCTGATTTACCCTGGCAGGATCCAGCCCTCCAAGCAGCTGCGACACCTGCTCAGTAGGATGCTGGATAAAGAACCGGTCACGAGGATTAACCTGCAGGAAGTTAAGGTAGAATGATTATCCTGGTGAAAATAAAATAATAATAATTAGCCCGTATTGTCCCACTGCAGGGCAAAGGCCTCCCTTTCCTTTTTCCACTCTGAGCCAATATGGACCAATCCCTCGTATAAGCGTCAAGTTCGTCCCGCCATCTAGGCCTGGGTCTTCCACGATGCCGCTGGACGTTTTCAGAAACCCATGTTGTAGTGGTCTTAGCCCACAATGCATCCGACATGCGGCTAACGTGTCCGGCCCAGTACCACTTGAGCTTGCCTGCTTTTTGGGTGACGTCAGCGATTTGTGTCTTAGAGCACAGTCCGTATCCGTTCGGTAAGTTGAACTATAAGAATACTGTGCTCCATCGCTCGCTGGTAAACCTCGAGCCCGGATGATGATAATTTTATCAAAAAACCAGCCAAGTGCGAGTCGGACTCGCACACGAAGGGTTCCGTATCATTATCTATAAAAACGACAAAAAAATCATGTCTGTTCATACAACAAACATGATTTTTTTGTAGTTTTTGCGCAACAGAAATACATCATCTGCGAAAACTTCAACTGTCAACTATCACGGTTCATGTGATACAGCCTGGTTACAGACGGACAGACAGACAGACGGACGGACAGCGAAGTCTTAGTAATATGTTCCTGTTTTACCCTTTGGGTACGGAACCCTAAAAATTTGACGAATTTTTGAAAAAAACACGACTGTAATCATTACTTACCCAGCTGTGATGTGCAACAATCTCTACGCTCTTTAGTCCTTATAATTATATAAATTAATTAGTTAATTACGATTTCAAAATGTAATTTGTATTAAGTTTGTCCAGAATTCAATTCTTCACCTATTATAGCTAAATTATAACCTAGAACCAACAAATAAACCTAAATAAATTGGCAGTTTAATTCAGTTACGTACGAGGAACATTCTGCATCCTTGTTTTTCGTCTTTATTGTTATTTATTTATTTATATATACTTTATTGTACACCACAAAAATACACAACAAAAAATAAATCAAACACTACAAAATATACAATGGGCGGCCTTATCGCTTTCCGCGATCTCTTCCAGGCAACCTTGGAATGGACAGTGATTTGCCTGGACATAAAACACACAAACAAATCACAAAATATTTAAACTGCGTTACACAAGCAAACCTAGAAAACAATATCAACTCCATTGAATAAGTATTGTTTAGGTACAGTGCTAAGATGTCATTAGTTCATTAAGTATAACTAAGATAAGAATGTCTCTCAAAAGGTCAAGGTTCTAATGATTCGTTTCCACCGCCGTTGTAATAAAGCGAATCCGTCCAAGAATAATCAAATTATCTAAGTCAACGCAATTAGTGGAGCAATCTGACCTTTTCAAACGCACTGATTGGATTACGAACGATAGCAAATCGCTTTGAACGAGAAATATTATTTGCTTTGTGTTGGTTCTGGTTTTATAATAATCTTTGTAGCGTCAGTTGGGTGGCTTTAATCAGCAATCCTTCGTAGGTTTTTCTATGACAGGATTGGAATCATTGTCAAATTGACAGTCGACAGTGCTAACTCGTTTGGAATACATAATAAACAGCACACCTGTAATCTCCAAAGGGTCAAACAGAGGTGTAGCTACGGTACACTCTAATGAGTGAATTTACATCATGGAAAAACCCCAATATCAAACACGTACCCAATGTGTGCCAACGGGACCTTAACACTAAGGCTCCGCTGTCCGTCCGGCCGGTCATCTGTCATCATGTGCCATCTTTTGAACCGTAATAGCTATTCACTTGAAATTTTCACAGAGTGTGAACTACTGTGACCGCTATAATAACAAATAATAAAAATAAAATAAAGTTAAAAAATTAAAGGGCGTAAAAAAGGCGGGGTAAAAATATGTAGTGTTAAATATTGTACGGTGGTATGGAACCCTTCGTGTGCGAGTCCGACTCGCTCTTGAACGCTTGTTTTTATTCAACTTAGCTTGTCATAGTTGTTGCATCGCATTGCCCTCTCCCAAGTTGATCACGAGCTCACCAATTAGTAAAGCTTTCAGCGCAATATACAGTCATCCGTAACTCCACATATTTGCTCGTAAGCCTTTGTAGTGGTTACACCGTCACATATGAACTACGCATCATAGACATGACGTCACACAAATCCTGCATCGCGCAATTAGAGTTTATCGCGCGAACGACATATACTTATAAGACTATCCGACATCAACCGTGGGGCAGTTGCCCGCCAGACACGACAACCGTCTGGTCGGAGGATCCTCCCTTTTCTATAGAGAATAAGTGAACTTTACACCCTGTTCCTCATAACTCTAAACCTTAATCTGCATGTTTGTACAAAATACACGTGCGATCCGCATTTGTATTTCTAGTATGGGTAACAAAAAGAACCAATTTATGTTTTCATTTTGTCCTAAGCAACTTCGAGTAGGTATTTTAAATCTAGATTCCAGAGCAACATTCGGGTTTTTTGTTTTTATTTGAAGTCGATCGTGGAGACAAAATCCCAGTGTTAAAAACCATTTATGTCCACCATAAAACAGGCTTGATAACTGATCATTGGTTTAGTCTCATTAGTGAAATTCGCCCTACGTGTGTTAGCCACTTTTTTACTGTGCTTTCTTTCTTTATTTTTTTGGTAACTTCATCTTCCTTTCACCCAGGATCACGAGTGGATAACAGACGGAGGCAAGGATCCGCTGCCGTCAGAACAGGAGAACTGCCGGCTGGTGGAGGTGACGGAGGAGGACATGGCGCAGGTCGTCACCTCCATTCCCAACCTGTCCACGCTGATACTCATCAAGACTATGCTGAAGAAGCACAGCTTCCAGGTTAGAACTGCTTCCACTCGAAACCTTTTGTGCTTTTCCCAATCCCGTGAGCCACATATGGGCCACTGTCACTTTTTCAACATCCGGACAAACCTATTGAGGTTTTTGTGATGTTTCTGTTTGTGCCCCGTTATCTTTAACAAAATACCCGATGGAATAAAAAACGAGTCAATTCCACTGTTTAAAAAGAAATTGTCAGTCTTATTAATTGATAAATGTTATTACTCCATTTGTGAATTTCTAAATGATAAAACTTTATAGCTTTTTTAACTTTATCACTAATTATAAAACATCTGCATTTTTTGTACCTACCTACTTTCTATGCAAATAAATAATTATTCTATTCTATTATTACCTAATTATTTTGTTTTGTTCAATAAATTAATAAACAATAATAAAAAAAAACTATTCTGTATACTGCCCTGACTGTAAACGTACTTGTTAATTTTCTTTTAGTAGATTATGCATCTCAGGGTTTTGAAAGTGATCGTGCGGTCCATGGCCCTTTACGGGGCGCCGGTGTGGGCGCCTTCATTGAGGCGGCAGCCAGGCCGCCGGCTGAACGCGTCCCAAAGGGTCATGGCCATCCGGCTGGCCCGAGGATACCGCACGGTCTCCTGCGAGGCGGCGAGCCTCCTTGCCGGAGTACCGCCATGGGATCTGGAGGCAAAGGTCCTCGCGCACATTTGGGAGTGGCGCGAGGAGGCGAAGCGCCGGGGCTTAACTCCGATGCCGCAAGAAGTCGCGGCACAGCGGACAGAGCTCCGGCGGGATCTCATGGCGGAATGGAGAGTGCGATTGTCGCAACCCAGCGCTGGGCACGCCACAATTGCGGCGATAAGACCCCTCTTTGAGGAGTGGCTAGAGAGGCGCCACGGCGTCCTCACCTTCCGCCTGACGCAGGTACTCACCGGACACGGCTGTTTCGGGAGGTACCTGTTCAGGATAAAGCGGGAGGAAACGCCCGGGTGTCGTCACTGTGTGGATCGCCCGGAGGACACGGTGGAGCATACGGTGGAGGTCTGCCCGGCTTGGGCAGGGCATCGCCGTGTCCTCGTGGATGCGATCGGCGGCGGTGATCTCTCGCGTCCGGCCCTGATTCGGGCCATGCTACGGAGCGAGAGGAAATGGGAGGCCGTCACCTCTTTCTGCGAAGCAGTAATGCTCGCGAAGGAGGAGACGGAGCGCGTGAGGGAGAGGCAAATTTCGCGCCCTCGCGCCCCTAACCGCCGCAGCAGGAGACGCCCTGGGCGTCGGGAATCGCAGGAAGATTTCCGGCCACCGTAGGCGCGGGCTTGCGGACGGTGAGCAATGGGTAGCTCGCCGTCCGATAAGGACCAAGCCCGGGTCGACGGCGCGTTGTGTTCCACGCGCGCCTCAAAGAGATGTCAGCAGAATTGACGGGGTCCGCTAGGGCCAATGCCAATGCCGGGGGTTCGAAGAAAACCGATAGGGAAATCGTGGCCCCCGGCAACATGGCATAGGAAGGAACACGGGTGGGTTTTAGTCAGTAAGAGTCTGACACGCCCTCCCGCTCCACCCAGAGCGGGAGAAGTTATTTGATAATTTCCCACCCAAAAAAAAAAAAAAAAAAAAAAAAAGGGTTTTGAAAGTATACGTATTAACTTTTCTTTGTCTCAAAAGATGCTTGAAATTTGTAATTTAAATAATTACACAATCTCCGAGTAGTAACAAGCTATTACTAAACAACTTGTGTGCGGCTGAAAAAATAAGCCTGGGTGTATCAGTGATTATTTACACTGGTGACCCAGATCATAGTATTGAAATATTCGTGAATTCAAATGATGTCTCGTCTGGAAAACTTGTTTGTAACGGCTAGTTTCAGACATAGAACTTAACTGATACACAAAAGACTTCTGTAACCTAAAGATTTGTCCCCAGAACCCGTTCCTCCGCAGTCGAGAAGGCAGCACCTCCCGCAGAGAGTCCACCAGCGCGCGCGGCGAGCCCGACAAGCCCAGCGCCGCCGCCAAGCGCGGGGGGCTGGCGCGCGCCGGCCGCTCGCTGTCAGCGCCGGGGAACTATCTCACTGAAAGGTTGGTTACACATTACAGTAGTTACAGTCAACGAATAACTTGTTGTTCGCTGAATTCAAGAACTGTCAGTGTCAATATTCCACAACAATGACGACACTGACAGCTCTTGAACGCGGTTCAGTTTCATGGATGAAATGCGCCATAAGTTATTTGTAAGATTGACTCTTTTAGGTAACGTATGTAACTTTCAGAAACTCAGGTTACCAATTAGACTAATGGTAGCCACACACGTAACTATTTAGTACGCAAATTAGCGCAAGCATTTCGTTACGTGTGTTGGAAGATATTTGCGCAAAAATCTTCTAACACACGTAACGATGCACGTTCTTACACAAATGTGACAATTAATCTAATCGATGATGTGGAACATCTCATTGTTTGTTCAGAAAACCTTGCTTACTTTTACTGCAAATGAATGAAAACTCAACGTAACTTCAGTAGGTGGATGGTTAGATGTCTTCACTTAATAAAATAATTATTTCAGCAGGCAATCCTCATTTGACATTGGGCTAGAATCAGTCCAAGAATCCCGAGACCAGAGTCTGGACGTGAGCTCTAAGGACGTGAAGAGTCCTCAGAGTCCGCCAGAGAAAGCGTCGTCCAGCGCACGGTGATACCCCCCCCGCGCCGACCGATGGCTGCTCCGCGTTCAAATCGTCTTCGAATTCGAATAGCCCATTGGACATCGGCACAGCAATGTTGCAGCTTTGATAGAAATGTTGCCAGCATTGACATTTTTCATTCGTACCTCGTACTTGAAAAATGCATTAAATTGATATTTTTTTAATAATTTTAAATATCTAGTTGACGTCAAAATTTGAGATTTTAGGCTGCTATGTGATTAATGTTCTAAATCGGAACTTGAGTACAGTAAAATTAAGAAAGTCTCAATTATAATTGACTCGGATTTTGACGACAGCTTATCGAAGAAAACTTAAACTTTTCACTTAAAATTACTAATTCATTCATCCGCTAGTCCTATTTACTTAATATTGTAAATATTTTTAAATAACATTTGTCCTCTTTGACTTATAAAGCACTTAAATATTTTTAATAAGATAATTAGGTCTACATAACGAGGCTGTCTTGCTGAGACACAAAAGGCTCAACAGGCTTTAGGCATTCCTACCATGATTCTGTTAAGAATAACAGTGTCTAGTCTCCTCGAATCATCCTCTTCTATACAAATAGCTACAAGAATCAATCAAAAAGTTATCCTTCGTATACGTGACTTACAGACACGAATATTCTGCAAACACATGAAAAAATAGCTGTTCCAACAAGATAAAATGTTGCCATGTGAAACATTACGTGCCTCGCGAGGCGGCCTCATACAGAGCAAACTTTTACAAAGGCCGTTTATATTGTAAATATTTTAGCATATTTTAAATATTAATTCATAAAAAATTGCTCAATGCTTGTTTGATATCATTGTACATATTATAAGCTTTTAGATTAAACAACAGTTTTATAAAAATACAAAATACAATGGGCTCGTTCGTGTTAATATTTCTCTTGGTCTGTTAAACGATATTAAAAAAAGTGTTTGTAAAAAGATAAAATGTGGAACATAACCTCTAGGTTTTGTTTAGAAAGATGGACTAAAAACTGATAACCTGTTTACGAAACCACTTGCAAAATGTTGATTTATTTTACTCTCAGAAGTCAAATATTTATCTGATCTTAAATGTACCTATTTCCATAATAAGTATTTTGTATTTTCGTAAAACTTTATTTTTAATTATTAATATTATAAGTAATTCTAGGGGTCAGCGGGCATTTATAATAACGAAAGAATTTCATGGATCAGCCGTGGTAAATTGCAAAATATTGAGCCTCGTTAGGATTTTACTTTCATATCTGAATTTATTTAATGCTTGCAAAAAGCAATTTACACTGCATTTATGCATCGAATGCAATCTACATCAGTAATTAACGTTTAATCCGCAAATTTCTGATAATCAGGAGCAAGATCTCCGGCAATGTGGCTTTGGCAAAGCCAGTACTTTGCGGTGAGCACCTTATGAATTACTAATATTGCGATTATGAAAACCGGGTGCAGAAATGGTCCGGAATTACTAATCTAACTCAATACCTAGTTCGTCAAATAGCAATAGCTTACTTGCTTATCATGTTGGAAAACGACATGAACAAAATTAGGTTAAGGAAAGTATATAGAACTGCCTAGACCCCTAGATAATGTGCGCCCTACCTACAGGTTAAAGCGCATATATAAAGCGAGCAGCTACGTTAAGAGATTGACCAATTTTCACTGTCAAATTAATTTCAATTATAATGACCATCTATTGAGTCGTGAACGCGTTTAAAGTCTGTGCATTGTGTTGACAGCTTTGACATTTATGTCAAGCGGAAATTATGATGCGAAAATCGAGCAAAATGGCGGAAATTATGGCAAATTCAGGTGCGACTGTGGCAATAATTCTGGGGGAAATTCGATGTTTTGGTAAGGATTCGGTACTTATTTCGGTTAGGTTTTTTACGTTTATAAATTAATTCCTGGAATATTTTTGAATAAATCGACTATTTGCATTTGATTTTTTTTTAAAGTAACGTAGAAATGTGTACACACGGCTACACATCAAGCTATACATTTCCAGTTTAAGCTGATCTCGCATTGTATAGGATTTCCGTACATGCTTGATATGTAGCCGTGTGTACAAACTTTGTAAACAATTTTATCTTCCGCCATTTTGAAACAAATTGATTTGGTTTTAAGTTTCATAATGCACAGGTTATAAACCAAATCATAGGTAAGGTGGGTGGGTGGGTTCATGTTAGCGTACAGGGTCCCGATCACCGAAGTACTTACAATTTTTGTGTAATATAAGAAAAAAAGATTTTAATTAAATATTTTAATTAACAAAGTCCAAGCTTAGATTTTAGGTGAAAGGAATTTTATTGTCCACGTTCTGCTGCGATGTTCTCTGACGGACACTTTACTATTCTTCCCTAAAGAGCAACACAACACCACGTAAAATAATAACAAATAACATTTATCAAATCATAGAGTACATAGACATAATTGATCAAATATTTTTTTTATACCTCTGGCAAATAACGGCGTGCTTAAAGTTAAACGCATTTATTTCTCTCTTGGCGTATTAATTTTAGTAGATTATTATTATTTTATTTTTTTGGCATCTCGAGCAGGTGTTATCCTTTTTCCAGAGTAGCTCGAATAAAAGAAAATAAATGTATCACAAATATTATGTTTTTGCTATGCTTGGTTATGTTTTTTCAAAAGATAATAATGATTGAGAAGTGTTTAACAACAAATCTATTGGTTGTATTAATTAAAAATGTTGCTTTTTTCGTTGTAAGATAAATAATAGCATGTGAAAGTGTCTTAAAACCCCAAAATAGCTCGCTATTAAGGCGGTGTTCATTAATATTATTGTTCTTCCAATAGATTTATTATTTGTTTTCTTTGTCTCCTTAAAATAAGCAATTAATGACCGTGGCAAGTCACCCGTAATTATTTCTTTGAGATAAATTGATTTAGATTAATCGGCAAGCATTTAACAATAATAAACATGCTTAAGTTGTTAATCTATTTTGTTCAAAGCAATTAATAATGGAATACAATTTATAAACATGAAGAGTAACGGTAACTGCGAGACGAGAAGAATTTGTTTGAAAAATATTTTACCTCGATTAAATTCTTGTAAAAATAAGGCATTTTGCACACTTGGCTACTTGAGGTTGCTAATCCCGGACACTTACCAATAATAATAATAATAATAACCCATGTTTGCAAAGTAATAAATGATTTGATTTGATTTGATTTTGATTTGATTTGATTTGATCGTATTCTCGCGATTTTGCAACGTCTCAATTTCTTGAAATTCTTTCTTGCTTTTAGTATTCTGCAAGTAAATGTTGCATTTGTTACAAAGTCAACACAGTTTAACTTTTACTTTTTCTTATCATCTAACAATTCATTGACTACCTCGGAGTCGTTTTTCGTTCCAAATTGTGCAACTATTAATAAGTATATCCTTGTTGATGGCTTCCGTCATCTTGTAATGATGGTACCGACATGCCTCTACCCATACTTTTGAGATCAAAAAGCTTTAAAGCCAAAACTTTTCCCTCGTAATCAAACCGACGATGGTCCGATTTCAACTTGTTTGGCCATCCGAAAGTGGTCAAGTATGCAAAGTGCCTGCCCAAGGTCAACCAGGGTCAGAGAACACCCTTTATCCTTTGCAAGCCAAGGTCCAAACTTATGCCTTTGAATGTTGTGATAGTCTAGAACGAAGGTATGCTTATATTAATTCTAAATAGTACTAAAAAAGATTTTAAACATTTAAAAAATATTATCTCTCAGATTTAAAAAAAATATTACGATATAAACGAAGAAATTTTTAAAATAATCTCGCGATGAAGATTTTAATGTAAGATTTTTAAATGGTCCGTTTTGTTTTTTCTTTTTGTAATGTTTGTTGTTTTTACTCAATTTACGTAAAATATTGTGGAAAACGTTTTGGGTTGGTTTCATTTGATATGAATATAAATTTATGCAATGTTTGAACTGAAATAACATTCTGGATTGATGTTGAACGTTGTCAGTATTAGCATAGTGGTCTAGAAGAGAAAAACATAGTGCGTCGGCTACTTACTGAACCGTGAATAAAGCTAGTGCTAGTGTGACACGAGAGAACAATGCGCATGTAGCAATCGAAGCACGAGTCATCTTCTTTAAGGAGCACTGGAACCATAAAGTTGGTTTGGCCGCAGCAGGCAAATTGTACTTTATTTTATTTTATTCTGTGACCTATGAATAATCCGTTTAACATAGCAAAATAAATATCGCAAATATACTTTGTACTGACACCGATCAACATCTTTATAATAATAGTCGTAAACTTAAGTCGCACAAACACAACTGTTCAGAAAGTTTTAAACCAGAGCAATTATTATAACAATGAGTTGTTGTTTTTGTTGTGTTTTCGTGTTTAACAATTTAATAAAAACACTTTCGAAATAATTACCGTCTTTCATTTTCGAGCAAGCGTGCAATCTGATAGTAGTAGGTGTTCACCATCTAGTACGTGACGATCTTCTGAACAAATCTCACCATGAAAACTTAGGTAAGCTGTCAACAGTGTCAATTCCTTGCAATGACAGCTCACGTCAATCTCACTTCACCTAAGTTTTCACGGTGAGCTTTTTACACAAATGACCGGCTGCAATACCAGTGACATTGCAAATGTGTTGTCATTGCAGAGACAAAGCTGAAAGCTTCATGTGCCTGATAAATAACACCGGCACCCATATCCTTCAACCATAGAGGAAAGTATATCGCCTTCAACCCGGAACATTGCTACGCTGCTGGACGGTAGAGATATGTATTACATCTTGTGCTCATTACAGTTGCAATATCTCCTATCGTATAAAGACCACGTACATGTATGACGTGCAATACGTGTCATTGCATTGCACAGTATCACACGGAGTTATTGAAAAGTCTCATTGTATCTTATTACCTTTCTAAGTTAATCTTTGACAGTGAAACTAGAACTAAAAGAAAAAACCGTAAGGATACTTGAACTTTGTAGTCTCAAATAACACACGGTCAGCGAGTGTGGTGAACTGGTGATCTATGCTCGTTTCTTTGTATGAGAAGACGTCTTTTCCCTGCAGTGGAACTATCACAAGCTGGTATACTTTTAAATTGGACTGACTGGCTACTTATTTGACCAGTTCCAAACACTACAGCAATAGGAAAGTAATCAATGCAAAATAACTTTAGTAAACATTTACTCTTAAATTAAACAGTAGATACAATCCATGCCAAACTTACATGGAATTAACTCGAAATAATGATTGTGTAACAAGGACAAACCAAAAGCAATCACTTGCAATTGCATCAGAGATTACTTAGCTACCATTATCCCGAGTGGTGTTAAACACAACTCGAAGCGTGGTACACAGACATACGTAACCTACATACATAAGTAGGTACACAGACATCTCGGTTCGTCAGCAGTTGGGTTGTGCCCGTTTACACAAAATTGAACGCGAGGCCCAGCGATCGATTCTCTGTTGTTTTTGATCGCTCGACTGAAAACGGTCAATGGGGGGCGGAACACGGAACAAGTTTCAGAGCAATTTGTTCATACCGAGAGGAGTTTCTAAGAACAGATTGTCTTAAGTTTCAGACAGTTTGTGGTCAAAGGGTAGTTGAGATGGAGGACTGATCAGATTTAATGAGCAACGTAGGATGTTATTGTCCTTTGCTGATTAAGCTTTTAAGATTGATGATTTAATTAGTAATTAATCTTCCTTATACATATTAATATTGGATGCAAGAACATATCTCTGAGATGAATCCACAACCATGTCGGTTTACAAGCTACGCTTGTCTTCTCTTAAATCAGTATTAAAGATACGTGAATAACTCAGCCGTCAACAACTTGACTGTTGACTTTGACAAAAGAAGAGAGAGAAAAAAATAATTGAAGTTTTTATACATTTTTTTTTAAATTCAACGGCTACTCATTTGTTTCGTGATTATCAGCTGACAGAACATTATTTTGCTTGCAAACAATGGACTAAAAATTCATCTAGATGACACTCCTTTTCGCCCGTTACCATACATTGTGTGTATTTTTCAATATTTTGACTCGACAAATACTCATAAACTCGATTAATAATAGGATCAATCTGCCTAGCCTTTTTCCAACTATGTATATTGGGGTCGGCTTCCAGTCTAACCGGATGTAACTGATGGTATTCAGCTACATCCGGTTAGACTTTTAGTTTTACATAGAGCGACAGCCTATCTGACCTCCACAACCCAGTTACTGGGCAACACGATATCGGCTCTTGGTAAGACTGGTTGTCAGACTTTTGGGCTTTTGAATCCCCATAACGACTGTCAATGATCTACGAATAACAGCCGGGACCAGCGGGTTAACAGATTAGTCTCGATATGTAATTGATGGTCACCCATCCACGAACCAACCGCGGCAAGCATAGCTTATCCTTCGATCGACCCGTGCGGCTGTTATCATTTTAGCCACGAGACTCTTCGAATCGAATAATATAAATATATATCTACTTTATTAAGTCACATCCTAGATGTGACTTAATAAAGTAGATATATGTATATTTATAAAGACTTATTCATTACGGAACATCATTATTTAATCATTAAGTTATTATAAGAAAGTATAGGTGGAAATCAACCAACATCTTAATTAACGTTTTACATCTTCCATCTTATTAGTAAATGGTCCCGAAACATTAGGTTTTTCATCTTGAGGTGTCTCATCTTTCTTATTTCCTTTATCTTTCTTCTCTTTTTTATCTTTACTCTTTTTTATATCTTTTTCTTCACCCGATTTGTCTTTGAAGTCGGAAATCATGATTGCTGGTTGAGCGCCTAAGGATGACAAATTGTTACTGTCTAAAACTAGTGAAGATGTTGCTAGTGGTTGAGCGTTTTTGGATTCTTGGTTGATTACTTCGGCATTGTTTGGGGTATTGACAATGGCATTGGTCCCTTGATCATCTCGATTTGGCACTTGTGGTTGCTGGTATCCATTTGAGTCACTATTTACTGTAACTGATGGCTGTGGTTGCACATTCTGGTTGCTGGACATATCACCCCGGCTTTCTGCATTCACTGTTGGATTTGGATTTGTTACCGGAGGATTAACGTTGCATCTGTTTGGGATTGGTATTTCAACTGCGGGCTGTAGTGGTGTATTTTGGTTGTTTCCTGTGACTGCCTGATTTAGTGCATTTGGTCCTTGTACTTGATTTGATACCATAGGCTGATTGTAGCCGTTTATACCATTATTGACTGGCATTTGGACTGAAGACTGTGGAGGCGTATATTGGCTGTACAAAACTGCCTGGTTAAGCTCATTAACCTCTTGTCTTTGGCTACTAACCGTTGGCTGATTGTATCCATTGTTGTTAGTGGCACTCGGCATTTGAGTAGCTCCCTGGTTTGGTATATTTTGTTCTTGTCTTTGATATACTATTGCTTGGTTGTAACCATTGTTGCTACTGCCAACTGGCAGTAGAACAGCGGTATGTATGCCAATATTTTGATTGTTCATTATACTTCCTTGATTTGGTGCATTTTGTCCTTGTCCCAAATTAGATACTATTGGTTGATTGTATCCATTTGAGCCACTGTTAACCGGTAATTCAACTGCCTGCTGGTACGGAACATTTTGATTGCTAATTACGGCACCCTGATTCGGAATGGCTACTGTTATTGCTCCTTGGCCTTGATTTGCCATCATGTTGGGCTGAAAGTAGCCATTTGAACCATCATTTGATAATATTGCTGACTGAGCAACCGTATTCGGATTTGCCTGATAAAACACCACATTGTTTGGTAAACCATTACTTGGTATACCATTATTAACTTCTTGAACGCTCCCTGAACCACAACCATTAGACATGGAATTAACACAATTTGGAACTTGAACATATATTGGACCATTGGATGCTTGATTTGGGATCGTGGCATAAATAACGTTTGTGCCGGGATTTTGGATGACTGGTATATTTTGTACATTATTGGGGATTGCATTAGCAATCATGTAATTTGTTCCCTGCCCTTGGTTTCCATTCTGTATAGGTACATTGTTTGGTGCTGAGTTAATAACAACACCAGGTATTTGTATTAGCTGTCCATTGGAATAGATCGTAACATAGCCAGGATTTTGGTTACCCGCATTCACATTCATAGTTGTTTGTCCAGGGTTCAATACAGCATTATTATAACTACTTGGTACTCCTGCCTTATCTTGTGTTATTTGAGCATTTGTTGGTAAAGAATCAGGCTGTCCATTAATAACTTGATAAACGGGATTATTAGTTTGTCCGGGATTGTAAGGAACATAAATTATATTGTTGCCAGGCTGATTAACATTAGGTACAATTACTGTGCTTGGGTTAGGATTGTTTTCATGTAAGAGGTACACGTTATTCTCATTATTACCTTGGCCAACTAGTAAGAAATCCTTCTTTTCGTCCAAACCTACTTGTTTATTGTCTTTATCAGCTTTTTCATTTCCTTTCTTGATATTATTTGTTTTTGGGGGCAATAAGTCAGAATTATTTTTCACGTCTGAAATGTCAGCTTCGTTTAATTTATTTATCACGTCTGGAATATTATCTTCGCTCAATTTAGGACTTTTATCCTGTTCTGTTGGTTTTTTGTCAATTGGTGGTATATCTTTAGGTTTCTCTTCGGGTTTTTGGACATTTGAAATATCTTTATAATCTTGTTCAGGCTTTTCTTGTGGTTGATGTCTATGAGCGTTATAGCCTGGATTTGGAATGTTGAACACATTATTTATTCCTGGCATTTGATCCCAACCATTGCCTTGATAATATGGATCTCTATGATAGAAAGGATCATAATCTTCATAAGACATATCTCTTTCGTGGCTATCAGAAATAAATGAGTGTTCATATGGATTACCAAAATGTTGAAACCATGTGTCATAGCCGCCGTTGTTACCTACATTTTCGTGGATAGGCCAGTCTCTGGGACCGTCTGCTATTGGTTGAACCGGATGAGGAAGCCCTGGGATGTGGTCAAAAAATGGCATGTGTAGCTGACCTTCTGCTAGAATCACGCATACCAGAGGTAGCAGCACCTGAAATAAAAGTACAGATAGAGTAATGTATAGAGTTTTGTAATTACACGTGGCGTTCCATCAACTCCCTCTGGGTGGAAAATGCCATTCATTTGTAAAAATAAATCTGTATTTAACAACTTCCGGGAAATAATAACTACATGCGTATAATAATTACCTAATTAATTAATGAAAATGGAAAATAACTATGAAAGTTAGTAATTCGATATTATTACACTCTTGCAGCGACTTAATGTTATATTAACACTGTTTTAATCAATTATTTCCATATTCCCATAGTAAAAGTTATTCATATTCATGAGTACTTAAAGATTGCTAATGCATTCAAACTCTGTCTGTATATTTGTATTGGCGGAACTTATCTTTGCACATAATAATATACATAAATAATTGAGTTGTTCGTTCTTGTTTGACTTACTCTATTCTCAGTAGTCTAGTAAGCTCTGTGCCCCTGAGCAAACTTTAGGTAGCATTGTTGGTGTATAGAAGTGCATTTTCTGTACCTACTTGTAATTTCAAAATGGATTCTCAAATATTGGTCGACAATAAAAACCCTCAGTATACATTCGGTTAAACATCGTAGGACGTTTATTTCAATAAAATTTTAAGTTAATTTAACTGATAAACAAATGACCATACATAATACAGAAGGATAAAATTTGAAAAAAGAAGAAAGGATTATTTCTAGTTAATTATTGCGCTAGAAATTAATCAGGCTGCCTGCATTTTCACTTTTCTCCGTAAAAACGGCTACTGACTTTAAGAGGGTGCTCTGAAACTTGGCAACGTCGTAAATGTCAAGTGTTTCACTGTTTTGATTAATTTAGCAATATTACTGTAAGGAAATATGAAATATGGCTAACTAGTGAACTAAAATATTGATTATGAAATGCAATCATTAATATCGTAACACCGAATATTTAGTTTTAGATTTAAAAAGTATTAGGAAACTTTGGGTGGTGGGTGTACCTGCTACAGGGACATCTCTGCCCAACCCTTCGGGGAAACAAGGCGTGATGTTATGTGTTATTGTGACTGACTGATCTATCAACGCACAGCTACAACCACTGAACGGATTGGGCTGAAATTGGGACACAGGTAGATAATATGACGTAGGCATCCACTAAGAAAGGGTTTTTGGAAAATCGACCTGTAAGGGGGTGAAAAGGGGGATTTTGTTTACATGAAAAATCTTATTCCTTCAGTTAATAAACTTGAAACTTGGCACGAATACTTATCTATGTAAATTATAAAGTTTTCCATTTTTAGTTTTTCTAAACTACCCCCTAAGGGAGGATTGGGGGTGTCAAAGTTTGTATGGAAGAATTTTAACGCGCGGTCTGATTAACTCGAAACTCAGTATTTATACTTAAGACTGAAAAAAAAAAAACGTATATCAAAGTTTTTTTTTAATCATACCCTAACTAGGTGAAAAGGGGTATTCATTTTTACAGGGGAGGATTTTACTGTTTGGCTTAACTAACTTGAAAATTGGTATAAATAATTAGCCATATTTCATTCATATTTCCATACAGTAATACTTATTGCGAAATTAATCAAAACAGCGAAATATTTGACATATATTTGCGACGTTGCCCACTTTCAGAATGCACACTCTTAACGTATAATAGTATATTATTGAATGTTTACACACACAAGATCTATTCTTCTGATAAACGCTCAAAAATAAATAAAATTAGTTACGATACCTGTATGATACGCGCCATGTCAAGCCACCAAATGATATTTTAATCACTGAGTGGATAATTTAAACGAAACACAACGAAAAAACCCGACCTACCTAATGGACTATCCGTCGATATAATGTACCTTTAATTAGAAATTAATGAACCGCATGATAGTGAGACAAATATGTAAAAAAGATGGGTTTCTCTTTTTTTCTTTTACGTAGTATTGTAAGTATACCTACTACGTAAAAGTGAAGATTGTCTTTGTCAGAGTGGATGTAATATTAGAAAGGAGAGAGATTTCATATCGGGAGTCTAAGGAAGTTAAAGAAGAAGATGAACGTTTCAAAGAATTGCCTAGACCTGACTTGTCGGTGGGCAATTCTTTTTTTTTACGTCTTTCGTGAGTTTTTTAAAAACCCCGTGTTTTTTTAAAAAGTTAGATCAATTTTAAGCACTATTCTCATAAGTCTCGTAACCCAGTTCTTCTACCGCATAAATTTGTGAGATCGAATGTAAAACCAAGCCGGTTAATTTATTGATTACAATATATAGGTATACAATTTACCTATCTATCCAACAACTTTGTCATAAAATGTTACCTATACCTATTAGATAACTATTCTAACATCATTTTATAGAGAACGTATCAATATTATAGACATTTTTATTTGTTTAATAAATAGAATGACTAGACCATCGCACGGCAACATAATCACATAAGAATAATCTACTTTTTTAAATAGTCCTAATTAAATAAAGCGCTCAGAGCGCTAATATCACGTACTTAGATTTTGTTGTATGTAGTTGAGAGAAGTGCGAAGGTCTTAGAAACGATTTTGCCACTAATGAAGACTTATGGCGGTGCTAATAGTGACAAATTGTACCAAAACATGTAATAACATGTTATAAAGCGAGATCAACTCATAATAGTGCATTATAAAACAGTTCCATTACGAACAACAGTGCATTACACATTGTTTATTTAAGTTGGTAGTCAATTTGATAAAAAATTCATGAACACAAAGAGTTAATTTATTTACACGTAAGCATAAATAAACACCATTACTTACTGTCAAAAGTAGGTAACATCCCAAACAATCCCTACCTTTAAACAAAGCACACAAAAACCTGTATTTACCAGTTTGAACAGGAATAAACTGTTCCAGCAGACAAACACACCTTTACAAACACGGCTCGATTCCAGATTCACTTTCTACAATGTTTATGTACATTAATTATTCATATTCATCTAGTTACAGGCTCATGTTGCCACACGTCAGGGTAGCCAGTGCCCAAAGGTCTGCCCGGCCGTTTGCCCGGTGATTTCCCGAGGGTAACACTCGCATGACGTATAAGCAACGCGATGCAAATTTAGACGCGGATTTGAAGGCTTTGGTACAGTAAGCAAAAGTGACAAGTAAGCAGGACTCTTTTGATAGTATAGCTGGCTATACTATCAAAAGATGCCTGCTTACTACAAGTCATTCCTCTAGGAACCCTTATTTTTTAATGTGATCCTGCATGCATTTTATTCTTGTATACATACACATGTTTGAGCAGATAAATATATCTTTGTCAGAAAACTGAGTTACGGGACGCCAGCGGCGCCTAGCGGCGTTCGACATAGTCTACAACATAACGCTCGGACCGACAGAGGCCGGTAGGAGCCGGAGATGAGTAGAGTTCATGCATGGCAGTCAAGCAGTGAACACATTTAGAAACTGTCGTGATTTCCGAATAGTTGTATCGTGTACCTACATTGTGTGTTGGCGATGACAAGAAAAACGTCTGATTAGTAATCAAGAGTTCTAATTAAACCAAATAAAGACCATTTCACGTAGTTATTATTAGACATAAGCAAATCATTTGTATTCTAATAGCATAGGGTTAGTTTTGATTTCCTATAAGTACTTAGTCTGATTGATACCTATGCCTATTTATTGAATTAATTAGTTATAAGTCCTATTGTAAACTGATTGATAAGAAAAACGATTTTTAAAAAAAACGTAGTTAGCCTTCAAACAGATCCCCTCACTAAAGGTAAACAAGCAAAACTGCTTGCAAATCACATACAAACACATGAGTAAATAATAGTATTGCCCAAAAAACGGGTTCCAACTTGTTAAGAACACACAGTTAAATCACTACGAGTAACAAACACTTAAACACACATAAACAGATAATGGCATCACCCACGAACAAGTCGAAACTTGTCGAAAGAAACTAGGCTAACTAAACTAGGGCTAATTTAATCTAAGAATCACCAGCTACTTGTACCATAATAAAATACTACTTAAGCAAAACTGAAATGTAAAGTCCTAGAATGCCCCAGGCTGGAAGCTTTAAGTGTAGAAGCTTCCACAGGAAAATCCGGTTAAGCAGCCAAGACCTTAGTGGTCAAAATTACGAGTTGCAACAGTCAAAAAAAAAAAAAAGTTAAGCCCTTGTCCCGACAAAAGTCAAGCGGTTCTCTTTTCGAAACCGCGCACAAGACTTAGAAATCCCCTCCCCCGACCAATCACCATGTTCGGAAAGCAGATCCCTTGGGAGAAGCGAGCTAATATTATAATATCTAGGTGTTATTCTGAACCACCATCTCACTTTCGCAGAGCACATAAAGCAGGCTCGTACGCGAGCTGCTTTCGCTCTCGGTAGACTCCATTCCGTCCTGAATGCACGTAGCAAATTGTTACAAACGTGCAAATTGCGCATCTACACAGCGTACATTCAATCAATCATGACATGCGGGTGCCGTCTTTGCTCATGCAAAACCCCATCATATCCATAGGATGCAGATCTTCCAACACCGTTTCCTTCGTAAAGCTACCGGTTCCCCCTGGTTCGTCAGGAACGAGAATCTCCATCTCGACCTAAAACTTCCCACAATCCATCAGTTTCTAAAACGCAATGCCAAGCGTTTCTTTGATTCCGCGGCCAAACATCGCAACCCTCTGGTTGTCGAGGCCGCCAGTTATATCCCAAGTAGGATTAGTCATATTCTCACAGACTCAGGTGACCTCATAACCCTCCTCCAGAAGAGCAGTAGGGCCACCAGTAAAGTACAAAAACACAGACACCCGACATTCTAACCTCACCGACGACGAGGTCCTCCGCGACCGCGACCCCGAGTAAATGATACTTTCCCCCGACACTTGCTCGACAAAGACGCGGCAGCCCGCGTTATAGCTGAGCTAGTAGCTTTAAATTCCCCGTTTAACAATAATGATCCACATTTGATCCAGCCTGTCCCACCTTACTGTCCTCCCCCAGCGACGCCCTAAGCCAAGGTTGCACAGGGAGTGCCCTTAGCGAGCGCTCGCCTAGTATATAAGTTTAGTTTAACGCCCCTGGCTGGAGGCTTTGAGTGTAGAAGCTTAAGGCAGCCATAGGAAAGTCCGGTTAAATAGTCATGACCTTAGAAGTCAACTATGAGATGCCCTACAGAAAAAAACAACTAGTTTTTAAGTGCGCGGCTCAATATAAATCAATAGTGTTAATCAAAGTGGAGTTTCAATGCAAATCCCCTACAGTGTGTGAATTGCTAGTGTGATTAATTTGATACTAAATTATAATTTTTATCTGAGGTGTAAGCGGTTTTTCTATTGCGCAATAAACAAACAGTAGGCCCACAGTTGTTAAAATATGCCTGATAATAACGAAAGAGACACATACCCTTCTCTGCTATCTTTATCATTATCTTGAAGACAATACTTGCATTGGCAAGTATTGTCTTCAAGATAATACCATAGCCACTACGATAAGAATAATTTAGGATACTGCTATTGAGCAGTATCCTAAATTATTCTTATCGTAGTGGCTTTTGAAAAGTCTTTGTAAGTCATAATCAGAAAGAATGAAAGAAATCTAATTTATTTGACCCAGGTTATTTGCCTGATATGAAATCAAGCTAAGTTTTGTCATTCGGTTTCTGGCCTTATCAAACACATAGAAATAAACAGGCTGTACTGTACTGTAGTTTGGGAACAACTTTATCTTTAAATTGTTATTTTAAAAGTTTGTACAAGTAGATGTAGAATAAAATAAATTTACTTTACTCTAAGAAACACTATTGGAAAAATCAAAATCAACCTACTTATAATTTTACTGGCATTATTGCGTAGTGTAGCGAAATAAAAAAAAAGATTCAGCACATAAACACGTTTAATTTATAAAAAATTACAAAATTTACCGAAAACTTTAAGAAACATGTCGAAATTTTTGGGAATAGGGTTTGTAAAAAATGTTGTCGACAGGTTCCTTAAATTAAAAAAAATGCACGAGTATAACTTAGGTGCACAAGATCGGTAATACCTTCAGACTAGTATTCGCACTTCGCGACGTCCCTAGTGCCTGATTGCAATCAGTTTAAAAGACGGCGCTAAGTTCAACCGTGGAGTGAAACCGTACGAACTTATATTAAAAGGAAAAATAAACCTAGAATTTAGTAACAATAAAATGCAGATAAATAGCTGTAAAAATCCTCCAATCGGTGTGGCGACGAACGCGTCGTGGTTTAATCTCGTCGCAAGTCGAGTGATTTTTTAATACGTCTCGCGGACTATAACATTAGCCCGTAGGGTGAGGTCGAAATTCGGCTTGATAAACACGATCTACACCGTTTCGTCGAAGATAAGGTCTTCACGGAAACAAGGAACTCGGAGATAATTATTTATGTATTAGTATTTATTCTTTTTCGAGTTATCTATCAATTGTGTTGCACCCGCCATCTTTTGTCTCTGCATCACCCTAAGGTTGACTGGTACTCGTTCAGACCGGCGTGTACCACCGGTGGAGCACGGAGTATTTGCTGCCACGGCGAGGTGTACCACCGGTGGCCACGTCACACTATACTTTCAATGTACTAAGAAATTCGCGCCGCTTTGAGAGAAAGTGTTGTATTTACCGTCCCCGCCTAGTAAAATAGACAAATTTTCATAGTGCAGCTCAGGAGGTGGATAGAATTTAGAAAAGTAAGTAAAAACCAGTAATAAAAAAAAAATTACATAATCACGACATAAATTGTACGAAATGCAAATCGTTTGTGATAAATTACGTTGAGAGAATGTAATAATAAGAAAATTTAATCAAAATTGAAAAAAATATAAAATAAAATGCCACTATGGATGGTATAAAATGAAAATTAATTTAGATGAATAGTATTGAAACAATCCAAACAACACCGCCAATCAAAAACGTCTTCTGTGCTTGAATCGTCCGACAAGATTGATAGTCTGCGACGACTGGTTGATGGTGTTGGTCGTTCATTCCCAGAGCATTGATTTATATTAGAGTGTACATCGAAAATCTCTTCTTCACTTGAACTATTGGAAGTTATCAGCAAGCTGTGATGTCGGGTATCATGAGACGGTAATTCATAATGCGGGTCCAATACGGAGTCGTCTGAATTCTCGACGAACACCTCGTCATCGCTCTGCAAATCGGACGCCTCCCCCACCGGATCATTTTGCTCATTGCCAAATTTGTGACACGATCCCGGCCTTATAGGACGATTATTATCTTCATTTGACATCCTTTTATGCAATAAACATAGGCATAAACAAACTCGCACACACAATCACGCGCAGCTAATTACCTATGCGTCGCGTCGACGTCGTGTTATGGCGCGAAAAATGCACAAAATTGCTCGGGCGTATTTACGTCAGCGCGGCACGTGCGGTTCTGATTTATGAGACAAAACTCTTTACTTTATATTACGATTACTAGCTATTAGAAAGAGAGAGAAAGCAAAATTCCTGTCTAATCCTGTCCGTGTCCACCGGTGGCGCACCCCGCCCGGCAAGACTTTTGGTTCATGGGGCGATGATGTACCACCGGTGGCCATATGAAGATTTGCGCCGTAGGATACCAAGTACCTACTCATGAGGTGCCGGTCTGAACGTGTTAAGTCCGCTTGTGTACAGTATTTTTTTACTTGTCAAGTAAATAAATTGTACGCTGAGCGTTCCCAGTTTATAACGGAGTAGTTGGTAACCACACCGGTCATCATTTATTTAACGATGTAACCACAAGAATATACTATCACTGAAGGATATTTTGGTATCAATTGGCCTAAAAACTGACCATCTTTTCAATCGATTTTTCCGCAATGACATTACTTGTAAGAAAAATTTGCAAATAAAACCCAGTGTTATCGCCGGTCATCAAAAAAAGCTTCAAATAGTTTTAAACAAAAGAGGATTATTATTAAAAACAATTATATGCAGGTTTACAATACTGCAGTGGGTACTATTGCTGGCCTGTTCACCTTACTCCCTCGCCGTTTGTACCTGGCTATGTTTTATGTATCAGAATCGGTTTCAGAAGGATTTACTTCGTAACGTTAAGTTTTTTTTACTGAAATAGTTGAGGATTTACTGGATTTGTGTATTTGGGAGTCAAATTGCCACGAAACTGCGCCTTGTTTTTTCTAGGATTGTGGAAATGACCAACATATTCTTTACTCTGCGTATGGTTTCTCGCTACGTAAGTCTGGAATCTGTATCACGCAGACCTATACTCAAAAACATTCACTATTATCACGGGACAGTTATTCAATTATTGTTCGATCAGATTGATGATTGCAAATTATTAGTAACAGACATGGGTAACTTCTACTTATCCTCTTAAGGGAACCCCTTCATGGGCATACCCACGGACGGGCAAGGTGGGGCATCTGCCCCACCCTGGTCCCTGACTCGAAGTTAAAAATAAAAAAGTAAGTAAATGAAAACAACGTAAAAGAAAATGATAAAAACAATTTCTTATTGTTACCTTGTTTTTTTTATTCCGTTAGTTTTAAGGCTTGTGCGCCTGTTTGAAAGAGCCTTTATTTACACACACGTATTTACCTACATAGTTTTAAGAACTAACAGACTTAAAATAATAATAATAATACCCCACCGCCGTTTCTCTACGTTGACGTCGTGGTGGGGCTTGCGCGCTCCGAACTCTAGGTTTGTGCCAGTAGAGTTTACTTTGCCGGAACGGGTCTGGGATGAGGAGCCATGCAGACCAAGAGAGATACAAAAACCCGCAGGGCAGCATGTGGCGAGCTGTTGGGCAGTAGCGACCCCACGGACCCTATCTCCTGGGAGAAGTCTTGTTTCTCACCTCTGGCTTGCCTTTATTGGCCGGCTGGAGTGAACACTGACGAGGAACAGAGCTCCCACCTCATTCTTGCCTTTATTGGCCGGCTTGAGTGAAGATTCGCAAGAACAAACGTGCTCGACGGAAGGTAGTATTCCAGTAAAATGCTGGTAGGGATCTTGACCGCACTTCCGGGATTGTCCTGATAGCCGTGGAATACCTCTCCACTCCTCAAACACCTCAGGAAGTGTGGGCCCCTTGTCCCTACGACACTTTGTGCTAGCGACCGTTTTCGGGGGCCCATTATTGAGTGTGCAAGTCACCCCCTGCCATTTTATCCATGTACATATAAAACATTGATTAGGCAGGGGCCATAGTCCTTTCATAGTTGTAGGTCACCAGTCAACTTAAGCCACCCAAACCCATAGTCCAATAGATTTGTTTCCATATTCTGCAATAGTCCTACACCAACCGGGGATTGTCCTTGGGTGCACTTGCATAGTGCATACTGGGATAATCATCGGTTGGCTCTGCGAGTTGGCTTCGGCGCCTCGTACGCCTTCCAAAAAACCGGGACCCTAAGGTCCCGAGATATTTAAATATATATATATAAATAATAATAATAATATGTACAAATATATAAAAAGGGAGGGGGGAAATAGTCATAGGGCATCAAAAAATTCGTCCGCATCGCTGTCAACAGGGAAAGTGCCCAAAAAGCTGGCAGCAATTGCCACGTTGTATAGCAATGCTGATTCTTTGGCCAAAGAATAGACCAGCCCTCTGGTCACGTGAAGAGTCGACTAACCGTTTGGCGATGTTTTGAAAAACTAAGTGGGCACTCGGACTCCATGGCCCTAGTATTTCAACCCCAAACAGCTCAAACATATAAGTCCCAATAAGATTGGAGTATTTGCGCCGTTTGAGGTTTTCCGCACTTGCAGCAGCAGCCCCAGCACAGCCCGCCGTGCTAGGAAGGGTGTCGACACACGTTGCATCCCACACCAAAGGCCTACCGACCTTCCAAAGCATTATGGTCATTCCATCTGGTCTCTTCCCATCGTCGCGTGCCAAGCCATTGGGTTCTAAAACAGCTGGCACCCCGACGGTGACAAGAGCACGACGGATGATAACCTGCGCTCTTACTGCAGGATAGGCCATGGTGTCTGAGGCAGTCGACATCTTCACCGCATTGGCAGCGATGCGAAGCCACGCAAGGAGCGCCCAGACGCAAACAAGTAGCGAGTTGGAAGGTAGTATCACCCAGCATAGTGCCTATGTTGGGTGACGGTAGCGCCTGAAGCCAGAGGCCTAATTCCCACTTATCTAGTTCATTTACTTCTGCCCCACCCCTAAAAAATGCTGGGTACGCCCATGAACCCCTTGTATAGTATAGATATAGATCCTAATCTTTTTAAGAAACACTTGTTCTGATCTTTCATTGCTTCATAGTATTTTATTTATCTTACATGAAAGTTCATCACACGTTCGTTAGTCGTTTTTTTATTCATTCCTCATATTCGGTGGTCAAAGCGAAATACTTCCGACCCGTAGCGTAGTTTTGAGAACCGGATACGATCGCTATGCGGCTGTATGTCAGAGCTCAAATGGCACTCCAGGGGCCATTGTAACATCGCTCGATGCCTGCACTATGTACGCAATGGAGTACGCTGGTTCTTGTATGAGAGTTTAAAAGACTGCATTTAACCTACACTTGTTTAACCTAGATTGGTAAAACATTGCTCTTTAGATCTTTTGTGATAGCATTTTCATAGTAACAGAGCTCCAAGTCCCATGCAATAAAAGGGGCGAGCCGTTTGACAAATCCAAACACGGGCTACTGAGAAAATCCAATTGAAAAAAAAAACAATAACACTGTCCAGGAGATCCAATATACGCCAGTCACACAGTAGACACAAAAATCGCGCAAAAAAATTGCACTGTATTGATTTTTTGGGATGATTTTAGGATGTTTTTAGGATGGGTTCTGAGCAGAATATTGGTTCAAATACTCATTCTACGACGAAAGTCACGGCAGATGAAGATTACAGTGCCCCAAGAAAAGTTATTAGCCAACCAAAAAAAACAAGCAGTGCTTGATCAACTTCATCTGCACTGAACTGGATAAAAAGTAAATCGAAACGAAGTAAGCCCCAAAGGACGCCAACTGCCTCATTGTGACCACAGCATTGGAGAATAGCGAGGAGTACGAACATGACATAATCGCTGGAGAGTATGTCGACCTCTTGGTGCTCCTTAATGGATTGGGCTTCAGCATAAAAAACGTTTTTTAAACCCAGAAATGTTGCAAGGGTGGCACAGGTTGTGAACAGTTCTAGTTCTAGTAGTGTATATGTTAACTTTTTCCGTAGTATGCACCTTTTAGAAATTATAAGTCAAAAACTGAAAGAAGTTGGAAACTTCGAGGTTCTTCGAGCACCACGCAGGTAGCACAGGTATTTCGAAGCTGCAAACTGGTTTTACACTATTAGTATCTCCTAACAACATCCCAAAAAAACAGATCAATTTTTTGCAACCTACGATTTTTAGGGTTCCGTAGTAAACAAGGAACCCTTATAGTTTCGTCATGTCCGTCTGTCTGTCTGTCTGTCTGTCTGTCTGTACGCGGTCTAGCTCCAAGATTGCTAGTACTAGAAAGTTGTAATTTGGCATGGGTTATTCAATTAATCATGCCGACAAAGTGGTAAAATAAAATTATGAAAAATATTTTTTTTTAGGGTATATATCCCCACTTTACGTGTAGGGGAGTTCCCTACACGTAAAGTGGGGATATATATATATTTTTTTCTATCCCTTATTGTGGGATATCGTTAGAAAGGTCTTTTAAAAACATTGTGCTAAAACCATTTTTGAATTCAGAAAACCGTTTGCGAAATATTAAGCTTTAAAATGTAAATTGTTGTTAGAGTCAAGTGTGTGTGTGTCCCCCCCCCCCCTGCCAGCTAAATGGTTGGTTTTAGATATGTGAAAAAATTCACGGCAGTAGCTTATATAACGAATTTAAAAGGAAAACTATCACAGCTGAGTAGGCTTTACAAGTTAACGAGTAATAATCGACCAACTTAAATTTGCGGTTGTAAAAACATGTTCACCGATACATTCTGTATGAAAGATTTTTTTTTTCAACTACAAAGTTAAGTTTGTTCTTGGGATAAATTCATCCCAACTACGGAACCCTACATTGTGCGTGGTCCGACATGCACTTGGCCGGTTTTTTTTAACACACGCTCAGTAAACGCGTTTGCGACCATTAGACCTACGAGGCAATCTTAAACAGAACTGGAAAAATATGGACTGATAACCCCGTGCCTTCTTCTTCGGGAGATACAAGCGCGAGATGTACCTATTGTTATGTATGTTTATGTAGAGCTTCTTATGAAATTAGCAGTAAAGATTGTATGTAAGTAACCTTTATTATGTTTTACACTTAGGTAGGTATCCTGGATACAGAAAATGTTTAACAATCTGGTAATGATGAGAGTATCCACGGAGTTCTTAACCGTTCTTCTCAATAACTTCATCTTTTTTAATGTCCAACTCCTTGACAATTCAAAAGTGGCTGTATTGTTTTAATTGAATTAAATGCTTTGAGTTGAGTTTCAGAGTTTGAATAATAATCAGGCACAAGAAAAAATCTATTTAATTAAAGTAACCAATTAAAACCACACTACCTACAGTTTAACTACAATCACCAATAGATGTCGGTACCAGTAGGTAGCGGGTAACCAAGCACCCTCGAAGCGCCGTAACATTACACTGCACTTTGTTCTCGTAGCAATGCACGTACCTGGGGGGCTACCACAAGCTCATAAAGCAGTATTATTTTAATATTACTTCAGTGTGGGAAAGAGATGAAGCTCTACAGGACGTATAGCTCCATCTCTTTCTCCCACTGAAGTAATATTAAAATAATACTGCTTTTGAGCTGGTGGTAGGCCTCCAGAGTACTGCTGCACTCAAGTATCGGTTCGTTATCTAAGTACTGCATCTAAGTATGTGTGTTCTACTTCCTTAGAAAACTTTTAACGGCACCATAACATCATGCATGTATTCTCCTAAGGGGGAGGCATAGATGTCTAGTACGTACTAGAGAATGTTGTGTGGGGGTGAGTTTGTGTGTGTGTGCGTGCGTCATAACTGACAGTTCGTACTGCTCGTATGTTACTTTTATTTGGAAATAATGTTAGTAAAATTTTACTTTATTTCCAACTAAAAGTAACAATTATTTTCATACTTCTTATTAAAACATTTAGTATTTATATAATTTCTAAATGAAACTGAAAATGTATTGTGTATTTAGATAACTTTATAAAGAACCTTCTTTGTTCTTTTGACATTTTACGAGTATAACGAAGTAAAGTTATATAAAAATTATAATGTAATGAATACCAGTTAAATATGAATTAAATAGAGTCTACTACATTTGTTTCAACATTCAAATACTTAGTTATATACATACCTACGTTTAATGTTCACATTTAACAAAAACATTCGTAACTTAATTCGCGGTTTTTCATTTACGATGTCAATGAAAGACTTTTTATTACGAATAAATTAATAAAATCTTTGTAATTCATGAGATTGAGATTGTTTTGTAGTTAACGTGTTTTCAAAAAATTAAACTCTAATTCTTTATTTTTCTATTAATCAATCAGCCTAGCCTTTTCCAACATGTTGTAGTCGGCTCCCAGTCTAAACGGATGCAGCTGAATACGTATGTTACGTGGAGTTGTGGTGGCCTACCTGACCTCACCTTATTGTTATAATTCAATTATTGCATTATTTTGAAATTATTTTTCATTTAATGATGGGCTTATTTTACTTATTTGGGGATTTATAATACACTTTATTTTACAAAAACGTTTAATTTTGTCTTTTACTTTACAGCATTCGACGCATGAACAAAATCTTCTTATACAAATTAAAATTAAATTCTTCTAATTCGTCTCAGTCTTCTGCTCAGCCTCAGTCGACTTATCATCAGTTTCCTCCGCAGATCTCTCAAGCCTCAACTCTTGGCCGTAGTTATGGCCATACATGTTGGCCAACAGCTGCCGAATGTTGGAGTTGGACAGCGTTCCAGATAGCGCTTGGATATTCGGATGATCACAAGGGAAGTGACCCAGGAAGTATAGCAATGGGTTTTCGGGCTGATAGTATCCCATGCTTGGATAGGATCCACTACCTCCCGCATTGTTGGCCAGAAGTTGCAGAATCAGGTTGGCTTGTGTGCCTTCGTCCATTCCTGGTTCGACCAGCACGTTGAGATTTGGTTCTTTACGGCCATCCAGAAGGTGCAGCAGAAGATGGCTGAGGTTTACTAAATCCGGCTGGCTCTTTTTGTCCTCGTTCAGGTTCGGAATCAAATCTGGATTTTTGTCACCAGGTTTCAAAATAGCGAGCAGTAACTTGATGAGGGGTCCAATGTTCTCGGGTGGATGAGAGTTCCTGTCTGGAAACTTCAGGAGGACGTTGAGGATGTCAATGAGGCCACTGTCAGTTCCAGGATGGCCAGGTTTTAGTTTGCCAATGTGGGATGGCTTGGGGAGTGTAATGTGAATGTCGGGTAGGTTTAAAACTGGCCTGTCATGATGATGATGATCTGGGTGCTCTGGGCGGGGTTCCGGGCGGGGTTCTAAGAAACCATCTGGATGGGGTTGGCGGAGAATATCTTTGTGAGGTTCTAAGGGATCAGGGCGAGGTTCAGGCTGAGGTTCCGGACGAGGTTCCGGTTGGAGTTCCGGCTGGGGTTCCGGGCGGGGTTGAGGCTGAGGTTCCGGACGGGGTTCCGGTTGGATTTCCGGCTGGGGTTCCGGGCGGGGTTGAGGCTGGGGTTCCGGGCGGGGTTCAGGCTGAGGTTCCGGATGAGGTTCAGGCTGAGGTTCCGGATGGGGTGCAGGTTGAGTTTCAGGTTTTGGTTCCGGACGGGGTTCAGGTTGGGGTTCTGGACGGGGTTCGGGTAGGGGTTCCGGACGGGGATAAGGTTCAGGACGGGGTTCAGGTAGAGGTTCCGGACGGGTTTCGGGTTGGGGTTCCGGCTGGGGTTCGGGTTGGAGTTCGGGGCGGGCTTCAGGCTGAGGTTCCGGACGAGGTTCAGGCTGTGGTTTCGGGAAGGGTTTAGGCAGAGGTTCAGGTTGGGGTTGCGGGAAGAGTTCAGGTTGGGGTTCCGGAAAGGGTTCAGGCTGAGGTTCCGGTCGGGGTTCAGGTAGGGGTACCGGGCGAGGTGCAGGTTGGGGTTCCGGGCATGGTTTAGGTTGAGGTTCTGGGAAGGGTCCGGGCTGGGGTTCTGGGAAGGGTTCAGGCTGGAATTCCGGGCGGGGTTCAGGGCCGGGTATAATGGGAACATCTGGGCGCGGTTGAGGTTGCGGTTCCGGGCGAGGATTTGCATTATCTTTATCTTCGTTAATATTGGGAACATTTTTTCCGGGTCCGGTAGGCTTATTGTTAGGGTAGGGATAGTTAGGAGGGTAAGGGTAAGGCGGGTAAGGGTATGGTGGTGGGTAGGGGTACGGGTACTGTGGGTACGGGTATGAAGGGTAGTTTGGTTGTGGGATAGGTACTGGTTCTTTGGGTTGTGGCGGAGTTGTAGGCTGCGGTGGTTGTGGCATAGGAAGACGAGAATCAATGTTAGCCAGGAGATCAAGCAGACGTTTCCAGTCTATATTGGATCCTTGATTTGGCGTCAACGGCATGTGTGTAAAATTGACATTCACACCGGGATTACTAGGGTTCCAATTAGATGGCCAAGGAAATTCGGGATAAGTATTAATGTTAAAACCTGGTCCAGGCATCGGTATTGGCTGAGGGGTCGGATAAATAGGTCGTGGAGGAGGCATTGGCCTTGGAAAAGGAATCGGAACAGGTTGTACGGGTTCGTTATTTGGAATTATGAAGGAGCCACCTGTAAATCCACCGCCTCCGAAATTGGGCATTTGTGAACCAATCCAAATAGGTTGCATATTGGGCAAAATTCCAATGCCACCGCCACCAATATTTGTACCACCACTATCACCTCCAAAGTTAAGCCAGCTGGGCAGCACTACTCCACCGTTAATACCACCATTTGACAGTCCATTGTTTCCAAGTAAAAGTTTGCTGAGATCCAAAGATCCTGCATTTCCACCTCCGATGCCAAGGCCGCCAGGATTCTGTATGAGTGTTGGCTGGCCATTGATCAACACAATGATGTAGGAAGGTATATTACCCAAAGCATTAGCGTGCACCATGATATGGCCGCCTCCTGGCAACAGAACCGGTATCATCATTGAATTGTTCTTGTTGCCATCGCCCTTGTCTATTTGATCAGGTATTTCAATTGAAGGAATATCATCAGGTCTTCCATGGACTCCCGGCATCGGTCTTTGTATCATATAGTCCCCAGGGTTAGGTAAAATATCATCGCCAGGAAAAGCGGGATCGGTTTGCGAATGATTTATGTCAGTATGACCAGAAATATCCGGGATTGGTACCGGCTGTTCAAAGTGGGGGTCAATATGTCCTGATATATCTGGATTTATATCTGGGTCTAGACTACCATGATTAATGAGATGTTCTGCAGGATCAGGTTTTGCCTCGGGAAGCAGTCCACCGTGGTCAATATGGCCGGTTATATCCGGTAAGTTGTCGTGCGCGCCAATGGGTCCTTCACCTGAGGGTAATTCACCGTCATTTAAATCGTTGGTATCGGGTTTATGAATGTCATGATCATGGTGATCGAGTCCAAGCCCAAGTGCGTCTATATTATTATGATTTGGCTTACCTAAGTCATCGCTTGGCAGCCCTCCATGGTCATTGTTGCCGTTGCCGTAGCCGTCGGTGTCGTTCCCACCTGGTGACAAGCCATTAATGTAAATATTGTTATCGTCAGGTTTACTATCATCACCACCCGGGGACAACCCGTTAACGTTTATAGAATCGTGACCCGAGTCACCACTATCACCATTAGGTAATAAACTGTTTCCATTTACACCATTGCCCCCATCTTCGGGCTCATTATTATCATTTCCCGGTGAAAGGCCATTAACATTTATATTGCCATCATCTCCATTTGGTGTTAATTCATTTTTATCAATATTGTTGTCACCATGGCCTGGTTTATCCTTATCTTCGGGTAATATTCCATCATGGCTTAAATAACCATTATCATGATCGCCATTTGGCGACTCAATTGATGAGGAACCATCAATTTTATCAGGTTCTAACCCACTTATATTGATACTACTCGTTGGTTTATCAAAATTAATATTCGTCAGGTTACCGTCTATGTTACCATCTACGTTCCCATCTACGTTCCCATCTACGTTACCATCCAAGTTACCATCTAAATTGCCATCTATTTTACCATCTAAATTGCCATTTATATTACCGTCTAAGTTGTTATCTAGATCACCAAGATTAGTTTTATTTTCATCCCCACCTGGTGTCAACCCATTTATGAATCCATAATCCTCCGGCTGCTCATTTGATATAGTACCATCAGAATTGTCTCCCGACGACGGTTTATCTCTGTCGATATTATCACTGATATGATCGGGCTCTTCAAGATCCGGGGTTTTCCCATTTTTTATTACATTACCAACATCATCTGGCTTATCATTGTTCACAGCACCTGTCAAATCTACTCCTGGATTTGACACTGATTTGTTGCTATTAAGATTCTCATCACCACCGGGTGACGAGTTGTTATCCGGTACCGGATCGACTGAGGGTGGTAGCTTGGTAGTTGATGTAGATTCTAAATCTTCGTTGTAGTGCGTATTGAAACCAGTGAGTGGCCTATCATCAGGCACTGCTGGGTTTCTCAACTGTGGTGAATGAACTGCTGGCACATTACCGAGATTATGTGGGTTTTTTTGGTGATGTCTTTTTTGGTAGTGTTTTATTTCATGGGGGCGTTCAGCGTCGCCATGCCTCCGGTGATTGTAGCCGTAAGAGTTACGGGAGTGTCCGTGAGACCTACCACGAAAGAAGCGTCGTCCACCGTACGACTGCACCGCCACTGCGACCAGCAGCAGAAGCAAGATCTGTGAATAATAATGTCCATGGTCATTTCAAAGTACATACATGCATAGCATGAGATGATTATTGAGATATGATTTGGATGTTAGTCGGAATTCGGATTATAAGAAATCAAAGGATTATACTGCAATGTTTCTTTCAGCCTTGTTTTTAAGTCAAGTGACAAAACGTTACGAATACACTTAAAAGAAACGAGTTAGCAATAAACGATGATTTAAAAGACTGATTGCTAATAGCAGGAGTCATTAGTAAAAACAATCGTCTACCACCACAATCACCAACTAATTAATTAAATAGTTAGTTACCAACTCCGAACTCAAAAGTTAACTTCAGCTAATTGGGCTTAAGAGGACTACGTTAAATCCATAACTGAAGAATAGAATTGGCGATTGCTTCAGGACGAAAGTAATTTAAAATTATGACTGTAGACGAGAAATTCGGACTAGGCATCAGTGGCGAAAGCACCATAGAACACGATTCCTACCGGCTTTCCTTCGGAGATTCGCATCAGGAAGTCTACCGCTTCTGCAAAAATGGCACAGTCAATACTGACTAACTTTTAAGAATTTGTTAGGAAATATTCAAAAACTTTTAAAAGAGCCTGTTCCTCAGCAAAAGCCATAACCATTAAAAATAAAATAAAATCTTCTGGAAATAAAATTAAAACAACTTGGAATATAATTAATTCAGAAACGGGAAGAACGACAGTACGGAATCGTGACTTCCATCTAAAAATCAATGATGTAGATATTAAGGCAGACGTGGAGGTGGCAACTGAGTTTGAAAATTTCTTCACTAATATTCCCATTTTAACAACCAAAACTCTGTCATCGTCGTCCTCCACTTCTGCTTACTCAATACTTAAAGAATGTGTACCAGAATGTGACAAACTTTTTGAATTCGCAATTATTACTGCTAAAGACATTATAGAATCTTTTAAAAATCTTGATGTAAAAAAAACTGCTGACCTTTGGGGATTATCAGTACATACCGTGTCCTCAATAATTGATGTTATTTCACCCTTTTTAGCAATCGTTTTTAACTCTTGTATTGCATCTGGTGTATTTCCTGATCTGATGAAACTTAGCAAAGTGATTCCACTGTTCAAATCTGGCAGCACAACTGATCCCACAAATTTTCGGCCTATTTCGATATTACCTACATTGAGCAAAATCTTTGAAAAATTAATTTTAAAACAAATGTTAGGACATTTCAATGCACATAATTTACTTCATCTGAAACAGTTTGGTTTTACTAAGGGTCGTTCAACTACAGATGCGGGCGTGGAATTACTGAAGAACATATTCGAGGCCTGGGAGGAGTCGCAAGATGCTCTTGGCATTTTCTGCGACTTGTCTAAGGCCTTCGATTGAGTACATCATGATCTCATCAGGAAACTATACCACTATGGTATGAGGGACAAGGCTCTTGACCTTCTGACTTCTTATCTGAACAACAGAATTCAGAGGGTCGATGTTAATGGCAAGAGATCTGCAGGATCTGCGGTCACCATGGGCGTTCCGCAGGGTTCAATTCTTGGTCCTTTCTTGTTTTTAATTTATATAAACGACTTACCTTATCACGTAAGGGATAATCACAAGATCGTATTATTCGCAGATGATACTTCCCTCATTTTTAAAATCAAACGTCAGTTAGTCAACTTTGAACAAGTTAATGATGCACTCTCTAAAGTTGTGCATTGGTTTAATGTAAATAATCTTCTCCTGAACGAAAAAAAGACTAAACTCATTAAATTTTCAATGCCAAATGTCAGGCAGCTATCTACCAATGTTCTGGTTAATGGAACAAAGTTGGACCCTGTTGAGTCGACAGTTTTTCTTGGAATCACTATTGACGGTAAATTATAATGGGGCCCACACATAGAAAAATTGTCAGGAAGGCTAAGTTCGGCCGCCTATGCTGTTAAAAAAATTAGACAGGTAACTGACGTAGATACAGCCAGAATTGTTTATTTTAGTTATTTTCATGTCTTATGTCATATGGGATTCTTCTCTGGGGAACCTGTGCGGACATTAATACTATCTTTGTTCTACAGAAAAGGGCTGTTCGAGCCATTTACAACCTAGGTCCAAGAGATTCCCTTAGAGAAAAATTCAAAGAAATAAATATTCTGACTGTAGCCTCACAATATATTTTTGAAAACCTATTGTATGTACACAAAAATATATCAAATTTTAAGAAAAAGTCCGATATTCATAGTTTAAATACCAGGAATAAACACAATCTTGCTGTACATCGCACACGTCTCCACAAAGTAGGCAACTCATTCATGGGTCAATGTATACGCTTTTACAACAAACTTCCCATTGACATTCGAAACTTACCCATTAAACGATTTAAAATCTGTATTAAAACCAAACTTTGTAAAAAAGGGTACTATATAATTTCAGATTATTTAGAAGATAAAAAAGCTTGGGATTGAACTGCTCGCTCTGCCTAAGCCTTGTGATAAAACCATAAAACTAGACATTTTAATTATTATGTAAAATCAACATATATTATACCCGTTTTATAAACACATTGACATTGTTGAAAATTATATTCAAAATGACATGATTACTTTGTAAAGTATTATATTATTTTAACTATTGTGAATGTGAGGACTATGTGGATATTGTTTTTATTTCTCTGCTAGTTTTAGTGATGGTCTGGCAGTTTGAGTAGTTTATGCGGCCTACCCAAATGTCCTTTCTTTGGTATTGTTCGTCGAGTTGAGCTCCTTAAGTTCTGAGTTGAGCTCCACGATTACTGACAAATGCTTGCACTGACTGGACAGGTCCACTCAAATCTGTGTGGTTCTTTCCTCAAAAGACCTTTTCAGACACTTATCTACATGGTCCTCATATGGCCTGACCAAGATTATGTCTGGACTTTAAAAGAGACTGCGACCTCTGAGTTTGTTTCGGCCTTTCTTCTCAGAGTAGTCAGATAGGAAACGCCGAACTCATCTAGCTTATTTTTAATAACTTTTTTATATGACGTGTAAAAGTGATTTCGATATCCTATTTACAGAATAAACAATTTCATTTCATTTCATTTCATTTCTACTATTGCCGAAAACTATAGATATACTTTGGGTATTTAATTTGGGTGTGTAATATATGGCATAATAACAGACAGATAGTATAATATCACTTGAAATAACGTTCACATGATATAATTTTCATATGCTATAAAAACAAATAACCTAATTTGATATGATCTAATGTTATATTTCATATAACCTCTGGCATTAAGTCCGCCTCTGTACATTTTTGTGCTTGAAGTATTAAATAAATAAATAAATGAACCTACTTTTTCACTAATAACATTTAGGATAACGTTCATTTCATTTAATTTTCAATTTGTATAATGCTCTTTTTATATAACGTTCAGTTGACCTAATTTTCATATTAACTCATTTCCAGCCAAAATTCAGCAATGAATAAGTAAATATCAGGAAACATCATACTGTTATAACCTCATCTAACCCAAATGATTCACGAATAATAAAGGGGATCTGGCGGTCGGCGGCCGCTGCCGCGGCACGCTCGCTTCGCTCGCTCGCCTTCGCGCGTTAATGGTCACTGTTCTAACCTAACCTAACCCAAATGCTACCCAACCCAAACCCAATTAACCTAACCTAACCCAAAAGGCAGGCGTTTAAAATCTAATCAGGTTTTGCAAAAACATACAAAACAAAGTTCACGTTTATAACTTATACTAAACGTTACTTATAGATTTTGAATATTATAGTACCAGAATATTATATTATTTGAATATTAACAAATGTGCACTATAGAAAATGTTCATGATACCATATAAAATTAAGTAAAATGAAATATATCAATAATTCGTTATATCATTTCATATTTAAAAAAGTATACTAAATAAAATTAGGTCATATGAACATTAGAACTTTTGTTATTGTATTATTTTATTGTATTGATCTTATATCTGTGACATTGAACAACAATTAACCAATAATTACTATTTTGCATGCAACTGATACATATCCTGTACCTACCTATAGCTAAACATGTGGACTTTAGATTAATACTTGACTCTACCAACTTTATACCATGTTTAAGGCAAATAAAGACTTATCTTATCTGTTATTATTTCAAACATTACACACCCATTTAATTCATCATAACATTCAAACAACAAAAACGTCTATTTCTAGCTTTGAATTACAACAACAAAAAATAATGTCCTAAAATAACCCGGTGACAAAACGTCATAATCGGGAACCAAAAATTCATAAAACAGCGATCCCGTCATGACGTCACTTTAGGTTACGTGGCACTGGTTGTTATGGACGAGAGCAAGCCGCTGTACAACGGGGTATGATAGAGACAGATATAGAAAAATGCGTCAGCGAGAACGAGATGGAGGAATATTGCACATTTTATTTAGTTTTCACCTGTTCTTGTGCTTTAAATTCCTATATTAATGATAGTACATAATTTAGTTGATTAAATTTCTATAAAACAATTAAAATGGTTTTATTTGTGTCTATTTGTTGATAAATGGTGTTAAATTCAGTAAAGAAATTAATTTTATATTTAAGTTAATATTTTTTTTATTTTTTATTGATAAGTAAATAAGTTAAAACCGGCTTCGCTTCGGCTTCTCTTTTACAAAAAAATCACATCTCGCCGCTGCAAGACGAACATAAAAGTAATAATATTTTGTTATTTTTGTTTATTACCTTTTATGGATATTTTTTTTTTTTGTTATTATTTTTCATTTGTTTCATATTTTATTTTGTTTCCTTTCTATGATTTTCATGTTGTATGTTTTGATCTCAGACCAATACTTTTTTATTGGTCTGAGGTTTTGATTTGTTTTATTATTTTTGCCTTCTCAAATCTAGTTAGGATTTTAAGAGAATGATGTGGTCTACTATAATTGGAAGCGCACATTTTTATTTCGTCTCTGTTCTTGTAAACTTGCATGAAATTGTGTAGCCTCTGTTGGAGCTCCAAATAAATAAATAACAATCCACTGAAATCGTTTGAAACAAGGTTATATTTAGCACAAAATATCGTGAATTTAACCGCACAATCCGTGGACGAATCTTCTTATACATTTTAGATGAACCGTCACGTTATAGCGATCTCCTCCCGATGAAATATATTATATGCTTTGATCTAACGCGACGTGGTGCGAGCTCTTGTCTGTAAAGTATTGCCAATGAATTCTTTAGTTACCTATAAAGGGATGAGATTCTGATAGAGTTAATAGAATTGGGCTAATTGGAGCATGATTAAAGAATACCATGCAGCATCGGTTATTAATAGGCCCCTCTATATGATCTCGTGGATGAATAAAGAATTATTTAATCGTTCGTTCAGTAGCATTCATCTGTGCTATAATTATAGGGCTGACAAAACAATATTTATTTATTCTTAAGTGATCACCTTAATTAATAGATAAGATGGCGGAGGACAGGGTGATGATGTCCAGCAGTGGACAGTGATAGGTTGAGTTGATTGATCACTCTAATTATTAATGTCGTGAACGTCGACGATAACAATGATGAAGATCACAAGAAATTAAGCCATCATCATCTCAATGAACACAAAAGAGATCCTAACTTATTAGCCAAGTATGTTATAATGAAAGTAGATTAGACAAAGCTTCGTTAATATTATATTGTCTGTCAAAGTTGACATACAAAAATATACTGGATGTTGATCTAGCCGACCACTGTCCGAAGTCGTTATAGGTTCGAATACCAACCGTTACACCATAGTATGATCCTTTTCTTTCCATTTCTTTTATACCGACTTCAAAAAAAGGGGAGATTCTGAACTGTTTATGTTCACCAATAATATACAGGTATTCCGAAAGAGAGATTTTATCAAAACAAACTTCCACTTTTTAAATTTAAAACGCAACTTTCCTAATAGAGTTATCACTTGACAATGACTACAATTATCGTAATATTTGTAATTGGCTTACCTGTGCAGTCTTCACCATGTTTTCCCGAAGTGCGCTCCAACGGTGGTCGCCCAACAATTTAAAGAAAGTCTCTAATTAGCAGACAACACATAGAACAGTTATCAACAGATAACTGTCAAACCGAACTCGATGGCTATTTAATATGATATTAATTGATAATAGCATTGCTGAGATATTTTACTTACACAAGGTTTTTTAGTTTGAAGATGACCTTAATTGCTATTGGGATCCAAACAAGTGTTTCTTTTTTAGGGTTCAAAATCAAAATCAAAATCAAAATATTTTATTTCACATAAACCTACATGGGCACTTATGAAACGTCAGAAGCTAGGTGCACGGTTCCAATTGGTCGTTTCCTATGGAGAAGAGCCGGCAAGAAACTCCACGGTTACTCTTTTAAAAATAATTGGCTTTTACAATACTTTCAAATAACAGTGTTTCTAGGTATGGGAGGACAGTGTAGGTCTTTCAATAAGTACCAAGTACTTAACAAAATAGAAAATGGTCAACAGGTCTACAATCCACTAAGCCTACAGCGTTCTCACATTCACAAAATATGTAGAAATAAATCTATACAAAAAATAAATTAATTAATAAAAGTAAAAAACCTATTTTAAATAAAACGCAATTATATGATTGCTATTACAACTGTAGTCAATCTGAATAATTATCATGTCCACAATAGAAACAAACAAAAAAAAAAAGTTGAAATTAAATCGTAGGTACCTATATAATATCAAATAATAGAAATATGTCAAGGGCGAATGTAAAAATAAATAAAAAATAAAGATTTAAATAAACATGGTAATTTGGGAGCAGTTAATAGACTCTTACTTATTTATGCCGTTAATGAGGTACCAGGGAAGCCACATGTGCAGAAGGAATTATTGCCAAATTTCCTTGTCTTCAACGTAGTCTTTAATTTTATAATATGATTTCTTGATAAAGACACGTTTGATGTGGGTTTTGAACTTCCCATCGCTAATTTCTGTCACAGACTTTGGCAACTTGTTATAAAAGCGGATACTGTTTATAAGAAATGACTTGCTTGTTTTAGTTAATCTAAAGGGTATCACAATTTCATGTCGACTACGTGTATTTATATTATGGAAATCGCTTCTTATTTTGAAAAGTCTTAAGTTTTTGCGAACATACATAATACTTTCTAAGATATAAAGTGAAGGCAAAGTCAGTATATCAATTTCTTTAAATTTGTGGCCCATTTTATAGATCGCGCGGATTGCCCTCTTTTGTAAAATGAAAATTGAATCAACGTCAGCTGCCGATCCCCACAGCAGGACGCCATAAGACATAATACTGTGGAAATAAGCAAAGTATACTAACCTAGCTGTGGCTATATCAGTCAACTGCCTTATTTTTCTTACTGCATATGCAGCTGAACTTAATCTACCTGAAAGAGTTCTAATATGGGCGCCCCATTGTAATTTTGAATCTAAAGTAATTCCTAAGAATATAGTTTCCGTTATTGCATCTAGTTTTTTGCCATCAAGTTTTAGATTTAGACCTACTTGAGGTACATTTGGTAATGAGAACCTAATACATTTCCTTTTGTTCGCATTAAGTAAAAGATTATTAGCTGCGAACCATTTTGAAAGTACAGCCAGACTATCGTTAACATGTAATACATCTCTATCTTTCCTGTCTATTTTAAAAATAAGAGAAGTGTCGTCAGCAAATAGAATTATATCTGATAAGTTAGTCATCATGTAAGGAAGATCATTTATATAAACTAGAAATAAGAAAGGGCCGAGAATTGAACCTTGAGGCACGCCCATTTTAACTAGAGACCCCGAAGACATCGCCCCATTAACATTTACTTTTTGCTGCCTGTTTGATAGATAGGAAAGATCAAGATCAGCAGCTTGTCCACGAATTCCGTAGTGGTGTAATTTACAGATCAGTGTATTGTGGTCAACGCAGTCAAACGCTTTTGAGAGGTCACAGAAAATGCCAATTGCATCCTGGGACTTCTCCCAGGATTCCAAAATGTGACTGATGAGTTTTACTCCTGCGTCAGTCGTCGACCTACCTTTCGTGAAACCAAACTGGTGACTATGTAAAATCCCATTAGAATTAAAATGTGACAACATCTGGTCTAGCATGATTTTTTCATATATTTTACTCAATGCTGGTAGCACAGATATTGGTCTATAATTAGAGGGATCACTCTTACTACCCGATTTGAAAATTGGTACTACTTTACTATATTTCATTAAATCAGGAAATGCACCGCTATCTAAACATTGATTAAATATGCCTGTTAGGACAGGGGCAATTGTGTCAATGATATCTTCAAGAACCTTAACGGAAATCCCCCATAAGTCTTCAGTGTTTTTTATGTTAAGACTTTTAAATGCTTTTTTAATTGTGACAATTGAAATGGGCTTGAATTCAAAACTTGGAATGTCTCTACTGAAGTGTTCTTTTAAAAGAGATTCAGCTAGTATAGATGATGAGGGAAGATATTTCGTAACCTCTATTGGGATGTTGGTAAAGAAGTTTTCTAGTGTCTCAGCAACTTTTATCTTATCTGAAATGGTTACATTATCAATTTTTAATGACAATTCATTCTGATCTCGCTGTTTTGTGTTTCCAGTTTCTTTGTTAATTACCTGCCACACAGCACATTTAGATTTAGCTTGGCCGCAGGCTCTTTTAAATATCTTAGAATAGTTTCTTACATAATTATGAATTACTTGATCAGAAGTCAATGATTTTTCGTTATATAAATTATATAAAATATCTCTGCTTTTTCTAATGCCAGGAGTGACCCATTCATTAAATTTTGGTTTGGTATTGATTGTTACTGTTTTTACAGGACATGCTTCATGGAATTCTTGGCATACTGTAGAAAGTAATGTACCTACCATAGTTCATGTTGGGGTCTTGTGAATCAAAACTAGCTGTTGAAAGATTGCTAAGAACATTATTATTAAACATTTTCAATTTATTTTTAGTAAGAGGTCTTAACTGAATAGTGTTATCTAAGCGTAACTTTTTATCTGATTCAAATGAGACAAGTTGACCAGTATGGTCAGACCTAACGCCACTAATTAAGGATGAGTCTTGTATTTTACAATTAGTAAATATATTGTCAATGCATGAAGCTGAGGTTGCTGTTATTCTAGTTGCTTCATACATTTTAAATTGAATAATTTAAACAATGATATAAGCTTATATTTCTCAGGTGAGTTAACTAATAGATCAATATTTAGGTCACCACAAACAAAAACTAATTTATTATCTTTAAAAAGTTTACTTAGTATTTCTTCCATAATGATTAAAAATGATGACAAGTTTGAAGCTGGTGGTCTATAAACACATAAGAAAGTATGGCCTTCAACCTCTGCACATGCTACCTCACATAAGCGATCAACAGAGCAAGCAGTGATATCCTTCCTTTCCTTATGTCTGAAACAACTATTACACAATATCAAGGAACCACCCCCTATTGAGGACCTGTTGAACGCACTGGCAACTGAAAAATTATTTACATTAAACAGCATCCTATCTGGTCTTAACCAGGTTTCACAAAAGCATAAGATATCCATATGATATTTATCTATTAACAATTCCACGTCTAGGATTTTGCCAGAGAAGCGATTAATATTTTGATGATACAATAAAATATTCTTATCATGCTTCTCTTTTGTCGAGTCTAAAAGTTTAAAGAGCCTATCACAGTATTATTAGAAATACTAGATAATACTATTTCGTCACTTAGCCTAGTCTCAGTTAAATTATCAATAACTGCGTGTATATTGTAAGCTAACAAAGTAGCCAATACATGTTGACTTTTCTTGGGAAGAAACATATGTTCCCAAATTAAAACAAAATCTCTAACAAAATTGTTAGTATCAAAATACAATAAACGGTCACTATGACGACATGTCAAAATATGCATTAAGTTATTTAAACTACAAATGTAATCATTTTCTTCAGCATACAAATGATCTGAATATGGCAATGCACATAATATTAATTTACCTAATTTTAATTTAAGTAGGGTGTCGACACCATTAACTATGTCCTTTTTAGTGATGCTCAGACTGTTTCCAATTAAAAGAACTACAGTAGTCTGCTCATTCATTTGTGTGTTTTTTATTTTATGAACAAGCTCATTAAAATGCAGGTTATGGTAACAACAGTTAACTATGGCATGTTTAGATCGGTTATTTAATAAGGATCCAAAACCTGCTCCTAATCTATCAGAATATACTAAAACATTACTTTGAGTGGGATTGATAGTTTCTATAGTATGAGTTAGAGTGGGTGAAGTGTCAGAAACAACATGCTGTGACATGAGAGGTGACATGAGAGGTGGCGGAGTGGAAGCACAACTACAGGTGAGATTGTTTGTCAGTGACTCGTACCTCTCTGCATTGTACTTCACCAAATCCACCAACTCACAGGCCTCCTGCAGGCGCTCGCTTAACATTTGTTGACAAGACTCATACTTACAAGATATTTCCTTAAGTGTATTTTCCCTGCTCAGTAATTCCTTTTGAAGGTTTTGTATTTCAACATCATACATTTGTCTGCTAGTTTTTATCTTAATATTACATACATTTAGTTGGCTTTTTAAATTAATACGTTCTTTCCTAAGATTAATATTAAACTTATAAATTCTTTGTGAGTTTCTTGTACTTTTTTATATTTTTACTAATTTTAATATACTTCTTAATTTTATTATGACTAGTTAGAATTGGACATCTAGTTAAGGTATCGTCCCCAGTCAGGTCTATGGCAACGATGGGCTTCTCACATTCCAGTCCGGATACACTACCAACCAGCTCGTCGAAAAGGTTATTGGTGTTGGCAACCTGTTCGCTGGCTTTCAAAGAGTTGATGGTGGAAATAGTGTTGTGTGCCTTGCATAATTCCACTTCAAGGCCTGATATACGTCTCAGTGCCTGGTCATGAGTGTCACTGCATTGTTGAAAATCTGACACTAGTTGACGGAGATGGTGGTGCTGGTCAAGTATGTCCATATGCTGGGTGTGAAGTTCTACAAGCTGGCTCTTTAGTTGAGTGTTTTTGTCATTAATCCTCTTGACTTCAACCTCACTGTCCTCTCTTTCCTGCAGCAGCTGGGTGCATTCTTTTGTTGATGCCTCCAGCTCCTTCAGTGTTGCATTCAATTTGTCACTCATGTCATGAACTGTGGCTGCGCGGGTCATCATATTCAAAAGTTTCCCCAAATGGCACCTGGAATGTGACAGAAAACAACTGAGTGTATGAGGAATCTAGATGAGTTGAGAACTTGAGACGGTAGGAGGGTAAAACAGTTAGCAAGAAATGAAAGAACAAAAGATGAAGTGTTTTAGAAAATATTATAAAAATATGGAGGTACTTAAAGAAAGTAGGAAGCTAATTAATTTATTTTGGGGCTTATCACATATCAGAATTACTATTGATTAAAAAGAAAAGACATAAGTAAATTACCATTTAAGATAATAATATTAGAGCTAACAGTTATTTTCCACTAAGAATGTTATGGACATGAGATTAGAGGCATTTAATAAAGTTTCATTTCTACAATGCAATTGGTTTTAAATAACAGTAATAAAGCAATTTAGGGATAAATATGTGTGCAGTAAAGTTTGTAGTGTATGTTTTATGTCTGGGGCAAGTGTTTTCGTCGTCGATTTTGCTTCCACAATTTGTCAGGCAAAGGGAGACATAAACGGTGCCTGTGTGTATTGGACGTAGCTCATAACTCTGAGCAGTGTTTACAGGTGATGTATAGTGTGTAAATATAACTACAATAATGATTTGTATAAAACAAAATACTCCCCGGGTTTGATGAATTCAAATCCACAATCGAAACGTTGACAGCCGGTAGATGATTTTTCGAAATCTCGATCATTATGAATAATTGCGACAAAAACACGTCACAGACACTGTGTAAGACACTTTATGGTTCCGTAGTAAACAAGGAACCCTTATAGTTTCGTCATGTACGTCTGTCTGTCTGTCTGTCTGTCCGCGGTCTAGCTCCAAGACTGTTAGTACTAGAAAGTTGTAATTTGGTAACGGTATACATATTAATTATGCCGACAAAGTGGTACAATAAAATTATGAAAAATATTTTTTTTTAGGGTACCTCCCCTACACGTAAAGTGGGGATGTTTTATTTTTTATTTTCTTTCCCTTAGTGTGAGGTAGCGTTGGAAAGGTCTTTCAAAAACATTGTGAGTGTGTTAAAACCATTTTTGAATTCAGAGATCCGTTTGCGAAATATTAAGCTTTAAAGTGAAAAAAATTGTTAGAGTCAAGTGTCCCCCCCCCCCCCCCCCCTGCCAGCTAAATGGTTGGTATGTGAATAAATTCACGGAAGTAGCTTTTATAACGAATTTAAAAGGAAAACTATCACAGCTGAGTAGGCTTTACAAGTTAACGAGTAATAATCGACCAACTTAGATTTGCGGTTGTAAAAACATGTTCTCCCATACATTCTGTATGAAAGATTTTTTTTTCAACTACAAAGTTAAGTTAGTTCTTGGGATAAATTCATCCCAACTACGGAACCCTACATTGTGCATGGTCCGACATGCACTTGGCCGGTTTTTGTTAACATGTCGCATGTCGCCGGTCCCCGGCGAATAAAACCGTAATCGTAAAAACCAAATTTTACAGGAAAAATAAAAAACTGTTTTTTGTGAATATCTTAGAATTGTTCAAATACCAAAAGAAAAGTGTTCTTTTACATTCATAGCAATACACCTTTAAAATCTCGTAACTTCTGATATTTCCGTAGGAAATGAATGAAAACAATTGACAGAGTGTAATCGGACCTCTAAATATCGAATAATATAGGTATGCAATAAAGTTAAAACTATCGTAATAACACAATACCATCTTATTCGCTGGTGACAGCGATGTATGATGTAGTAGGCAGTCGTCTTGTGGTTTAGAGCCTTTTTCATACTGCAGTCATTCTCAACCAATCACTTACCAGTGTAAACGGTTCGACTTCGGATTGCTCGACTCGGGACCTCACTCCAGGGACGTGCCTTGACAGGCGTTACACAGACGAGGCTCTTGAGTTGGTCTCTTAAGAGGAACCGAGTAAGTAAGAGTCCCACCCTCCCCGGTCTTATACAGGGTGACTTGTAATAAGACGTATTCCTTCTAGGACGTGATAGTGTGACCCATTTTAAACAATTAAGCATCCTATAAAGGCAAGGCGAAAAGTCATGGGATTCGAGAAAAACCATTATTTATGTATTTTTGAATATTTCCAAGAATTCGTCACTAAATATCACTTTTCTCTAAACGCTCAAATTGAATTGCCTTCACTGCGACTCCATTGGGTACCCAATACATTAATAAACCTTTCGGTGTTACCAAATTTTCTGAAAACATCAAACAGTTAAAAGAAGAAGTTAATTAACCATTTTCAAAAATCATCTACGTACTTGAACTTTAGAACCAGTTATCTCAAAGTTTTACCACGGCATTAAGCGTACAAATTACGGGGAAGATATCTTCATTTAATCGGCTAGCTAACGAGGTACAAAAAATTTGTTGCCTATGAAAATGTCGATAATACTGCCAAAAATCGTCAAAAAAATTGAATTAATTAACTGTTTTATGCCACCCCACTACTTTCTAAACTCCCAGAAATCCATCACACGTTAGGCACCCAGGTCAACATGACCAGGTCACAAGTCGCGAAGCAGCTTTTGAGTTTTTAACATGACTCACGGTCACGGACTCACTTGCTGGCCACGGTTCAGTTGTTTCTTAGTTTGCGTATATTTAAACACACAGCGCATGTACATACTCTAATAGTTTGGCATACCTCTACTTTAAAATTTAAATAAAAACTTTTATTAGCCATTACCCTAAGTTTCAGAAACTTTCCCAGAATGCGTCATAAAATATAAATTCTTTAAAATATGAAATTGAAGGGCCTTCAATTTGAAAGCTAATAAATACATTGACAAAGCTTCCTACGTAAACAAAAAATTATAATAGGGGCCCATAGTCTATGATGCCAAAAAGATAGAATTCGCAAGTATTGAAATCATTTAGAACCTGAACCTGATTGCTCTTGGTTATCCCTTACTCTTCTTCTAACTTCTGTCGGGTAACTTTTGAAGTAAAATTAGTTCTTACGTGTGCATGTATTATTTTTTGCCTTAGTACTTCTACTGAAGGTACCGGTGTCGAGTGTACAAGAATTGTTATAATGACCTAACATAAAAATCTAGAGGAGTAAGGTCAGGCGACGACGTATGTCCAACTATTAGAGCATGTACGTGCGCTATATGTTTAAATACACCCAAACTAAGTGACGACTGAACAGTGACCAGCGAGTAGACCGTGAGTCATGTTAAAAATCATAGATGATTTTTGAAAACGGTTTAAAACTTCTTCCTTTATTTTTTAACAGTTTGATGTTTAAGAAAATTTGGTTACATCGAAAGGTTTAGGTACCCAATGGAATCGCAATGCAGGCCATTCAATTTGAAGAGTTTAGAGAAAGGTGATATTTAGTGATGAATTCTGGGAAACTATCAAAAAACATATATATTCGGTTTTCTCGTATCCCATGAATTTTTGCCTAGGCTTTATAGGGTGCTTAATTGTTGAAAATGGGTCACAATATCACGTCCTAGAAGGAATACGATATATTACAAGTCACCCTGTATACCAGAAGCCACCGCCTCCCTGTGTTCCCTCCGACTATATTTTTTTAATTGACTCTCGGTACATGCCTGGCAGACAGAACTATCTGCTCTATCAGCTAGAGTAAATAGTTTCTCAAAACTTGATGAAACCTCTAATAAGCAAAGCAGCTGTCTAACGTTATTTATGATGTGACTGGTTAACCGATCTAACATCAACCTATCATAATTTGACGTGAAATTCGATAACAGATTAATAAGTTTCAGAAACTGATCTAATAGGGCAAGTGAGTAATATTTTGAGTAAGGGTTTTGAACTTAACTTAGGTACTATAAATACTTGAGAAGGGTCAAAAAAAACGATTGCACATAAACTGCTAGGTATCTAATAAAATGCAATTATTTTTAATGAATTTTAGAATCGAACCCAAGATCACATATTTGTGTTCTGCAGTCACACTTACTGCCTCGAGATCAATAGGTATTAGTAAAATATGACAGTTAGATAAAATAGGAAATAGTTATAAATAAAATTAAAATGTAAATAGGTAAATCATGACAGTTTTCACTAAATGGCAAAGTAATGGTTGATTGTCCTAAAAAGTCGCAGGTTCAGTGTCTGCACAAAACAATTATTTTGTTCCAAGAGGTATTTTGTTCAAGTGTGACTGTTTGTGTGTGTGATACCTATAGAAAAGTCGTGTATGCACTTAAGTACATGCAATGATTAATATAAACAACATAATAAAACAACATATTGGTAAAAGGCTAATTTATTCAGTCTCAAGAATCACAAGTATTTACACAATGTACATAAAATTAGGAACTATTCAATTTATTTACAGACCCGTTTACTTATAACTAAACTTATACATAACACTTAAAACTAAATGAAATCAGAATCCGTTAAGAAATAGCCAAGGTCGCTCCAGTAACAACAAAACTGTAATTTATGGGAAATGTCTGCTTTTTACTAATATCTGTTTCAGTTTCCCATTGCAGGGCGAAAATATCTGTTTTTCATCAGTTTCCTATTGCAGGGCAAAAATATCTGCTTTTTACTAACATCAGCTTCAGTTTCATATTGCAGAGCAAAAGCCTGTTCTCGTACACAGCACGAATGAACATTGTTTGCCACATGCGTGTTTTAGATTACAGACTATAATTCTGTTTTATTTTAGACGGTAACTTTGCAAAATTCACTTTGAAATATGCCAGGTTGAACCCAGTATTTGGTGTTTGGAAATGGGTTCGTTTTATTCAGTGCACCAGAGATTTGTCATGATTTATTATAGAAGTGTATGAGGAGGAATGTTCATGTCTTATAGTGGACGACCACAGTCATTCAGGTTTTGAACTACAAACATTAACAGTTATTTAATAAAAATGTATGTTAAGTCTATAACAAAATAATGTGATGTAATGACATATTTCTGTTTTTAGATATCGTTAGTCAAATCGTTAATTGATTTCTATTTTAATTATCGAGGCGTTGGGTAGCCTTGTCTGTGTGAATGTTTATTAAAACTCTTTCTATTCTCGATGTTATGAGCGAAAAATGTTTAAACTCATTTGAGCCCAAGGCTGAACTTACGCTCTTCGACAAAAAAATTGCTTCAACAAGCTTTTCATTACAAACAAAGTGCGGGGAAGATTTGAAGTGATCTCTGTTAGGTCACAGCGTGTGCAGACACAAAATTGTGTAGAAAGTTACTTTTGATTGTTAAATCTTTGTAAAGTAATTGATCAATAGTTTTGCTATGTTTATATGTGTAAGTTTGCCCAGTTTAGTTATTAAAAGATATGGTGTTTGTTATGATGGTCACACTTGATGTAATAGTAAGGTTTCTTAATACTAGCGGCTGGATCACCGGCACAGCCGCACGGCCTGCGCCGCGGCGACGCCGTGCGGGCCGCGCGACTGTCGCCACTGTCGCCTGTGTCGCGCGACACGGCCGGGCCAGACCTACACACCCAACACTGAGGTTAACCACTCATAGATGGCACCACTAGCTTAAGACTAGACTTATAATAGAAAGAGTAAATGGAACTTATATTTAAGAGAATAAATGTGGGGTAAATACGATTTTCAATAAAAATATAATAACTTCTAAGGTTGTATATGTGGCGCCATCTATGTTAGTTACCAAAATGTAGCTTCTACGTTGGTTTAATGCATTTGTGTGACGTTCAGCTTAGAATACCATGTTGTTACTGGGTTTTAAATACACTATGGAGGGGGAGTTTTTTCTTACTTTACATGTTATACTTTCAAGATATTATCATTTAATAATCGACGTCCAGGTTGTAAGTTACATTCAAATTGCAAGTTGACGACATCAGGCCCATAGATATCATAATTACATTGGTACAATAAATAAATCCATGTTTTATTTTAAAGTCGATACATACAACTTGCAGGACAACAATACAACAAAACTCTTGTTCATTAAATTAAGTACTGTCTAACTGTCTTGAAGGTTTTAAGCCTTCAATGGACGATTAATGCTACAAGGTTCCACTGGCGCGTGGTCAAACTGGGAGCTAACGTCGACAGTAAAATCTTCTGTGACAATTTTCACGAATTTTTATCAAAAGTGTTATTCGAGCGGCTGCAGAACTTCGTAGCAGCGTACGTCACGTCATCACCCCCCCCCCGCGTCCTCCCGCACCTACCGTCTCTGTCCGCGCGGGCGCGTGGTGTCGGTGAAGCGGATACTGCAGTCCTGCGCGGCCATGTTGGGGCGCAGGAAGTCGCCGAGCGTGGCGGCGGGCGCGGGCCGGTCGAAGGGGAAGCCCATGGCGCGCCGGTCGGGGTACTTGCGGTCGCGGATGCCACAGTACGACGCCGCGTCGTTACACGAACCGACGAGGTCTTGTTCGACCTGGGGAAGTCGAATGATCATTATTTTACAAACATTAACTTTGTGGGCCCCGGTGCTTAGTAGTTACCACTGTACAAGGACCGTGTTCTTGTGTGTTCAATATAATTTCACAAATGTGTACCCATATAAAAAAGTACTCTGTGTGTGTACCATTACTTTCCTCTATGGTGTACCAACAACGCCCCGTTGTCAATGTCATTGAGGCGTCAAAAGATCCATAAAGCACGGTATTTGAAGTGAAAACTTTTAACAATCCAGAAAGTAAGAAGTAACGTACTTTTTTCCTACTTTAGATTTTAAACAGTCACTTTGAAACATGGTAGGCTGCAATAATTTATACGTCATCGGTAGGCTGGCAGTTTTAGAGAATAGAAGGATACAGTTACCGTACTTCAAAACATTTAAAATCTAGTCACTCAAGAGACATTTAATGTAAAAAACTTATCAAAAATGTATGTAAATTTGGTATTCTTTAGATTGAAACTGAAAATAGAATGCGATACCTAACATAAAAAAATGTATGTGTTGAAGTAAATTAAAATTAAAAGCTTGCCAAATGGTTGATGAAACGTTTCTGCAGAGCTCCAAGTTTTAAAAACCTTTTACCTTGCCTTGACGTGGATCCCTATTTAAAATAGTATCGATGTAGTACGTACCCTGTCCTCGTTCCAGTTGGACACCATAGCGAACAGCACGATGGGGTAGCCCTGCTCGGTGCCCTTCGCGACCAGCATGTGGTGCGGCCAGCCGCAGCCGCAGAAGTCGAACTGCGCCGCCTCGGCCGTGCCCGGGTCGCCGGGCCGGGCCGACTGCGGGGACAATATTTGGATATTACATTTATAAATACAAACCTCCACTAGTTATTTGTGCAACAAGAGACCAAAGTTGGTTTTTGCTGCGAGTGTTTATTTTGAATCCCGAGTAAGCGAAGGATTCTATAATTGAATCACGACCGAGTGATTCTAGGTTAGAATCCTGAGCGCAACGAGGGATGCAAAGACATGAGATGCAAATAACTCTGGTCTCGTGTAACACATACAACTTTTCACCTCAGCAGCGAGAACATTATACTTACACCTAAAGGTAAAAAATACAACAAGATAAACTTCGTATTTTTTTCTTCAGAACGAAGTTCCTTCTCACGTATGATTTAAAACAGAAACAAAATTTTCGCAGCCGCGAAAATGACACCCATGACACGAAATTAGCAAATTTTCACAACCGCCATCTTGGATTTTCATTTTAATGTCAATATCGGCTTTAGCACCTTCGAAAACTATGAAAACGACACCCATAATGAAAAATTGGAAAATTTTCGCAGTCGCCATCTTGCATTTACATTTGACCTCACGATCGGATTTAGCACCTTCGAAAACTATGAAAACGACACCCATAACGAAAAATAAGAAAATTTTCGCAGCTGCCCGCGCCGTCTTGAATTTTCATTTTGACCTCACGATCGGCTTTAGAACTCTCGAAAACTATGAAAACGACACCCATAATGAAAAATGTGAACATTTTCGCAGCCGCCATCTTGGATTTGCTTATTGACCAAATTCATACTATCTATCTCTCTCTCTCTCTCTCTCTTTCTTTCTCTTTGAATTAGAAGAAGAAAGTCGCAAGCGCCCTTTCGCGTGACGATTTCTGCCAGTGCACTCCTACTGCAAGCCGCGTTAAGAACTTCGTTCCAAAAAATATAATAACACGGCATTTAAATAAAACCTTAACAAATGATTTGCAATTTTACGGTTTTATGTGTATCCGAACGTTTTATTGTTGATTCTTTTTTGGGTCTACTAGCTATGGAATTTTAAAATCGAACTTCGATTCGACTTGTTTCTATTTCTTGCTCTTTTCGTATCGAAGTGAAAGTGACAGAACAAAGTAAAGTTCACATTTTTAGAATTTTGTGCGTAGACCCAGCACAGTTCTTGGCATTAAAAAAAAAAGTTACTTTGCCTCACGCTCGCAGTAAAATCGAATTTTGCATGTATAGTCATAACCTTAGTCTGTGGTCATAACAAAACCTGGTGTTGAGGTGAAAATATTTAATCACAATAGTTTAGTCACCTAGAGCAATTGAAATTGAGAAATAATGGAGAATTCTTTTGTAGTCTTTATTGACAGCATATTGGCTCAGTGCAATAATACAGAAACCTAAAAAAATGGTGCTTTTAAAAGAAAATAAAGATGCCTCCTCTCTCCTAATTTTGCTGTGCCCAACAGGGTCCATATTAATCTTTTACTTTGTTATATCATCTATGTAATACATAATTATGGAATGCAATAAAGAATTGAGTATTGCAATAATTACAGTTGTCTTGTAATTTTTCTCACTATTTTGGTACTCTAAAGTTACATTCCAGAAGCTATCCCTGCTAACCTCTCTCCTTCTCTATGACATAGAACAAGTTTATAAACATTCTAGCACTCTGTATAGTGTTAGTATTACACACCTGATCGCGGAAGGTCCTCTCGTAAGGAATGGTGACGGACGAGTCCAGACTGCGGTGACGAATGGTGTTGTTGCCCGGACGTACTGAAAACATTACAATAATTATATTAATATTTGCCAAAAATAAGCCGTAAAAAAGGATAAAGGATAGCAATCTCTGATCTGAAAGTCAATTGATGTCTGTGAATTTTATGATCATCAATGTCTTCGAAACTGAACTAACATGAAAATTTTCAACTCAGTAGGAGAAGAGGAAGTGGTTTTAATTCAGCTTGCAAGTTTTGATCCATACATACTAACTAACAAGGCAAGGTAAATAAAAGCTTGTAAAAACAAACCGAAGATAGGCTACAGTCCTTGCGCAGTTATTTTGCCTCTTTTTAGCATCAATGTCAAAATCACAGTGATCTTTATCTGCGTTGCAATAAGGTTGCTGTCGGCTTGCTGCTGTGAAATAACTGTGGAAGGACTATAGGGATTTTTTTCCACAGGTCCGTAAGAGTCAGAAAAACAGTTTCATGATTTGATTAATGAAAATCTTTGCCAAAGCCTGCGTTTGAAGCCAGATATTTTCGCATAGATCCAGAATAAGTGTCAGCATATCTTGGAATTCTATTTTGAAGCCAACCAGACCTTGTGATACAGGTACTCACATCCAGTGGTGAACTTGTCGAGCTCTATCATGGCCCTCCTCTGCTCGTCGAAGGCGAGAGGCTCTCCGTTCTCATTGACTGTGGGCGCCATGAAGATACGCACCGTGCCCATCACGCCCTGCCCCGATGTGTTGTTCACCTCGATACTGCGAGCAACAGGCCAAAATACTCATTATTGTTGACGGTTTTTAATATAATTGGGTTTTATTCGCTTGCACAGAAAATTTCTAAATGTTGGATTATATATTGCCTGCAAAGACATCATTAACAACCGAGAGGCTTATAGTGATGGATAAAATAATAGCGAAAAGACCAAGAGGACGTAGCCAACAGAGATCAGAGAGAGATTGTCGTTGAGATGAGATTGCGACTAGATTTTGAACGTTTTTAATTATGGGAATTGGTCTTCAGGAGTCAGGAGTCAAAGCAATCGGCAGTGTCAGTGTTGTGTCATTCCATGAAGTCAAAGTACTAAATGAGATCCATTCTTTAGAAATTAACGGGAAGTAGCCGCGGTACTCAATACTGAAGGACAATATGAAATACAAAGGAGAAATGGTAAAAAGCAGGTGACCCACTACATGGTAAAAGTGGTCACTGCCGAGGTAGAGCACATTCCACTTAGTTGTTTCCAATCCTGGTGGGCTAGTACTCACACGTAGTTGAACTCCTGATGCTGCAGGTGCGTGAAGCGCGCCAGCACGGAGCCGCGCGGCGTGAAGTCGAGGCCGCGGCCGAGCTCCACCGTGCTGAGCTCCCAGAACGTGCCCACGGTGTTGGCGCCGGCCGCGCCCTCCAGGCCCACGCTGGACACGCGGATGCCGGCGAAGTCCAGCTGGAACATCAGACATTATGTTATTTTTTAAACGTTGCTCCAAAATCGGGAAGAAACAAGGTCATACTGGACCATAAAAGTGTCTGTATTGTGCGGTAATAGAAGCCGCAATTTGTAACGGTTCACAATTTGTAACAAATCCCTAACGGAGTGTAAAAGGGTAATAAAGTTTAAGAGGTAGATTTCATTGGTTGTTTCAATTAACTCGAAATGAATACAATGTTTAAGTCATACATTGGAAACGTGCCAAACGCATTTTTTTAAACAAGTCCTGGCGTAGTAAAAAAAGAGGACAGTTTATTTGAAAAATCTTATTCCTAAGCTTAAAAATTGCCCCGAATACAAATTGTTAAAGACCATAAATATGAATTTTCAAAACTATCTTTTAAAGGACCAGCCCTTATCTTTACTAAGGCGTCTCTCACCTGATCATCTGTGTAAGGGTTGAGCTTGTACTTGTAGAGCACGAACAGGTCGTCGATGTACGAGTGCCAGCGGTAGAACACAGGGTCGCGCATGGCCGTCGCCGAGTCGCCCATCACGCCGAACGGCTCCTGAGGGGCAGAAAGAATAAAAAGGGTTAGTTTGAGCGTCATCATCATTACCATATAAAACTTAAAATCAGACATTGATGAAATGTGAATTTCGACCAACGTGATTGATACTCTTTACTGTTGTGCAGATCGAGTAGTACTAGCTGTACTCACCAAGTGGCGATGGTCGGGGTCGTGCGAGTAGGAGATGAACACGTGTCCCATGTTGTGCATGTCGCCGTAGTAGCCGCGGTTGGGGCTGATGATGGACGACTCCATCATGTTGCCGAGCATGTCGATGCCGCGCTGCTCGTCCAGCGGCATCTGGCGACCGTTCGGCTGCAGGGAACAACTAACTATTGTTACAGGATTTCATAAACAAAACACTAAAAAAATTTGGGATACAGATACTCCCAAAACTTCAATAATCCTTATGAAAACTACATCACAATCTGCAGACTCTCATAATGAGGTTCCTTGCTGAAAACTTCGTATTTTACTAATCAAAATGATTGTGACAAAATCATCTCGAACGAAAAGCGATCAAGTAACATCAAGACATCTCACCAAGGTGATAGACAGGCTCTCGACAGCCTGCACGAAGCGGTCCCTCCAGGTCTCCAGCTGAGACACGTCGGCTCTGATCTGGTCCACTGGGCGGTCCAGGTCACGGATTGCGGTGCCAGCAAACCTGGAACATTTATTTTATTTAGTCTATTTTTTTAAAACATCGTAGACTATATATAGCACTTTGAAGTGAACTATTTCCGGTAGATGACAACGGGAAGCTAACTCGAGAGTTAAATGGTTAGGAACTAGACATTTTATTCAGTACTAACATGACCATTTATGCAGCGACATCTTTTAAAAATAGGTCAACCTGATAGGAAGTCTCCCATCAAGTGTTGAACATACGCTGACATAACAAAATGTTATCACTGTCAATTCTGCTTGATTTTTCATTGTCATCATCAACAAAGTAACAATTTTATGACATTTATCATCCACTGACCCGCAGATCAGTCACTCTCAATGTAAGGAGGCTTCAATCTCAGCAGTAACTAAATGTGAGCAGTAAGTACAGGAGTTCGATAGTACCTAGGCGGCCAGGCGCGGCTGGCGACCTGCGAGTCGAGCTTGGGGAAGTAGCCCTCGGCGATGGGCTCGCGGAAGTTCTGGTAGCGAGTCACGCGCGCCAGGCCGTTGCACAGGCGCTCCATATTGTATCTGAAATAAACAATATTACATCTTTACATCACATCTTCTATGTTATAGGGTTTTGGTTTACGCACTTGTCCATATGGTGGACCATTGTACGTGGAGATTTACATGACATCTTTACACAACAAGAACTTTTTAAGTATCGGGAATACCGTCAATTTAGGTGACCTCAGTGGACTAGCTAGTTGCTTTGTCTGCGGACAAGAAGTCAACATCTCAGTCTTAGTTTTTTGTGAGATATGAATGTGCAGTAATCTCCCAGGTTTACCAGTTAGTCCAACACGTTTCTAAATATTTACAAATCTGTGAAGTGATGAGTGATTTTCTGCCCTAAACTTACTTTTCTTATCCTTGTCTCATTTTACTTAGGATTGGCGCAAATGTTTATACCAAAGTTTACTTTATGAACCTTGTAATAATGCTTATTTCTGTGAACAAATATTCTCAGTCTCACCTGGCAATAATCTGCTGGTGCATGTAGTAGAACAGCTCTCCCCTGCGGTCCTTGTTGACGATGGCGCGGTCTGCGGCGTCGAAGGGGTAGACCAGGTGCCAGTGCCAGTGGTGCAGGTTGATGCCGATGTCTTCGCGGAAGTACGCCACGCGCTGCTCCGGTTCGTCGGCGTTTGCGGTGTAGTTAACTGGGATTGTTACTGGCATCTAAGGGAAATAAAGTTTCCGATGAGTCAGTAATTTTGCGGAAATGTTTTAGCAAAAAGTTGTACCTATTGGAAGTTTTCGGGTTCTATTTTTACCGAAGAATTTATATAAAAATCTTAAATGTGATTTGGAAGAACTAGGTGATTACTTCACTCGAACGGAAAGTTTTCAATGAAGCGAAATGAATCATGTAGATGTAAGTTTGAAATAAGTCGATGTGTAAACTTTTGAAAGCCTGCTCCTCGGCTCCACGAGAGTCATGAGGATTTCCCTAATATTCTAAAAGTTCAGTGTTACTAATATAGTTTCCTCACCCTGTTTCCGGAAGTGACGACGTTGCTGACTTCCCTGGCCTTACGGAACACTTTGGGGTCCATGAACTTGTCAGGGAACGTCTCCGCGAAGGTCGGGATGTTGATGCCCTTCGTGTCTTCCCTGCAAAGTAACAAAACAGTATTATTGTTATACAATATGCAGCTAAGAGTCTTTGATATCACTGAAGGAAACTAAATAATTGCACGATTGGTTTTTTAAAGTGTGTCATAGTCATAATGTCACTTTATTCCTTTAAAATATTATGTTATTATTTTTTCTTTGATATATTTAATTGGTACCTTGTTTTTTCTGTTGTGCTTCTGTGTGTCTCAATTTTTTTTGTGTGCCCTAATTAAATGGTTTATCTATCTATCTATATAAATATTGCCTTACCTGTGCAGTATAGCGACGGAGAGGCAGTAGTTGAACATGTAGGGGTTGATGCGCAGCTGACAGAACGAACACACGGACTGCAGGTCTTCTAAGTCACGCATACCTGGAACATACGCAGCTTGTTATAAATTTCCTATTAAGCTAAGACATTGTGTCTTTTGGAGGCTAAACTATGGGGAATGTCTTTATGAAGTTAGTACTGAAAGAAACCGCTAATAATATAGTCTTCATATTTCAGACAAGAGAGATGTGTTGATGTTACTGAAAAAGTTTAGGAAGTAATTTGAACAAATTTCAATAGGTGGCGCTCTGCGAGGCGAGGCACCTAGGTAGGTATAAATGTAGTCTAGAACATACGCGAAGGAAAGGAAATGCTATACGAATACTTTTATCATGGGTTCAGTACATTCTAGACACCGTAGAGTTAAAATTCTTCAGATTTTGCACTTAAAACAGCCGTTATTTTTTTATCGAAGAAATATTTCTGAGCTAGGAAGTCTAGGATCATCTGCTGAATTCATGGTAACAGTTTGCGTGTCGATGTCCCTGTGTATATTTTTTTCCACTTACCCATAAATATATCAATGAGCTTGCCGGCCATGGTCCTGTGCTTGGGCACGAACAGCGAGAAGTTGTCGTTGTAGGGCAGCTGCATGGGCAGCTCGAGGTTGGGCAGCGCGATGTTCCGCACGGGGATGCTGCGACCAGCGTCGCCGCCGAACCGGTTGGCGATGGTGGTGGTGAGCTCCTTGTACTTGTCAGGCTGGAAAAATATATAATAACATAAAATCGCACTTGCATTACCCAAAGTAGTTACCAACTAGGTAGAGGAGAATTAGTAGATACACCTCCATTGTGCCAGATAGTAAGGCTCCTAACAAAAGGAGGCGAGCCTATTGCTATTAACCTGGCATACCTAAATCCAGAGTCTGGGCCAAACGGAAAAATCGAATAACATGTTGCAACAGTAAATAAATTATAAATGTAGGTAGGTCGTTTCATTATAAATGGGTACAGTCCAAAGAGACGGTCAAAAGATATGGGTTATGATGATTCCATGTCTTTAAACTTACATAGTAATGCTGAGGGATTTCGAAGACAGCCTTGTCTTCTCCCTTCTGCATGAAGCACGGCTCCGAGGGCCGGTCGAAGAATAACAACAGGTTCTGCCTGGCGTCCGACATCTTGTCAACTGGAAGAAGAATCAATAAACGCTCATAGCTGGCAAATTATTTTCCAGCACAACGAGTTTTTTCTCGTAAAAGTGATATGTCAACATAAGAGAAAAAAATGGGTATAATGATGTTAGTATCTATTGGTACACACTACATAAACTGCTAAGCTCAATAGGAAGGTAGTATAGGTTACCTACTACGAATAAAAATCTAGTTTGCTGGTGCAGAGGAACTGTATGGAAGATCTAAACAGTAGGTACTACAGTAGTCTATTGTCGCGGTCCTTATGTGGAGTATTTTGGGCTACTTGGAGTATTTGGAACAGTTTCAAAATCGAAATCAATAAATTCGAAATCCATCAGATAATATGCAACAGACTACTTCAAAATAAAGTGACACATCAATAAAGGATATTTGTTAGAGGTACCTATACAATCATGAGGTAAGTATCATTATTACAGCATTACAATACAACAAATGATACAATATTAAGTGTCGCCATATCTCCGAGGTACAGTTTCAATAGAGTCACGCATGATTGGAATACTAATGAGATATCTACAAGTATGATATAACTGTGGAATATGATTATCTAATGTACAGCCCGATTCAAATTTAATGGCGGCTCGGAACATGAGGCGAGTCGCTGCGCAGTAACGAATTCATGTGGCAGCGGGGGTGAAGGGTGCGGTACTGCTCAGTGAGTAGCTAACTTCCGAGCCGCCATTAAGCTTGAATCGAACGTTTAAGTTAAGTTTATAACGAGTATTTCTGTTTCAATAATTATAGATACCTATCTACAATTTGAATGATAATAGTTAATTTAAATAGTACGCTAAGGACCTTATCTATCAGATGGTGAATTTGGGACACTAAGTCCCGAATTCACCAATTAATAGACAAAAATAAATGGAACAGATTCGTAAGGTCTGTCAGAGCTACACGGAACTAGTTACTGCTTAGGTACCCCCGAAAAGCATGATGCTAAATTCGAACAACAAAGAGACAAACAACAAATCTAATTTACAACATAAACAAATAATCAAAATTACACTTACCACAAGATTTTTCACTAAACAAAAAAAATAAAAACGAAAACTTTTTTGTTTCAAGCCGTGTTGTCCACGGCTCGACTATGGACCTCCAACCCTAGAACACGCTATTTATACCCGTAAATTATTGCACACGGCAGGGAATCCGTGTGCAAACACATAACACCATTCTGATAAGTGAGGAAGGAATGGGAGGATATTCGCGGTTAAGTTATCGGAACCACAAAATGGACAGAATTGAAATACTTATTATGTTACTATGATTAAGATAAGGTGTTGTCGTTATAGCGACTTGGGGATGGCATTAAATTATGTCTAACAGCGGACTAGGTTCACCTGGTTCACCACCACCACCTTCTTCGTCTTCTCATGTCGATGAGTCATATTTTATCCGACAAGTAAGTTCCTACCTAGCAACCTGGGCAGTTCTGTCGTTTGCCTCATTTACGACCATTTTACCACTTGAGCAAGCAAAGTCGCAGGGGCCGGTCATACCTATTAGCCGTAAAACCTATGACCACGGGTGTACCTAGATGTATGGTCTTCTTCAGTGGAGTCCGCGATTTGGCAAACATAAGGTATGACACCCTGTTACCAGGGGGCCAAGTATTTGGGGGCCAAGTATTTAAATTTACAAACGTTGCATTGTGAGTTTTTGACAGATTTGCCAGAGCATTATCAACCTATAATGTTCCCACTTTTGGTACACAGGCCTCCTCTCAGGCCGAGTCCAGGTTGGCGGATGTCACATGTCTTCGAATTTTTGGTTCTAGGACATGCCGGTTTCCTCACAATGTTTTCCTTCACCGTTTTGAGAGTAGTGGTGATGAAATTAAATACACAAAGTAAAGTGCCTACCTGGGTTCATACTCACGACCTACAACTCATAAGTCAGGGCCGATACCACTGGGCCACCACTGCTCTTCTCATTTATCATACCTATACAAAATTTGTCAAAAGATCACAATGGCGAGACCACTGATACGTTTGTAAATTAGTAGACTTAGGCCCCAGGTAGAGTAAAGATGGGAACAGCCGAGGATTGAGATGTCGAGCGATTGGAGAGGCCTACGTCCAGCAATGGACATGTATACTAGGCTGATGATGATGATGATGATTGTGAGCTGTCGTCTTGTTGAATTGAGGGAGGCTTAAGTTGAAAAAAGCCCAGGATAGCTCATTAATTTGATCACCTGTATAAAAATAATGACTCACCTTATAATTATGTTCATTGATAAGTATCGATCATAACATCACATCACTCCGTATATGTTATGTCTAAGTTGCATGCAATAAGGGTTTCATTCTTAAAATTGCCATAAGTGAGTAAGTACCTTATGTAGCATTTTACATAACATAACATCACGCCTTGTTTCCCCGAAGGGTTGGACAGAGGTGTCCCTGTAGCAGGTACACCCACATTTCGCCAGATATGTTTAAGTCCCATGTAATAGGCATTTATTTTTAGCATTTTATTGTTGAATTAACACCCACACGTTTGACGCATCTAGTTCCCTATTCTGAAACGCTACAACAGCATAGCATTGCGGTACTACTTACCATAAAAATATGTGAAAATCGATATCCCTCTACCTACACAACTAGCTAGGTATCTACCTACCTATAAAGTACTAACCCCGCATGCTACGACTGAATTTTTATACAAATTTAATTTGTTTGACCTAGCCCTCGAGCTTCAAGTCCCATAAAGGCTAGGTAGCTTATAAGAGTCCAATTAAGACCAATGTCCTCATACGGGGATAAAATATGTATGGTGGGTTAGGTACACTTTTCTATTGGTATTTTAACTACTTTAATACGGCCGGAATTCACCGAAGAGTTATTGGAAATACAAAATCTGCGTCGCCAACAACCATTTTGAACCCATATGTAGAAATGAAACATGCCAAATCAGACAATCAATTAGTAACTACTAAGGTTTGTTAATAGCAAATTACACATAATAGCCAACGCATAGCTTGTCTAGCGAGATGTTAAGTGCATCCTCACGCTATTATCTACCTCTAAATAATGCTAAGTAAAGCAAGGAGCGTCTGAGACCCGTACTAAAAGGAACTCAGTAAACACCGTGAAATTTGAATCACAGTTTTGCTAGAACAAACGTCGTTCAGACCATGGTCTACTACGATTTTACAGCATCCAATAAAAAAAATACATAATTGGTTCTTGAAAAAACACAAAAAAGACAAAGTTCAAAATGTCAAGATTATCGTTACTCCCTAAAACACAGACACCACGCACGGGACACAGCATTGTTTACAGGGAAATGTACCTCCATAAACGAAATTTAGTAAGCAGTAGATAATCTTGACATTTTAAACTTTGTCTTTTTTGTGTTTTTTCAAGTTTTTTTTTTTATTGTATGCTGTAGAATGGCAGTAGACCATGGTCTGAATAACGTTTGTTCTAGCAAAACTGTGATTCAAATTTCACGGTGTATTATAGTGTTTATAGAGTCGCAACGCGACAGCGCGACGGAACTCTACTAATACAATTTCTAAGAAAACTTCACGGTAGAAAAATTACCGGTGTCGCGTCGCGCCTGTTTGCAGGACCCTTAAGTCGACAAAGTTACTCTTTGTATGAATGGACAAACGATAACCTTAGCCGAGGTGAATCGCAAAAATGATCGAGCCCGCTTCGTGGAGCTGAAGATGCACCTCCCTGAAAATAAACCTGCCGGCGCCCATGCGGAATTCGGTACTTTGTTGACGTAATGCACAGCTTTAAAATTCAGAGATTGCAGAATCTCTGAATTTTCGGAACTCTATTATTTTTTTGTTTTCAAACATTTCTTTAGATCCGAATGTTTTTAACCCTATATTTTATTTTGAAGCCAGGGAGGTGCAGGTGCACTCCCTTGAACCCGGCACCCATGGCCAGCACACATCTCCGCTCTAGCCAGCACACATCTCCGCTTCAGTCTAGCCAGTAAACATCTCCGCATAGCTTCAGTGGACACACCCTAGCTGAAAAACGTCACTTCTCGTCTCCGCTTCTGACATCTCCGCACATCGCTTTGATCGCACCATACAAATATGATACCTACATCTCCGCTCAGTGGTCTCCACTGAAGCTGAATGGAGACGAAATGTGTGAATAACGAAATTCTATTGGTTGTTTAAAACACATCTCCTCTCCTCTCATCTCGTCTTTGATTTGGTGGAGTCCGGGCCTTTGAATTTCTCTCTAAAGTTAGTGCATTATCATAGCAATAGTTCGATACCTACTGATTTGTATTTCTATGATTTGCACGGTGTAGCAAGCAAGTAAAAATGTCACTCGTCTGTGTGAGGTAAACCAACGCGATGCAAGGGTCACGCAGCGCCCTGTGTGTGCAGGATACCTATAACAACGCGTTCAGGATGCAGGCGGAGCTGCCGCGTTTTTGTAGCGCTTCGGGGATATTTACTGCAGGTAAGGATTGATGGCTTTCACGCCCATCATTTGAAAGCGGTGTGCCTACATTACATCCTGGGTCTTCCGCAGAATGCGCGCCAGTTCCCACAGCATCCTTCAAGCACGTTGTGCGGTAAGTGGAATTGTCCAATGTTGCATCAAGGGTCGGACTTCATACGTCTACATACCTACTACGTGAAAAGCGTGAAGTTCGGCTTCAGACTTTACCTAGCATAACATTATTAATTAGTACCTGGGCGACCGAGCTCTGCTCTGATGAAAATAGAGAATGCTCATTTAATAGTATAGGAAAATTCATACTAATCCGTGTATAGTACCTACTTATTCCATGCTGCCATGTAATTATTCTAATGTAATTATTCTCAAGTCATTATTCTCATGCCATTAGTAATTATCTTGTTCTAAACTTAGGGCGACCGAGCTCTGCTCGGGTGACAATACGGAGAAAATAAATTTTCCCAGTTATGAGACCTAGCTAGATCGATTTTTTGCCCCCATAAACCCCCTATAGTATTGCAACTTTCATCGAAATCGTTAGAGCCGATTTCGAGAACGTGAGTACAAATATATATCCAAACAAATATACAAATATTGCTCGTTTAATAGTATAGGATTTGGATCTAACATTCGTTTTAAGTTTTCTTTACTAATACTACTGTATGGATTTTTCGTGGCCTGAAATTAAATGTTTATTATAGTGCCCACGTTCACTGCTGGTTCTCTCCGAAGATAATTTCGTATCAACAAACTTGTTTGTTCTGCAGTGTATCTATTTGATAAGTAGGTACCTAGAAGTACTTACATAAACATTTTCCAATTAAATATACATTCGCTTGTACCTACAGATAAAATGTTATTTCCATTATAATCGAGGTGATTAACTGATTAGTTGTGGAATTATCCATGTGATAACATTAGAATTAACCTATTGTTTTGACATTATTTACAGCTTTAGTGTTTTGCATTCCCAGGCAGTCCAAACGTTTGAAAAATAACATCTTTATTCAAGGTTGACTGAAGCAAACGCGAGCATAGGAAACACTTTCCCGAGCGAATGCAAGTAACCTTTCAGTAAGTAATATGATTTGCCAGCTTCCCCCTCTCCCCCTCTCTCTCGCCGCTGTTAACCTTTGCTAGCACCCTCTATTAATATACATATAAGTACCTATGTATAGGTACAACAAAAAGTAATTTTAAAAACAAAAAACCTGATTGCAGAAACACATAATTAAACTGAAAAGAAAATAAAAACAAGCATTATAATCTATATAATTTTGGTGTTGCAGGCGGGACAAACAAAACTTACACCAAATTTCAGGTTATTCGTTTGTCCCGCCTGCAATACCAACATTCCACTCGCGCAATAAAGACGTATCTAACGACAAATCATTCATCAAAATCGGTTAAGCCGTTTAGTAGTTACGAGGTAACATAGAGACGGACATACATACTGGTCAAACACCCCTCCTTTTTTGGCTTCGCCGCAGTCGGGTCCAAATGGGTAAACGCAGAATACTCCGATTTATTTCAGGAGAGTGATAAATTGTAACTACATACATAGTTTCACCTTGGCTATAGTCGATCGTCTGCAGCGCCATAGTACCGCTCTTCCTAATTGACCCAGTTAGCCAGCGAGGAGCAAACGTAACAGGACGACTTTCGTGCTTTTACGTTTATTTTTTAACCGACTTAAAAAAACCGGTCAAGTGCAAGTCGGACTCGCATAAGAAGGGTTCCACAGCACCGTACATTATGTAGCAAATATTGAAATGAAATTGCTAAAAACGAAGAATATTATTATTTTTCATCAATGATACTATGAATTACAAAGTTAGTTTTGCAGTTGCAAAAAATCACCCATATTTAAATAAAATACCTTATGAATCGGCGTTTTTATTTGTTGATTATATACAGTATATGGTACATGATGCAAAAGTTTCAAATTCCTAACTTGTTTAGTTGTATAGAGCTCGTACAATAAATGGTCTAAAACTGACCACTTTTACGGGCCCCTTTTTCATCAGTTTTAAGATAAAAATAAATAAAAGTTATATTTGTTCTCTACTCGATGAGCTCTAGACAATGACACCCCACATTTACCCAGGATTCGTTTTGTTTTTCAAAATCAAAAGTTTTTTGTATGAGCCATCTTTTTTTATTTTATTTTATTTTTATTATTTGCTGTTTTAGCGGCAATAGAAATGCTTTTTTTATGTTTTGCCGTGATAGCACGGTTCATGAGATACAGCTCGCTGACAGACAGACGAACAGCGGTAGCTTACTAATAGGGTTCCGTTTGGCACCCTTCGGGTACAGAACCCTAAAAAGGAGGAGATTTCAGTTCGTCGGAATCATTTTGTATTATTTTTTTGTATGTATGTTCCCCTATTACTCGAAGACACTGGACCGATTAGGAAAATTCTTATATTGTTTGAAAGGGTATACTTCCCAAGTGGTCCCATTGTCATCAGGTCAAGACCTGATGATGAGATCCCGGAGAAATCGAGGGAACTCTTCAAACATTACCTATAGGCACACCTATGATAGTGATTTGGGTATTTATCTTCCAATTTCTAGACTACCTTTTTTTTGGTTGCTTTCTAAAAATCGCCCCCGAAACCCCCGGCATACTAAGTTTCATGAAAATCGTTGGAGCCGTTTCCGAGATTCAGATTATATATACATATATACAAGAATTGCTCGTTTAAAGGTATTAGGATACCTACTTCTCTATCAGTCGTCATCTCGGTAGTCACCCCTTTCTAGCGCCACATCATCTGTCACACAGTCCTTTTATAGCCATCCACATTCCAATTCCTCATTCCTCCGCATCACTCCGAGTAATAGGTAATGTAACGAAAGGACGGTTCGGTAATTTATGGTAAGTACCTACCTACCTAGCAGGTACAACGCATTGGCTCACGCCTGGAACGTTGGCCAATTATTTTAATAGTTTAATTACCTTACTACGAAGGATTGTTAGAATTTAAAACTTGCTATGTCGTCTAAACACAACGTTGTGGAATTTATTAACACAGGTAGGCTACTCCTGCTGCCACCGCCCGCGACCATGACCTTGTCAACAGCATAAAATAGAAATATTAGCATTTCGTACATGCTATTGCTTTTTAGGGTTCCGTAGTAAACAAGGAACCCTTATAGTTTCGTCATGTCCGTCTGTCTGTCTGTCTGTCTGTCTGTCTGTCCGCGGTCTAGCTCCAAGACTGTTAGTACTAGAAAGTTGTAATTTGGCATGAGTATACATATTAATTATGCCGACAAAGTGGTAAAATAAAATTATGAAAAATATTTTTTTTAGGGTACCTCCCCTACACGTAAAGTAGGGATGTTTTTTTTTTTTTCTTTTCCTTAGAGTGTTGTATCGTTGAAAAGGTCTTTTAAAAACATTGTGAGTATGTTTGAATTCAGAGATCACTTTGCGAAATATTAAGCTTTAAAGTGGAATATTTTGTTAGAGTCAAGTGTCCCCCCCCCCCTGCCAGCTAAATGATTGGTTTTAGGTATTTGAAAAAATTCACGGCAATAGGTTATATAACGAATTTAAAAGGAAAACTATCACAGCTGAGTAGGCTTGACAAGTTAACGAGTAATAATCGACCAACTTAGATGCGGTTGTGAAAACATTTTCTCCCATACATTCTGTATGAAAGATTTTTTTTTCAACTACAAAGCTATGTTTGTTCTTGGGATAAATTCAACCCAACTACGGAACCCTACATTGTGCGTAGTCCGACATGCACTTGGCCGGTTTTTTATTATTATAGGTACGAAAGTGTTATGTTAATTAAGTTTATATTAATTACCTGCGTACTTACCTAAGTTTTTTTACCGACCGATTTTTTTTAAATTCTTAGTAAAATTATTGAGCAAGTATTCATAAATCTGTACTGACACTACTTATTCAATTGGGGAGGTCGAAATAGTGCCGTCAATAAAAAAAAATTGATGCCTGGTTCCTAAATCATTTCAAAAATCTAGGCGGAATGTAGGCTAGCACAATATCACATAAAAGTTGGTACCTACCTACTTAATCAACCAAATCGACTTACTTACACATAATAAAAAAATATTATAACTCAAAAACTACCAAGAATCGCGGAACTTACATGGGGTATTTTCGGATACCTCTGGACATGCGGAATATTTTTTTTATGACGTCGCTATTTGGATCAACCGGTATAATATACTTAGTTTAAAGCACTTACTTTATTTTCTCTTGTTTCATAATTATTATTGTATATATATTTATATAACTATATGCTTTACCTATGTATTTATTGTATATGTACATCACCGACTACCTACAGTTCTCTACTTCTCCCTTATCCATCCAAAGGTTGTCTTTAAAATATTGCTTTTAGCGATAAGAGCGTCCATTGTGTCTAATCTAATTGATATGGTGTAAACTTCGAGGGTGTAAATAATAAAGAGTATTCTATTCTATTCTTAGATGTTAAAGTTGTGTTTTAATCGATTTTTGTTGCTGACTGTACCTACTCATCTAATTATTTAATCCAAACTAATATTTTAAGGAGAAAAAAAAAATGTATTTCGTTTCTTTGTTTGTTTGTAATGAATACACTCAAAAACTATGGGACCAATTAAAAAAAAATCTTTCGCCAATTGAATGCTATATTATCACTGAGCAATATACTTATAATTTATAAAGATATCACGCGGACGAAGCCGCTTGCAGAAGCTAGTCCGTCATAAATGGACACGTAAAACCTATACCTATTAAAGTCAAAATTTAAAGCTATTTTAGATATCAAACTACCTACACCTCTGCTAACCCCTTCATCGGGGAATACAGGCCGGCGTGATTTTATTTTCATGTTTTTGGATACCGAATATCTAAGTACTAAGTTGCCCACCTTCCCTGTATGCGCGCTTGGCGCTAAGGCCTTAGACGGTAGCTGTCGCTTGGAGGACAGGATCTACGGACTTTCACTCAGACTCTCCCTCACATAGTGGCCATGTGCTACTGTAAGCAAGAAGTGAGGCTTAAATCCTGGTACCACGCCGTACAAGCTGCTGACCTGATAGTAGACAGCTACAATGACATGTGCATCTGGACTGAGGGCTCATTTTTTTTTTCTTGAGAAACAAGTTGAGGCTTATAAGGAAATTTGTTAAAAATTGTAAAAACTTAAAGCAAAGGTCCATACATTTCTTAAACGTAACTTTTATGAACAAATGACTTGGGCTCTCAATCCAGACGCTTGCATAAAAGTGGCATAGCATAAATCTCAGAGCACTATATCTCTATGTTAATAATTTTTATTTTAGAAATTAGTTAATTTTTTCTTAAATCTTTTAAGTAATTTCGAACTCGCTAGAATATGACGTTACAGATTGATGACGGTTTAACTGGGTCTCTCGGTCAGTACTGAGGAACCTTCAAGATATAAGTTTAACTGTAGACATACATAGATATGCCTTTTATATCTTATAGTTGAACATCTCTGTAAATTAGTTAAAAAGAAATAATGGCTCAAAAATTATTGAGTCTATTTTTCGTAAAACGTTTGAACTGAGAGCACAATAATTTCAACTTTATTGACTAGGCTCAACCTCATAGATTAATACAAATTAGACCAAGTATTTTTACTAAGTATATTTTTTTTTAAAATTTGACTTTTCGTCCGTTGTTCTAAATGCCATACCTAATAAGAGAAAATGCATTTTTAATTTTTTTAATATGAGCAAATGTAGGGTAGATATGATTTTGTTAGTTTTATCGGAATGTCCGGTATCTACCCTTTTCGGCCGAAAACGAAGCCGAAAATGATTTAAACGTAGTAAAATATTAATATTTCCGTTATACACTGAAATCTAGTTTTTTTTTTTACCTATGGCGAGAAAGTGTCTTATAGAACTCGATAATTCCATTAGAGGATACAAAATTTTGTGTATTTCTTGTTGTATTGATTCACCTCTTATTGCCGAGCTTTACGAAGTAGGCCGAATAACGCGCGAAATTCACGAACTTCTGATATTCGGCTTGACCGAAGCTTCGGCTGGTTTATGGCTGAAAACGAAAATATGGCCGAATCATGATTTTTTTGCCGAAAATGGCCGAAAATGAAAACGAAGTTTCGGTCGGTCACTACCGATTAATAAAAAGCTTACCCGAAACCATCGAACTGAAATTAAAAGATTTTTTTTTAATAAATTGGACAAAAGGAAACTCCGTAACGGTCGAAAAATACTGTTTCTTATTGAAAAAAACCGGCCAAGTGCGGACCACACACAATGAAGGGTTCCATAGTTGGGATGAATTAATCCCAAGAACAAACTTAACTTTGTAGTTGAAAAACATGTTAAACATGTGCAACCGCAAATGTAAGTTGGTCGATTATTACTCGTTAACTTGTAAAGCCTACTTAGCTGTGATAGTTTTCCTTTTAATTTCGTTATATATGCTACTGCCGTGAATTTTTTCACATACCCAAAACCAACCATTAAGCTTGCAGATAATTTTTGTTAGAGTCGAGTGTCCCACCCCACTCGACTCTAACAAAAATTAGCACTTTAAAGCTTAATATTTCAAAAACGGATTCCTAAATCCAAAAATGGTCTTTGCAAACTCACAATATTTTTGAACGACCTTTTTAACGACACAACGACGAAAAAAAAATCATCCTCACTTTACGTCTAGGGAAGGTACCTGAAAAAAAAAAATTTTTCATGATTTTATTTTACCACTTTGTCGGCGTGATTAATTTGTATACTCATGCCAAAATACAGCTTTCTAGTACTAAGCATCTCTGAGCTAAGCCGCGGACAGACAGACAGACAGACGGACAGACAGACAGACGGACATGACGATACTATGGGTTCCTTGTTTACTACGGAACCCTAAAAATCATCATTTTTATTCATTGTCGGACTCATCATCGGTGTCGTGAGGGATAGGAGCGTAACAAGCACCGCCCGTTTGCCGGGCGACTCTGGGACGTTTTTTTTGTTTTTCAAATAATGGGGACGACAATTTTTTTTTTATCTCCTTCAAGTTGACTATTACAAAATATTGGACACATATTTTTTTCTTTTTTCACGTAATCAAAAGATTACGGCGATACATTGAGTTATAATGAGAATGTGCTATAACGTCACGAGTATGTAGATTTATATTTACTTGTGACGTAGCGACCCCCACTCCCCAAGTTTAATGCGTTTTATCTGTAATTTTTTTATTAATATAGAGAAAAAATATGTCTGATATTTTAATATTATCTGACTGACGGACTAAATAGTTTTTTTTTTTACCCAGGCATCTTCCAGATCGTTTAGGAGACATTTAAAATGTCTGAAAACAGGTTTTTAGTAACCCCGGTAATTATACAAAAAGTTTGAAAAAAATTTAACCATCTTGCTATGAGACAGATTGATCAAAATTTTGGACATTTTTAAAATGCGCTCTGGCCACATTTGACACGCAAAATGTCTGAAAACAAACTTTTTCGTAATAAAATAACGAAACCTATGTACATTTTTTATATCAGACATACCTATTGTGATGAAACCGTCTGCCTATATTTTTTTTTGACATAGCAGTAATGAGCTCCCATAAAACTGTGACGTTTCTGACCGGTACCCACCAAATTGGTTTCAGAATCATCTAAACTAACAATTTTATACGGTTTTGGCCGTAAAACGATGCGACATGGTTTTGGTCGTGGGCTCTCACACTATATTATATTAATTAAAATTTTCGTATGTTAAGAAAGCGAAGCTATGAAAAAGAGGGGTCGAAAACCGCAAGTAGAGTCATTCGGGGAAAGAGCTCGCGGCGGGTAAAAGTACGCAGTAGCCCGATCTCCGACAGGGGTGAGGGGACATAGGTCTGTGTTCGCGGAACTTAGTGACGCACGAATCGCCTTTTCGGAGCCACGTGTCGCACCGGTGCAAAATATGTACTTGTCGCCATAGATCGCCGAATACGTCAACTGCAAAAAATTATTTTAAAATTTGTGCCGGGGAAAAATGTGTTGAAGTTATATGTATGGATCTAAGACAGTTCAATTATCGTAGTATTTATGTAAGTGTATCATATTCTCTTAAATTCATTGACCTGTGTATTTTGACCGATCATTTAATATTTTTGCTGATTGGGGTAAGAGTGCGAGCTCAAAAGTACGCACGCGTATTTTTACCCAAGTTGCGTACTTATACCACAATGTAAATAAAAATGTCCAAAGTTATTTAAACGTTGTTTATTCTTTCAGAACACATCAAAATGCCGAGGAACTAACAACGAGCCCAGGGGGCCTACCACCAGCTCATAAACAGTATTATTTTAATATTACTTCAGTGCGAGAAAGAGATGGAGCTATACGACCTGTAGAGCTTCATCTCTTTCCCACACTGAAGTAATATTAAAATATTATTGCTTTATGAGCTGGTGGTAGGCTCCCTGATCTCAGGTGATCAAACTTCAAGAGACCAATTTATAAGCAGAGAGCAAGAAAGTTAGTAAGAGGGTGGCTTTCGAATCTCAAGCTGGACCATCAGGAATAAACAATAAACCTAAAAATAAATCAACACAGATGTTAAAAAGCGAAATAAAGAATCTGTTTATTATCTGATTTGTGGCGAGAAATACAAAGTGCCACCGATATACATAGTTTGTAATGACTGGATTCATGAAAACTGTACTGTTTATGAAAACGGAATATTTTGATGCGAGTTTTGTAACGAGTAAAATTAATTATGTGATGATAAACTTATCCGTAATTTTGACCTCTCTCTAGTCTAGATTTGAGACTAAATTTCACTTAGTAATTAATCACCAAAGTACAATTTTTTTTAAAGTTACAAATGTGTACCTAATAAAGTTACCATTATATTCTTCTTAAAGTTTAATAAATGTTGATTATCGCCAATCTTTATTTTATTTTACTATACATTTAGATTTCTTTAAATGCGTACGTTTACCCCGAACGCGTATTTTTACCCTAAGACCTGCGTAATTTTACCCACGTGACGGGGCAAGAATACGCGTTCAGAACATGTTACTTTCAACATAATATGTAGAAAAAAAAACGTGTGGCACTCGGGGACTGCCGCGGTAAAGCTATTGTATAGCATTTGTAACCTCCATACTTCCTATTTGTCAACGCTACACATGGGATGATGACGGATGATGACATGAAACAAAAATTACGTACGATGGTAGGCGGAGTGGTGTTAGGATTTTTCGTTACGGAATTTCTTGATTCGGTCGCCGCGCTCAAAGCCCGCGATAAAAGCTATGCAATAGCTTAAAAATCTAATTCATCTTTAACGTAAATTTACTTAAATAATGAAAATATATAAAAATCTCGACCAACTTAATATACAATCAACTCGGATATCTCATTTTTTAAAGTTCGTTGAGACCATAGAAAATAAAGTGCGTGCACTTGACCCAATGACTCTAGCTAGATAGATCATAAGTATATTAGTATAATCCCCATCTTCACCCATAAGGCCGAAGAACAAGGTGCCAAAATGACACCTATAAATGCATAAATGGCTTTGTATAAATGTCATTTAAACAATATAATTCTAATACAGTATACTAATACAATACAATAATAGGTATTTAATCCTACCATAATAGTTTACCAAAAAGAATAAAAATCAGATTAAATCTGTTTATTTTAATATACCTACAAGGCTACAGAGTGGCAGGAACATCGACGCGAAAACTGTTACCATGGATTCAGTACATGATTCTTGCGTTGAAAATTTTCGTCGGTTATTTTAAAAAATCTGCTTTTTCATATAAAAGTGCAATTACCTGCACGGTCAAAATGTATAGAAACAGAAACAGCGGATAGGGAGCTCTATCCGCTGTTTCTGTTTCTATACATGTGGGATCTCATGGCGTCATGAAGAGTGCGATTGTCGAAACCCAGTGTTGGGCACGCCACAATTGCGGCGATAAGTCCCCTATTTGAGAAGTGGCTAGAGAGGCCCCACGGCGTCCTCACCTTCCGCCTGACGCAGGTCCTCACCGGACACGGTTGTTTCGGGAGGTTCCTGTTCAGGATAAGGCGGGAGGAAACGCCCGGGTGTCACCATTGTGTGGATCGCCCGGAGGGCACGGTGGAGCATACGGTGGAGGTCTGCCTGGCTTGGGCGGAGCATCGCCGTGTCCTCGTGGAGGCGATGATCTCTCGCGTCCGACCCTGGTCCAAGCCATGGTACGGAGCAGCATAGGAGGCCGTCACCTCCTTCTGCGAAGCAGTAATGCTCGCGAAGCAGGAGGCGGAGCGCGTGAGGGAGAGGCAGTGGCAGACTAAGCCCGTCAGAGGCCCGGGGCGGCAAAGCTGAATGAGGCCCCCCAGCTTTAAAAAAAATGTAGTTTTACAAGATTTTTATTCAGTTCACATTTGTATGTATAAATAAGTGTTTATGTTTATTTCGTTAAAATCTGGCAAGTGAAATTTAAATTCGGATTAAATTATTTAGGCTAAATAAACATACATACCTACAAAATGGAATGGATATGGGTGAGGAAAATAAAATACGAATTGATCGACAAAAAAATTTTTTAAAATAAATCAAAGATAGTTTTTTGACTAGCTTATCTATCCGACCATAGAATGAAAAAGCCACAGAGAACATTAGACTTTATTTTACAGTACAAATAGAGATGCAAGCCGCGTGAGTCACTGACACCGCGGTGACACCTTTTCGGTGTCACCAGGGCTTGACGGCATGGGCAAAGTGACACCTTTTGGGTGTCACCGGCGCTTTAGCGTTATGAGGCCAATGTTTATTTTTCGACGTAAATAGAATGTAGTGAATGTAAATGTAGGCATACAAGAGTGAATTATTTGCACTTCATTCATTCAGGGATTCCTGGGGAAGTACCCGCTACAAAGACGGGAATTCCCCCAGCGTATTGGACGCGTTCAGCTAAGTTAAAAGAATATTAGTACCGCGTAAAAAGTCTAGATGGCTGTAGTGTTTTGATCTTGATGAAATGATGTAGGTACTAAGCACATTTTTAAAGTCTTGTTTAGGATTTGATCAGGGGATCATTTGGGGGCCCTCCAAGACCGGAGGCCCGGGGCGGGCCGCCCCTTCCGCCCCCCTGTTAGTCCGCCACTGGGGAGAGGCATGTTTCGCGCCCTCACGCCCCTAACCGCCGCAGGAAACGCCCTGGGCGTCGGGAATCTCAGGCCGATTCCCGGCCACCGTAGGCGCGGGCTTCAAACGTTTAAAGAAAATTTGACTTTCATTTACTTTTCAGCCAATAACTTTTGAGCCATTATTTCTTTTTAACTAATTCATAGAGATGTTCAACTAAACCCCTTTGCAAAAAAAACTGGCACCTTACAGTCATTGGCTTTTCTATGGATACCTAATATTAATATTTTTAGTATGTCATTAGCATAAATGACTGGAAATTTCTTAATAAATGCTACACCCGTAACACCCGTACACGTAACATTGGCTACACCCCTCTTCCAGCAGCGCTATAATTTTACTAGCTCTTATTGCTTTTTCTGGAATTACAATCGACATAAAGTTATCTGTTTTTAGTCACAATAAGGCAGGATTATGCGACAAACATAAATTATTCTACTGAAAATAACGAGAAGTCAGTTTTAGTTGCCTGATAGTGATAACATTTTAACCGCAAACCCGCGAAAAGTAGGTAAGTAAAAAGTCACAACTGAAAAAGGGATTAATTTTTTTTTAACAAAAGTTTCGTTTTTTGAATGAATTAACTTTTTTCATACCCAGACTCTTTATTAAGTGCCAGTCACAGACATATAAAGAGTAGCAGACCAAACGTCAATCCATAGTTATATTTATGGACATGATTCTCTATCCTTTTTTTGCTAAGCGACAAGTCGTAAATTGTATCTCGTTCTGTCACCTGTTGTCACACTGACTCACACATAGACAAAATTTGACGTGTAGCTTGTCTGTACCATGCCGCCATATTGCTAAGCAACATCATCTGCATCGCGTTCTTTGTTTCAACAGCGTTATTTAGTCAGGGACGGATTTGGCAACAAAGACGAAATTTTTTGTAAAATGTTTACCATTGAATTATCAAACAGAGCTTCAGTTTACATAACATAACATAACATCACGCCTTGTTTCCCCGAAGGGTTGGGCAGAGGTGTCCCTGTAGCAGGTACACCCACATTTCGCCAGTTATGTTTAAGTCCCATGTAATAGGGGGCGAGCCTATTGCCATCAACCGGGCACAAATCCAGACTCCGAGCTGCTACTGAGAAATTTCAGATAGAAAAACCCAATAACACTTTGCCCGACCCGGGAATCGAACCCGGGACCTCATGCTCAGCAGTAGCGCTTGCGACCACACTAGACCAACGAGGCAGTCAGAGCTTCAGTTTACTCTACGATTTTTTAAATCTTTTTGGTGACATTGTTCCAGAATACTGCAAAGTGCAGATTGTCAGTGTACACACATGCTTTTGTAATAAATTATAAAATGAATTATATTACCCTGTATCTGTGTGATGGAAAACATGAACATAGGCATAAGTATACATAAATAGGCTACTCACATAACTTTGAAATTTCATTCGGCAGGTAATAATTGATTGATTGACTTTATTGCTAAGTAATTTACACTTCTTAAACCCAGAGAATATCAATTTTCGCGGATTTTCAGTAAGTACCTATATCGGTTGTTTCAATATCGTTAGATAATACCGGCAACCGGCTCTAGTACGGCCCTGTATTGACAACATTCCCTATGTGTGCGTAATGGCTACGCAATTTTTTGCGAATGTTTGGTCTGCTAATCTTTATACGTCTGTGGTGCCAGTAGTTTGGCTATTAAAACCTCTTTAGAACTAAATGATTACCAATAATGTAGAAAAATCAAAACCGCCCGTTTTTTTTTTTGCAAAGTATATCCTATCCTATCCTATTTTAAACTATTAAACGAGCAATATTTTTATCTAAATAATTATTCTGTAGATGTGTTTGTCACCTAACTCCTCCTTAACGGCTGGACCGATTTGGATGAAATTTTGTGTGTATATTTGAGTGCACCCCTGGATGGTTTGAAAATACAATTGGACCAGGTAGGTGGCGCTGTTCGGACAGGACAACGTCTGTCGGGTCCGCTAGTTTAGATATATATTTGTAATCACATTCTCGAAAACGGCTCTAACGATTTCGATGAAATTTGCAATATAGGGGTATAAGGCCGCATTTCCACCAGAGATTTGCGAGGATGCGTAGCGAGGGATGTGTTTAATGTTTGCATTTACCTAGCTTCGCTCAGCGCAGCTCCAGTGGAAACGGCTTAGCGGTGCGAGGTTTTTGTACATACAAAACGAGGTACGAGGATGTGTGCGAGTTGTATACGAGGGATAAGTGCCAGAGATATGTGCGAGGGATGTGTGTTAGGGATGGACGCGAGTGAGAAACCGTATCTGAAAGAGCCCGCTACACACTCTCGCAGCGTTCATCTGCGCACCGTCTCACAGCATCCTGGCCTCGGGAATGTGATACAAAGTTGGTATACATGGACGATACCATGTTTATTTATTTTCACCCGAGCAGAGCTCGGTCGACCAGATACTAAGATATAAAACGCATATTTATGTAAGTATTTCTACAGTTACAACTCATGTTTTGAAGATTCCTCAATATAGACTGAGGGACCCAGTTAAAACGCCATAAATCTGTAATGTCATTTTCTAAAATAAAAATTATTAACACAGATAGGTACATTCTGAGATTTATGCTATGCCACTTTATGCAAGCGTCTGGATTGAGAGCCCAAGTCATTTGTTGGACAGCCTGGAGCTGCCGCTACGTGTGTCCTGAGTAGGGAGGGCCACCTCACCGTGGTTGTCCCAACAGATACTACTTTGAACTCCGAATACCAGCCTCGACATCTGAGCTTGCGCCTGCTGCGTATCTATAGCAGTGAAGTTACCTGAATGAATCTCTCTGGTCTTGCTTTAGGTACTGTTAATTCTGAAGCCCCTTAGGTGCCTAAATCATTTTACCATAATTATTATCGAAAGCTATTCACAAAGGTAAATAACAAATGAGGCATTAAATACCCATACAAACTGGAACGAATGAACAATATTATTACTACCTACTAGGTAATCAATTAACAATTTGCTGAGTAGCGCGCAAGGTTGCCGTTTCACTTGTTCTAATTTGATATTTTACACGCAGTTCGAATATGTATGGGTGGATGTAATAAAAAGATTTCATAAAATACAGTCAAAGTAAATGCTTTATTATTTTTGATTAGGTACATAATACAAAACATCAGATCCTAGATAAGTATCCTGATTTATATAACCACAAGAGCATACAATTTGAAATGACGAGAGTATGGGTTGAGTGTGCTGATTCAATTTGTGACAAAAAGAGTTTTGTATTAGAGTTAAAATTTACATTAGTCCAGCCACAGTTTACGACAGATAGAATGTGCGGCCAAGCCGTACTTGAGACCTGATGCGCATGACCGACCATCAGTGTGGTAAATAAGTCTCTGATCTCTTGAGACAGTTCTCCGGGACCGGATCAATGTAAATGAGAAGCTGGACATTATTAATATTTAGGCTCTTATTAGTAAACTACTCTCATTTGAGAGCACTCAAGTGCTGGTTTTATATTTCTTGAAATGCTGAATTTGAGTTTTTTAATCAAAAGAGGAATGAATTTGTGGTGTTTACACAGCTCAAATGGGAGCAATTTTATAATAAAGTTCTAAGTATTAAGTATGGTGTGGTGTGGTATGTAAATAACTGCTAGTATCTATTCGTTCAGAATCCAGAACTTCCCCTAGAAGTTTGTTGTTAAAATGTAGTTTGATTGCTTCTTAGTATTTTAAAAGTTGGTGTAAAGTGTAGAAGTTTCAACAAAAAATATAATAAAATAGGACTATAAGGTACATAAAATATAAACAATCATAGATGTTGGTTTGGTTTGTAAGAAAGTTTTAATAAAGAAGTATTGAAAAATATTTTCACAGGGTGTATTAACAAGAAATTAAACAATAAATTTAGTTATATACTAACATATGACTTTTACGCTAAGCTAGGTAATAAGTCTAGGAATTAACTAAAATTTTTAATATAAATACACTAGAAGTGAATGTTTTACCCAAGTCAATATCGATTCTTAAGTATAGCTAACACAGTACAAACATACATCGAGTGCGCCGGGGACTAAGAAGTGAAGAGATTCGACGCAGCTAATGTCCAGCATCGGTAAACAATAAACAGTGGGCTTGAGGCTAGTCCTAGTCGCGTGGCGTGCCGCTCACACACACAGTCACCAGTCCTGTCACACTCACACTCTCTCTGACACGCACACGTCACACTCGCATGCCGCCGGCCGGGGGCACTCGTCGCCCGGTAGGTAATACTGCGTCTGTGCTAACAACATAAAATTTTGAAGGGGCGCTGCCCCGCCTAGCCGCTCTTGAACAGCAGGATGGCCACCTGGCCCAGGTAGAAGTAGATGAAGTGGCGAGTCTCGTGCGTTACGTACGAGCCGAAGTTGCGCCCCACGATGCAATGCCACGTCGGGTTGTACTTCTTGTCGAACTCTTTCTTGATGAACGCCGCGATGTCCTGCAAACATGCAACACACCCTCAAAATTTGTCCTATATGCCATGCAAACAGACTGTCCAATGGAAATTTTCAGCTGATAAAATTCCATTCATATTCAGACATTGTAATTTAATTGATTAAATTATGTGAATTATATTTTAGAAATATAACTAACCACAACAGGAAAACCTCAAAATTATCATTCGTGGGAACTTGGCACACCGTAGCTTATTGTCAATTTATAATGTGTGTGTATAATGGTGATGGTTCATTATTAGTAATAGTCAATATTTATTTAGATATAATTTATTAGTTTGTCTTTTCCAAAATAAAAGCAATTATATTTGTGGAAATCATGATTCATTCATTACTTGAATATATCTAAAACATTGTTATGAACCAAGTGTGTTCATCACACTTGACAATATTACATTTACCTCTACCAACTATCATGAATATGGCAATAACCCATTATGGCATGATATGCTGAAAATAGAGTTCAAAATGGTCACACAAGGAGACCTACCTTTTCAATGTTGAACTTCTCTAGTGCCTGCGTTGCGCAGTCGACAGCATCTTGCTGCATCTCTTCGCTCATGTCAGCATTCTTGATCACCGCCTTGCGGTCGCACATCTTGTCGGCTATGTGTCTAGAGAAAAAATATTTTGATGGTGAGTGTTTAAGTTTAATCCATATTTTACCTGTGTGCCCCCCCCTCTTCCCCCCAAAGGTAACAATAGAAGACCATGAAATCTTCAATTGAATTGAGCATTAAATTAAAATGCATACCAAATTGTTTCATTAAAAGGACATTTGCTATAAAGCAAATATCGAGAGATTTGATCTTATGATAGACCTTTTAATTGGCAGCCAAAAATACAGAATGGTATTTATTTAGCTATTTGTTTCAGTTTAACTATCGTCCAAGTGACTGTCTTTGATTCTAATCTCAGCTTTATACAAGCTACTATTAGAGTAGATATAACTGATAGAATTATCTGAAGTGTTTTTCAAGTACTTACTTAAAATAAATTGAGCCTCTTTATCCTGCCTCAAAGGCATACTAAATGATGAATTTCCATATTAGAGTTGTAATTATTTTGTGATTAACTTATTTAAGTTACGAATAAAGGTATTTAATGTTGATTTTACTGTTTCTAAACTTGCACAATGTTTTTATTTATGGAGCTGACTAGAGAGCTGATTGAACGAGGACATGAAGACTATCAGAAATGCTGCTTTTTAATGTAGAAAGTTACCAATAATCCTAATAAGGCGCAATATTAGATAAGTAGTGGGTTGTTTCCACTATCTTATCTGTAACATATTCACATCAGGTAGATGCGTACCTCTGCCAAATATGTTAGGGAATAAAAATACTTGTGTAACTTTTTGAGATATCATTAATAGATTTTTTATATGAATGAATTTAAAAATAGAGTTAGTGATTGAAATAAAACAAATTGAGTAGGAAGGCTGTCAAAATAGAGGTTTTCTGACAACCCTTGTCACGATAGATAGAACAAAAAATGATGGATGAATATGTTGTGTATTTGATCATCACAAGCCTGTACTCGTTGCAATCGATGACTGATAGCGTCAATGCGAAAGGTTATAGTTCCCGAACCTCGTCGATAACATTCTGTTATGATTGATTTTCTACGTTTCTCTGAAGAGGGGACGTTGATTGTTTATATTGAACAACAAAACGCTATAAATAACCTCCAGAAAAGGTCAAGCGCGAAATCCGGGACTCAATGCGCGCCCTTTACAAAATGTGTTTCTCACCCGCAAAGAAATATCGCAATGTGTAAAAAGCAAAGCGCTGGTTATTCCACGTTTTTAGTGGCGCGGTCTACGTTACCTGACCTCTTCTACAATCTGCGACGGCCTTTTCGTTGTAATTCTAACGGAAGCACTAGCACTAATGCCCGTCATCAAAACCAATAGGAGAAAATTTAGGAACGAGGCACCGACATGTAATTATTCAGCTTAGCGCTTCAGAAGATAAAGATAATACATCATAACGCAGATTATCACTATAGAAACATCATGGTTAAATCAATAAAACCATTTCGTTGCACATATTTGCGAATATTTGCAGAATATAAATTGTTCCGCCTTCGGACTTTCGCACACCATTTTGTGGATATCGGAATAATCGAAAACTGGCACCAAAAAATATTTAAAACGCTTTACAATAAATAAATAATTATCAAAATAAAGAAATACTCACTTTTGCTTCGGGATAAGAACAAATTCTCACGTAAAGATTTTGATAACCGGAGATTCAATGCCTACTTTCCAGAGGATTCTTTCACAGGCTTCTTTCAGCGAAGATTTCTTCTAATTGCGATAGAGGGCGTTCTATATTCAAACATATTCGAAAAATAAACTTTATGGCGTATTTTCAAATGTTTTATTTTTGGCCATTAGATGAATGGATAAATAAAAAACTCCAGAAGATTTCATATTTTATACCAAAAAGTTAGTATTTAAATCGATTTTGACATTATTCAAGGCATGGCCGAATAGTTTCAGAACGTTGTGCAGTAAATATGAATATAGTACTGAATGCATTACTGCTGAAACTCAAAATTACTGAAAAATTAAGTTGAATAAGAACTAATCCAAGTTCTGGAAAAGGTCCAGTGAAACCAAAATATAAAATAAATACATTATGTGGCATTAGTTCATAACTTTTGGACGAATTAATAAAAAACAAAATAGCCATAGATTATCTGAGCCTCAGTAATGTCAAAATTGTTCAATTTCCGACTTCCGTTTCCTTCTGCTCTTCTCTGCTGTCAGTTCGGTCGCCATATTTGATTAGTTCCTAATGAGAAACGCCGAAGCGTTACCCAAGAATTAAAGAAAATTAACGTAAAATATCTCTTAGTTCATTGATCAAATAAGTCAAAATGTCTGGCGGAAGTAGCAGCAACAGAAATGAGTGCAGGATATACGTCGGCAACCTTCCCCCTGACATAAGGACAAAGGACATTCAAGATCTATTTTACAAATTCGGCAAAGTTACGTTCGTAGATCTGAAAAACAGAAAAGGGCCACCCTTTGCCTTCGTCGAATTTGAGGATCCAAGGTAAAATATTGATAATTTAGTGATATTGTTGTTAGTATGCATTTACGCTGTATGAAACTAAATAAGTAATCTACTAATCTTCTGTTGTGTGTACTACACATAGGTTATAGCTAGTATTGGGGTCGGTGGGTCGTCTTAGGGGCGGATTTGTAGGAGTTGGAGTATACGCTTAGGGGCACTATGAGCAGCAAAGAAAACATAAAAAAAATTTTTTGGAAAAAAAAAATTTTTTTGGACTTAGAATTTTTTGGTTTTTTTTTTTTTTTTCAGAAATCTTCCATTTTTATTGCAGTATCAGGTTAAGCTTGGCCATAGAAACCATTTAGGTTCTCAAAAGCATGGTCCTACGATGCACCGTTTCCGAGAAATAGGCCTTCGTTTTTTTTTTAACTTAGCCAAATTTTCGGAAAAAACAAAAAAACGGAAAGGTACCAATTTTATTGTAGTATCGGGTTGAACTTGTTCATAGAAATCATATAGGTTCAGAGAAGCATGGGCCTAGGACGCACCGTTTTCGAGTTAGGAGCTTTTGTTTTTTTTTCTTTTTTTTTTTTAACTCACTGTATTTCCAAAACGTTAGCTCGGATGAAAATATTTTCTGGTCATAAATTGTTGCTCAAGTCGAAAACCATGAGATGACGTAAAAAAACCCACGAAACAAAAAAAAATAAAAAAATCTAAAAAAATTCTAAGTGTCGGTGGACCTTTCAGCTTGAGTATTTTCAGGGGCAGAGGACTTAGGCAAATTTTCAGAGAAAAAGAAAAAAATTGGAAATCGACCATTTTTATTGCAGCACCTTAATAACCTTGCCCATAGAAACCATTTATGCTCTGAGAAGCATGGCCCTACGACGCACCGTTTTCGAGTTAGGAGCTTTTACTTTTTTTACCTTTTTTAAAAACTCACTATATTTCCAAAACGGTAGCTCGGATGAAAATCTTTTCTGGTCATAAATTGTTGCTCAAGTCGAAAACCATGAGATGATGTAAAAAAACCCACGAAACAAAAATAAAAATAAAAAATCTAAAAATTTTCTAAGTGTCGGCGGTTCTTTCAGCTTGAGTATTCTTAGGGGCAGAGGACTTAGGCAAATTTTCAGAGAAAAAGAAAAAAATTGGAAATCGACCATTTTTATTGCAGCACCTTAATAACCTTGCCCATAGAAACTATTTAGGCTCTGAGAAGCATGGCCCTACGACGCACTGTTTTTGAGTTAGGAGCTTTTACTTTTTTTTCCTTTTTTTTAAAACTCACTATATTTCCAAAACGGTAGCTCAGATGAAAATCTTTTCTGGACATAAATTGTTGCTCAAGTCAAAAACCATGAGATGACATAAAAAAAAACAAGAAAAAAAAATCTTTTCAAAAACGTATCTTGCAACATCCGAATTTTTCTAAGTGACGGGTTCTCGTTACGGTAAAGTTTTGGTCTACGTTAACAGTACTCAAAATACACGAATTATTGGGAATTTTCAATACGAATGCGATCCAAATTTTTCTGTGCTTGTAGTTTTGTTTTCTTTTGTTTTCTTTCTTAGTTAGTTATTTAGTTGTTTTTATTCATTAGTTATTATTTTATATTTTTCATTTTATTAATTTTTGTTTAGTTTTTCATATATTTTTAGTTTTTAAGATTTCATTTCTTTTATTTTTTAGCTTGTAAGTGTTTTTTGTTTCTTATTAGTTTTAAGCTGTAGTTTTTATTAGATTGTAGTTTTAGTTTGTAGTTTTAGTTTGTAGTTTTAGTTTGTAGTTTAGTTTGTAGTTTAGTTTTTGAAAAATATGGATCCATTTTCATTAATTCTAGATAGAAATTTTAGCCTCTGGAGCTATGCAGCGGCTATTTCGTCTGAGGACAGAGCCATTGAAGCGGCGAAACGGTGGCTCCTAATTCCGTCGCAGACACCGCGCTGCCCTTCATGTAGGCGAGCGATGAATGCGGAACGCAACGTAAATTATAAGTTGGGGTTTAGATGGCGTTGCAGAAGGGCAGGCTGCAACGTCATTAGGTCTCCTTTAAAGGGGACCTTTTTTGAACGCAGCAATGTGTCGATTTTAAATACGCTCAGGCTTTTGCTCCACTTCTTTCGGAAAGACAAAGTGTCACAGGCCGCTAAAGACGTAGGGGTGACACGTAAAACGGCTATACAGGTCTACCACTATTTACGCGAGGTCTGTGAGGTGGCCGAAGCTCATGACCGCGACATGATCGGCGGGGACAACGACATAGTGGAGGTCGACGAAACCCACCTTTACACCAATAAATACCACAGGGGTCGATTATTGCAGCGGCAAACGTGGTCCTTTGGTTGCATAAGCCGACTTACCAAAAAAATTCACGTGGAGCTGATACCAAACAAAAATAGGGCCACATTAGATAGCATAATTCAAGAAAATGTTAGACCTAACTCCTACATAATGTCAGACCAGCACCGGTCATACATGGGCGTGCACTTGAGACTGGGTATGCGTGGACATTCCAGTGTCAACCACAGCATACAATTTACGGCAGGGACTATCAATATCCCTGTGGATCCCAGCCTTGGGATCCCAGTACCAGGCACTAATAATGTTCGGTGCAAAGTACACACAAATACTATAGAGCGGCAATGGCTGGAACTGAAACGCCAATGTCGCACCTGTAGGAGTCAGCGGCGGATAAAGTGGTACATGGGCGAATATATGTACCGGCAAAATATTTTAAGAAGCCTTCCCACGGACGCTGCTAGGTTCCGCCGTTTGCTGCGTGACATCCATCGGATATACCCAGGACAAGGCAGGAATGGAATTCGAATTAGAAATTGCCGATGTGGGCCCACTTGTCCCCGCCGATAATCTCCGAAGGTTGGCCGACGTGGCCTGGTACTGCGTATTTATAGTATAGACCTATACGTGTCTAAATATTGAATGTGCACGCCCTTATTAGTAGAGGTGGCCCTAGTCCTAGTCCTACCAACACTTGTAACCCTCACAAACGATACTCAGTCACGCGGCAACATAGCCAGTAAAAAAAAAAAAAAATTGAATTCAAATATCTTGAAAACGGTGCGTCCTAGAAAAAAAATAACCGAAATTTTATCCACCTGTGTTTCATGCTAAGCCAGCAGCATCCTCAGAATACTGAACACCATGACCCGGCTGCTGCACCCTGGATTGGCTCCAAACGAGGGAACTCCTCAACGGTCAACATTCCTGACACGAAATTTTATAAACGCATTATATTATGATAGTCCATTCTAAAGTCCACCTCATGATCCGGCCGCTGCTCCCTGGATTGGCTCCAGACGAGGGAACTCCTCAACGGTCAACAGTCCTGACACGAAATTTTATAAACGCATTATATTATGATAGTCCATTCTAAAGTCCACCTCATGATCCGGCCGCTGCTCCCTGGATTGGCTCCAGACGAGGGAACTCCTCAACGGTCAACAGTCCTGACACGAAATTTTATAAACGCATTATATTATGATAGTCCATTCTAAAGTCCACCTCATGATCCGGCCGCTGCTCCCTGGATTGGCTCCAGACGAGGGAACTCCTCAACGGTCAACAGTCCTGACACGAAATTTTATAAACGCATTATATTATGATAGTCCGTTCTAAAGTCCACCCCATGACCCGGCTGCTGCTCCCTGGATTGGCTCCAGACGAGGGAACTCCTCAACGGTCAACAGTCCTGACACGAAATTTTATAAACGCATTATATTATGATAGTCCGTTCTAAAGTCCACCCCATGACCCGGCTGCTGCTCCCTGGATTGGCTCCAGACGAGGGAACTCCTCAACGGTCAACAGTACAGACTTCTCAGAACCTAAATGATTTCAATGGACAATGTCAACCCAATATTGCAATAAAATTTGTACATTTTCGTTTCTTAGTTTTTACCGAAAATTTGGTAAAGTTAAAAAAAATTAAAGGCCTATTTCTCGGAAACGGTGCGTCGAAGGACCATGCTTCTCAGAGCCTAAGTGGTTTCTATAGGCAAGTTTATTAAGGTGCTGCAATGAAAATGGTCCATTTCCAATTTTTTTCTTTTTCTCTGAAAATTTGCCTAAGTCCTCTGCCCCTAAGAATACACAAGCTGAAAGAACCGCCGACACTTAGAAAATTTTTAGATTTTTTATTTTTATTTTTGTTTCGTGGGTTTTTTTGCATCATCTCATGGTTTTCGACTTGAACAACAATTTATGTCCAGAAAAGATTTTCATCCGAGCTACCGTTTTGGAAATATAGTGAGTTTTTAAAAAAAGGAAAAAAAAGTAAAAGCTCCTAACTCGAAAACAGTGCGTCGTAGGGCCATGCTTCTCAGAGCATAAATCGTTTCTATGGACAAGGTTATTAAGGTGCTGCAATAAAAATGGTCGATTTCCAATTTTTTTCTTTTTCTCTGAAAATTTGCCTAAGTCCTCTGCCCCTGAAAATACTCAAGCTGAAAGATCCACCGACACTTAGAAATTTTTTAGATTTTTTATTTTTATTTTTGTTTCGTGGGTTTTTTTACATCATCTCATGGTTTTCGACTTGAGCAACAATTTATGTCCAGAAAAGATTTTCATCCGAGCTACCGTTTTGGAAATATAGTAAGTTAAAAAAAAAAAGTAAAAGAACACAAAAGCTCCTAACTCGAAAACGGTGCGTCGTAGGCCCATGCTTCTCTGAACCTAAATGATTTCTATGAACAAGTTCAACCCGATACTACAATAAAATTGGTACCTTTCCGTTATTTTGTTTTTTCCGAAAATTTGGCTAAGTTAAAAAAAAAACGAAGGCCTATTTCTCGGAAACGGTGCATCGTAGGACCATGCTTCTGAGAACCTAAATGGTTTCTATGGTCAAGGTTAACCCGATACTGCAATAAAATAGGTAAATTTCTGAAAAAAAAAAAAAACGAAAATTTTTCTAAGTCCTGAAAATTTTTCGATCCATAGCGCCCCTAAGGCTACACTCCAACCAGTATTGGCCTATTTTTTTGCTTATAACTCGTAACTTAATTTCTGTGACGACGGAAAGCCAAACAATGACATGCACATTGCAGCCATCGTGAATTTATAATTAGTATATTGAGGAGGGAAACCTAATTAAACTATCTTACTTAATCTGTTGTTAGTTGTACCCACTACCGCTATTACCCTAAAAACGTTTATTTTTAGGGTTCCGTACCTCAAAAGGAACACTTATAGGATCACTCATATGTCTGTCTGTCCGTCTGTCACAGCCAATTTACTCTGAATCTATTGGACCGATTAAGTTGAAATTTGGTACACATGTATTTGTGACTCAAACACGAACTAGGCACCTGTATCCAGACTCATTTTTAATGATATGTTTTCAAAAGGTAATAACAGAATTTAAGGCTCATAACTAAATCCCAGTCATTTGAGTGCTCTCTCAAAACATTGTTGTTTCAGTGACTTATAGAAAAAAGGGGGAAAAATACCTTCACTTTGCATGAAATAATGACCATAATTAATATGCTATGGAATGATCACTATGGGCATTGTAAAATATTAAACCTTAAACAGAATTCTATTCTAATAAATGGTATTTATCATTCAATAATAATATGTCTATTTAAATACTATTTTCTGATAAGCAAGGCATGTAATGATAACAAGTTGTGGCTTCATTATCATTGTGTGTGTACAGTACTTATCACTAGCACTGTCAATATAAAAAAATAAGAGAATGGTTTTGATGTTAGATATGTAATTACGCAGTCTTTGATAAAAACAATTCAAGGAGACATGTTAAATTGTCTTAAAAAGGAATGAAAAACAATGCAAAGAAATATGCAGCAGATTGAAAACTAGAGCTCAACTCAGAAAAAAAGAATAAATGTAATTTTGTCACTAAACAAACATTCCTGATGACCTTTTCTGAAATATCTACTGTAAAGGAAAAACATGCTCAAGGTTCACAAAAGCAAAACAGTTTGCCTCCAATTTGAAATGTTTGTCTGAATAAAACTCATAGGTCACCTAAAAGGTACAACACACGGCTACACATCAAGCTATACATTTCCAGTTTATGCTGATCTCACATTGTATAGGATTTCCGTACAATACGAGGTCAGATTATACTGGAAATGTAGCTTGATGTGTAGCTGTGTGTACTTTTTACTTTAAGCACATAACATGCGGGGTTTCATTACAATAATCTTCTTTCTGGTCTGTAATTACTGTTTGTTCATGCATTTAGTCCATTGCCGTACTAAAACAATCATGTACATTGCCACACCTGCTGGTTCTTGGTATGTTGAAAAATATTCGAAAACAAGACTGATGGAACTTAATATTAAAATTACATTGTTAGTTTCACATTAATACAAAGAAACAAGTCCCAATTTTAATGACTGATAATGAGCAAAATTTTTGTAACCACCACCCTGCTGATTGGTTAAAAACAAACTTAATAACACAAATTATAATGCATGACTTGCAATTTGTGTGAACAAAATAATTATGACTATGACAATAAAATACATTTTAGTCAGCATAAGTTTTTTTTGTAGGCAGTACTTTTTGTATCTTTTAAGAATAATTACTGTTCTTAATTTGTGATTATTAGCTGCCCTACAATAGATTTAATTTTTGCACAAAAAACTCCACAAAGTTCCTCCATTTTGACACCAATGCACCAAAAATTGATGCAAAAGCTTTAATCCTCCACAGAGATGCAGATGACGCGGTCCGCGCCCGCGACGGCTACGATTACGACGGCTACCGTCTCCGCGTGGAGTTCCCGCGCGGTGGCGGCGGGGGCGGAGGCCGAGGCGGTCGCGGAGGTCCCGAGCGCTTCGGAGCCCGCACCGCTACCCGAGGCCCGCCCGCCCGCCGCTCCGAGTACCGCGTCCTGGTCACTGGGCTGCCACCGTCAGGATCCTGGCAGGACCTGAAAGATCACATGCGGGAGGCCGGGGATGTTTGCTTCGCTGACACCTTCAAGGACGGTACAGGCGTGGTGGAGTTCTTACGTCACGAAGACATGAAGTATGCTGTCAAGAAGCTCGATGATTCGAGATTCAGAAGTCATGAGGTGAGTTATGTGGGAATGTAGCTTTTAAAATAGTTGTTTTGCAGCAGCACTATTAAAATCCTCAATGTGCAATCTTCAGGGCAGCAAATTATAGGCTTACTAAAAGCGCCTAACTCTGAACAAACTCCAAATTAGATACTAATTCAAGACATCAAAAAACCTTTTAACTAAGCTTCTAGAGAGGTCTGTTGTTACAAATTTGAGCTAGTAATATTATGATGTAAAACTACTGTTTTACAATCTTCTATATCCCCTAATTCACCCCTGAATATACCCCACATAAAATTAAACTTTTCTACCCCATTCGTGACCAAATCCGTGCTAGTTTCGATAATATTGTCGAAACTTTCTAAAAACCATTATGTACTAAATTCTGAAGTTTGTAGGTACTTAAATGATACTCTATCAACATAAGTATATTGAAGACAGACATGCAATTATATTGATCTACATTCTACCTCCATGCTAGGGATGCGTCAAGGTGATACCTGTGCTCTGTATTGATTTTATTATCTATGGCGTCAAGTTACGATGTAGTTATGTTGTCTAGGGGAGGAAGCTATGGTAGGTATGTTGAGTCATTGAAGGGGTTAATGAACTTGTATATGTGGTGAATATGGTACAAATGATGAATTTGAATTTTTGATAGTAATGGTTTTGAGGAATTGAGTCTTAAAATAAGCTTGCATAATGGATACAGTTTTTACTCATACATTTTTGTAGTTTTCTGTTTCAAATACCACCCAACCCTTAAAATACCATGAGTGAGGAATTGATCTTTTACTCATTAAAGCGGCCATATTCAAATATTACGTAAACAATTGAGGTGTTTGGTTTCTCGAGGTTTGTCTTTTCTCGGGTATCGAGAATTCTCGAACTCGATTTCTCGGGACTATCCGGGAAACCGAGAAAATTTCATTTTGTTGTTTAAATAAAGGCAATGTCATTATTGCAATAAATTACAGAATTTTTCTGCTTTCCATAGAATATAATCAATATCAACTTTTTTATAAACTTAAACTACTTTCTTCTCTCTGATAAACTCTGATTAAATACAAAAATCTGATTAAATCATGTAAATACGTGTGTGTAAATAAAATAAAACAAAAATAATAAAATAAAAATAAAACTTTTTATAAAATAATTGCCTGTTTTTGGCAATTGTGTGTTAATCAGAACTGGTAGATGTTTCTGATGTGACAATTCGTGTGGAATCCTCGGATTTTATATCAATCTTGTGCACGTGAGCTAAATGCCTAACTAAAATGCATGCACACTGTCCAGTTCTAACACGGCGAGAGTTAAAAAACGCAAATGAAATGAAACGCGGCTAGTACCGCGCGAAATGAGTCCGTCGGGGGTGGCATATTTAGACAAGTGATTTCTCGAGTTCTCGACTTTTCTCGATCTGAATTTCTCGGAAACGAGAACTACGGATTTCCCGGGAATAAACCCTAGTAAACACTGATAAGATAACTGATATTTAATTCAGTGAGTACACATTTTAAAAACACCTATAAACCAAATAAATGTTTTAGATTTTTATACAAGATGGATACCGGTAACTTGTTCCCTGTTATGACGCCGGTAACTTGCTTTATATCCTTGTATTATTCCCCGTTATGGTTATTTTTAACCGACATCAAAAAAGGAGGAGGTTCTCAGTTCGTCCGATTTTTTTTTTAATGTACCTATTTTCCCCGATTACCTCTAAAACGGCTAGACCAATTTGAAAAAATCCTTTTTTATTTGAAAGGGTATACTTTCAAGTTGGTCCCATTGACATTTGTCATTTGGTCACGATCTGATGATGGGATCTTGGAGAAATCGAGGGAACTCTTCAAATATTATAGGCACACCTATAGCAATTTGGGTATTTTTTATAGTAACTCGTGCATTTGCTCTCGGAAAGCACCATTTGTTAAAGTGGAACTGATGATGAAGAACACAGGTGGCCACCGGAACTACTCAATAATATGTATTTCATGGGTTGCAATTCGATTACTTAAATATGGTTGGTAAGCAATTGATGCTCGTCACAATTCATATGGCGCAGTGGAGCTGATGGTGAAGTCCCTGCATCGGGAAAACCAATATTTTGTAAAAGTTGATGAACAGTGACATTAACTAACTTACAGTAACTTAGATAAATTACAAACCAACCCACTAAAAAGTAAAAAAAAAACCTTTTCACAAAAAATACAACCAACACCCAAACTTCAAAGTGAAAAATAACTAATTTCGGAAGTTGGTGGCAAAAAACTTAAATACTGATCCAAGGACAGACTTATTAAGTTATTTTTCACTTTGTAGTTTGAAAGTCGGTTGTATTTTTGTAAAAAAGTTTTTTGCTTTATTTACTTTATTTGTTTCCCGATGTTTGACAAAGTATGTAAACATACGAGTCGCAGCATATTCTCGTATTCATACAGACAGCTGTGCTCCTGGGGAATTTGTTGCGTCACTTCTTCCCAGCTAAGCACTAGGAAGTAAGTGGTGACGGAAGGGCGTTATTGGGGTCGCTTTTATGAAATTTTTACGTTCAAAATGTGCTGATTCTTAGCCTTATTTGAATAATTGCCTTTGATTTAGATAGTATTATGATGTATTGCTATAGTTGATAACATTGTGACGTTGTGTTTGTGCAGGGCGAGGTGTCGTACATCCGTGTGAAGGAGGACTACGGAGGCGGCGGCGGCGGCGGCGGCGGCGGCGGTGGCGCCGACCGGTACTCCGGCGACCGCGACAGGTCAGTCGCACTGCTGCTTGCTACTTTTTATTTATTATGTTCATGATAATTCTAAATATGTCAGCATGTGTATCCTCTGAAGAGAAGATTCAAAACAGTTGGAAGACATGGAAGAAGTTTTTAAACGACTTAAAAAAGGAGGTTATCAATTCGACACGTATATATGTAATATTGGCTTACATTTTCTTCAACTTAAAGTGCAAGTTTCATCAAAATCGGTTTAGTAGTTTTCAAGATATGGACTAATACGTATAAGTGTGACGGCCTGGTTTATTGATACGAGCTACGGGTGTGGTGTAAAAGGGAAAACATCTGAAAACCTTGGTCAACCACAAATAAAAAATAAAAAAAATCTCCAAAAAAGTGAAAAATTACTTTAATTTCAGAAGTCGGTGGCAAAAATTAAAATACAGAACCAAAGACACCAACTCACTTTTTGTTTTTTTTTTTTTTTTTATAAAGTTTTTATTCTGTTGTTTTTACATCTTTACTTAGCTGACCCGACAGACATTGTCCTGTCCAATTTCAATAAATTTGTTTATTATGGTTTTGTGACCTTTATGGTCATGGAGAAGGATTCACAATAAAAAAAAACGAAAAAGAATTTCGCATATCCATCATTGGAATCGTGAGTATGGTCTTGAGTCAACAAAATCATACAATATCCCATACTTAGATAAAAGGATGTTCAGTTTTTTTCGGATTTGAACATTTTCCGAGAAACTTTTCCAAGTTTTGTTTCCATAAAAACCTAATTCAGACTATTACAAAAATACATCCCTTTGTCCTGCAATGAAACAAAAATACACCCTTTGTTCATTTTCTTTCTTCTTTTTGAATATTGTCGAAACTTCACGAGCGTCGTGAGAATCCAAGTACCTAAAAAAAAACCGGTCAAATGCGAGTCGTACTCGACACGAAGGGTTCCGTACGACCGTATCATAACGAAATACATATTTAGCAAATAAATATGTATTTCGTTATGATACTGTGAATTACAAAGTTACTTTTTGCAGTTGCAGATAATCGCCCATATTACAAAAGTTTGTTGTGTGGGGGGAACCCCTTTAAATTTTAACTTTTTATTCCAACTGTCTACCTATTACGGTTCATGAGATGCAGACAGACACGGACGGACAGACAGCGAAGGCTTCGTAATAGGGTTCCGTTTGGCACCCTTCGGGTACGGAACCCTAAAAAGTTCACCAACCAGTTCATGCAATTGACAAGTTTTGAATTCTTGATCAGCAACTGGCTCAAAATCACCAAGTTCGGAAATTTGCTTCGACAGGAAATAAATGATTAAAATCGTAATTTTATTGAACAAATGACCATGACGAAACATTAAAATTAATTGGTTTTAACTGAACGTCATACAATACGCTTGAAAAGTAAATTATATTTGATATTATTTAGTTGTTTTTAGGCTTTTCAAATACGTTCCCGAAAAGACCGAAGGCTCTGTTAAAAACAAAAAAAAAATGCTCTGCCTACTAAAGTTTTGTATAAACACAACTATTATAAAGTAATCGTTATAATTATAGCTTGTAAAATTTTTGTCTTGAAATTTCCCACCTTGGTGATTTTAAGCCAGCTGTAGTAACCAAAAATTACGATTAATTTCTTTCAACTTGATACCGACATACACAATACCTCGGCGAAGTTTCGCTATCTCATCGTCATCATAAAAGACGTGTGTAAATGAATGTGTCACCGCAGGTCCCGCTCGTACTCCCCGCGGCGGCGCGGCTCGCCGACGTACTCGCCGGTGCGGCGCAGCTACTCGCGCTCGCGCAGCCGCTCCCGCTCGCACAACTACTGAGCCGGCACAGGTCGGTAACCAACAACGTATATCTAGGCTCCACTGCAAGGCAAAGCGCCAACTCTACCCATTCTTATAGCATTTCTTCGTCTGTTACTCAAGTTTTTATGTAGGATTTCTTGTAGTCTGATCAGCTAGATCTGTTACGGAACTCCCATGTCATGCAGAGCATAATGCTAAGCTAAACTAGCTTTTGAAGCATAGTTTCTAGGGGACACATGAATAATAGACATTAGCTTGAATCAGAATCCATGCCCATCAAAAATAACAGGCAACATGCAAAAAAATATTCTTACGTCAACTTTCAATAGTAAGTTGTTCTTAACAATACCTCAGACATGCATGCATAATGAAAAATAGTAAAAAGAAAAAATTATGCAACTGATTGATTTTATTTAAAATATCTTGTAAGTTTTATATAAAAAAATTGTATATTATTATTTAATTTAAAGGTATCTTTGGGTTGTTTGATATCACATTGTTTTAGCACTGCTCAATTGACTACAATGTCCAATAAAGCACACTATACATTTTTCATTTGTAGCTTAGGTAAATATTTTAATGATGATCTAAATTTAATATACTTCTAATGGAATGAATGACTAAAATCCGTATTATCTATATTTTTACTGTCTTAGAAATATTTTTACATAAGCGACAGCTATATTTACAGTAAAGGAAGGATACACTGGATATAGCAGTTGACAGCTTAATGAAAATTACACTGGACTACTCAGGACTTTTTCGAAATAATTGAAAATATCTCTGGACTTATAAGGATATGGATTTCATATGGATTTATCAGGTTTGCGGGAACACAGACATATTTTGGCATTGATATCCTTGAGATAGTTTTTACGAATAATTATAATTTTGCGTTTGTTTGTTTTGCCTTGCATAATACGTTTGATTTTTGTGCTTAAAAACAAATTTTAAAAAATGCGTGCTCAATATTTAGTTTTGTAACTGAAAGACCTAATCTAAATGATGATTGATAAGGCAGATTAATATATTATTTTAGTTGAATGTATTATTATCAATTTATAATCGTACGAGTACACTTTAAATACAAAACATGTACTAAATTCATACTTAATTTAAAACCTGTAATACTCAAATCTTCCTCAAAGTCAGTCCGGATTCGGTAAGATCACTATCTCTGGATTCGGTAAGGAAACATGCGTAAACTCGCTGCCCCTATGACTAGCGAACACAGAGTAGTAAGCACATGGAGTACTCACTCGAAACTGCTTGCCGAATTTTGCGAATCCAATATGTGAGTTTCGGGAGTGTGATGTTGTCTTCATGTGGTTAGTGCCTTGTGCCAGCAGCTGATGGTATGACAACTGAAGGTCTATATATTTCGACAGCTGACGGAGCGGCGGGCGGCGACGCAGCGGGGGAGCCACACTCTGCTAGACTTAAGAGAGCATATTAATGTATTAGTTCGTCAAGCTTGACGACAATCTGTTACCGACCGCATCCATGTACTACACTGTCGCACTCGCAACACCACAACACAGGCTATATATAAACATATCTTCATTGGGGCAGTGTCTACTGTAGTACATAGATGTGGTCGCATTTTAGTGTTAGAATCGGTTATTTAGTAACATTCGGGTTAACGGAAGATGTTTTTTGCGATGTGGACGCGCTCTCGTGTGGTCCCGCGCGCGACGCAGCTCTACTCGACTCGTATCATAACATCGCATACTTACTGTCACCAGTCGACACCGAGCTGCGCCGCGCGCCTCAACGTTATAACTTGACACGATGACTGTTTATAATTAAAAGCATTTTCTTTTGTTTCATCCACTGTGGATTGGGCTCGTTGGATGTGCTTGGCTGGAGGTGTGAGTCAGGATGCCGTAGAGGCCTCGCGTGTAGGATCGGATCGGATCGGATCGGACCGCACCGGCGGATCTCTGGCGGACATTTGAATATTTGTCGCGTGGATGTAATGTTCCCTTTCGGATGTTGGATTTCGTATCGGATCGTTGACGATGAGCGGCCCGGCGGGTCACTACGCACCTTCCGCGATGGATCAGGATCAGGACCTTTGGGTATGAATATTCAAATTAATTGCAAAATAACTTATGTTGAGTGCACGCTCGGTACAGAGTATTAATGTTTGTTTGGAAATCCTTAACTCACACTTTATTTGCTTCTCGATGTCTGCCGTTTATTTCCTAGTCGTAGGATGTCGGTTAAGTGACGATGTGAGAGAAACTTTCTATTAGCTTTGCTCATTAGTGTGTTAGACCTAACAATTCAGTGTCATATATAAATAATTAGCATGCTTTATGAGCTTTTCATACAACCTACCTGCGTGACAGCGAGACGAGGCGTGTTTGGAAGGGTAACCGAGAATGGATGTTGTTTTAAAATTGACATATTATGTAAGTGATACAGATTGTAATTATGGAACGTGATGTTAGGAACACAAAATTAAATCACAAATGTATTGTAACGTGTGCGTCGCCGACGCTCGATATCATAGATGTATTGTGTGGACATTGTAATTTAGGTACTGGATCTGCATTCCAAAGACCAACACAGTTTGATGGACTTAATAAATTCCTTACAAAATAATTTGTGTTTTCTTTTTCTATTGATCTTTAACCTATCTTAGCAGCACCAACAAACTTTTGAACAACCCATAAAAAATCTATTGTTGCAAATGTGTAATCTCGTGAATACCAACTCCATACCATCCTAACAACACTAGGTTGCCAAAAGATCAAACTCACACTAAAAAAAAAAAAAGAATAATTTGATGCAATATTTTTGAGCATGGCGTGACCAAACATTTCATGAGATTACTGCGTTGACACTTGATAGTTCTGTATACCATATGCGCTCACTACACTTTCCATATTAGCACTCCATTTTGTTACCTACTCTGTTATTCATCTATACATTCAACTATGGCTTATTATGCAGAATCTTAAATTGTTTCTAAAAGGGAAATGAACAGGAACCTAACAAAATAAAAGCGTTCAGGGGCAAAATTACCAATTCTCCAAATGTCCAACGGTGTCAAAATGTCCAAATCCCAAAATAACCAATCTTTGAGAATGTTGTTCAATAACTCATCAAAACGCTTTTTTTAATACTTATGACTTTATGACAAACAATAAATACAAAATAATGATAGAATCAAAATATGTTTAATTTATAAGTAACAAATTAAGACCAGAGACGACCACAACATACCCGAAATCACTATTTTTGTCAAAATGTAATGTAAAAATATTAAAAAAGCGCTTTGATGAGTTACTGAACAAATTTGCTACATTCTCAAAGATTGGACGTTTTGGGTATTGGACATTTTGAGAATTGGAAATTTTACATGTCCGTGACTACCGCAGGTCCACCAACGCCAATCGCTTCCATATTTAGTAAATAATTAGTACCTAATTGGTACTAATTAGTGCTCGAACGAAAAAATTGGTATGGTTATAGGCTATGTGAAGCATTAAATTGAATATGACGCCCTCTGGAGGACATAAAGTCATGAACTAAATTAACATATTAAAAAAGCGCTTTGATCAGTTACTGAACAAATTTGCTACATTCTCAAAGATTGGACGTTTTGGGTATTGGACATTTTGAGAATTGGAAATTTTACATGTCCGTGACTACCGCAGGACCACCAACGCCAATCGCTTCCATATTTAGTACCTAATTGGTACTAATTAGTGCTCGAACGAAAAAATTGGTACCTTAGTAGTTTTCGAGAAACTCGACTTTGAAGGTGGTCCGGCCGTAGTCACGCTCCCTTCAGCAGGACCAACATGAGCGCCGTAAAAGGGGGCATGCTGCAGCTATTCTAAGTATACAAATAATTAGTACCCTTATATGTGATTCATTGCGTTAAAAAAACAGAACTGAAACATTAATATTTACAGAGAAATTGACGATGGTAACTTTCGTGCGCTCGTTCATGTCCGTGACTACCGCAGGACCACCAACGCCAATCGCTTCCATATTTAGTAAATAATTAGTACCTAATTGGTACCAATTAGTGCTCGAACGACAACATTGGTACCTTAGTAGTTTTCGAGAAACTCGACTTTTAAGGTGGTCCGGCCGTAGTCACGCTCCCTTCAGCAGGACCACCATGAGCGCCGTAAAAGGGGGCATGCTGCAGCTATTCTAAGTATACAAATAATTAGTACCCTTATATGTGATTCATTGCGATGATAACTTTCGTGCGCTCGTTCAGCAGGACCACGACTTTGAATGTTGATTCCAAGTTTGAGGAGCTCGTCGCTTTCCTCAAACCTACCTAGAAAATGAGTACCTTGCAAGATAAAATTAGTGCCCAAAATTCAAAATTAGTTCTTCAGTAGTTACCGAGTATACCATGCCATTGGGTGGGGTGGCGGTAGTCACGGTGTTAAATTTTCATTTCAAGATTTCCCTATTAAAAACTCTCCAAATTTATACAAAAATTAGTGCTCCAAGTTATAGCGACCAAAAATTCTGATTCCTAAGTGTTGTATTTTAAGAGAAATTAGCTTTCATTACCTTTCCATACTAAATCTCCGCGTATAACCCGACCAAATTAAGTTCAGACATCCATTAATTGATGTGCACGAGTGTACAGACGCCAGCACATCAAGCTACCCGAAACTGTAAAATTTTCCCAATCAACTTTGAACTTTACACTTCAGTGATAAAGTTGAAATCTATTAAATAAATTTGACAGATTGTAGTAGCTTGATGTGCTGGCGTCTGTACATCTAACAGCTCAATACCATTGACAACTTAATTTGGTCGGGTTATACGCTGAGATTTAGTATGGAAAAGTAATGAAAGCTAATTTAATACAACACTTAGGAATCTGAATTTTTGGTCGCTATAACTTCTTTAGGAGCATTAATTTTTGTATGAATTGGGGAAGAAATCACAGAGTTTTTAATAGGGAAATCTTGAAATGAAAATTTAACACCGTGACTACCGCCACCCCACCCAATGGTATGGTAAACAGTACAGTAATGGTATGGTAACAGTAGTGCAAACAGAGTTCAATAAGTCTTTTAAGAAAAAAACTAAAACTATTTGCCCTAAGTTTTTATTCAGTGACTGGGCAACTAAAGGCATCAGGAAAAGTAGGGAGACATTATTTGAACTGTATGGCCTTAAGCCGTATATTAACACGGAAACTTTTAATAAGTATGTTGCTACTTACTCTAAAACTTTTAAAAATATCTGCAAAGCAGCTAAAGCTTCTTTCATTAGCAACAAGGTTAAATCGGCAGACAATAAAATAAAGACAGTTTGGAAAATTATCAACAATGAAACAAACAAGAACAAAAGACATAATACAGATTATACACTAGACACTTCCGGCGGTCTTATTAGTGATAACATCAATGTTGCTCAGGAATTTGCAACTTTCTTTACCAATATTCCAATTAAAACTACAGAAACTTTAAATTCCTCCCCCTCACTTGCGATTGATTTATTAAAAGCGAATGTTTCAGCCTGCCCTGTGGAATTTCAATTTAAACATATAAACCCTGTGGTCGTTATAAAGGCTTTTAAGCAACTTAAGATCAAAATTACCGAAGATCTGTGGGTTACTAAAGTTTGTCAATCAATTATTGAGACAATTGCACCCTATTTAGCTTTAATATTTAATTTGTGTGTAGATCAAGGGATATTCCCGGATTTAATGAAATACAGTAAAGTTATTCCACTTTTCAAATCCGGGGACAGCAAAGACACTAATAATTATAGACCCGTATCAGTTTTGCCGGTTTTCAGCAAAGTATTTGAAAAAGTAATGTTAAATCAAATGCTCAATCATTTTAATCGTAGTAACATCCTACACGATCAACAGTATGGTTTCACCAAAGGACGTTGCACAACCGACGCCGGTGTCACCTTATTGAAACACATCTTTAATGCATGGGAAGAGGCACGAGATGCAATAGGCATCTTTTGCGACCTATCCAAGGCATTTGATTGCGTGGATCACGAAACACTGCTCTTGAAACTTGAGCATTACGGTCTGGATAAACTTGCGCTGAGCTTAGTAAAATCATATTTGAATGATAGACTGCAGCAAGTTCAAATAAACGGTGTAAATTCATTGGGTTTAAAAGTCAAAATGGGTGTACCTCAGGGCTCGATACTGGGTCCATTCCTCTTTTTAGTATATATAAATGATTTACCAAATTTACTGAAAAATCGACCACAAATGGTGTTATTTGCTGATGATACATCACTTATTTTTAAAGTAGACAGACATGCACAGGAGCTGGACGACGTAAATAACGCTATGCTTACGGTCCATAATTGGTTTACTGTAAATAATTTGGTATTAAATGAGAAGAAAACTAAATGCATAAGATTCGCGTTACCGAATGTTAGAAGTAGTGAATGTCACGTTGTATTGAATAAGGAGACACTAGAATTCGTCGAAAAGACGGTTTTCCTGGGGATAACGCTTGACTCCAAACTACAGTGGGGTCCTCACATAACATCACTTGCAGGGCGGCTAAGTTCAGCCACTTACGCTGTTTGGAAAATCCGCCAACTAACAGACGTGGATACCGCGAGACTGGTCTATTTTAGTTATTTTCATAGCATCATGTCTTACGGTATTTTGCTGTGGGGACGGGCTGCAGATATTGATTCCGTCTTTATTCTGCAAAAGAGGGCCGTCAGAGCCATCTACAACCTCCGCAGACGCGAATCTCTAAGGGAACTGTTCAAGAAAATTAACATCATGACGGTACCTTGTCAGTATATATATGAAAACATTATGTATGTTCGAAAAAATCTACACCTTTTTAGTAAGATAAGTGACAGGCATAATTTTAACACTAGAAATAGGAACAAATTAGATCAACCACGTTTTAGATTGTCTAAAGTTCACACTTCCTTTATGGGGTACTGTGTAAAATGTTATAATAAAATACCACTCGATATTCTTCAACTAAATGAGAAGAAATTTAAAACATGCATTAAACGCACACTATGTAGACAAGCATATTATAAGTTGGATGATTATATCGTAGATAAAAATGCTTGGCTTAATGCTGGTCCTGCTCCACAGCCACTTGGGCTCACTAGTTAAAATTTTAATATTTGGAAGAGTTGCTTTCCCTTTTTTGAATTCTGTTTTTGACATTACAAACTTAATGTTTATTTTTTATTTTACCAAGTAAATTGTTTAATGCTCCAATTAGATAATAATGATTTTCTTACTTTTTGGTAGTCAAATTCTATTAATTTCTTAAATACATTGCAAACTATAGTTTTGTATAATTTAGAAGCATTTTTAGATTTTTTTTTTGTAAATGTGAGTACCATGGAGCCGTTTATTATGTTATTAAGATGTATGTTGACTTGAAAGAGCATGGCAGTTGAGAGAATGTCAAGCTCACTTAAATGTCTCGCTGATGGTGGCGAGTGTGTTGGATCATTCGGTTCCCTACAAAATGGTTGAGCTGGATGGTGCTGATCCACGCGTCATGTTCGTGAACGGGCGCCGTCAGTTGAGACTGGTCATCTCTTATCTGCCAGGGCTTATTTTTAATCAGATATTTTCAACTGCTTTGATTATTTTTTGTACATTGTTCTCACATATAGAAGCAACAAGAATAATGTACCCAGAATTTTGTAATATATATATATTTAAAAGAGTGGCCTTGGAGTTTCTTGCCCGTTCTTCTTCATAGAGATCTACGTTTTGGAATGGGCAACTAGCTTCAACTTTCTGACTAACTGACCGATTCTTTGACAATTCAAAAATGCCTGTAAATGGTTTAATTGAAATAAATGCTTTGAGTTTGAGTTTGGGTATATCTCGGAAACTACTGAAGAACTAATTTTGAATTTTGGGCACTAATTTTATCTTGCAGGGTACTAATTTTCTAGGTAGGTTTGAGGAAAGCGACAAGCTCCTCAAACTTGGAATCAACCTTCAAAGTCGTGGTCCTGCTGAATGAGCGCACGAAAGTTATCATCGTCGATTTCTCGGTAAATATAAATGTTTCAGTTCTGTTTTTTTAACGCAATGAATCACATTTAAGGGTACTAATTATTTGTATACTTAGAATAGCTGCAGCATGCCCCTTTTACGGCGCTCATGGTGGTCCTGCTGAAGGGAGCGTGACTACGGCCGGACCACCTTCAAAGTCGAGTTTCTCGAAAACTACTAAGGTACCAATTTTGCCGTTCGAGCACTAATTAGTGTACCAATTGGGTACTAATTATTTACTAAATATGGAAGCGATTGGCGTTGGTGGTCCTGCGGTAGTCACGGACATAAATTTTACCCCTGAACGAATAAAAAGGTCATACCTAGCTACAAACGACATTAAAAAAAGACAAACCAATTTAAATTAAAAATGCCTATATTTTATGTACATGAAGCCTAGTAATAAATCATGAATCATTTCATTTCGATCCTTTCACACAACACACTATTAAATCTTGAACCCTGAATGTATGGCGCACGTGCCGAACGTGAGGTTTTCGTAAGTGACCTGTCTGAAGCCTGCGTCTTCGATCATCGTCTTGAACTTCTCCTGGGGAGAGAAAGAATGGTAGGTTTATACAAACGAACATACAACTGAAACATCCTATTTCTCCTGGACTCTGGTGATGGATTATAGGTCATGCTGCCTTTTCTCAGAATTTTAGACGACATTTTTTTATACAGGAAATGGTGCAATTTATTTCCAAGGGAAACCTAACTCGGCTCAACTTGTTCTGCTGGACTTAAACTGTGCGATTGCACTGGCGAAACATTCACAACAAAACATGTTGGTATCTCTATTTACTGTCAATTTTCCATACAATGTTTGACAGGAACTATAGATTTCAACATGATTTATTGTGATGTTTCGCCAGTGTAAACGCAGTTAGTCTACTCAAATCTTCCATGCCTGGCAGACAGAAAACACTTGGGTACCATTCCATTATAAGTGAGACCTACAATTTGCATGACAGTTCGATAAATAATTAAAAACCTGCCAAGTGCGAGTCGCACATGAAGGGTTCCACATTATTTAGCAAATAAGTGAAAATACTAAACGACGAATATTATAATTTTTCATCTTAAATTATAAAAAAATAATAATAATAATGATTACAAAGTTAGTTGCAGAAAATAAAATATTTTTATTTTAATTCCGCAATAACCAGAACCAGGCTTTCATGTAGAATGCAGCACAGCTCCCTCCCGCTCGCAAAAATATGCACATGCAGAAGATAAGGTAATTATGATGCAATGCAACTCAAACTTAGAAAACTACTCGAGTATAGTTGTATCTAGTTTTTGCGGAATTGAAAATAAATATCCTTACATAACATTTTACCATGAATTTCCGCAAAGCAACACCTGATTCCATAACTTAGCATGAGAAATTAGTTAGGTACACACCTGGCTGGGGAACTGCCGGATGCTCTCAACGAGGTACTGGTACGGCTTCCACTGGCCCGCGAACAGTTGGCCCAGTACCGGGATCACTTGAAACGAATACTGGTCGTATACCCTGCGAGATTTATAGATACATCATCAGCCTGTAGCAATCTACATCGCCACTCTCGGTGGCGAAATGTAGGTGTCCAAAGAAATGAGGAAGCTCCCATAATCTTCACCACATTTAGGACGAAAGTAAAAGAAGCACCTAAACGCAGTGGTGGCGCTAGACCGAACGTGGACGTCGGCGACATCAGCTTTACGAGGCTTCTTTCATTTCCCAGACGAAAGAAAAACGTTAAATTGAATGAGCTGAATTATACACTAATGTATTGGTAGGGTTTTATTGCTAATTAAATGATGGCAAAATTACATGAACAAAATTAAAATAAAACTTTTCGGCTTAGCCTCACTGGCTTTTTACAAGATTATATCAGTTGCTATTTCTATTACAGAAAAGTTTGAGAAGCAGGATCCAAGAGCGAGACCCTCCAACGTCCCAGTTACTCGTAATCAGTAACCCTTGGTAAGACTGGTTGTTTTATTTTTGTATCGCATATTGCAGGTCTACCTAGGAGGTTGTCGGCTGCTTAACCGGACTTTCCTGTGGCTGCCTCAATAAATTAAGGCCTCCAGCCAGGGCATAAAACTTAGAAACTAAGCGACTACACGCTAAGGACACCCCCTGTGCGGTACGGACCTCGGCTTAGGGCGTCGTTAGTGGTGGAGGACAGCAAGGGACAGGCTGGATTGGATTAATATTATTATTTGGGGAATTTAAAGCTACAGGCTCAGCGGCGCGGGCTGGCTCGAGCAAGGGTCGGGGCGGGGGTTTTTTTTGTAGGAATAAACCCCCTTATATACTAAATTCCACTCTTTGGCAAAAACTTGCTTAACTGCATCTATGTCTGATTTGAACGTGCATTTCTTTTGCTGGGGTAGGTAACTAAAGTGATACAAGGATAATTTTATTTTTGGCGTCTGAATGACATTTACAGGGGGCATTCTGGGTAAAACAAGATGGTGGCGTTAGTTCCGATTCTGGCCACGTGCCAAAAGATTCTGGTACGTATACAGGTTGGTCCAATTAGCGACGTCATAAAAAAATTGTTTCCTCATGCCCAGGCGTATCCGCCATGTATGTTCCGCGATTTTTTGTAGCTTTCGAGTTAAGTTATAAACTGGTCGAAATCAATCTCGCAAACCAGTACCCCGGAATCTGGAGCAAGTTAAAGAAGTCTTGGACTCGAAAGAGACCCGTCTACAGTTCAAGAAAAATAGCTGGACGAACTGGAATTCCACGAACTTCGTTTCTAAGAATTCTTAAGTTAGTAAATTAAATGACACCACATGAATTTGACAAATTTGACAAATTTTCATCTTAATCGGTTAATTTGTTTATTTGAATACCCTAAAGAATTTCTCACTAAAGTTTGCCATATGAATGACAAAAATAAGCAAAATAATATTTTAAAGCTAGGATTTTTAGCCTATCCACCTTCGAAGGCCGATTACAGCGAAATAATAGCCAGTTAAGTACTAACTTTGTATGTTTTTGATAGCTTAGAATCAGCTAGAACCTATGAAAACTCTTTTTAGTATTTTTAAATTAAAGTTGAAAACAGTCTATTCCCACTAAAAACTTAAATCCCTAATATCGATACTTTTTTTGAGTAACTTGCAGGAATGTTAGGAAGTTTAACGTTTTAAAGACCGCGGTCGCCCTGAGGGAGCCTGTATTTTACGTATGAAAGTAAAATTCAAGACGATTATGTCACAAAAAAAAATCTGATAAATAGTGGGAATTTTCAGTTTTTTTTTTTTGCCAAGAATGTTATGAATTTTTTAAGCACCACAGGCAGAAAACTAAAAAAAAAAAACGGAACATACATGGGGTATTTTCGGACACCCTTGGACATGAAGAATCTTTTTTTTTATAACGACAATATTTGTACCACCCTGTATATAGTTGATGACGCTGACTGTAAGTACCTACCATTGTAACGTACTGTTGGGCAGTTGGCTAAACTCCAGGCACATGAAGCGTCCGCCAGGTGTCAGCACTCTGTAAGCTTCCTCAAGGACCTGTACAACTAATCTTGGTTTAGAATAATCATGTGATCACTCCAGCTTAGCTAACATGCGTAGCGCGAAAAAATCGACATCAATTTGCCTTGTGAGCAGGTCTCCTAGTAAAACATCGTAAATATCACAGAGCACGGAGTCATCTCGGCAACCGCGGCTAGACTAGAGGCGGCATTGTCAACACTTTCCATATAAACCAAGCGTGTCAGTCAGTGGGCGTCTGTATTTACTTCTATGACACAACCTACATTGTTCCTATTTAATGGTGCCCAAGATACAACCTGTGCCTAGATTTTTACTTTATTTTATTTTACAAAAGGCTGACTGTAAGAAACGGACGGTTTTGACTCGTAACAGAAGTAAGCGCTCAACGTAATTATGGGGCCAATCATTTTATTAGTAGGTACTGCTTCTCTAGACGTTGCCTGTGCAGCGATTCCGTGCTTTGTGGTCAATATCGATCGATAGTCGGTCTTTCATTGATCAATTATGTTTTGAGGAGAATATTGACTGGTCTCGTTGACAACTAGTTGCACCACCGACATTAGAAGTTTCTTTGTAAGTTTTTACTACAGAGCAGCCTACAAAGTCATACCTGATCAACATGAGTGCAGTTCCGGATGCCGAAGGCGATAGTGTAGGCATCGTAGCTATCGTCAGGCAGATGCAGCTGCTCCGCGTCGCCGCACACCCAGTCTATCGCCACGCCACAACCCTCTGGAGTGAAACCTAGTCTGGAATAGGGTTAGGATTAATGAAAGGATTCTGTAAATGTAAGCACTTAGTTGAAAATGGTAAATACTGTGCTGCAAGGATCTTTTGGCGCTCGAATAACGATGACAGGGGGCGCTGTTGGTCAACATTTGTGAAATTGTTTTGTGAAATGTTTTGAAAAAACAAGATGGCGGCGTTATTTCCGAAATTGGCCGCGTGCCAAAATATCCTTGTGTCTACTATATTAATTACTGGTATTACCACTACACTTATCTATTCTGTGCTACTGTTTCCTATTGTCTTAGCAGTTTTACTTCTTAATTACCCTGTAAGTTTGACTTTGGGGTAAAAAGTACCTGTGTGCTGACAAATCTTCTGTAATAAATTTTTTGGTTTTACTTGACAAGAAGTGGCAGTTCAAAATCTTTTTATACTACAATTTTATGAATTGTTAACCTTTTTAATGTAGATGGTAATACCACTGCAAGAGATTGTTTAGTGACAACATTATACCTAAGACCTAAACTTCAGGGTATGGTACTTTGAAAGAATGAATAAGTTAAAAACATACTTCTGTGCTCTCTGCTTGCCGACATCCAGCATGGCTTGGTTGATGTCACAGACGGTGACGCTGCTGTTAGCTGCGTGCGACGGACCCAGGCTCTGTAGGTACTTTATGTATCTGAATGCTATGTCACCTGAAATGTTAATAAAATGCTGAATTAACTAAAAGATTTATTAAAAAGTAAGATAATATATCCTAAACTGTCCCACAGCTAGGTCACAGCCACCCTCAAGTCCCTCCAGGAACAAAAAAAATATATAGAATTATAGACTCAGAGTACCTATTAGTAACAGAACTCTGTCCTAGTCAAGCGTACTTCTATAGATACAACAGTCTTGGCTGAACGCTTTGTTAGTACAAAGTACCTGACTTACAAAATGATATACTCTATGCAGTGCAATCCATGTAATAGGAGGGCGCGCCTATAGCCATGAATGGCACAAAACCAAGAAAATAAAAAAGTAACATTAATGATCTTATGGAAACCACACTCACCGGTGCCACCAGCCATATCTAGCAATTTGGTCTCCTGTCTGGGTGCCAGTCTTTGCATGAAGATGTCCTTCCACACTCTATGGATGCCCATAGACATCACATCGTTCATCAGGTCATATTTCTCTGCTACTGTCTCAAATACTTTGTGAACTGGAAGATGTATATAAATTTTTTTATAATAACATATTAGGTACCCAAATGAAAACATCACCAGACATTAATAAAAGATGAAGTGACCACTACAAACACTGGTACTAATGACATCTTCGTATTAAGACCCTTTTCTGTCATATTTATTCACCCCATAGTAATGATGACTGAATAATGTAATGAAAATGAGAAGGTACATTGTTCACCAAGTGAAATACAAAGCTGAACTAAAAACAATTCCATAAAACGACGCACTGACCCAAATGGCACAAACGTAAGGAAGAAAGGAAAGGATACTGAATAATTTTTGGGTTATGTTATTCATTCTGACAGAAACATGCACCTATGAAATAAATCTACACTTCAATATAGAAGAGTTAGAAGAATCGTTAGTTATACATGAAATCACCTTTTTTTGTTTTTTCGCCTTCATCGACAACTTGAAATCCAAAGTGTGTCTGCCCGGGTTTTATTGCTTCGGTGGCCGCCTTGGAACTTGTTTGTGTACTCATGGCGCGGAGCCGTAATCCTTGTTGGACTGCACATCTTATGTTGGATAGTAATAATAACCTTGACCTAAGCGCCATCACCAAGCGACAAAACCTGGCGACCGGGCGGCTGAACAAAAATTTAAGTTGAAATCAGACCCTGCTTCTGTCTGTGTTAACTACTCAGCTGACTGTCAGTGTCAGAATCTGAATTTTTGAAGATTATAGAGGCCGCATTCCGAGTTAAGCATTAATCGCTCACAGCGCTCACATCGATACTTCGCGTTCCTATTTAGATATCACGATTATGACAGCTCAGAGCTGTCAACAATTCGGAACGCTCGTGCGTGGACGCTCACAGTGGTCGCTCAACGTCAAAACTTATAACATAACCCCGAAACTTGCACAAGATGGTTGGATTACAGTATTTCTGGAATACAGTATAAACCACAAATTTCTTCTTCTTTGGTTAGGTGGCGACTGTATAGCCAGAAGCACAATAATTTCAAAAATGCTTCGTTTGATGCAACTCATGGTGATCCTTCTATTAGACACTGGATCGCACTCCATGTGTCAATTTGATGTCGTTTGTTTTGTTTTTGTGATTTACTAACATAGATACTTACTAATATAAATATGGATGATTCTGTAATGGATAGTCTGAAATAAAGTTATTACTTATTTAATTAATTTAGGGCATGGTCGGTGATAACGTAAGATGGCGCATGTCATGACGTAATCTTTATCGATTCACGGGACATCGTTATCGCGATAACGCTAAAACGGTATGGGTGGCACGCTCAAATCGATTACAGCGTTACTCGGAACGCAATGAGGATTTGACAGTTTTGTTGTTGGTGTTTTTAATTTCTTTGGTTGAATAATTATGAGTCTTTTTGGTAGTTCAGACCAAAAAGACTCGAAGTCACTCAGATCGATGAATTAATCTTACCGACACGCTACTTCAATACCTTGATCCGATGTTTCTATCAGTGTCTATGTAGCTGCCCCCCTCCCCCTTGTACTGAGTCACAGCAACGAACCCAGTTCAATGTTGAATGTACAGACGCCAGCACATCAGGCTACAACAATCAGTCAAATTTATTTAATAGATTTTCAACTTTAGCTCTGAAAGTTAAGGTTCAAAGTTGATTGGGAAAATTTGACAGTTTCGGGTAGCTTGATGTGCTGGCGTCTGTACATACCATTGACAACAACGTGCACACGAGTTAACACGATCCTTTTTTTTTTAGGTAAGTGTTACTATATCGGCCGAGCGCTGCAAGCAGAAATAGTCCTTACGGTGTATAGTTATGCGTTTCTTCGGTGGTGTACACACGGCTACACATCAAGCTATACATTTCCAGTAATTTCCAGTATAAGCTGATCTCACATTATACGGAAATCCTATACAATACGAGATCAACATAAACTGGTTTGGGTGCGTCTCATAACATATAAACTCATTTGGCCTAATTTCATTTTATTATCGTTCATAAGATATAATCAACGTGAGATATACCAACTGTTGATATAATTTCTTTACATATAATATTTATTTATTCTAAAACTTAATTAGTATAACATTGTTTGATATAACGTTTATGTAATCGAAAATCATTTGGTCTAACGTTTAATATGTACATTGTTTATTTAATCGAAAATCATTATGTCTAACGTTTAATATAAATAAAAAACGTCATTATGGTTAACATCCCGACTCAGAGTACCCCGACTGGGATAGGTTAGGTTAGAAGGCTAATCTAATAAGCCTTCGTGGTTATTTTTTTTTAAACCACCCAGAAATAGGAGCCCCGCGAAGCGCGCCGTCGACATATCTTAGCACAGGTGGTAATTAGTTACTAGTTATGTTTAATATCTACTTAGGTTGCTATTACCTATAACTACGATAGAACTTACAGAGAATGATTATTTAATGATTAAACTGAGCAAGATTACGCACACTAAGTGACAACTAACAATAACTTTTGTTGAGCTACCCACTGGCTACAACATAAAAATAATACTAAATAAACCACAGACCAAGTAGTATCAGACGGTAATCTCCCATAGTAGAAAAATCGCTTTACGATTTGCGAGCTTTGATTGTGACGTTTAGTTTTTTTTTAATTTTAACCATTTTGTTGCTCTTGTTGTTATGAGACCGAGTCTTTTTTCCAACGTTTATCGAGCCCAGAATATTTTGGAAAAGAGCCTTTTAAGCCTTTAACCAACTTCCAAAAAAGAGGTTCTGCTTTAATTCAACCCGAGGTAGGATTGTGTAGACAGGTGTACGTATAGTACACCTGAGGTGTGTGTGTATTAAAAAAAGGAATATTAGTCCTGTGAAGAAAATAAAAAACATTCAATATTATTTATAATATTTTTATTTTTGTCTTATATTTTATGAAAGCTTTCTTTTGCATTGGTGGCAAACTTTTGTTTTCTAACCATAACACATCTGTGCAAGGGCACAGATGTGTTTAGGTTAGAAAACAAAAGTTATATATTTTAGTTAATTATTTAACCTCTCTGCTCGACAAGATTTTGACATGTGACACATCAGTTGACTCAACGGAGTGTTGCGAATTCAGTCATGAAATTCAGGAATTTACATCAACTTTCAGCATTCGAATTTATTAAGAAAAATATGTTACCGCGCCTATTTTATACAATAAGTTTGTGGAAAATATCTTTAATTATATGTTGAGATCAGTCAAACCGCGTCAGTACACTGCGAAAGTTGTATAGAATTGGTATTACTACACCTATCCAAAAGGTAGGTAGTTTAAATTTGCTGAAAATATGTACATAAACAACCCACTCTCTTGCTGAAAATATGCAAAAAGGAAAAATAAAGATATTATTATTCTCTCTTCATTCTTACTTTTACCATGTTTCATACATAAACTACATAAAAAACACGATCAAATCTTGATAAAAATTACTAAAAATTGTGTTGCGACGTGACACTTCTTAGTGCTGACCCCGTCTACCCAATTTTCTTATATCGATTCAAAAGTAGCATTCAGTTCAATCGATACTCGCAATAAAATCAGTGTGAAAAAAGTATTAGAAACTGAATAAAAACTCTTTGGTATATTTTCAATGAATTATTTTATTTTTGATATTAATAATTTTATTAGTAAGTTTACACATACAGTGTGGACAGGGCAGTAACTTTTAAGGGTTCCGTATGTACCTACAAATGAAAAACGGAACCCATAAAGGATTACTCGTGTGTCGGTCTGTCACAGCTAATTTGCTCCGAATCTACTGAACCGATTGAGTTGAAATTTGGTACACATATGAATTTCTGTGACCCAAATACAGAAGTGTAACGTAAATAAATGAATTTTGAATATGGGGTCACTTTTGGGGGCTAAACTAGACAATAAAAAAAAAGTTTTGCAAACTATATCGTGTGACATATCAAATGAAAGGGCTAGTTGTGGGGGTCCCAAATATTTATGTTAATTATTCTGTATTATTTTTAGAACTATGTTCTTTAACGCGACTTGCAGTAGGAGTAAACTGGCATAAATCGTCACGCGAAAAAGTGTTCATACTTGTGACTGTCTTCTTCTAATTTGATAGAGAGAGAGAGAGTGTGAATTTGGTCAAAATGTAAATCCAAGAGACGGCAACGAAAATTTTCAAATTTTTCATCGTGTGAGTCGGTTTCATGGTTGTCGAAGGCGTTAAAGCCGATAGTGACGTTAAAATGTAAATCCAACATGGTGGCTTCGAAAATTTACAAATTTTTCATCATTGGTATTGTTTTCATAGTTTTTGATGGTGCTAAAGTCGATAGTGAGGTCAAAAAGTAATTCCAAGATGGCGGCTGCGAAAATTTTATTTTTGTTTGAAATTATAAGTTAAAAAGAATTTGGTTCCCCCAGACTTCGACGTTTTAGTTTTTTAATTTATTATAGAAAATAGACTATTCCCCACTTATCCACGGAGCCATTAAATATATGTTTTTTAATACTGGAAATTGTTGGTTGATTACAGATTCCTGGAAAATCTATAAAAAAGTCTATGGTCGTAAAATAATATGAGTTTGTTCTTGGGATAAATTATTGTTAAAAAACATGGATGCTATTACTATTTGAAAATTTTTCATCATGATTACAATTTTCATGTTTTTCGGGGGGATAATGCTAAATATAATCGAATAAGATGAACATTCTGGATTTTAAGTTGGCGGCTATTCCAAATAATAATAATATTGTAGATCAATTCTCATAAACATCAGTTTCATGCCAATTGTAAGCTCGATAGCCAAAATCCGTGAAAAAAAATGGCCCTCGTCAAGTCCGTCTGTCCGTGCGTCCAGATGTTATACATTTTACACGGAGACTATTTACTCTATCGATGAAAATTTGGAAAAAGGTGTATGTATTCTTTGCACCGCTAAACAATGGTGTAATGAAATTACTATAAATATAATATAGAGGGTGGCATTCCCTATACATATAACCGAGGGATGAAAAAAATCTATGCACATAAAGCGTGTATTGTTGGATCTCTTAATTAAAATGATAAATATGTTTCTAAGTGGCTTTACTTTTTAAGTCAATAGTTTTTGAGATATAGGTTATTTTCGGATACAACCACAGAATTAACTTTGTTTACTATATTTTTTTCAAGAAATACAACCTTATTTTTGCAGTCGTTAAAACTGATGCTGTGCAATATTTATGCGTAAATAAGTATTCATCCCAACTACGGAATCCTTCACTGTGCGTAGTTCAACATACACTAGGCCAGTTTTTTTAATTTCGTTGAGAAACTACCACAAAAAAAAAAACAATTTCTATTACTCAAGTAAGACTAACCTATTAAAAACAAAAACCACCAAACTCATACAACTAACAAAAAATACGTATGTCGTTTAAAACCGTTTGCGGAATACCTATCCACTTTATAGAATTAATTTATCATCATTCCCAAAGTTTTATTAAGCCTACCTAAAAAATGTATACTGGGCATTCTGTAGCAAACTATCAGAAAGTACCAAAAAAAAAAATTCACAGTAAAAATTGTCCAAAAATTCAAATAGTTTTGAACAGCGAGTGCATTCCGAATTTAAATTCAAATATAGAAACAATTCAGTGCGAAATTTAATAAATGAGGTAAGTATCTATCTCCGTCATGTCTGTTGACTCGTTTTGTACACACTCGTAATATCCAAAAAAACGATTAAAATTACATTAGAAATATATAAATAATTATTATAAACAATTCTTAATGTATTTAATGCTTAAAACAATTTTATTTAAATTTTCAAGTATCGATTTTTGACATTCGACATATTAATTAATCGAGTCGATCAAAATTGAAAAAAAAAAATCGTTTGGCATAATCGTTTTCGCACATCATTACAATAAAAAAAACAATAATGGTCGGATATTTTTAACACAAATTGAGTAGTGGTAATGAATATTACGTGTTATTGGACCTGTGTTCGTATATTACGTTAAGATCTGGGCATTTTCTAGTTGTTTATAATATTTTTAATAATATTTGTCACATTTTAAATCGTATCTACATGTGTATGTGTGATATTAGTGAAAAGTTAAAATGTAAACACGCACGATTGGCGCGAAACTTCGACTTTGCATATCAAAAACTTCATTACCACTACTTATTTAACTTGAAGAATGGATGAATTCGTCAAATAATTAAATGATGTAGTATTCACTGCCCCTGTGGTGGAGTTTAGATGTTCGAAATCCCCAATTTTTATGATTTTTAGCCTCAACCTAGACGGTCATCAAAATGGCGATTATCGCATTTACAGACTTAAATTTTTTAAAGGTAAATTAATAATCTTGCACGCTAAATATGAAAGATTTAATGGTGTAAACATTTGAGTTTTTTATTCAACTCTCTTAATTAACGCACATTCATAAGATTTAATGATTAGTATAATAAATATTCACATAATCAAATAAGGGTGTCGTATGTGGTAATTCTGGGGTCCAATTGGACCCACTACCGAGCCGGCGGAGGTTTGTGTGTTCGGGTCCAATCGGGGGCGCTTCCGAACTATACGGTTAATTATCTTATTTATTACATTGCACCAATTAAATACTGCTAATCAATGACTTAAATCTAAAAAGCATTCCTCAACAGCATCCCTGTGTATCACACAATCCAGAAAATGAAACAAATACTTGGATCTTATTTTATTTTCTTTTATAATACCTGTTTGTTGTGATGTGATTTCCAAGCATTCGTTGTGTGGATTGTGGGGATATTCTTTAGAACTGCACTCCGAAGGTTAGAGGATCCAGGTGATAGGCACTGTCGGCGTTTGTTTCATTATTTTTCGTGGCCTTATTTGAAAATAAGGCCTTGAGTTTTACTAGTTGCTCACCTGAATCCTCTTCACAATTGTAACCATCGGAGTGAAAGATTATAAATCTTATGATTAGAAGTGTCTTAAAGGTGTGGCAATTAGGATCATTGTTTCTAAAATTGTACGCTCCGACTTGTCCAAAAAAGTTTTCTATTGGGTCAGAGTTGAAATATCTTGGTCTCAAGATAGTTATCATTTTTATTCTTGATTAATTGCCACAACCTTTGATAGTTTTTCAGCAAAACTATCCAGTTTTATTTTATACAAATTTTATCCCTTACAGTTTTTTGATAGCCTCCCTTCAAAATCTATGGTGCTGAGACGCGGCTGTTACCGCATTCCGCAAAGGTTTACCTTTATTATTTTTACTTGTAAGAGAGGCTCCATTGACCGAATCAAATAAATCATCAAAAATAGATACCATTTCTGCCGTATTCTTTAAAGTTGGGCTGACTTGTTTGCCATCGGCATCGGCATAATGAGCTGCAACAAAAAAGTAACATGCTATAATATACTTACTTGAAAACTAGTGTGTTAATAAAGGGCGAAGAATTGAATCCTGAAGATAGCACAGTTTTCTTGGGCTTAACTTTGGATGCTAAGCTTCAGTGGGGCCCACACATAGATAAATTGTCAAAAAAGCTAAGCTCCGCAGCATATGCTGTTAGAAAAATTCGTAATTTGACTGATATAGAGACAGCCCGTTTAGTGTACTTTAGCTATTTTCATAGTGTAATGTCGTACGGTATTCTGTGGTGGGGAAATGCCGCCGACATTCAGACTATCTTTGTTTTGCAGAAAAGAGCTGTTCGATCAATTTATAAATTAAGTCCGAGACACTCTCTCAGAGATAAATTTAAGGAGATTAATGTAATGACTGTGCCTTCTCAGTATATTTTTGATAATCTTTTATATGCCCATAAAAATATAAAATTGTTTAAAAAATACAGTGATATCCATAACATAAATACTAGAAACAAACACAAATTTGTTGTACAGACGCCAGCACATCAAGCTACCCGAAACTGTCAAATTTTCCCAATCAACTTTGAACCTTATACGTAAATACTATAAAGTTGAAAATCTATTAAATAAATTTGACAGGTTGTGGTAGCTTGATGTGCTGGCGTCTGTACCTACAACAAGGCTCAAGAAAATAGGTGGCTCGTTCAGATGTCAATGTATACGCTTTTATAATAAACTTCCAAGCCACGTACAAGATCTAAGCCTTAATAAATTTAAATCATTCATTAAACGTAAGTTGTGCCAGAAAGCTTTTTATACCGTTAAAGATTACGTTGAGGACAAAAAGGCTTGGGATTGAGCTGCTCCAATTATAATTTTTTATTTTTTACTTTCGGAACTTTGTTTATTTTGCAAACTTTAAAATTATATACACAATGACATGAATATTTACTTGTGAAGTTATTATTATTATTTTAATTATTGTGAATGTGAGGACTATGTGGGTCATTTATATATATATTTTTTTTTTTTCTCAGTTACTTCTAATGATAATCTGGCAGTTTTGAGTACTTTATGCGGCCTACCCAAATGTCCCTTCTTTGGTATTGTTCGTCGAATCGTTGAGCTCCTTTTAAGTTCTGAGTTGAGCTATACTATTACTGACAAATGCGTGCACTGACTGGACAGGTCCACTCAAATCTGTATGGTTCTTTCCTCAGAAGACCATTTCAGACACAAATCTACATGGTCCTCAAATGAAATGCTCTGACCAAGATTATTTCTGGGTTTTTATATACACATTGACATTAATGAATTTTATATAAACAATGACATGAATATTTACTTTTAAAGTATTTTATTATTTTAATTATTGTGAATGTGAAGACTCTGTGGGTCATTCCTTTTTGTTTTGTTTTTAATATTTTCTCAGTTACTTCTAATCATGGTCTGACAGTTTGAGTAATTTAAGTGGCCTACCCAAATGTCCTGTTTTTGGTATTGTTCGTCGAATCGTTGAGCTCCTTAAATTCTGAGTTGAGCTGCACGATAACTGACAAATGCGTGCACTGACTGGACAGGCCCTCTCAATCTGTGTGGTGCTTTCCTCAAAAGACCACTTCAGACACCAATCCACATGGCCTTCACATGATCTGACCAAGATTATGTCTGGACTTTAAAAGAGACTGAGACCTCTGAGTTTGTTTCGGCCTTTCTTCTCAGAGTAGTCAGATAGGAAACGCCGACCTCATCTAGTTTTAAAATATGATTGACGTGTAAAAGTGTTTGTACAAACCTACTTACAGAAATAAAATCATTTATCATTTATTTATCATTTAAAGGGGAAAGGTTCGAGGGGCGGTTGTCACTTTGGAAGATAGAACCATAGACAAAATACGTCTATTAATGCCAGGATTTTTTGTTCCGAGATTACCAGCCGTGAAATAAACTAACCCGTGTCTATGCAATTTTGCTTTGTGTTTTTAAGTAGGCGTTTTCATCATATTAGTTTTATATCTTTTGAGTGGTATGTCAAACGATGTTATATTTAATGTATGATAAGCTTATAAAAATTTGTAATTTTAAAATTATATCAATCGTTTATTATCTAATCGCTATATTAAATAAAATTATAGGTTCCTTTGTCATATGTTGTTAATATTAGAGATTTTGTTGATATATCATCTATTACTTACCCAACTGGTTTTGTATGTACAACAATCGTTGGAGATACTCCTTTCAAAATATCCATTTATTGTTAAAAACCTTGATTAATCAAAACGTACCTATCTAAAATCTGATTTCAGTCACAAATTGTGTCGTATCGATAATCCGAATTAGACATTCAAGAGTTTTTTTCATGGACCGCGGAAATGAGGGGTAGAGAGTGTCAAATTCCCCCTAAAAAAAAGGGGAGGGGGGGGCGCCCCCTCCAATTTTACTCAATACCTACTCAATTCTTTATTGCATTCCATGTATTACATAGATGGTAAATACCTTATAATAATATTTACTACCTGGTAAAGAAGGTCTCTCTGTGCTATCCTGTGCTAGGATAGATTTGGTTTAGATTTAAAATTAAATTCTTAGAGAATTCACTTCAAAGACGGCTGAGAGGCGCCATGTCTTTGGTATCGTCTTACTGGCTAAAACTACACTCCTGCATCGCATTTGGTTATTGCCAATATTAGATCAACAGAGGCATCATCACAAGCACAGGCTGGGGTCCCCAACAGCTTGAATCTATAGAGGTAGGCGGACTCCTCCGTGTCCTGTTAACAGTTGGGCTCGATTGTCGGGTGTGCCTAACTTCTCCAGAACCTTATAAGCCTTCCATATGTCAGTGAAGAAAAGACGTATGCCTCTGCCCTCGTTTGTATCGGCTATGTACTGTGATTGCCAGCGGTCCAGCGTAAATAATCAATTACAATTTATTTTTACATGCATGTCAATAGTTAATTATACGAGGGTCATTCAATAAATACTTAGCCTACAAAAAGTAAACGAAAATTTTGGAAAAGTGGCAATTTATTTTTCAACATAGTCTCCTTTTAGTTCGATACACTTAGCCCAGCGATGCTCCAACTTTTTTAACCCGTCCGAAAAATAGTTTTTGTCAAACTCTGCAAAATAGGCCTCCGTGGCGGCGATTACCTCCTCATTCGATCCATATCTATTCCCGGCGAGTGATTTTTTCAGATTAGGAAACAGAAAAGTCACAAGGGGCCAAATCTGGAGAATACGGTGGATGGGGCAGCAATTCGTAGCGTAATTCGACCAATTTGGCCATGGCAACGGCAGACGTGTGAACCGGTGCGTTGTCGTGGTGAAACAGCACTTTTTTCTTCGCCAGATGAGATCGTTTTTTCTTTAATTCGGCGTCGAATCGGCCCAATAAATTGGCATAGTAAAGCCCTGTAATTGTTTTACCCTTCTCGAGGTAATCGATGTAGATCACACCTTGTGAATCCCAGAAAACGGTGGCCATAACTTTTCCGGCCGATTTTACAGTTTTCGCCTTCTTTGGAGCACGTTCCCCGGTCTGTATCCAATGTTTTGATTGCTCCTTGGTCTCTGGTGTGTACCAGTGGATCCAGGTTTCATCGACGGTCACAAAACAACGCAAAAACTCCGCTGGATTCCGCTTAAACAGCGCCAAACACGTCTCCGATGTGGTCTCACGGTTGCGCTTGTTTTCTGGTGTGAGTAAACGCGGCACCCATCGCGCCGACAGCTTTCTCATGCCGAGTTCGTTGAAGAATATGATGCACTGTTCCTTCTGAAATGCCTACAGTCTCAGCTAGCTCCCGAACCTTCAATCGGCGATCTGCCAATACGAGATCATGGATTTTTTTAATGTTTTCCTCCGTAGCAGCTGTTTTCGGTGCACCTGGACGTGGTTCATCAAAAACCGACGTACGGCCACGTGCAAACTCGTTGAACCAATTCTTGACGGTGGCCATCGATGGAGAAGAGTCACCGTACACAGCATCCAAGCGCTCTTTGATTTCGATGCGCGTTTTCCCTTCCAAAAATAGGAATCGAATCACCGAACGATGTTGCTCTTTTTCCATTTTTGTAAAACCGATCGTCACGTTCGCTTCCTGTTGTCAAATTATGAAGGGATTGGAATGAAAATTTGAAAAAAGAATTAAAAAAGAATGTGCTACACTGTGGTAAAACTCTTTTGAAACTACAGCGCCCTCTGGCGATGAGGCTAGGTACTTATTGAATGCACCTCGTATTAAAGGGCTGGTAATGTCATATTTTAACATTTAAAAATTCTTCGATAGAGTAATACGTCATAACTATTAGAAATAAATTCAATTTATCTTCACTCCTTAAACATTTTGGTAATTTATTATAGACCTTTGGAGCCATTACAAAAATACTGTTTCTGTATAGTGCAGTACTAGATCCGACTGTTTGTCACCGATCACAACGGCGCGCGGCGGCGCGGCGCCGACTAGTTACTCGAGCAATTAAGTAAATTATTTTTGACGAACATTGACGTTTCATAGATGTACTTATAGTTAATATTTTCGTATTTAAAAAAAAACGGTTTGCAGCTGTCTGTTATCCGATCTCAGACCAACAAAAAAAGACCTTTTTTTGTTGGTCTGAGTATCCGATATAGCTCTGATGCACCTTTTTGGCTTTAGCCGTGGCATTGCCCCAAAATATAATTCCATATCTCTATGTTTCGGCGAGATGTTCAGCCGACGCCTCAGCCAACTGGTTGGTCTGTGGGAGGTGACCTTGGTTGGCAACAGGCAGAGCTGTTTGAAATTTGGTCGTAAACCATCAAGGTCACCTCTGTCAGGACGCGGTTGGCAGCCATGCAGCAAGTCCTTAATTGAACAGAGGAAGCCGGGGCCTGAACGAAACCTGATGATAACAAAATCGGGGGATACAGTTTGATGCTGCAGCTACATATCTATCATCTACATCCAAAATTTAATTACACCACTCGATTGCTAAAGGATCAAAGAATTCGTCTCAAAGAAAATATTTCTCGTAACGTACCTATGTATTCACGTGAAACACACTGCCGTGTCCACGACACAGCCACACCCCATTTTTTCCATCCGAAATTAATGCCCTGTCTTTGTGGTGGAGGCGGAGCTACATTGATATTTTCGGTTGATTAGACCAGCGGTTCTCAAACTTTTTTGGTCACGGAACCCTTTTGATAAGCAAAATACTTGACGGAACCCTACAATAAAACAATAGTTTTTAAAAGTGTATTCTTTATTATATATATAAGCATAATAAAAGTACAATGTAACAGTTACTAATTATTACTTACTTTACCACATGGCAAGTACAATAATAGAAGATATTAAAAATGAAAAAATCTTAACTAATGGGAGGTATGAAACTGTTTTTTATTTTTCATCAATTGGTTGATATCAGGTTTGATAGAAGACATTTGAAGTCTCATATCAGGTTCGGCGTCCAGTCTATTGCGATATTTTGTTTTCGTGGCTGCATAGGTTGAGAATCTTGTTTCGCACAAATGTGTTGTTGGGAACGGGAGAAGAATATTCAGAGCCATTCTGCCAAGCATTGGATATTCATCACGGATTCTGCACCAAAAATCGTTGAGAGGCGTCGTTTTGAACAGTGACTCCATACTTGTGTCTGATGACATTTCTAAAAGAGATTCATATATCTCGTTTGACAAACTTTCGGGCTTTTGCAAGTTGGGTAAAAAAGGATTATGAATCCATGAATTCAGCTTCATTTTTGTATTCTGTTCTTCGGGAAAATACTTTTCAAAAGATGCGCGCATCGAAGTGAGATATTGGACCAATTCTTCAAACTCATCACCTTGAAACATTTCTGAGTCGTTATCGCTAACAAACTCACTGAGTGACGTAAAGCTTTCTATTTCTCTCTTACCAACGCAAATAATCCAAAAATCTAATTTTCTTTTGAAGGCAGTTATTTTGTTAAAGGCCTGGAACACTGTTGTCTGTTTACCTTGCAATGATAAATTCAATTCGTACAGTTTTTGAAAGATATCCGCCATAAAAGACAATCAGAACAACCAAGTTTTATCATACAAACGGTCTTTCAAATTAAAAGAAACTGTATCTGCTGAAAGAAACATTTGTAACTCGGCTCTAAGTTCAAATAGCCTTGTTAAAGTTTTACCCCGAGACAGCCATCGCACTTCTGTATGGAGCAGCAGTGTTTTATGTTTGCTGCCATAATCTTCACACAATAATGAGAACAATCGGGATTGTAGTGGTCGTGATTTGATAAAATTAATTATTTTTACCGCTTCATCCATAACTAATTTTAGATTTGACGGCATTTGCTTCATCGCAAGTGCTTGTCTATGCAGAATACAATGGCTGGAACTACAATTAGGCGCTTTACTTTTTATTCGTGATACTGCTCCTGCTGTTTTACCTGTCATCGCCTTGGCCCCATCTGTAGGTACAAATGTCAATGCAATCGTTCCAACTAAGATTATTTTCTTTAAAAAATATGTTTATTTTATTAAAATTTCTTCCCCGGTAGTGTTTATGGGCAGCGGTGAACACATAAGCATGTCTTCTTCAAAAGAACGTTCATATGGATATCTCACGATACCAGCAAGATAGCCAGACCAGTGACATCAGTTGACTCATCCATTTGCTAGGCGAATCGTGTTTTTTGTAGACTTGCAACTAGTTCTTGTTTGACGTAGCTTGCCAGATCATGGATTCGCCGTGAAACAGTATCGTTTGATAGCGATACCTACAGTAGAAAGATGCTTTGCAGATTTTTCATCTAGCATACATTTTGTTATGTCTAACACACATGGCTTTATTAAATTCTCAGCGATAGTGTGCGCTTCGCCTGCTTGTGCAATGCGATAGCTAACTAAATATGCCGTGCCTATATATGCGTGGCCTTTTCATTGATAGTTTGTGTTACATGCATCATATTTTTTTGACTTTCCAATAACTGTTCTTTTTTACGAACAAAAAATTATTTATTCTTGTCTTTAGACTCGGGGTGTATAGTTTCTAAATGTCTGCGCAATTTGGCAGGTGCCATGGAACTATTAGGAAGCAGTTTACTACATAACATGCAGAGAGGTGAGCCGTTGGAATCAACAAATCCGAAAATGATATATGATTTATCATACTTCCTTTTTTTCGTCTTTGAAACCGTGGAGCTTGACGTCGTGGCATCATCGTCTGGATCGGTAATTGCTGTATTCTCCGCGCGTACTACTTTTGAACATTCAGCGTCATTAGAAGCTGTTGTTGCAACACGTTTAACACCTTTAAGCCAACGTTCCATTCTTCTTTATTAATAATGTTACACGTCAGGATGGTGGGGTCAAAATAATGCACAATCGTTACTGCGTATATGAGACAAAGTTTAGTCCAAAGAAGAAATGTACAGACGCCAGCACATCAAGCTACTACAATCTGTCAAATTTATTTAATAGATTTTCAACTTTATCGCTGAAAGGTAAGGTTCAAAGTTGATTGGGAAAATTTGACAGTTTCGGGTAGCTTGATGTGCTGGCGTCTGTACAAAACTGATATAATCAGAATACAGCAGGCAGTAGAACTTACAAGCAGGCAGCAGGCTAGCCAGCTTGTAAGTAGGTAGGTACGAACTTATCGCTCCGAACGCTAATCGTCAACTGACTGACGAGGCGCGATTTTCTTTTTTTTTTTTTTCGGAATGGCATCTCGCAGCTGGTTTAGAGAAACCTTCGCTGTTTAACCGGTCAATCCTGTGGCTGCCTCAAGCTACTACACTCAAAGCCTCCAGCCAGGGCACATATATAAAACTAAGCTAAAAAGCTTAGGATAAACGCGCACTAAGGGCACCCCCTGCGGGGTTCGAGCCTCGGCTTAGGGCGTTATCCGGAGGGAGGACATCAAAAGATGGGACGGGCTGGATCAAGAGGTTTTGATCATTATTATTAATCGGGGAATTTAAAGCTACGTGCACAGCTGCAACAACTGCTGGCACCTCGTTTTCGAGCAAGGGTCGGGGGGGGACGAGGCCCGACGCGCGATCGCCGCTTTTATACTTAGTCCTAGACTCGAACTCGAACATTCTCAAAAATACTCGAGTCGGCGCCTTTGATAAACAAAAAGCGGAAATAAAAATAGAAACACAAAAAAATGCGTTGTAAACAATCTCAACTTTATGTGTTTGAAGATAGAGCCGAAAGTCGCTTGTTCACAACTATAGCGTCTAATTCAGAGGCGTCTAATTCAAAGGGACTGCGCGCTCACAAGTATACGCGCGGCGGGCGGAGTCAAAACGTTCGACCAGTGACCAGAGAGAGGTTTTGTTTTTTTTTCTAAATTCTTGCGGAACCCCTACAGGGGTATCGCGGAACCCTAGGGTTCCGCGGAACACACTTAGAGTACCGCTGGGTTAGACAATAGTAAATACCTACATTCAATTCAAAAAGCTAGCTAACAGTCTACACCGGTTTTGTTGCTGTGGCTAAGGGGGGCCAGCTAGTTAAACATACAGATCTTGAATCATACAGAGCCTTGAGATCAAACGTGACCTCACGAAGAATAATAAATGAAATTGATAGATAGGTACACGTTAAAAAATATTTCTTGATAAAATAAAATGGAACGTAATTTTTGTCAAATGATGTCAATTGTCATTGTCAATCTCTATAAAAGTCACAACAAAGTAACAAACTTTAAAAAATGAGTCAATTTCTTTGAAAAGAGGAAAATACTGATAAACAAGCATGAGAATATAATATTACCGGTTAGATATAAATGTTATCAGTGGTTAGGAACACTAGATCTAGCTCTAGCCAACATGTTAGCTCAAAATGAAAGTAAGTACTTACCTAATTTTAACTATCTGGCTGTTTGTATGATTTTTCAAGTTGTTTACTTGTTTTTCATAACAGAATTTGTTATGTGCCCGTGCCATAAACAAATAATTGTAATTTCGAGGCACTTTAGTCAAACTCTGATCATGAATAGCTACGGTACATCGAACTGTAACTTATTAAGTAAAATATAAAATGGTTAATATTATAACGCTGTCAAAACCTCGTTTTGTTGCTACCGTCTGGTCTGTTACATCGGCGAGTTTGCCAGGGCTCCAAATTACAACCTATAAATAAGCTGTCCGCGTGGATTTTCATTCAAGTTTAATGCTTAAAGACAATGATTTATAATGATACTAGCTTTTGCCCGCGGCTTCGCCCGCGTGGATGTCGGAAAATATCCCACGGGAACGTACTACTGAGATTTCATACCTAATAAATAACAGAGGAAAATATCATTGACTCCTACCGCTGCGCCCGAGTTGCTCCGCGTTTTTTTGAAACTGTGATATATTTTTAAATAAAATAAAATCATTGGACCAAACACTTGATAATATTTTATAAACCTGCCAAACTGCGTGACAGTTTGTTGGCAGGATTAGCGCTCGTCTTAAAGCATTTGGTAATAAATCTAATTAAACATCAGTAGGTACAAGGACGGTAAGAATATTTTTGTTGAGTAGAATTTATTAATTATTTTCACATGTGCGACTATTTCGTTCAAAAGTTCCGCTTTTAATTTATTTCCCAGTGCTCGCCTGCTAATTACAAGACTGTCTATTCTCGGCCAGTCGATACTATTGAACAGTGTAGGGGTCAAATACTTATTGGTTTTTTTGCCATAGTAATTTTTTACTGGTGCTCGCACTACGTTCTCTAACACTTCTCGTATTGTAAGTGTTTTGCACAAGTATTTTAAATTGATCATTGGTGCCGATTCCCTTGTTCACAAACTAAACTAAATTTAAGTTCAGTGCATCTTTTTCTTTCTATTTCATTAGGAAAAGGACAGAAGATAAATTTTAGTTTAGTCCTGTCAAATTAATCAGCGCCTGTCACTACTCCATACAAGTTTAGACGAGATTAAAAACTTGTCAACTAAAATTACGTCAACTTACGTCAAGCGCTGATTAATTTGACAGGACTAAACTAAAATTTATCTTCTGTCCTTTTCTTAATGAAATAGAAAGAAAAAGATGCACTGAACTTAAATTTAGTTTAGTTTGTGAACAAGGGAATCGGCACCATTATAGAACTGCTCTAGAACCACTAAGTACTTGACCTTTTCATGCACAGGAAGCACCTAACATACAACAAAAAGTTTTTGATAATTTTCTTTACACTCGAGTTTTAGTTTTGGGTTAACAAGGTATTTCATAAATCGAATTTGCAGCGATTTTATACTGTTCAAATAGGTTTTAAATGTACGACCATAAGTATTTAATCTATAGCTTAGCAAAGACTCGGCGAGAGCAAAATAAATCACATGCAGCATTTTTCTACTTAACGGTGCCTTCAGCATATAAAACTTACTTAACAGTGACTTAAGTTTTGTATACACTGTGTCAACCTGTGTCTTCCAGTTCATGTTACGGTCCACCCACAGGCCTAAATACTTAAATCTACTGACATACTAAACTTAAACTATTCATTTAAATTATATGATTTAAAGGCATATTTTAATCTAAATTAAATGCCCAATTTAAATAACATATTTTTTTTGATAAGGATTAATACTATACCGGTCAAAAAAGCTTCGGAAATAACAATACATTTTTTATCAAATTCTGATAGATAAAAATGGTTATTGTGGGTCACCCTTAGAATATAGACATATGCCATCGCGGACTTTTTGTTGAACTTTTTCAGATGAACAATACCGTAGAACATAAATTTGATGTATCTTTTCCGGTTAACGCAGCGCACGCCAGTAAAGCTCCCAGTCGGCATGATTTTTTCTGACTTCTTCCACAATAATCGTCAAATTTCAGCCAATTCACACAAAACGTTAATGAATTATACACTAAAACCTTCCGCATGAATCACTCCGTCCATTGTTGAAAACCGTTTGAAAATCCGTTCGGTAGTTTTTGAGTTTTCGCGTTCAGACAGACAGATTTCATACCTAATAACCGAGGAAATTCTCATTGACTCCTACCGCTGCGCCCGCGTTGCTACACGTAATTTTGAAACTGTGATATCTTTTAAACTATTCATTTAAAATTAAATGATATGATGTCTGACAGACAGACAGACGCGGAGGGGGACTTTGTTTTATAATATCCTTACATATTATAAAACAAAGTCCCCCGCCGCGTCTGTCTGTCTGTCAGACATAATATCATTTAAATGAATAGTTTAAAAGATATCACAGTTTCAAAATTACGCGTAGCAACGCTGGCGCAGCGGTAGGAGTCAATGACAATTTCCTCGGTTATTAGGTATGAAATCTCGGTAATACGTTCCCGTGGGATATTTTCCGACATCCACGCGGGCGAAGCCGTGGGCAAAAGCTAGTTTTATAATATGTAAGGATTCATCCCTCCAGGATACATAGAACACAATCTAGAGCACTACCGGCAGCGCTACAATTGGGACTGTGGTGTCTCCTGCGTGCTGATGCTGCTACCACCGGACCAGCGAGACGAGATGCTCGACAACTTCGAGCAAATCTGCCAGGATGAGGGGTTCAGGCAATCTACATGGACTATAGACTTGTGCTATTTGTTGAAGAGGTAACTTAAAATACACTAATAGTAGCCTAAGCCATTAGTTTTTACTTCTATCGTTCAAATAATATACTGCAGTAAACCATAATTAAATGTGAAAATGTTAGAGAATTCACCACAAAAAAAAAAACAATTCACCATTTATACTTTTCATTTTGAGTAAATGTCAATCTTTAAAACTATCTGTTGTGTAACATTTTAAGAATTACAGTTTTTTTTTTACAATAGACAGGCATCCTCCCTTACAAAGATGGTAACCCTACCTGTGGTAGATACCAAGAAACAAATAAAAGTTATTTGTTGCAGGTTTGGCATCGGACACTGCATGTACACCACATTACTGGGCGTGAATGAAGACTACAGGCGACATGGATACTATGACAGGATTATTAATATGGTATGGTATGGTGATGGTAGTTTTATTTGTCACCAAACCTGAGCTTTCTTGTTTTGTCCAATGATCATTGTTCATCAGTTTTACTTGTCTGTAGCACACTAGGACACTACTAGACAAAATCAAACTAGTTGCTAATTTAATTGTATAATTTATTTCTTTTACTCAAAAATGCATGTAATGTGGTCATTATTTTGACAACCTTGTTTGAGCAAAGTCGACCTTGCCGTTCTGTTTCAAGGAGCGGCCGGCAAAGTTTTGCTGGTCGCTCTAACAGGCCGGCAAAACATTGCCGGCCGCTATTTTGACGTTTCAACGTTTTAAAAAATCAAATGCAAAAAGGTTTTATTTAAAACACAGTGTTTGTATTTATAGAGATAGGTACAAAAAGATTTTATTCCATATTTGGCTGTATAGTTCCAACTACCATTGTCAAAAAAAAAAAAAAACATTGAAGTAACAAAAGCGCGGTTCAGTGAAAATTTTATTTTTATTTAGTGACTTTTTTGCCAAAAATGAGCTCTCAAAGCGAAAATTCTTCCGATTCAATGAGTTTAACACCGCCAGACATTAAAGATGAAGCTAAATTAGTGGTTGAAAATTTAATACCGCGAAACTCAAAGGAAAAATATAAGCTTGCATATGAAAAATTTGTGCAGTGGAAAATCAGTAGGAAATCTAAATCTTTATCCGAAAATGTTTTTCTTGCGTATTTCAATGATCTTTCCAACAAAATGAAGGTACTTGCATTTTTGAGTAAAGCACTATACAAGCCTTGGCCCACTATGACTGCTTCGCTGGTCACGCTATGATTGCCTCGAGCTAGCCTAGCTACGCTCTAGGCCTTCTAGCTTGGCCATCATTGCAGCCCTTGCTGTCCTCGCTGTAAAGGCCTCGACCTACGGCCTCGGCCTTTATCTCAGCTCGTCCATCAAGTGCTGCACGCTGACCGCGCTGTGTCGGCCTGGAGCTGCGCTACGCTGCGCTGTCGGCCATCATCAGCGCGACCAGCAAAGTAGTCATTATAGACCGCGGCAGTAATGTACTATTAAATACATACCGTTTACATTTTTAAATATTTTTGTAAAAAATCATTTTAAAATATAAAAAAATGTGGCTCGTCGGCATCAGGAACAGGGTCCAAGATCAGGGCAGGGTCAGGGCTCTAGAGAGAGGAACCTCCTCATTATGCGTGTTGTGTCTAGGAGTACCGCGTTTTTGGTTGCCCAGCCGCGCAATAAAAGCCTCCTGAGGTGTTGGTTGAGGCTCTTCGCTATTAAGCCATTAACCGTAACGATTATCGGTACAATTATTGCAGAGTCCAGATCCCACATGTCGACAACCCCGTGTGCTAAGTCAAGGTACTTGTTTTTTTTTCTTTCTCAGCTTTCACGAGATTCTCGTCATGAGGGACAGCGATATCAACAATCATTGCACGGCGCTCTCGTCGATCTATCACCACAATATCAGGCTTATTGGCTACAATAGTCCTGTCAGTGATGATAGATCGATCCCAGTACAATGTGGCGTGACCATTCTCGAGAACTGGGTCGGGCACATACATGTAGTATGGTACTTCGGACTCCCCAAGGTTGTACTGAATAATCCTAGCCACTAGATTGTGTCTGTGCAAGTACTAGCAAGACGAGAACAACCGGAGTATATGTCGGATTGATTCACCGGGACGGTGGCATGCCCGACAGATGTCAACCGTACCGTCCTTGACAATGTATTTCCGATAATTATTCGTCATGATGATAACTTCATCCATAATCGCACAGACAAAACCTTCGGTTTCCCCGAAGAGGTCGCCGAAACGCAGCCAGGATACAGACGCCAAAAAGTCTACATCAGGCCCGTGGAGGGCTTGGAAAAAGCGTCGCGTGTAGCTCTTTGCCCTGCCATACTTCCTTACGATCGTTAGTATCAAGTACTGCAGGTTTGCACCAGTTCTCTTTTGTCAAGGAGAGCGGGGTTAGACCCTTGTCCACTGCGACCACATCTCGTTGCATAACCACGTCAGTTTGAAGGAAATATACCCTGAGACTGTAAATCTCGCGGTTGTGGAGGGTTTTAGCATTTAGGAAACCTCGACCCCCGCACTTCCGCGGGATGTACAGTCTCATCACTGATGACCGTGGGTGATGCATCCGATTTGCCGTCAGCAATGTACGGACCTTACCTATCCAAAGCGTCAAGTTCCGTCTGAGTCCATTTGAGTATGCCGAAAGAATACATCAAAACCGGCATGACCCAACCGTTGAAGGCACGCACCTTGTTTCCGCCTGATAAAAGACAATTTAACACTTTATTTAGGCGGCCAAAGAAGCGTTCCCTCAACGATTGTTTCATGTCGGCAACATTGATACCTAATGCTTCCGACATACCCAAGTACTTGTAGGTTTCGGTTGAGGAGAGGGATCTAAGGTGTATGGAATCCGAGAGTTGGGTTCCCACGAATTCCATAATCCACCCTCGCTTTACATGCATGACTGCACATTTGTCCACACCAAATTCTATCCTGATGGCGCTACTGAACGTTTCTGTTACCTTCAGTAGCTCCATCAGTCGCAAATTGTTGGGGGCAAAGAGTTTCAAGTCATCCATGTAAAGGAGGTGAGATATCACCTGACCACCCCTTCTCAACAGCTAGCCTAGACCTGAATCCTCCAGCAGTGTGCTTAAAGGATTCAAGGCTAAGCAAAACCAAAGCGGACTCGAAACTATCGCCCTGAAATATTTCCCGTTCAATCCTGATCGGTTCATCGATTCCCCGGATCTGTCGACATCCTGGATAGAGAAGGACCGTCCTCCATTGCCGCATACATGACGTCAGGAAGGTGCGCAGAGTTGAATTTATCTTGTATAACTTCAGCACCCTCATGAGCCATGTACCGAATCATAGGCCTTCTTATAATCTATCCAACAAGTCGACAAATCCTTCCGGGATCTACGAACCTGTTGGCTGATGGTCATGTCTATAAGGAGCAGCTCCTTAGTACCGCGGGACCCATTCTTACATCCATTCTGAGTCACAGACATAATTAAGTTGTTGTTAATATGATGTGAAATTTTAGCTCTACGAATGGATGTAAGAACTTTATAGACCGTCGGTAAACATGTAATTGGTCTATAATTTTTAGGTTCCGCAGTAGGTACTGCCCGATTTATGGAGCAGGTGGGTAACTCCTGTTGTGAAGAACAGTGGTAGCGACCCAGTCTCTAAAGATGACTGGAATTGCGAGGCTAAACAGGCATGTGACCTTTGTAGCCATTTAAGCCAGAAATTGTGCAGTCCGTCCGGTCCTGGAGATTTCCAGATAGACAACGGACGGACTGCAAGGGCCACATCCAAAGGAGTAATGGTAATGGTCTCCATGTCTGGTATTGGATCAGACGCCTGCTCAACAACACGCATCCAATCACCTTCAGTGTGACTGACAGGCACCGACCAAATACTTCGCCAAAAAGCTTTCATGGCATCATTATCCGGTAGACGCGCGTCAGTCACACCTTGATTGGGAGTGGGCCGCTCCTATACTCTATATACCACCTTTCATCGTTCTGGAACATGCGGTTCTGAGTGTACCGATCCACTCTTCGCCTATACCGACGGATACGGTTAACCCATGCATAAACTTTTTGCTTCGGGAAGTCGATGCGCTCTGTGACTTGGGATACATATTCTCGGGGACTAATACTAGTTCCCGAGAACGCCCGCCTCACAAAGCGCATCAACCTTGGGCGTGTATTGCCCTCCCTGAAGCAGATGATCTTTCCGATGAGTACCCTGGCCTCATTAATACGACACTCAATCCTGCACTGCCAAGCTGGTGCGGCGGGTTTCGGTCTTGCAGCTCGGTCAGTATTTGGAAATTTGACACGAGCTATACGACATGCTGCAACAGCCGTGCATTACAAGATTTTCAATAAAATTTGGTAACAGCGCATCCAGGGCTCACACCAGTGCTCCGTTTCTTTTATTCATGGGCAAACGTGGTAGCCGTGGTCTAAGGTCAGGTGATGTGAACCGGTACTCACGAATCGCATCCTCCAGTGCGCTCCTTAATTCCACATTGCATAGGATATCTGCAGATATAGCCCTGCCGTCCTCCTCCTTATCATGTTGATTTGTTATTTATTATTATTATAACATTGATTTTAAATTCTGTGATTACTTGAACTCACACACTGACTTATTAGTATTCAAATTCATTTCATTTATGTAGCTTACACAAAGTTCTTAAATATACAACCTAAATAGCATGGTATGAAATTCTCACTAACAGAAGACTTAGAATTAGACAGCGGGTCCCAAACTAGGCACAGCCTGTATCTTGGTAACCCAAACACTACACAAAGTTAACAACTTAATGCGTTCTGTCAGCGCAATATTATTATTCATAGTTCATATAAAATTTACAATAATTTAAGTACAAAAAACAAATAACATAAATTATGCATACAAAAACAGTTAAGGTGAGTAAGTGTGTGGTGTGAATGTAAGTGAGGGTATGTATGTAGGAATGGTAGGGCAAATAAAACTATTTCTCGATAGAAGTAACTGAGGTATATTATTTAAAATATATAAAGATAAAAAATTAAAGCAAAAAAAACATCTGTCTTCGCAATTGACTCGACTGACAACTCAAAAAACAAAATCACCTCTTCTCCAAAATCAAATATGCAGTGAAAAGCAAATTAGTATCCTATATAGAGGATTTACTCCCCCACAGCTCGGCCATCCTATTAAAAGTCTGTCCTCAGACTTCTAGTTAAATTAAATAAACATAAAAATCATCACACTTATTAAATTTAAGTTAAACAAACACATTTCAGTTTTAAAAACAACTTACAACAACCTACCTTATATCTAGTTAACATGAAATATAAAACAATCACGAACTGCCAGAGAAACAACATCACATAAAATGATAACTCAACTAACTTAATTTGCAATCATAGCAATCATAATTTGATTGAGCAGTTTAAATAAAATAAAATGCTAACTTAGCATTAGTCCGGCCAGCTTTCAATCTTTTTAGTTACATCCATCATCACTGTCTTAATTTTATTTTGCACCTCTAACATCTTACAATTTTTTGCACCTTTCAAATCCAACTTACTGTAAATAGTAGCTCCTGACAACTTGTCTAAATGATCATCAATATTTAGTAAAGGAAAGTAATCCTTCACCATTTTTTCATATATTTTTCGATAGTCAACACAAACTCGTGTTTTACCATTCTTCTTTTTAACTAACACCAATGGACTAGCATATTCAGAAAAACTTGGTTTCACAATACCTTTCTGTAACCACTCTCCTACTTGTTCAGTGACTTCCCTCTGCTCCTGTGCTGACAAGCGCCGAGGACGCTGTGCCACCGGTATATTGTCCTTCAACACAATCACCATCTCTAGCGGTGCTTCCTTGATTTGTGAGGGCTGGTATCCTTCAACCAGATTAGCCGCAGCTGCCCGAACACTTAGAGGAATATGGCTCAACTCAGTCGAGCTTGAGCCTATATCATCTGAAAGCAAACTCAAAATTTCGTCCTCACCTTCAGGCATCACGCTCACAACACCTTTATGAAAAACAACCCTACTCAAATCTAAAAACGGTTGACCTAAAATCATCTTATAAGGCATTGAATCTCTGGGCACAATATAAAAAGTTACGTTATAAAAATTAGCATCAATTTTTACTTCGTAGGTACACTTTCCGAACGCTATTACCTTGCTATAACCTAAACCCGTTAAAACTTTATTTTCTTTGGTGTAAACACACTTTGGAAGTTCAAAAAATAAGTCCGCCGTTACAAGATTGAGATCACTACCCGAATCAATTAGACTTTCGACACAAACACCACTTACTTCAACACATAATTCCGATTTACTCACTTTGTTTACATTCAAAGTATTGTCAGTTTGACGTTTCGCATTGTTTTGACCACAACAACAATGGCCGCCGTCGCCGTCAGTACTGCCAACCTCACACGTCAAATTCGCACACATAGAGTTCGGTTGTCTTTTATCACCGCTTATGTTGGTAGCCGTGCACTGTGGCGCTACGTGCCCGAACGCACCACATTTAAAACACTTGATTCCCTTTTTACAGGATACTGCCAGATGATCCCTATCCCCACATTTGTAACACCTCCGATCATGCGTTTCCATTTTCTTCTCGTCACGAGACGACGAGGGTGTGGCTACGTTCCGCTTGGCCACCTTCACCGTATTTTTTTTCATCGTCTCGTATAACGACAGCTTCTCCTTTAATTGACTATATGTAGTCGCGCCATAAAGTATGGTTTTATTACTCTCGTAATCTAAAATTCCTTCGACGATGTATTGCACCGCAACATAGTCGGCAATCTTCGCACGCTTCGCTATCTCCTTCATCGAAATCATGTATTCGTAAAATGACTCCTCCTTACGCTTCTTCCTTGAAGACAGCAACTCATGGGCTTCTTTGGAATTGATAAAGTCTGGAAATTCTTTGGCGATTGCCGCCTTCAGCTCATCAAACGTGCGATGTATCTTTTCAGTTCTGACCCACATAGCTGCGACACCAGCAAGTGAGCGCCTGGCCACAATCAGTGTTTGCGCCGGTGTCCACTGCATAATGTCCGCATGGTCTTCTACGTCTTGGGCCCATTTACTCGACGTGTACGTTTTGTCCGTCCCGTCAAACTTTGGGACTAGACCGTCGTACCACAACGACGCAGCAGCTGGAACCGCCACCGTTTCAGTTGATCTGGACATCTTTCCGAAATTTGGACCAATCTTTATTTTTCTGTCACACCACCCACACCTTCACACCTTTATTACTCCAACTCCTTACTTCTTTCACCGCTACAAACACCATAAAGACACCTTTTATGGTAAAATTTTCATCGCCTCTACGTACGACAAAACACCACCATTTAGCTGTATTAAACCGCTACCATCCCGGACGAGCCCCCAAAAATTGTAGGAATGGTAGGGCAAATAAAACTATTTCTCGATAGAAGTAACTGAGGTATATTATTTAAAATATATAAAGATAAAAAATTAAAGCAAAAAAAACATCTGTCTTCGCAATTGACTCGACTGACAACTCAAAAAACAAAATCACCTCTTCTCCAAAATCAAATATGCAGTGAAAAGCAAATTAGTATCCTATATAGAGGATTTACTCCCCCACATGTATTCCTTCAAATAGTGTGTATTGACATGTGCAGCAAAGTAAACTTTCTATTTTCTCATAAGTCCGGCCCAGCAACCATTCTTTTAATTTAGTTTTGGCCTCAGAGTAGTTGTTCGGTACAGTGAACGTTTTGCTTATAGCATTAAACACCCGTCTGGGTAAATACGACGAAAACCAGGTCGCAAAGAGGGTTTTTGTTTTTGGAAGGGGGAATCCATCACATAATTAATATTTCTGTCATTGCTTCATTTTTATTTATTTTTACCTATTGTGATATAATCTTATTCCAGGTGCATCGTCTTCACATATAATTAAATAATTAATGTATACAAAATATTGTAAAACATTTTAAAATAGTAACGGTGGAGTTTCTTGCTCATTCTTCTCCATATGAAAAATATTTTTTTTCAATTATATTTTTTTGTAAATTTTCTAATTGAAAAGTGCCTTTTATGTGCCTAATTGAAATAAATTATCTGACTATGACTTTGAGTGAAGGCTAGCAATTTTTCATAGGTAGAGTATTTTTCGTTTGCTCCATATTCAGATGAGGAGGTTTTCATATGAGAATTTGCCATAAGTTGGGTCTAATCAGGCACATTTCACATCTCTTTCATTATTTACATGTACAGTCAAAGAATAGACAAATAAAAAAATCCTTGCATTTTTATTTAATGTATTAAGAATAAGAATTAAAAGGTAATATGTTGCTGCAATGAGGGGCACCAAATGTGTTTAAAATGTTTGAACCTATTAATACCATCACTTACTTCCCAGGACCGCGAACGCGTCAAGCGGCGCTTCGACGAAGCCACGGCCTCCAGCATAGACGTTCAGAAGCACTCACTGACCCACGCAGAGTTGTTGCGGCATCTGTCTACTTCTGGCCCGGTTATAGTGCTTGTAGATGCCTCGATGCTGGTCTGTGATCTCTGCAAGCATAATAAATTGAAGGCCGAGTTCAGGTATGTTACTAATTTTATCATAATATATAGCCACCTGAACCAAACTTCTGGTGTCTTTACCAGTTAATGAACCTTGTTCTGCAAAGGTTCTTGATTTTGAGCCGGAGTTGATTTATCTGAAATTAAAATTAAAATCACTTGCTAATAACACTGATAAAACTCAATTGCAAAAGAGTTTCTACACCTAATACTAGTCACGGTAATTTTTTAGGGTTCCGTACCTCAAAAGGAAAAACGGAACCCTTATAGGATGTCTGTCCGTCTGTCTGTCTGTCAAGACCTCAGGAACGCGTGAAGGTATCAAGCTGAAATTCATATCAAATACTCAGGTCTACTGTCCCTTAGAGCTGTGAAAAAATCAAACTTCTAAACCAACGCAATCAAAATATACAGCCGTTTATGCTGCAAATTTTCGACACTCGCAAGGGAATCAAAACCTACAGGGTACTTCCCGTGAACTCAGAATCTTGAAATTTGGTACGAAGCAACGTCTTATAGCACAGATAAAGGAAAAATTTCGAAAGGCATACATTTTTAGTTACATCATATAACGAAAATATTTTTAACTAGCTTTTGTCCGCGGCTTCGCCCGCGTGGATGTCGGAAAATATCCCACTGGAACGTACTACCGAGATTTCATACCTAATAACAGAGGAAAACGTCATTGACTTTGACTCCTACCGCTGCGCCCGCGTTGCTCCGCGTAATTTTGAAACTGTGATATCTTTTAAACTATTAATTTAAATTATATGATTTAAAGGCATATTTAATCAAAATTAAACGCCCAATTTAATTTTTTTTTTTTTTTAGATTAATACTATACCGGTTAAAAAAGCTTCTTTCTTTCTTTCTTTTCTTTCTAACAATATTTTTTTTATCAAATTCTGAAAGATAAAAATGGTTAATGTGGGTCATCCTTAGAAGATAGACATATGCCATCGCGGACTTTTTAATTGAACTTTTTAAGATGAACAATACCGTAGAACATAAAGCCGGTTGCAGACCAAGTGCTAAGCTAAGTTAGTGTGCAAACCGCAAACTATGACTCAAGTATCAAAAACTGCGTCAGCTATGCGAGCTAAGCTAAACTAACTTAGCTTAGCTCTTGGTCTGCAACCCGTATAAATTCGATGTCTCTTTTCCGGTTAACGCAGCGCACGCCAGTAAAGCTCCCAGTCGGCATGATTTTTTCCGACTTCTTCAACAATAATCGTCATATTTCAGCCAATTTACATAAAACCTTAATTAATTATACACTAAAACCTTCCGCATGAATCACTCCGTCCACTGGTGAAAACCGTTTGAAAATCCGTTCGGTAGTTTTTGAGTTTATCGCGTTCAGACAGACAGACAGACGCGGCGAGGGACTTTGTTTTATAATATGTAAGAATAATTTTAAACTTACTACCCCGTTCCTCATGAACGCGGTTTGTACGGCACCCTCGGTGTGCGAGTCCGACTCGCACTTGGCCGGTTTTTTATGGTGAACAAACAAAACCTGTCTGTTCATACAATCGAAGAAGTTTTTTTTTAATGAAAGCCACCTTTATTCCTCCTTAGACGTTGTTTCGGCGGCGCCTACACAGGCCACTACATAGTGCTCGTCGGGTACAGCCGCGACAAGCTGCTGTACCGCGACCCGGCGCTGGGCGCGCGTCTGTGCGCGGCGTCGCCCGCGCGTCTGCACCGCGCGCGTCGCGCCGCGGGCACGGACGAGGACGCCATACTTGTTTATAGGGATTATAGGTGATGGACTCAGGTACGAATAGGATTTAGGAAGTAATGACGTGATTGTGTTGAGCTATTATAACTTTTATTGTGTATAGTCTTTTCCTAAAGTATCTGATGAAAATGTAAACAAATGGTCAGAAAACGTACCTGTAAATGCCAATTTGTAGCGCCACTTACAAATTAATTGCTTTGATTTGTTATTTGTTTAAACCCGAAATTCTAATTTGAAAGCACCTTTAAAATGATTTTAATTTGACAATTGAGGTTAATTTTGTAACCTTAATTTTCGTCGATGATTTTTAGTTGAGAGATATAAAGTCCTTCAAAATACAGGTGAATTTAGTAGGTTATAAATGACTAATTCTCTTTGGTGAGTGATTGGTGATTGCGTAGGAATTAAACAGTTCCAGATTTGTCTACTCTTCTATCAGATACTTTTGAATGTTACAAAAGTTGCAACATTGTTGCAGTAAACGTTTTTGTTTTTCTGAAAACATGTCACACACAATACTGCCGGCAATGTTGACCGCAACAATGTTGTGCAACTTTTGTTGAGCATAAATACGAGGCTGTATACATTGTTGTTATTACTTGTAAGTACCTACAACTTTTGTTTTTCCTGTAATACAGTCAGCACCATAAATTATTACAGAACAAAGAGTTACAGTCAGATAAATTAAGTGTTAAGCAAATTCACATCCTACCCTACGACAATTTGCCGTGGTATAAGCTTTTTATACAACTACTCATCAAAGAATTACCTGTTGAGATTTGAATATACGGAGAATTTAAGTTGGTAGTCAATTTGCTTTAAAATTTATTTATCTGGATTTACTATCTAAAGTAACAGAGATTTTAAAAAACTTTGTAATTAATTATATTTGTTTGTAAAAAAATATTGAGCAGTAAACAAAATAATTTAAAATAATAATTAGATTTTATGGTATTTTTGTTGCTGACTGTACGGCTAACCCAAGCAGTAACATGAGCTCCAATTCCTACAGAATAAGCCAGCTAATTCAGTGACGACAATGTATTAGTTTTATTATGCCGAAATGAATTGACAAATGAGACATAATATAGATTATAAGATTTAAAGTTAACTATAATAGTGTGACATATTTTCATTCCTTATGTAATTAATATTATCATAAATTTATCATGTGCCTTATTTATTAGTGCATACTTGTATCAAAGTACTAAGAACTTTGTTTAGCATCGCTAGCTATGAGATGATTGTGATACATTTTAAGTTGTTTAGGTTTTTAATTAAATTTATAAGAAAAATTTAACAACATATCATTAGGCGTCTTATCATCTTCCTGCCCTTGTCCCATGTTACGTGTGGTCGGCGCAACACTTTCTTCTTCCTCTCTCCCCTGTCAACCGTCACACTATCACTCACTCCCTTCTCTTTCACATCATTCCTCACACAATCCTTCCATCTTTTCTTTGGTCTTCCTCTCCCGCTCCATCCATCGACATTTATATTCATCACTCTTTTAGTCACATGTGTTTCTTCTCTCCTCATCACATGCCCATACCAGGCCAAACGATTTCCTTTCAACTTTTCTGTCACTGGCGCCACTTCTAAACTTCCCCTTACATACTCGTTTCATTTCTTACTTTATCCGTTTTCGTCACTCCGCACATCCATCTCAACATATCATCAGGCGTCTCCTCTGAAAAGTTAAATGAGTAGAAACATTTAAAACCATGGCGATTAGGTTGCTCTTTGAAATGGTTTTTCCTGAAAAACTCATTAAGTAACTCTTTCCTCAACAAGTTTATGATGTTATAAACAGAGCTTTTGTGCAATATTTATTGTCTTGAGCGTATTATGGATCCTGCAACTGGACAATATATTCGAATGAACTCATTGACTTATTTGTCACTAAGGAAACTCTAACAGGGAAGTGAGAAATATTGGAATTTAACTTCATGATCATGACTCATGCCTGATTCATTTACTACTTGACGCACGCACGCAACAAACAGACAAAACAGACAGAGATTGTACAAAGCAATTATGGTTCTAGGGGAATAACAATGTTGAAAATATCGTTAGGAAACCCTGACTTGACGGTCGGAAGTTTTTACAATTAAGTACTGAAAGACTTCCACAGCTGGACGTCGATTGATCGTGTGCTTCTCGCATCCAGCGGATTGTTAACATGCAGCAAGCAAAGTTAATCTTAAGTTTTTGTTTGTGTTAGGTATAGACCAGGCTTTTATAATACTACTCAGACACGTCTACTTAAGTGAAGAGAATCGGGGAATTGTCTACTGCTGTGCAATCAAAACAAACTGCAGTGTTTTATCCAATTGTCTAGCAAGTTTGTTGCAATAACACGGATTACGTGGACTAGTTAATATTCTCTTTTTTTTCATCCAGAATATTTATTTTACATAAACCTACATATGAAACGTCAGAAGCTAGGTGCAACTTGAAGAATTTGCCAAGTTAACAGTCACACTGTAAAAATATATGTCCTGTTTCTCATACAAAATGAAACCACCATTAATCGCCAAGTATGACAACTTTTTGGCGATATCAGACTATTCAGCCCATGTTTCCTCACGATGTTTTCTTGTGCTGTACCATAAGTCAGTAATGTCCATGTCCATGTGGTGCAGGTTCAGGTCCGATAGCGGATAGCGCATTGGAAAGCTTAAGTTTGTGTACTACTACTAGTAATAAGTACCTAAATATTTGTGCCAATACTTCAATTCACCCTTCTATTGAATATCATCCACAGTTTCGCACTTATAAACTTACTATTTTCTTCAACTATTTCATGATTTCACTCAATTCAAATTGTTTACTTAGCACAAAAACACTTTCACTCACATTTAATTGTTTTTAATACGTCCTACTTATCATCACACATTACAATAAATAGGCAACATATACATAGGTAGGTCTAGGTAGGTGCCTACATTAGTACGGCATAGGGTCATAGGGATCTCTCCTGGCTTATACCCCAAATATGTAGTCACTGTAGTCAGAAACATAGATTACTCCACATATAAGAAAAATACGAAGTTTTGACTACCAAGCAATATAGCAAACCCTTGGTTCACATTGGTCAGCCATGTGTAAACACTGGTTCCAATCACAACCACTGGTCGACGATCAAAAGCGTTAAGGGCTTGCTACACGGCAGCTAACCGCGTCCTCGACAGAGGTGACTTTGGTTGGCGACAGGCAGAGTCTGTTTAAAATTTGGTCGTAAACCACCAACTACACGGTTGTAAACCACCAAGGTCACCTCTGTTGGAACGCGGTTGGCAGCCGTGTAGCAAGCCCTTTAGGTATCGAAATGTTTCTCTACGGATGTCAGTTGGCACTGGCCTACCAACCAATGTCTATGCCAAGGGCACACTAGCCCTACTAAGGCTGTGTTCACAATCACTAAATAATTATGTTGTTAGTAGGTACTAACAACATATTCAGAATGGAATTCAGAGAACTATACGTCAAAATGTACACTAGTTGCAACATAAATAAGTACCTACTTATGTATGTTGCAACTAGTGTAAATTTAAAAAAAAAACAGTGCGCAATGCGCATGTCAGCCATTGACGAAAATACTATCTTGTCCTGTTTGACCAAACACCAACATATAGTTCTCTGAATTCTAATTTAAATTGCCGGAAACATTATCTATTAAGTATATAATTAAATATATACATTTTACTTAAGTAGTTACATAAATATTTATGATTCAGGCACTAAATATTAATTACGTTACACGTGTTTGCAAGTATACACACATCCTTACTAGGGTATTCTCAAACCATAGAGCTCACAAATCTTTGAAATCTCTATAACTTTTGTCTGTTGTTGGGGAATCACCAACAAATTAATAGTGCTGTTACACTAGCTTTTATGTCTAACTCAGTAAGATTCATTATTGTGTGAATAGATGAATATGTTAATGTTGTTTTTTAAACTTATCATGATTTTAATACGTAGTTCGATGCTCCACGTGGAAGCGGCAGAGAGCGAGCCAAGCCGCTGTGGAAAAGCCGTGACCCTATTGATTTTAAAAACGGCTTCTAATCGCTTACTATTGAAGCCCGAGCAATATAAATGTGATGCAATAATATTGTTTCCCATTTGTCTAATATTAGTAAGTTGAGGTTCTGTCTACTATCTCTGATGCAATCTGTTTATTTCGATAGTATCTTGTGATATAAATACATACACACATGATGCAATAGTTATTGCAGCATACCTCAGCTTGTGTTCAATGTAGAATTCCCCACGAGGATAATTTTTATTTGTACAAGTGTTAATTTCTTTCATCATTTGTACGTCACATCGTAGCCATAACTGTGCGATTGCACTGGCGAAACATTCACTTAATAACATGTTGAAATCTCTATTTTCTGTCAATATTTGACAGGAAATAGAGATTTTAACATGTTTTAAGTAAGCCAGCAGTAGGTTTTCAGTTCAGTAGCAACATCGCATTATAGTTATAAGTAGGTATACCGACACAGTAGGAGTTTACTTAAGTGTACCTACCTACTTATGTCAAAACGAAAACTTCATCTCTTTTACTCAGCCTGTTTCAAAATGTACTACCTCCCTAATAAAAAAACCGGCCAAGTGCGTGTCGAACCACGCACAATGAAGGGTTCCGTAGTTGGGATGAATTTATCCCAAATACATACTTAACATTGTACTTAGTTGAAAAACATGTTCTCCTATACAATCCAACTGCAAATGTAAGTTTGTACGTACAATATTGAGAGATTTACCATGTTATTTTAAGACCATTACTTCTTATAGATTTTCCTGTAAACTATGGATAAAGAACCATTCTCTGTATTTTTTTCAAAATTTTCGGCTCAGTACTTTCGGAGATAAGGGGCGGAATGGTCAATTTGCATCTATTTTCTTAAATATCTTATTTTAAAATTATGGAAAAATATATTTGAGATTCTCGCAACCGGTACTTACAACGTTTAAACTTTGAATATGCCATAATAATGACTGTGATTTAATTGTAAGTAAGTACTGTAAAAGAGAGAAATCGTTTTCATAATAACAAGACATTATAACAGGTTTATAATAATATCTAGTCTAACTTACCAATAAGATTTAAAGTAAAGTAGTTTGTTAAGTGCTAAATCAATTCATTGTATAACTTAGTATGTACCAAATGTATGTCTCAAATGTGACTCAGGAATACAGGGAATTTTATAAATAACAGGTAAGCTAGTTAAATTTCCAATTCCACAATTATTCTCCTAGTTACTTATATTGAAGAGGAAAACTCTTAATATCCCTAATATTCATAATTATATTCATAGACATTGTAAATAATGGGGAAATTCAGAATATTCCCAGGTGTCTACATCACTGGAAAACCTGAGTTTTAGATTAAGATTTATTTTAAACTTGTGACATTTTTGTACATTATACAGTACACACGGCTACACATCAAGCTATACATTTCCATTATAAGCTGACCTCGCAATGTACGGAAATCCTGTACAATACGAGAGCAGCAGAAACTGGAAATGTATAGCTTGATGTATAGCCGGGTGTACCTACTTAGGCGTGTTGTAAATATTTTTATTTAATGACATTAGTAAATAAATAAATGACAAAAATATTGATGTGATTGGAAGTTAAGACTTCGTAAACTACTTAATAAAATTCGTAATAAATACTACTTACATAAAATTATAAATGTGTTGATTTTATTAGAATTGTAGAAATATGTACCTAATTATATTGAATGGGTACGTGGTACGTACGAATTTTGTGTAGGTACACGCCATATGCCATAGGATTTTCAATAATGGGAGTGCCTAACATTTGCGATTGTTACAGGGAAAAGCTAGGTACTGAAATTATTTAAACTTTGGGAGTAAACCGACCAGAGACCTAATCTAATAATATGTGTACTTATTTCAAAAACTCGCCCGTATTTACCCTGACCAAAAACAAAAAATAACACGACGTTTTTCTCTTACACATAACAAATAACAGCGTTGGAAAGAGAGGAATATATGATTTTAATTCACCTTTGAGCTAACAATTTTGATTGCGGAATTTAAATAGGTACCTACAGAGTTCTGCAAGTCTTGTTGTCCCTATCGCATAAATGAAAACATAGTTACTGTTAGAAGGAGATAAACATAGGTTCCTACAAAAATCGTTGAACCCACCCACTCATGTATGACAGTAACACCTATTTGTTATACAGTCAGCATGAAAACTTAGTTGCGATTCCATATTAGACGGTTTTTTTTCATTCTCAACATTCAATAATTCATTCATTTTAAAACTAACTACGCTGTTTAGTTACAGTGGGAATTCCACTGAATGACCAAATGTGCCCATAAATGTATGGGCTATTGAAAACGTTTTAGACCTAACATACATGTGCGATATATTTCTATAAATGGCTTCATAACTAACTGCAGTTCTCGTTATTCTTCGTTCCAAAAACAAAAATGATGATAACATCACACTTTCACTTCCTTCTGTATGATGGTGCATTGCCAACGCTCCAAGACGATGTTTAAATTTTTGTGTGTGGATGGTACTCCTACCTCCCACTCCCACGAAGACATCCATTGAATCCATTCCAATTTCAGATAACTCTCCAAACCGTGCGAGCACGGTCGCACGGGTGACAACCGTTAAACAGAAACATTATTTTGTTTGTTTTTTTTCTGAGAACAATAGTAAGTGTTTATAATAGGTTCTACAAGTACAAAAATATCGTTGATTTTGACACCTTATTGGCGTGACTGTACTAAGTATTTATGAGACCAACAAGCGCAGAGTCATTGTAGTCCTTATGCCAACGGAATAAGACCTAAACTGCTCTGGTGTAATTATTACAATTTTGACTAGTATAAAAGGAAGAGGAGCTTTAAATCTGTGCTTGTTTTGTGCTGATACCCCTGCGGTGAGGGGTGAATATTGTGAAATAGTGAACTTTTTGTGACAATGACAATGAACAACGGCTGTGCCTGCGAGATTTTAATCGTGAGTACTTAGGTCCTTACTTCTCTAAATATTTTTATTGGTGTTTTGTTGCGGTTGATGTAGGTACCTAATGTTGCCCATATTAACAGAGCGACTATACATCTGATGGATACTCCCTTTCTTCTCCTAAAATTGTTTGTCCGAAAATCATTATCCATAACACGTTTGCTATAAACTTCAGGAACCATAATGTTCAAAAATTCGAAATTTTGTTTTACATAATTATCTTTACCTACTTCTAAAACTATCACACTAATATTATAAAGGCGAAAGTTTGTGAGTGTGTGTGTATGTTTGTCTCTTCTTCATGCAAAAACTACTGAACGGATTTGGATGAAATTTGGCACACAGATAGTTTATAACCTGGATTAACACAGGATACTTTTTATCCCGATATTCCCACGGGATCGAGACTTCTGCGGGTGAAACCGCGGGGCGCAGCTAGTTCTGTCATAATATCGAGTACCATAATAATTGAATCTCCTAATTTTGCGTGAAATAAAGTCATGTCCTAAGTATTGTAATAAATAATGTGTATTATTCCGAATGTTCAAATAAAATTGTTAGTCCTAAAACTTTTGCTAAAAATTAGGTTTTAGTGACATAAACGAATCGCTGTAAATCCGACTCCACGCAGTCTTGTCTGCCCTTAGCCCTACCCCCTTTTTTTTTTCTTGGGTAGGAAATTATCAAATAACTTCTCCCGCTCTGGGTGGGGCGGGAGGGCGTGTCAGACTCTTACTGACTAAAACCCACCCGTGTTCCTTCGGTTGCCCTGTTGCCCGGGGCCACGATGTCCCTTTCGGCCCATATTCGCAGCCCCGGCAGGCGCGGACCCCATCAATTCTGCTGACATCTCTTTGATGCTCGGGCCACACCAACGGGAAACGCCGTTAATTATCACGATGATGGACCTTAACCCGTCGGAATAAAGTCTATCATCGCGATAATTAACGGCGTTTCTTGTTGGTGTGGGCCCAGCACGAGGCGCGCGTGGAACACAACGCGCCGTCGACCCGGGCTTGGTCCTTATCGGACGGCGAGCTACCCATTGCTCACCGTCCGTAAGCCGGCGCCTACGGTGGCCGGAAATCGGCTCGCAATTCCCGCCCCGGGCGTCTCCTCCTGCGGCGGTTAGGGGCGTGAGGGCGCGAAATTTGCCTCTCCCTTACGCGTTCCGCCTCCTCCTTCGCGAGCCTTACCGCTTCGCAGAAGGAGGTGACGGCCTGCCATTTCCTCTCGCTCCGTACCATGGCCTGAACCAGGGCCGGACGCGAGAGATCACCGCCGCCGATCGCCTCCACGAAGATACGGCGATGCTTCGCCCAAGCTGGGCAGACCTCCACCGTATCCTCCGGGCGATCCACACAATGGTGACACCTGGGCGTTTCGTCCCGCCTTATCTTGAACAGGAACCTCCCGAAGCAGCCGTGTCCTGTGAGGATCTGCGTCAGGCGGAAGGTGAGGGCGCCGAGGCGACTCTCAAGCCACTCCTCAAAGAGGGGTCTTATCGCCGCAATTTTGGCGTGTCCAGCGCTGGGTTGCGACAATCGCTCTCTCCATGACGCCATGAGATCCCGCCGGAGCTCTGTCTGCTGTGTCGCGATTTCTTGCGGCATCGGAGTTAAGCCCCGGCGTTTCGCCTCCTCGCGCCACTCTCAGATGTGCGCGAGGACCTTTGCCTCCAGATCCCATGGTGGTAATCCGGCAAGGAGGCTCGCCGCCTCGCAGGAGACCGTGCGGTATCCCCGGGCCAGCCGAATGGTCATGACCCTCTGGGACGCGTTCAAACGGCGGGCTGGCCGCAGCCTCAATGAACGCGCCCACACCGGCGCCCGTAGAGGCCCATGGACCGCACGATCCCCGCGTAGAGCCTCCGGCAGGAGCCGTTTGGATCCCCTAGATTGGGCAGGAGCCGCTTCAAGGCAGCCCCGGCCCGCGTCTGCCCTACCCCTAGAGTGTTATTATTTAGAATCGCTTAGGCGCGGAGGGGCGAGGCGGCCCGCGAGTTGAGGAGCAGATGATGAGCGTTAAACCATCTGCGACGATAAGCTCGCGAGGGGCCGCCGAAGCCCCGGAGCGACGGAGCCGTGACAGAAACCATGCCTGCTGCATGTTGCACGCTCGCTTGCATGCTACATGTTGCATGCTTCTTACAGGGAAATAAAAACCACATGTTCACAATCAACGTTTTATTGAGTGAAAATACATGCAGCGCCGAAGCCGTGACACATATTGCTTTTGTGTCAGTGGTCGAATTGACATAAACCATATTGCTTTTGCATATTTATATTTATATATTATTTAATGTTTATTAATCTAAATTTATCCTAATAAATAAACATTAAATAAATTTAAATTTAGGACTTATAACTTTTATTGAAAACGGTTTTAAGTCTTTTGTATATTATGGATTGTAAATTATTTATGATAAACAAATTTAGGATATATTGTATTTAGGGATTTCTATTTTATAGCATGTTATATTATGTGACATTAAGTTCGGGCAAGTTATCATTCAGACAAATGATGATTAGGACTTAAAACATTATGGCACTTTAGAATAAGAATAAAAAAGTTAATAGGGACAATAGAGAACCGTCTGATGACTGCAGTCGTTACGGGTAGTTCTGAGTACCCGTAACGACTGCAGTCATCAGACCCGAAAGCCTGACAACAAGTCTTGCCAAGGGGTAGGTACCTATCGTGTTACCTAGTTAACTGGGTTGTGGGGTCAGATAGGAAGTCGTTCCATGTAAAAAGCTGATGCGGTTAGATTGAAAGCCAACCCCAACATAGTAGGGCTAGGGAAAAGCTAGGCAGATAGACTATACGTCTGTTGCACCTTCGACAGTCAGCCCTGCTTCTACTACCGAGTACCTAGAATTCTAGATGATAACCAATTAGGTTACATTTATACATTACATGTCCACGCTTCCAGTGGCGGCCTATATTGGAAGGTGTGTTTTTAGGGTTCCGTAGTAAACAAGGAACCCTTATAGTTTCGTCATGTCCGTCAGTCTGTCTGTCTGTCTGTCTGTCTGTCCGTCCGCGGTCTAGCTCCGAGACCCTTAGTACTAGAAAGCTATAATTTGGCATAGGTATACATATTAATTACGCCGACAAAGTGGTAAAACAAAATTATGAAAAAAATCTTTTTTTGGGGTACCTACCTCCCATACACGTAAAGTGGGGATGTTTTTTTTTTTTATCCCATATTGTGGGGTATCATTGGAAAGGTCCTTCAAAAACATTGTGAGTTTGGGAAAACCATTTTTGGATTCAGGGATCTCTTTGCGAAATATTAAGCTTTAAAGTGCTAATTTTTGTTAGAGTCAAGTGTGTCCCCCCTGCCAGCTAAATGGTTGGTTTTGGACGTGTGAAAAAAATCACAGCAGTAGTTTATATAACGAAATTAAAAGGAAAACTATCACAGCTAAGTAGGCTTTACAAGTTAACGAGTAATAATCGACAAACTTAACTTTGCAGTTGCAAAAACATGTTTTCCCATACATTTCGTATGGGAGAACATGTTTATCAACTACAAAGTTGAAGTTTGTTTTTGGGATAAATTCATCCCAACTACGGAACCCTTCATTGTGCGTGGTCCGACACGCACTTGGCCGGTTTTTTACTAGTATTACGTGAGACGTGTGATCCCGAACACAAGGCTAAAAGAATAGTACCTACAGACTACAGTAAGAATTTCAGTAAAGTGGTTGGATTGAAAAAATAATATTTATGAGTTGGAATTAGAAAGACTATAGTGTTGAAGTATGATCGTTTATTGCTATACTCCAACAATATCAAACGACATTCACTGGGTGCTGAAATATATACAGGGTGGCAGGGACATCGACGCGAAAACTGTTACCATGGATTCGGGTAGCATCCCACATCGACGCGAAAACTGTTACCATGGATTCGGGTAGCATCTCACATCGACGCGTAAACTGTTACCATGTACCATGATTCGGTACATGATTATGAATCCCACTGCGTTGAAATTTTTCGTCGGTTATTTAAAAAAAAAAAACTGCTATTCCATACATTTTGACCGCGTAGGTATTGCACTTTTTTATGAAACGGCAGATTTTCTTAAAAATAACCGACGAAAAACTTCAACGCAGGCGGGTTCAGAATCATGTACTGAATCCATGGTAAAAGTTTTCGCGTCGATGCTACCACCCTTTATAGTAGGTAGGTACCTACCTAGTAGAATAAAATGTCAAAATCTCGAAAAGTACATTTTAATGAAATATTAAACAAGGCTAAAATGTTCAGTAAGTAAAAGGCACAACATAAGGAAGACTGGAAAAGTATGGGGGAGACCATACTTTTCCAGTCTTCCCAGCAGTGGGACAAAATAGCTTAGCAAAAAAAAAAAAAAAGTTGAACGTATACCTACAATTTTGCATACTTACGTAGGGGACGTATGCAAAATTGGAACGTAGTAGATACGATTTACGAGTCATTTGATGATTTCAACGTAGGATGCTAAAATTTTCGAGCTCGCTACGCTCGCTCTTGTTATCTTGTATCCTTCAATCTCTTGTTTCTCATTTTCTACATAACTTGACAACGATACTCTATTTCTGTATTAATGGTCGAAAGAAAACTAACTAAACTAAACTTTACAAAGCGAGGTGCTACAATTTAATGTTCGAGCTCGCTAGTCGCTACGCGCGCTCTTACATGCTTCGATTTTTTTTTAAATTACTTTATGGATACCGTTATCGGTGTCGGAAAAACCAAAAAAAAGCAAACCGGCATGCGGCAGGAGGAAATAACGTCATTACCTAAATATTGGGGGATGCCCACAATAATGACTTTATGGCCGACGGACGTTTGCACGGACGTAATAAAATCGCGGCGGGATTTTATCGCGCCCTGGATTTTCTATTCAAGAGATAATGTTTAGGTAGGTACGTTATGTGATTTATTATTAGGTACTTCGCAGTAGGTACATAATACGCGCGAGTATATAATACGTATGTACAGAACGGGGGCTTTAGTTATATTATAATTTTGTCACAATGGCTGTCGTGTCCAGTTTGATCATATTTTTGGCTGTGTTTGATTAAATTTTAATCTCTAAAGGGGTGAGTGCCTACTACCTGCCTAATGGCGCAATCTTTGTCGTTTGCCCAAATTTGGGTTTCCAAAATTACTTTTACTTTACCTAAACTCGGACAATAGACTATACTACCATAGGCATCCACAATAATATCTGTAAAATAAGTTTATTCTAGTTGCTAAAGGGCTGATTTTATTATTAACATTTTTTTCCTTCTGTATGTTATTATTTACTAGCTGCGCCCCGCGGTTTCACCCGCATAAGTCTCGATTCCGTGTGAATATCGGGATAAAATGTATCCTATGTCCTAACACAGTTCATGGTCTACCCATGTGCCAAATTTCATCCAAATCCGTTCAGCTGTTTTTGCGTGATTGAGTAACAAACATCCAAACACACAAAGTTTCACATTTATAATAAGTATTAGTAGGATTAATTAATAACCAACTATTATGATTATGAGGCGCGATCCATTGTCTACGAAAACAATGCGTATAATAATTATAATAAATTTATAATATGTACATATTATTTTATTATAAGTAATTAGTAGAGATGGGCCGAATGTGGTTTGAACCGAATCCGAACTTCGGCCGAACATTCGGTTAAATAGAACTTCGGTGCAATTTCGCGCGCTTTCTCGAGAGCGACACGTCGTAACTTGTTTACGCATTTACTTAAATTATTGCTAGATGTACCCCGCCCGCAAACCGCGCTTCCACCGCGTGGCCTAATAAGAAGAAAAGATTTTTAAGACTAATGTAATAAGACGAACTGATTTAATTTAAGTTTTACATTTACAATGGTGCCGATTCTCTTGTCACAAATGCCTCTAAACTAAACTAAAAATCACCAAAATTTAATTTATTCCTGTCAAACGACGATTTCCCATTCTGAAATAGACTAAAGTGACACAACTTAACTATATTTTAGTTTGACAGCACTAAGATGGCGACGAGATATTAGTTTAGTGAAAATAACATTTTTGCTATTCTGAATTTGACGTTTTTCACCTAAAATTTAGATTTTCTAACTAAATCTGACTATTTTTAATCGCGACTAAAAACGTGTGGAATAAAATTGGTTGTCATGAACTATAAATTCACACCAACACCTCGACTTCAAATGCAAAAACAGTACTGAATCATTTTTTTTTCTTTTGCTTATATCTCGAAAACGGTGTGTCCAATCGCAAAAATAATGAAAATTTCGACCCCCTTTATAAAACCCTTAAACCCCTAACACTCTACATGTAGGTAATAATTTTTCTTATTTTCCATACAAAAAGTGAAAATTTCCATACAAAACACGACGAGGCTGCGCGATTCCGGCTCTAAAAAGATCACGTGGTTAGGTATCACGTGTGGAGTCGCGATTGTCAAATTCGATTTAGATGTGTCTAAATTATTTTTAAATTTAGAGAATTTATTTTGCAGAATAGCTTTAAGATTCTCATAGTCCAAAGTAAGGAATTTTAGTGATAGTTTAGTTAGTTTAGTTCGGTGTACAAGAGAATCGGCACCATTGTTCCTAATTAAAATAAACGACCATGAGTGAGTAAAAGACATAATTTTATTTTACAATAGGTAATGCTATTCTAATTCTATTAAATTTCAGTCAAAATAATGCAAATAGGTATTATTTTTCTTGTGCCGAATGTTCGGCATCTGAACCGAATTTCGGCCGAATGCCGAAGTTCGGTTCAAGCTGCCGAAATTCGGTTGAACCGAATGTGAACCGAATTTCGGCCCATCCCTGGTAATTAGGTATTCTAGAATCATGTGTCCAACAACGAAACACAAAAAATTCAAAGTCTCTACGCCCTTTTTGTTTTTACAGATAGAAGTCTAATTTTTTATAGGTAAACCTACAGACAATTTTATTGGGTATCGAATCGCATTTATAGTTTTTTTTTAAATTAATTTATGTAATGTGTGGGTAATCAATCAGCAAAAATTTAAAACTAAAAAAACTTTTTACAAAAAAAAAACAACCGACTTCAAAAAAAAAACACTAGGTACAAAGTGAAAAATAACTTTAATTTCGGAAGTCCACTACCTGCTATGTAAATAACAGTGACAAGAAGTTATCATATCATCTACATACAAGTGGGAAAAAATACGTATAATTGAAGCTAACTCAAAAACTACCCAAGCAAAGTTAATAAAATTTATATGGGACCACCTCTGAAGTATGATCTACCAAACAAAAAAAGAATCATCAAAATCTATTCATAATTGGCGGAGTAATCGGGTAAAAACATACAAAAAAAAAAAAAACATACAGACGAATTGAGAACCTCCTCCTTTTGGAAGTCGGTTAAAAATAGAGTATCTTGGCATGCAAGAGCGAGCGACGCAAACTCGGAAATTTGGGCACCCCGTTCATATGTAAGGTTTGAAAGCCTAAAGTTAAGGCCAAACTCAAACTCAAACTCAAACTCAAAGCATTTATTTCAAATAAACCAATTACAGGCACTTTTGAATTGTCAAGGGGTCGGTCAGTCAGAAAGATGAAGCTAGTTGCCCATTCCAAAGCGTAGTTGGTACCTATGGAGAAGAACGGGCAAGAAACTCCACGGACACTCTTTTAAATCAGAATATGGTTACAAAATATTGGTTACATCATTCATGTTGAAGTTATACATGTGAGAACGATGCAGAACGTTAAAAGCGTCCGTAATAGAAAATAAAACAAATAATGCAATTCAAAAATTAAATTAAAATAAGCCATGGCAGCTAAGAGATGACCAGTCCCTACTGACAGCGCCCGTTCACGAACATGACGCATGGATTAGCACCATTCAGCTCAACCATTTTGAAGGGAGCTAAATGATCCAACACACACGCCACCGTCAGCGAGACATTAGAGTGAGCATGACATACTCTCAGCCGCCAGGGCACATTCAAGTCAATGAAAGACGTACCTAGTAAATGGTAGTTTTATAGTAGGTACATAGTACTCACACGTGTTATGCAATTATACAATGCTAAGGGATTGAATCTATACAATGCAAATAGTTTTTAAAATCTTCAGCAGTTCCAACAGTATTTTCTTCAAATGCTAATCAATTAGTTTATGCGCCCTTGTGGAGCAGGACCAGCGTTCGGCCAAGCACTTATATCAGCGATGTAATCCCCCAACTTATAATATGCTTGGCTGCATAGTGTGCGTTTTATATAAGATTTAAATTTCGTTTCATTCAGCTGAAGTATGTGAGGAGGTATTTTATTGTAACATTTTAAACAGTACCCCATGAAAGATGAGTCCACTTTAGCCAGTCTGAAACCCGGTTGAACTAATTGATCCCTATTTCTAGTGATATAATTGTGTCTTGCACCTCTTTTACTAAAAAGATGTAGATTTTTCCTTACGTACATAATGTTTTCATAGATATATTGACAAGGTACCGTCATGATGTTAATATCTTTAAACAGTTCCCTTAGAGAGTCGCGCCTGCGGAGGCCATATATGGCTCTGATGGCTCTTTTTTGCAGAATAAAAATAGACTCGATGTCTGCAGCCCGACCCCATAGTAAAATACCGTACGACATAATACTATGAAAGTAACTGAAATAGACTAGCCTCGCGGTATCTACATCAGTAAATTGACGGATTTTTCTCACAGCATATGCTGCTGAACTTAGACGTCCTGAAAGGGATGTTAAATGAGGACCCCATTGAAGCCTTGAGTCGAGCGTGATCCCCAGGAAAACCGTTTTATCGACAAATTCTAGTTTCTCTTGATTCAATACTATCTCACAATTACTACTTTTGACATTTGGTAAAGAAAATCTTATGCATTTAGTTTTTTTACCATTTAATACTAAATTATTAGCAGTGAACCAATTTTCCAGATTCCAAAACCTAAACTACTTACTGTAAAACTGTTGAGTTTTCATCATAACAGTAAGTTCTATTTCTGTATAATAGTTAAAAGAAAATAGAAGCTTTTCATGGTGAGTACTAAAATTTTCAAGCTCGCTTCGCTCGCTCTTGCCTTCTACATTCTCTTAATTCTTGAGCTTTCTTCATAAGTCGACAAATCAACGAATTCCTAGTTCTTTTGGAATGATCAAAAGAAAATCTAACCTATCTGCGTGTGTGTAATATTTTCTAGCTCGCTTCGCTCGTTCTTGCATTCTGTATTCGGTTCAAAAGAGTTCTTAGAATTGAAAATATCTAACAAAACCTAACCTATCCAAGACTGGTTGTTTAAATTATCAAGCCAGCTTTGCTCGCTCTTCTCATAATCTACTGTTGCAATACCTTACTATGAATCAAAAAATGCTACGACTGCGACTAATGGGGTTGGCCGGTGAAAACTTTAGATAGATGGCGCTAGCATAGGTTTCACCTGTCAAGTTTGTGTTGTGTTTTGGCTTCCCTTGTTGACTGCGTTTATAATATTGAAAGAACTGTTGTGAAAAAACATGTGTCCTTAAAAAAATCTTCTATTTTGGTTAAAGCTATGCTAGCGCCACTTTGACAGTTGCCAACCCCATTTACCCCGCAACTACCCCCCCAGCATTATGTAATGTGGAGTTGGAGATATATGCACATATCATTCTTGATGGATAAACCCAATAACACTTTACCCGGCAGTAGCGCTTGCGACCACTAGACTGCACTAGACCAAGAAGATGTATACCTCCCTAAAAATATTCCTCGTCACCCATGGTGACCCCCCCAAAATCTTGGGCTGCGACCGCGCCTGACGGGGGGTGCCCTTAGCGAGCGTTCACCTAGTTTTAATTAGCATAGTTGAATAACCCCTGGCTGGAGGTTTTAAGTGTAGTAGTGTAGTAGCTTAAGGCACCCACAGGAAAGCCCGGTTAAGTAGTCATGATCTCAGAGATCAACTACGAGACGCCCTAACATAAAAAAAAAATTGTCTAAATACTTAGTTTGTCTTTACACGAGGTAGGTATCTGATCGATTCGTCTATGTCGCGCGATAGTTATTATAGGGTAGGTTTTGTTCCGTCATAAGCAGTTGAGAAATAAAAAAAAAATTGTTCCATGACCATGTGGAGGTATCAAAATAAAGGGCTTGAGAAGACTGTCCCAAAATTTAACACACAAAAACAAACCGAATAGGTAGGTACACGACTGCAACTAAAAAGTTAAAAAAATGCTCACTTATTAAGCAGTCTGATGCATTAGGTAGCATTAAATCTGAGATTGAACTATAAATAACTGCCACGAACTCTATCAGACGAGATTTGTACGAAGTTGGTACCTTACACAATACTTAATACATTCTGGCAAAAATTATGAGCATGACTGCATGACGACTTCGACGAATAATATTTCGCAATACCGCAATACGAACCTACGTAGGTGCGTAGACTACCGACTGTCTGTCATGTTGCTCGATCTTCCGCATATAATACCGAGTTTGTAAGAAATAACCACAGTCTTGCAGTGACTTCAGTGACATGCGGATTTCAGTGAAAGTGTACCTACTTAGCCTAATATTACCTCCAGTGTGTATGTAATTAGCATAAGCATATCTCTTGGGTAAGATAAGTTGTTTATGGGATAGGATAGAGATTTCCTCTAGTTTCGTACTGAACGGGAGTACCTAAGGTTAGCATTTCGAATTTTGAAAAGTCCTGGCAAAATGTCGGACATTTTCCAAACAGTCCTAACATTTTACTTTTTCAACTTTCGTTTTTCAGTAGGTAGGTTTTAATTAATAATAATTGTTGTTTTCCAAAAATATCGCCTTCGGGATAGTCCCCCAAAACGCCCGTCCTTCACCACTTCCTAGTGCTTTAGCTGGGAAGAAGTGGGGCAAGAACTCCCCCATGGTTAACATAAATGTAGCTAGCTCACACGTCGAGACTCGAGATACGGTAGCGTGGCTCGATTATTTTTGTTTAGTTTGTCACTCGGGGGAATACCATTGTATGTACACACATGACTAAATTGTACACGTGTGATGGTTATCCCTTACAATTTATTAATTCAATAAATTGACAAATATTTATCGTCAGTTTGGAACATGGGCGCAGCATTTTTTGTGAGTGGGGCAGAAGTAGGTAAATAAACTCGATAAGTAGTAGGAAATTCTTTCGATAAAACTCTATAACTACGCATGCGCGCTCGATTTATCGATAGGCACCTACTCCATTGTTTCACGCGGTAATTATGAATTTTACCAAATTAATTCCAAAACCTTTAAAGTAAAAATATTTGTATAGAACATTGATCCGTAATGTAATATAAACAAAAAGCACAATCGCGTTAACAAAAATGAGGAGTCGGTAACGGTGTCGCGAGTTAAATTGTTTTTTTTTTCCCATTTCAAAATGCCCAACGCGCCTAGAGTCTTTCACTTAAAAAAAATAAAGTGTTTATTTGCCCTGTCCACCACGTGAGATGGGGTGATATTCGGCTCGACCCGGCCGGCGTTTAGGGGGCAAAAAGCCTCACGTAGGTAATTTATTTTTTCCGTCGCACATAGGTAGTTAGCCGTAGGTATCGATAAATATGACAAACCCAAAAAAAAAAATGTGTGAGTATATACACTTGACAGTGTACCTACCTATGAAAACAAGGCCTTTCATTTGATTTGCCATAATGCCATACAGTAGCTATAGTTTGTTTTATTTTTAAACTTGCCCCCGATACGCGACCCCCATATTCAAAATTCATTTATTTTCGTTACACGTCCGTGTTTGTGCAATGACAGTAGGTATTGCACAGATTATATCAACTCAGTAGACTTGAGTAGACAGATAAGATAGCAAGACAAAATTAAATTAAATGTTCATCCCGTGAATCCCGTCACACACTCATTGACTAACGAATCTAATGTGTATTAACTAGTGGAATTTCAGTAGGTACTAGTGGAATAAAGTCATTAATTTAAGTTTGGGAACCAAAGATGGTTGCCAGTGATGCGACCACAGAGCTGATACCTATTCGCTTCTCGATTTCTTTAGTGTTGAGAGACTTATCTCCTACAATCCTAGATCGTAGGTTTACCTACAGACATACCTAGCTGGAACAACTCCGTAAGGAATACAGGTTACTCGTGAGAATCGAACCAGTGACCCCCTTTAGCCCTTAGCCGTCAATGGCCAATGACAGATGACTTTATTATTCTCCGTAATAATACAGAGAGTGACGTTTACACCTGTTATCAATGTGATACTGTGACAGTGATAGTGTTATCAACGCCGGCCGGCTCCATACGGGCATTTTGTCACAGTTGTTTGACAACCGGAGAGCACACGGTATGTTAGTTTTGTTGGTAAAAGGTGTTGTTTAATTTAGTGCTAATTTCGTTTGCGATAGAATCTTATAGGTAGTGCTAGATTAATTGAAAAGTCGTAGGTAAGTAAGTAGATTTGGGCTATGGCTGAATGCTAGCTTTGACTCGAATGTTTGTGATGTCTTAGATGAAGTGACCTCATTCGTATTTATATTGACGCAGATGGAAGGTTTAAGAGAAATTTGGTGAAATTAGTTTATAGCAAGAGGGTTAAGATATATTAGTAGATTTTTAACCGACTTCCAAAAGGAGGAGGTTCTCAATTCGTCTGTAAGTTGTTTTTTTTTTTTTTTTTTTGGATGTTAGTTACGCGATTACTCCGCCAATTATGAATAGATTTTGATGATTCTTTTTTGTTTGGTAGATCATACTTCAGAGGTGGTCCCATATAAATTTTATTAACTTTGCTTGGGTAGTTTTTGAGTTAGCTTCAATTATACGTATTTTTTCCCACTTAGTATGTAGATGATATGATAACTTCTTGTCACTGTTATTTACATAGCAGGTAGTGGTATTCGAAGTTGTGTGGGGTAGGTACCACAGCTAAAAAGTGAAAAATAAAAACTTCTTACAAAAAAAAAACAACCGACTTCAAAAAAAAACACTACAAAGTGAAAAATAACTTTAATTTCGGAAGTCGGTGACAAAGAACGAAAATTCAAAACCAAAGACACCGACTTCCGAAATTAAAGTTATTTTTCACTTTGTAGTGTTTTTTTTTGAAGTCGGTTGTTTTTTTTTTTTGTAAAAATTTTTTTAGAATCAGTGAACATAATCTAAACAAAACTTAACTAATGTACAGCCGCGTGAATTTATTAGCCCATAATTACTAAATTTATAAACTCTTTCCTTTTTGACACTTTTAAATAATACTTGCGGTTCGTTATGTAGATAAGTAAGTAGGTACCTAGCCATTATTTTGGCTTCTTATATTTTTCGAGAAGAGACACGGTTTTTCTATTTTGTTACTGTTTGGGTCCAGAACCCAAGGTAGGTAGCACGGAGGTATCAGGTACTATCTACATTTTGCACACGGCTGGTTCATAATTGATGTAATGGTAATTTTGATGAGATGAGATCACTTCATTTTTAACCGACTTCCAAAAGGAGGAGGTTCTCAATTCGTCTGTATGTTTTTTTTTTTTTTTTTTTGTATGTTTGTTACGCGATTACTCCGCCAATTATGAATAGATTTTGATGATTCTTTTTTTGTTTGGTAGATCATACTTCAGAGGTGGTCCCATATAAATTTTATTAACTTTGCTTGGGTAGTTCTTGAGTTAGCTTCAATTATACGTATTTTTTCCCACTTAGTATGTAGATGATATGATAACTTCTTGTCACTGTTATTCACATAGCAGGTAGTGGTATTCGAATTTGTGTGGGGTAGGTACCACAACTAAAAAGTGAAAAATAAAAACTTTTTACAAAAAAAAAAAACAACCGACTCAAAAAAAAAACACTACAAAGTGAAAAATAACTTTAATTTCGGAAGTCGGTGACAAACGAAAATTCAAAACCAAAGACACCGACTTCCGAAATTAAAGTTATTTTTCACTTTGTAGTGTTTTTTTTTGAGTCGGTTGTTTTTTTTTTGTAAAAAGTTTTATGTCCTCATGTTATATTACTAGAGACCGCAGCTCGCAGCATGTCATATTTTCAATGAATGCTAATGAGAAAATTTACATTTTCATTTATTTAATGGTTTATTGCACTGACTTAATTGCCCCCTTGTTAGCAACCATCATCAAAATTTCGGTAGGAGTCAAGTTCGTCTCTCTATTGGCATAGAGTGACGTCCTCGATAGAGGTAGGTATTTTTCTTAAATTGGCGGAACTTTTTGCTGTGATTATGAAATGAAATTCTAGTCTGAACTAGAATTTAGAATTCTAGTAATGTCTAGTTCTGAACGCAAATCTTATGATACTACACGTCAATATTTTAAAACTAAATGGCGCCGGCATTTCCTAGCTGACTGATCCCTGAAAAGAAACGGCGAAACAAACTCAGCGGTCCTGGTTTATTTTTTTATACATTTTCTTTTAATTTGAAGAAAGAGCCATTGCAGCTTTGAGTTGACCTGTCCCAACAGACAGCATGCGATGTAATCGTGTAGCTCAACCCTATTTTAGGGAGCTCAACGACCCGTCACCAGTGTTCAGACGAAGCTACCAGATCTGCAGGACATTAAAACCGATTTTAGAGATAATCACTGCAAAAGTTTCGCCACCGTGCCAATCTATCCTCTATCCCTATCCTATCTACCAATAGAAATAGTCCCGTGACTGAGAACTTGGACACGGCATTTCGCGGTAAGACAAGTATGCAAACCACAGATTCTAAAGCATAAAACATGAAATCTAAAACATAATTATGAAGAATGGATGGAAGGACAGACGGGTCCCAATTTTTTTTTTTGATATGGTTCTATCGGAGATTTAAATGCACCAAACCTACTGTAGGTACGCAGAGACCTAAAGTAGATAGGTACGTATGTGCCCAAAAAGTCGCGGGCTATTGACCGATATGCAAAAATGTAGCGTCTAATCCATAGTAGAATATTCGAGAACAAACATATCATTTTAATTAGGTACCTACCTACAAGTGTACAACCCGAAATCAATTAACATAGATTTAATTAGTGAAACGTTATCGCTGGGAGTGGCACCTGATCGTGATGAACTAACACACAGCACACTGTTATCAGGCTGTAATCAAGGCTCCTTTCATTTTACATAACACAATATAATAATTTGTTGATAATGTTCAAGTAAATAAATGACAGAAAATTCTCAAGCGCAAGTGACTATAGTTGTGATAGAATGGCAGAGATCGCACAATCATTCAGGTGTAGTGTAGACTGCTGTAATTATTTCAAAATCAAAAGACATTCAAACTAGGCTGAGAATCAGCACTTTTCGAACGTCAAAATTACGTAAGACAGTCCCCCAAAACGCCCACCCTTCACCACTTCCTAGTGCTTTAGCTGGGAAGAAGTGGCGCAACAAACTCGCCAGCAGCAGCACACACTGAAAAAAAAGTTTTGTTACCTGTAGCATAAATTTTAGCTGCTAGTAACATGAAAAGGGGGACTAACAAACTGAGTGCTACTAATAGCTAAAACGAGTTTTGTAAAATAAATTAAGGTATTTTTTACTTAACTATTTCAGTTAACTGAAATTAAACAAGTTTTGTAGTGTTAACAAAACCATTCGCTTTTCGGTAGTTTCACAGAAATTTAAATAGTAACTAAACTACTTTATTATTTCTTACAAAACTGTTAAGTTATTTTTAAAACTCCGTGCAGTTAGAACTGCCAATTTGTTTAATTACAAATAGCAAAACTTTCACAAATAGTTTATTTAGTTTTAAGGAAACAGTTTATCCACATGTGTTTAACTGTTTTGTTGTCAAATCAATTCGTAAAGCTACCTATAACAGATTTGTTTAATTACTCGAAAATAACTGATTTAGCTAATAGTTACAAAACTGTTTATCTATTTATTGCTGTTCTTGTTTTGCTACATAATCGCCGCGTTCGCTGGCTGGTTTATGGCTCCCGCAGACTGTCTATCGGTATTCAGCTCAGCTAATTTGCCAACAAAACCTTGGAGTGTTGTCACTCATAATAAATAGCTGAAATGGATACCGATCGACCACCTGCAGAAGCCCTTAGTGAAATTCTAGTCAATATTTAAATTCATTTTAAATAAACGTTATTTTAGATCCCTATATTACTGCAATACAAAGAATACATACTTCAATATTTTTATAATGTTGTAACTACAATAACACTTTAAAAGAAATTAATTATTGACTTGATGTGGGTAAGTAAAAAATAAAAGAATCAAGTAAGGATACATTTAGGTTTAATAAGTTTAAAAAAATTATGTAATACTTTAACACAATCGACTTAGTATTTTTATTATTCACGATAACCCAATACAAACGACTATGTTAACAATCTTTGAAATGTATATCAAAACGTGCACTTAGCAGGACATACCTTTGCAAAAAATAGGTCAATCTGAAATTTTTCATAGGAATAACATAACATCACGCCTTGTTTCCCCGAAGGGTTGGGCAGAGGTGTCCCTGTAGCAGGTACACCCACATTTCGCCAGTTATGTTTAAGTCCCATATAATAGGGGGCGAGCCTATTGCCATCAACCAGGCACAAATCCAGACTCCGAGCTGCTACTCCATAGGAGTAATAAATTATTTAAACGATAAATGCAGCTAGGTCCGTTGCCTCTTCATTATTATCTGGAAACAAAAAATATCAGTGAAATACTTACTTATCAATGAAATAATTACATGAAATATTGAATTTGATAAAATCTATTAAAACAAGCATTTAATTAAGATGAAGTGGTCCCAAAATCTATATTTTTTCCAAATTATCTAGTCTCAAACTACATAGTTAGTGGTCCATCTATGGACACTACACCAAATTAATAGAAATATTAAAACTCTTACCTAAGTAAATAAGGAAGTTAATGTTGTCTATGATGTCTTTTGGAACTCCATCCCTTTTATTTTTTGGTAATGTTGTCTATGATGTGTTTTGGAACTCCATCCCTTTTATTTTTTGCGTATTCAATAACTTTGTGTTTGGTTAAATGACAATTATTTTTAATTTCTCATCAGAGTCCGGATACAAAACCTTGAAGTCCTTCAATTGCTGCAAAAAGACAATTACGTATTTAGATTTAAATCTACTATAGATTCATTTATTTGTACTATCTACATAAGTACCAAATTTCATTCAAATCCTTCAAGCGGTTACAGAAATACCTATTTTCGAATATATTCACACCTATGAAATCATTGATATTTAAGTATAATTTGATAAAAATATCGCACATACCTGCAAACTTCTGGACATACATTTCGAGTCCTCAGGTAACCGCCTAACTAGCCATAAGTTCCATCGCCTTCTTCATGCCAGGTAGTTCTCGCCTTCGTCTTCTTAAATCATGTATACCATGCGATATGACGAATAGTACAATTACTTTAACTTTATAATTGCAATTAATAAAGAATACAATTACAAAATACATGCAGCGCGCGCGACACACGTTTGTATTGCGAGTTTCGCGAATCGTGAGTGCGACACGGCGGCGGAGGAGCGTGGAACATGGGGCAAGGGACAAGGGATGCGAGCGTTTAGTTTTCAGTACCAAGCTTGTTTTTGTAATCTATGGACAATATTTAATAAACAATTTATAAACAGTTTTGTAATGAGCTATCGAATTTTATTTAGACTCTCATGTATTTGATGTTGTTATGTATAACTAGAAGTATTATTAATTATTAGCCAAAAAAATAATGCTACAGGTTAACATAAGTTATTGAACTATTTTTAGACGTTCGTTTGGTAAAAGATGAATAAACATGCGACCTAATAATAGATCTTGAGTTTGCCTAATAGTAATCAAACATTTTATCCGTGTAGCTAAACGACTTTAGCTAACTCATTTTAGTAAGCATTAGTTCACATTTTAACTAACAGCACTTGCACTCTGAATACCATAACTAGTTTGAGATGTATCAGCAACACCAGTTCAGCTATTTTAGCAAAACTTTGGTTTCTATTAATCAAAATTTGACAATTTTTTCAATAGCTGAACTAGTTCAGCTATTTATTTTTTTCAGTGCAGCTGTCTTTCCTTAAACCAAGGGGTCCTGTCGTCGACTGTGTAGTACCCAGACATAACATTACATACCTAGGGGTACGCGGTAACATAACATAACATCGCGCCAGTTATCCCCGAAGGGTTAGGAGGAGGTTTAGCTATAGGTAATACCTACACCTACTTTTACTAGCGCTGACCGCTACGGAGTACGGATATTATACCCCTACTTTTCCATCGTTACTTGTTATCAAATAAAAAATCTACAAAACTAGACCAAGCGAGGGTAGGCAAACATTGAATATCTACTTATCTAAACTTTTGTCCTGGGTTCGATTCCCAGGTCGGGTAGTGTTATTGGGTTTTTCCGTCAAGCATTTCTCAGTAGCAGCCCGGAGTATGGATTCGTGCTAGGTGGATGGCAATAGGCTCGCCCCCTATTACATGGGACTTAAATAAACATAACTGGCGAAATGCGGGTGTACTACAGGTAGGTACACCTCTTACTCATCCTTCGGAGATTACAGGCCTGATGGTATGTTATGTGAAGTTACGAATGTTACCTAACGAGACTATTTTCCACCTCAGTGTCCATCTCCCACTCCTGACCTCACCATGTCGAAGCGCACCGGCTACCCCACCACCACGACCGGCCTCACGTACCGCGGGCTGGTGGAGAACATGACCATCCCCGCCGAGCTGCATGAGCGGGGGGATGGCAAGCCCTACGCTAGCTTCGGGTCTACCGTGCCTATCCACTGCTGTACTCCGGAACAGGTGAGAGAGACATTGCCTTAGTTACTTAAACTTCTTCAACTAGCTTCATCTTTCTGAATGAACCGACTCCTTTGACAATTCAAAAGTGCCTGTAAATGGTTTAATTGAATGAAATGCCGCGAGTTATACTTTAGAGAGTTCTTGTAGAGCTCTCTCATAAAATTAAAACAGTTTTAAGGCCCGCTTGCATCAGAAATCACTAAACACGTATAGCGCTAAACGAACTTAAAACATCGTTCCGTTTCTGTCCATCGTTTGATGACAGAGACAAATGATGTTTGAAATATGTTTAGTGTTTAAACGAATTTAGTATTTGTGGTGCAAGTGGGCCTTTTGCTCACTGCATAATGGTGACAGCCAATTTCGTCCAGGGTTTCTCAAGGAGTTGTCGTTTATTAAAAGTCAATGATGTCCAAGAACTTCCTTACCGAAACATACTGACGTCTAAAACTTATAACGTCACAACTGTATATGCCACCAATCACTCCGCATTTTTGAACGATTCTAATGAATGATGTTATGTTTGCAGGTCGAGCAGTTGGCAAAAACGACTCATCACTACTGCGGCATCTTCACGGATCAGTTGCTGGCGCCGCTCGGAGAGCTGGTGTACGTCAGGATCGACGAGAACACTGCTGAAAAGGTTAGTGATCATTCCCAGACCCCTCAACAAATTATTTCATAAAAATTACGGCTAATTAATAGAGATGTATAAAAGAATAATATCAAAAGCCCGAAAGTCTGACAAGCAGTCTTACCAAGGGGTATCGTGTACCCAGTAACTGGGTTACTGAAAGCCGAAGCAGCAGCAGCTGAAGCTGTATCCGGTTAGACTGAAAGCCGACCCCGACAAAGGCTAGGCAGATGATGAAAGGAAGAAAGAAAAAACGTAGTGAGCAGAACGTACTCGCAGAACCGAAAATAAATTGGGATATAAGGACGGCGGATGATAGCAACTTCGTCATAGATTTCTGTCTCCCTCGTGTGCCTGCAATAAAGAAGCCTATCTCTTTCCAGGTGTTCATCAACCGCACCAAGCGCATCCTGCTCCGCTCGAGTGACGGCGTGCTGGCGCAGTGGCGGTTCGCGCCCACGTTCGAGTCGGCCAACGTGTACATCGCGGGCACGCCCATCGTCAACCAGGCTGGCGAGCTGGTCTCCGTAGTCACCGCCAAGAGAGGGAACCACTACGCTGTCTCAACTTTTGAGGTAAATATTTCTTGACACCACCACCCAATGATGTCTAAAATTAACTTAGAAAGTCCCTTTGTAATATTAAACTGAAAGGTAACATCACTAGTCATTTGATTACCACACTGATTTATTTAATGAGATACTGCTTAGATATACTGGATGTTTCTTTTTACCGTCTCGAAATTTTTATAGGAACATGAATGTAAACAACTTTCACTATGGGAGCAACTCTGAAAACACGAAAAAAAATCTGCGGTTTATACAAAAGTTCAATACCTACTTGACCAAAATGTATGAAACAGCAGATTTTTTTTCGTGATCTCAGAGTTGCTCCCATAGTGAAAGTTGTTTATATTCATGGGTAGAACAGCCTGTAAAAATTTCGAGACTGTAAAAAAAATCATCCGGTATAACAGTTATAGACATAGTAAAAATGTTGAAATTATACTTTTGTCATAGTGTTGTAAACATGTTATAACAGTAGGTATTGTGACTGTTTGACTACACTGTTATTACTTATTATTGATGCTAGATAATGATGACTTGTTTTCTTTACAATATTTGTAAGCCAGTCCATGACCAGACATGTAGATCATAATTCTAAAATTAAGACCATTATTGTACCAAGGTTTAATGCAAATAAAAATATTCTATTCTATTCTATGGTCTTCAGTTCCTTGCCAAGTTCAAATCTGAAATTTCTTTCTCGAGAAGTGAGACTTAAAATTCTCGAGATGGCCTTGCAGCCAACATATTTTTTTTAATAACTATTAGGTATGTATGTTTATTTTCCTTCCTAAGAATAAAAGTGAGGAATCAGTGTAGTATGCACAAGTATACCCAAATATTAACAAACTACTTACATAATTCCAGGGCGAAGGCGGCTACTTCGATACGACAGAATCCTGGGAAGTACTTAACATCCCCGAGGGCGCCGGCATCTACGGAGACAAAACATTCTCCTCGCGCGACGAACTGAGGGCCTATGTGCACTCTCTACCCGCCATCGGGGAGGGCCCCCACGGCCCCCCTAGTCCGATCCTGTACCTGGGACACACGCCTAGGATGGTCCTCGTGGCTAAGAACGGTCGGCAGGTCTCACACCAGTACTTACATGGTGTTATTACATCTCAAGTGGAGTATGTGTGAGGTAGTCGTAATAAGGAGAGTCCACGACGAGCATTCGTTTGCGTGCATTCGTCCGGGACGTTTCGATATCCATTTGTTCGCAAATAATTGATTGGTCCGCAATGGAACTTTCACAAAAAGTGAACGTTCATGAACGAATGCTCGTAGTGTGGACGCCCCTTTAGCGAAATGGTGGTAACTTTGCCACGATCGTTTATTGTGGAAAATTTGCCACTCATGTTAAATTTTGTTGGTAGCTTGTTGATTTTAGTTTGTAGTTTTTTTTCTATTGATATTTTAATTTAATTAGTGACAAAAAGTAACGATAATTGTCAGCTACATAAATAGTAAGATTATTCCATCATTTTGTAGAAATTATTAATTAATTTCGAATGTACATATCGAGGGTATTCTGGCAGAACAGAATAAGTGCAAAATTTAAAAAAAAATTGTTATATACATAGGCATACTTAGTTTTTTCTGCTTTTTTTATCTAGCAAAACCGTATAACTGCGGAAGCTTTTATTGCAGTTTTTTTTTCTGTGTAAAGCAGTTATCTAACATTTTTTTCTTCAAACTTAAAAGCAAAAACTTATATAATCTCTTATTAAACAACATGAATAATAAAATACAGTGATAACAAAATAAAAGCATTTACTCTCTTTACTCATAAAAGCCACTATTAATCTTTTTATTTTATATTTACAAGCAAATCAATACATTGGATTTTATTTGGTTCTCACTGTTAACATAAAAGTACTTATTTCGTTTTATTAAAAGGCAAAGCAGAATAAGTGAGTTTGTTATGTTTTGCATGTTACATGTAATGACATTTTGATGCTCCACTTCAATAACAAAAGCAGATAAGGCTCACTTAGTCGGTTCTGCTTACTAATGTTTTTAGTCTCAGTCCAACATCATCGTGTGCGCACAGTTACATTTCATCGAGATTTTTATTTAAATACTCTGATAAACTGTGAGCTTGTGTCAAACAAAAGTGTAACCTCACTATTTATGAAGCAGGTCTACCCAATAATGCATACTGTTTCCTATGGTCCGAACTGAACGATAAAAAGGTAGCTGCGAAATCGGAACCATTTTATTGCATTATTTATCTGAATGTGTTCCATCAAATGTAACCGAAATCAGTCTTTTTTCTGAAACTTTGCTAGGGCAAAATAGAAATCAATATGTGGCTGCTATGCTTTTATGGGCTGTTCACAATATCGAAAATCTACAGATGATTGAGCAAAAGTTTTTGGAATCCGGTCATACATACATGGAGGCTACTTCAACTGAATCAGATGAAATTCAAATCTTGTATAAAACGCACACTATGCAGGTAGGCATATTAAACGTTGGGCGATTACATCGCTGATAAAAATGCTTGGCTCAATGCTGGTCCTGCTCCACAACTAATTGATTAACATTTGCAAATACTGTTGGAGCTGCTGAAGATTGTAAGACCATCTTTGCATTGTATAAACTCAATCTCCTTTGTATTATAGGTATAATTGCATAGCACAGGTGTGAGCACTATATACTAAAGACTTACCATTTACCGGGTAATATGTCTTGCATTGACTTGAATGTGCCCTGGCGGCTGTGAGTATGTCATGCTCACTCAAATGTTTCGCTGATGGTGGCGCGTGTGTTGGATCATTTAGCTCCCTTCAAAATGGTTGAGCTGAATGGTGCTAATCCATGCGTCATGTTCGTGAACGGGCGCCGTCAGTTGGGACTTATTTTTAATTTATTTTAATTTTTTGAATTGTTCTTTATTTTATCTTTTTATTACGGACGCTTCTAACGTACACGTCTTTCTACATTGTTCTCACATGTATAATTTCAACATGAATGATGTAACCAATATTTTGTAACAATTTTTTATTTAAAAGAGTGTCCGTGGAGTTTCTTGCCCGTTCTTCTCCATAGGTACCTACTACGCTTTGGAATGGGCAACTAGCTTCATACCTATTTCTGATTGACCGATTCCTTGACAATTCAAAAGTGCCTGTAAATGGTTTAATTGAAATAAATGCTTTGAGTTTGAGTTTGAGGCCAATTCTATGCACAGCGCTATTGAATCACAAAATAAAGGAACTTCCGTATATTCCATGCAAGACTGGATTGCAATAAGCCAACGTGTAAGGCGTAGAAGAGTGCATGTTATTAAAAAGAAGAAGATAGTCAAAGAGTCATACAAAACAAAAGAGTTTAAATATCATGAGTTTTATGACTTGAAAGATCTGGCTTCTTAGATAATTCATAACAAAGAAAAGGACAATGGAAGAAATAGAGTGCAGTAGCTTAAAATTAAACGACTGAGATTCGTAAAGGGGGAAAAAAGAATTTATTTTAACTACGACATGAGTGAGAATTTTAATTACATAGACGTTACTGGCAAAGAAGGAAAGACTAGAGCTACACGAACAAAAAGAAAGGAATGTCATGAATTTCCAAGTGAGTTTAAAAAAAAATATGAAGAATCATTACCTATATCGGAGGCCATAAAAAAGGATTAATTGTATTTGATTAAAAAGAATATAATACCGGAGGAAGTGTTCCTGAAGATGTTGAAGAGGAGAATGTACTGTCTTGCGAGGAAGATGTGTAATTTTAGGTATTCTTGGATTCTTTTGATATTTTTCTATTTTAATTACCTACGCGATAAAGCTGTTTAAACTAATTAAAGCATAATAATTTAAAAAAATATATTACTTATTTGTTTTAAAAATACAGCAATTTTCAAAACATTTACAGGTAAAAACGGATAACTTTGACCAATTCTGTATATTGCCGTCGTAAATGCAAGATTATTTCAGTTATTTCATCATGAACTAAGTCACTGTCGTACAATGATCCCTTATTAGTATATCAGGTATTAATACTTTGTGTTATTAGTGATTTATAGCTCATTTACAAATTTCTGGTAAAACGAAATAACTGCAGTACCTTGACGCGAAGTTATCCTTTTTTCTTAATATTAATGACAATTACTATATAATTTTTCTATAAAAAACTTCTTTGATAATATATCTAACTACAAGTATTGATAGCATGTTCTTAATATGCTTCAACATTAAACTATGATCACTCAAAACTTGAATTGCTTTTTTCTCATTATTATATATTGTGCACTTATCCGGTTTTGCCAGAATACCCTCGATATATTGTACCTGCAAACTATAGCGATAAGGGGTATTTAACGATATCTACACCATGTGATAGATAAAATATTTAGCAAAACGTAACGCCGGAACAAAGTTAAGTCTACTTTTAACAGACTCCTTTATATTTTTTAACATGTGTAAATATAACTTAGACAATGGAGACGTAAGATATTAAAAAACTTTTATACTCAACAAATAGTACCTTTTACTACCTTTTATTTTATTTATTTATCTATTACTTACCACCCATAAATGTTGATTGATGACTTCTTATTATACATATATCAGTTTACCTGTATTTCAAAATGGCGAGATCGCGTCTTGTATGTTGAGTATCAATAGATGATTGGATCCATGAGCATTTTCTTATAAATCAAAAATTATTCAAGGTAGATGTTTCAATGGTTTGTCCAGTCTTTAGGCCATCCGTCTAAACACAGACATTTTTTGTTTAAAGCGAATAATTTTATCAGTTTTCTACGATGCAATGTTGTGGCAAATTACGTTTTTGGGAATAATTTACAAAATGAATTAAAAAAAACACTCGTGACATTCAAGCAGAATTTGACACTTGGCATATTCAACGTACAAGGCGGGATTTCGCCGTCTTGTTCCCTCCAACTCCTGCGCAATGGGAACCATCTGCTGCCCTGTACGTTTTTCTTTCGTTCCCAGACGCGCGCGAGGGGGTGTTGTGTCAACACTTCCTTACGCTCCTCTGGGGCAGAAAGAACAACATACATAGTAATAGGTGATTCCCAATGTGCATGAGTTGTATTCCGTTGTAGTTTACTTTCAAAGACGGTATTTTTTTATAACATTCAAAAAGCATCGTCTCCATACATTTTAAACCGAAAAAATTCAAGTAACATAAAATTGTTTAGTCAACTTCGTAATTGCTTACCATCCTAAAGTTGAATGTCACCTGTCAAATTTCAAGTCAGTTTCAATCACAGATATAGATATACCTAGATAACGCAAGAGCAACTACTTCGCGTGCCATTTTCGTGCCCAGCTTACGTACAATAATCGTAAGCTGCCACTTTCGCGCTCAGTCTGCATCGGTGCCACGCTTGTCGGACGTCAGTTAAAAAAATTAAAATGGTTAATTACGCTGTTATAAATTGTAAAAACTGTGCAAATGCGAGAAGAAAAAATAAAATAAACGTTTCTTAGTGCTTGTGACGTCATAGTAGGTAGTCAAAAAATGCCACGCTTGGTTTTCATACAGATCGTGATACTTGCGTTATCTAGGTATATCTATATCTGTGGTTTCAATTTACAAACCGTTCATTAAAACTTGTCAGTTGCTGTTATGATGACACCATTGCTTATCAAACTTAGTTTCATTATGAATAGAGTTCAAAATGGCGACTGACAGGACAGCTGCTACCAATCGCGTCACGGGTCAAGTCGTAATGAACGCACTGTAGGTGCAGTAAGCTTTAAGCTCTATGGCGGTTCTAGTAGGCTACTCGCTGCGCATGAGTCGCATGACCCCGCCTCTCACTGACACGTGAGTGTTACTCGCTCGTGAACAGCGACTCGCCTCATGTTCCGAGCCGCCATCAAGTTTGCATCGGGCTGTACTGGGAGTTGTTGTCAAAAGTGATCAATCAATTAAAGCTCGACTAAACATCAAATCGTTTACTATGTGATTCACATAAAAATAGTTTTGTGTGAGATGTAGGAGATAAGTTGTCAATCATCCATCAACCTTTAAAATTAAGGAAAGTTGTAAAAAATGTGTATTTATGGCAATATAGCTTATATTGTCTAGTGTATAAAGACTTAATTATAATTGGTATGTTTTGATACCGCACCGTACAAAAGTTATTACATATTTCTTACGAGCAATAAATGAAAAATCGAATATTTTTTTGTTTTATTTCAAAACAATAACAAATTGAATAAGTAGGTACTAGTTATAATAACTTAATCCCTTACATAGTAAGGCACTACATACAATAATAATAAATATTATTAATTTGTGGAATGAGCAATTATTACTATATAAGTTCAATCTACATGATTTATCTAAGCGTATTCAGCATGCTGCATGGAATAATCAGCCTTATTTCTAAAGTGATAAAGTTAAAGAAGATATTGGTCACCGTTTACCAATTTAACCCCCGTATACTCAAACAATATATCAAATTGAGTGGCGTTTGAGTATTGAGTCCTAAGTCCCTCACATGCAAGGTCTCCCACAACCATCTTATCAAAATAAATAATACAATACTCCTCCATAATATTAACACTATTGTGATACTTAATGTAGTGTAAAAATTTAATAAGGCATTATTACTGTTACATTGTCATATCGCATAATGGTCACCTTTTTAAAATTACTAGTTTATTTAAAATTATGGCAATAGTCGGTATAATAATATAGTCGTAACACATTTTAAATAAAAATTTACTTGGTGCTTAACATTTTCATTGTTGCTCAAGTTGTTTTTTGATAGGTTAAACTTAGTGTATCTACACTATACGTCAAACAGTCGACTTGCACGCAGCACACGCGGCTTGTGTGACGCGCAGGCAGTGTCACAGTGGGTCCTACCCTCGCCAGCTGTGCGCCCTGCTAGTCGATGTACAGGCGGACGAGCGACTGTTCTGCAGCCGGACAGCGAGTCACCGGACACGTGGAGTTCGCCCGCACGTGGCGAGAGATACAGATGTAGCAGAAAATGTAGCTGAAACGAACGGCAACATTCAGCCTCTTATGGTAGCCATACACGTTACGATATACTTTCGCAAGTTTAGCCTTGCGCCAGTATGCAATGTAATCAAAAAGTTATTATTGAAGTTGTTATTATTTTTTTAAACTCCCGACGCAATCAAAAACATCTAAAAAGTAAAAAAAAAAAATGTATTGGCCCTTTAAGTTTAATATAAGTTGTAGGTAATAGTTAATTGATTAAGGCGTGACCTTGCGGAAATCCATTATAAAATACAATAGGCGTAGATAATTAAGAAACCTATTCCGCTTAATTATTCCTAAAGTCATAAAAAACCCTGTAAGAAATCGACACGTGTTTCACCTCTCAACGAGGCATCCTCAGTATGACGATTGACTTGTCGCGAACCCGAACACGGCGTGTTGCCACACCGAGCGGCGGCCGCTCTGCGTCCGGCACTCGGCGGTAATAGGTTACTAAATATATCTACGTCTATTGTATTTTGTAGGTAATATTTTGATACAAGCGTTGACCCGTCGGGGGACGGATGGTGAAGATAAGAAGTTAACAGCAACCATCCTTCCTACAATAGCATACATTCATTATTGCTAGGTACACACAGTACATTGTTGCTGGGTATAACCCACAGAGTACATTATCGCTGGGTATAAACCATAGCGTACATTATCGCTGGGTATAACCCACAAAGTACATTATTGCTAGGAATAAGCCTAAAAAAAAAATGAAAAAAAAAACATTTTCTTTCTACAACACATGTTATACAGTTTACTCAAGTTTCATTTCGCACCACCACGACCTATCGTCGCGATCGACACCTGAAGTGTATGTATGCTCCCTAAACATTGCAATTCATTGTATTACGTATTAGTTACACTTCTTTATACAGTATTTTTATCTCACAAAGCGACGCGCAGTTTACTTATGGTAACCAAGAGTACAAATACGCTGTGAATGTGTGCGTGAAGACGAGTAGCGTTAGCACATAGCACACACAAACACTTCCGATATCACCCGTGTCTGGGATGGTACTGACGGCTCCTGCGCTTTTTCACACACATTTACAGCGGGTTTATACAATGTACACTTGGGTACCACAAGTAAAGCACGCGTCACTTCGAGGGATAAAAATAGATTCAGATCGTATCGTTTTATGCTAAGTAGGTACCGTTCCTGTCGAGGATAGAGCGAAGTGGAAGAGAATGCCCAGGAAGGCTGACTCCACCACCATGTGGGATTCATAGCCAGGAAGAGAGAGAGAGGTACCTAAGACTAATGCGCATTGTTTTATGTATTTTTATTAATTAGTGAATAAATCACATTCAATTTAGTTGATTGTATCATTTTGAAGACCTTTCGGACCCCCAACATTACACACCGCTATTTAGTCTAAACTAATATTATAAAGATTTTTGTATGTTTGTTTGTAATGAATAAAAACAAAAGCTACCGGACCGAATTTAAAAATTATTTCGCCAGTAGAATGCTATATTATTACTGAGTAACATAGGCTTTAATTTATAAAGATATCACGCGGACGAAGCCGCTGGCGGAAGCTAGTATTTCATAAAATAGTTTAAAGTTTCTGTAATTATAATCTATACCGTAATTATTAAACCTGCTTAATCTTTTTATTCGCAAGTGTACGTTGAACAAAAGAAAGCGTGCTTACCCGGAGACTGGCAACACTGTAGGTATCTTCCACGTCTGTAGACATAGCGGACACTTGTTCTTCCACCGAAGAGCTCGGTCGTCTCTCTGCAAGCATTGAACACTAGACATAAGTATTTCATAGAGCAAAAGTCACCAAATGGCGGACCGCGGTCCGTGTCCGGACTGAAAAACCGACCTATGTTGTGCGGACCTTGAGCAAACAGTAGAACCAAAACTTAATCTAAAAATATCACTGTCCATTTCAAGGTTGCCTGGAAGAGATCGCGGAAAGCGATAAGGCCGTCCATTGTATATTTTGTAGTGTTTGATTTATTTTTTGTTGTGTATTTTTGTGGTGTACAATAAAGTATATATAAATAAATAAATAATTGTTTCGCTTGCATTAACTTTACTCCAGACTTTAGACAGAAGATAATTCAAAGTAAAAAATGTGTTTTTTCACATTAATAATACGTAATGACTTTCTTTGTTATTTGTGTTATTTTCTTTTTATTATGTACTTCCTAAGAAATGTTCTTTGTTTTCATTTTATTTCTAATTAATATTTTTAATCGTGGTTGCTAGTAATCGTCTACCAAATGGACCACGACATGACCATATTTTCTTTTTTAAACGAACCTAAAAAAGCGCATTGGTGACCTGCCATAGAGCATAAGTGTATGAGAAAAGTTTTTTTGCGATTTGTGGTTTTTCTAGTACTATAACCTCGGTTAGTCTAGAAATCTTTTAATTCTCACATGAATCTGCGTCGATTAGTATCATAAAAATAAAAGGTTAGAATGAACGTTTTTCTAGCTGCATGTACATTATTACTCAAAAAGGTACCTGCGCTTTCTGACACAATTCTTCAGATGCAATAAAATTAGGTTAACAGATAGGAACGGAAAAACCATTGTCACCTCAACACCACAAACAAGCAGGTTTTGTTATGTATATACAGTGAGCAAAATCCGATTTTGCTGCGAGCGTGAGACAAAGTAACTTTTTGAATATATTTTTTTTAATGGCGGGAACTGTGCTGGGACTCACACAATTTGAAAGATTTAAACTTCACTTTGTTCTGTCACTTTCACTTCGATACGAAAAGAGTGAGATATACAAGTCGAATCGAAGTTCGATTTTAAAATTCCATAGCTAGTAGACCCAAAAAAGAAACAAACAATAAAACGTTCGTATACAAATACTCGTAAAACCGTAAAATGCAAATAATTTGAGGTTTTAAATGCTGTTTTATTATATTTTTGGAACGAAGTTCTTTAACGCGGCTTGCAGTAGAAGTGCACTGGCAGAAATCATCACGTCACGCGAAAGGGTGCTTGCAACTGCGTTCTTCTAATTAAAAGTGAAAGAAAGCGAGATAGAGAGAGAGATAGATAGTGTGAATTTTGTCAAAAAGAAAATCCAAGATGGCGGCTGTGAAAATTTGACACTTTTCGTCATGGGTGTCGTTTTCATAGTTTTCGAGGGCGCTTAAGCCGATTATGAGGTCAAAATGAAAATCCTAGATGGCGGCTGCGAAAATATTGACATTTGTCGTCATGGGTGTCGTTTTCATAGTTTTCGAGGGTGCTAAAGCCGATACTGACATTAAAATGAAAATCTAAGATGGTGGCTGTGAAAATTTTCAAATTTTTCGTCATGGATGTCGTTTTCATAGTTTTCGGGGGTGCTAAAGTCGATAATGACATTAAACTGTAAGTCCTAGATGGCGGTTGTGAAAATTTTCAAATTTTTCATCAGTGGTATCGTTTTTATAGTTTTTGAGGGTGATTACGTCGATAAAGAGGTCAAAATATAAATCCAAGATGGCGGCTGCGAAAATTTTGTTTCTATTTTAAATCATACGTGACAAAAAACTTCGTTCCGAAGAAAAACGACACCCATGACGACAAATTAAAAAAAAATCGCAGCCGCCTTCTTGGATTTTCATTTTGACCTCATAATCGGCTTTAGCACCCTCTAAAACTATGAAAATGACACCCATGACGAAACTTGAGAAAATTTTCGCAGCCGCCATCTTGGATTTTCATTTTGACCTCACGATCGGCTTTAGAACCCTCGAAAACTATGAAAACGACACCCATGACTAAAAATGAGAAAATTTTTGCAGCCGCCATCTTGGATTTGCTTTTTGACCAAATTCACGCTATCTATCTCTCTCTCTCTTTCTTTCTCTTTGAATTAGAAGAACGCAGTCGCAAGCACCCTTTCGCGTGACGTGATGATTTCTGCCAGTGCACTCCTACTGCAAGCCGCGTTAAAGCTCGCTCTTTTCGTATCTTGAACTCTAATTATAACGAATAACGTAATTATACTCGAATGACAGGGGGCGCTGTTGGTAAACATTTGTGCAATTGTTTTGTGAAATGTTTTGATAAAATAAAACAAGGCGGCGTTATTTCAGATACTGGCTACGGGCCAAAATAACCTTGTAGCGTTGTAGGTAGGAGGGGGCGCCAAAACATCCTTGTGCAGTTATGGGAGAGACCATAGGTAAAGCAGAGAGTCCTAGATTTTAGAGCCTAAACCGCGTTCCTATAGACATGTAGTGACCTGCGGCGGCGGCGGCGCGGGCAAGGTCTGCGCAGGAGTCGCGCGCGCATCCCACCAGCGCAGGAACTGCACGCCGAACGCGCCATACTCGACCGAGCGCAGCGCCAGGCTGCCCAGCATCGGGAACGTCACCACGGCGCTCCTGCAACGTTCATATTCAATATTTATTTAAAACTCATTAAAAATACTCTTTGTAAACGAGCATATTACAAATTAAAATATTATATCCTAGACAACAATGCTTGGAAACATGCTAGTCCTGCTCCATAAGTCTAGAAAAAAAACCAAACTGGTTGCTAGATTCATTATATAAAAGATATGTCCCCTAACCTAATTTCATTTAAATCCGTTCTGTCGTTAACAGACGGAGTTACTTACTCATTTATAATATTTTTAATGGTAAAGAATTCCTTTCAAATCTACCATTTTGGACCAGTTATTTGACTCACCCAATCTGTCCAGTAGCCACACTCCTGACGAGGTCCCCCCAGGTGTGCTCTCCTTGCTCGCGGGGCGGCGCGTACTTATATGTTAATACATAATATTATTGTATTAGATAGATAGATAGAAAATAGAATATTCATTTTTATGTACACCATAAAAATTACAGATATTCATTTAGTATTTTTTTTATAAACCCACACTGTACTAATTACAATACAATAAACACAAATAGAATAGCAATATAGATGGGCATACCACCCTAAATATAAAATTATTATGAGTAATAGCATTTTTATCCGACTGGCTAAGTCAAAAGGATCGGTTATGTTTTTTACTGATATTTTTGGAGATCTTTAGCGCCAATTTCATATGAATTATTTTAATGACAGTCATAAAATAATAAGTATATTTATTTCGATCGATGAATCCATGCAACAAATAATAAGCAATGAAAATCCTATAATTCTAAGTTAGTTGTGGATAATCAATCGATCAATCTGCCCAACTTTTTCCCAACTTTGTCGTGGTCGGCTTCCAGTCGAACCGGATGCAGCTAAATACTAGTATTTTACATGAAGCGACTGTCTATCTGACCTCCACAACCCAGTTTCTGGGTAACACGATACCCCTTGGTAAGACTTGTCTGACTTTTGGGCTTCTGACCACCCGTAACGACTGTCAAAGATCTAAGTTAGTTGAGATTTTTTTTATTAATCACATTGTAAGTCTACATAATATTTTGCATAATACATTTTCACGATGGCGTACCTTGAGCGTGAGTCCCAGCGCGGCGAGTGCGGGCGCGTGCGACGGCGTGCGGCCGGCCAGGAAGCGCGCGAGCTGCAGCAGGCGCGCGCACGCCCACACTGTGTGCAGGCTCGCGTACACGTGGGTCGCGGCGCGCCGGCTCTTGTCCCACCGGGACTGGTTGAGTAACAATAAACATTTCTAAGTATTTATTTACTAGTGACCCGCCCCTGCTTCGCACCTGTTTTTTGCTAAGCATCGACACATGCTTACAAGCGGGGTTTGATTTTGGCGGTGGTGACTCTGTGTCGCCATGTGAATTACAGTGAATCGGGGCAGAGGTGCTCCAGTGCGACAGGCCTTGGCCCCGTGCAGGCTAATTTGGTGAGATCTTTCCATATATTTCAGTGATTTGCTCCTCTCTGCAAGACACACGCCTTAGTTCCGTCATTTTAAGTCACTAGTTTATTTTGTCCCTACAGGTTTAATTGGTTTTATGGGTTAAATAATGTACCCAACTTTAAGATATAATGCATGTTTGAAAATTTTGCGGGCACGCATATCTAACCACTTTGAAAACAAAATCCCGTGGACACAATGACCACATCTGTTTACAGCACCTTTTTGCGCCTCGCCAGATGCGCCCTTATGCCTCATATAAATTGGTATTTTAATTTTTAAGATTTATGGAATGCCATAACGGGGTATTTCAACAAATATGCTGTATAATCAGCAGAGATCGGAATTGGGTGTGTGAAAATACCTAAAGTTTGCAGCGAGACATATCATAGAGCTGTTACAACCACTTAAGTTAACCGGTTTTGAATTGTACCGGTTTATTTACGGTTTTTTGTTTTACATGTTCTTTACCTTTGAAAAACCGAACTATAAACATAAGCAAGCTGCTAATACAGTTTTAAATTAATTTTTGTTTTGAACTTTTCCGGTTCAAATTCGGTTTTTTAGTTCTACTTGTTCTGTACGTCTGAAACACCGAATTTTACACATCTGTACATCATCATCATCTGTCTGTGTGTTTTTCTCGGTACATAGTGCTCACACCTGTGCTACACAATTATATAATACAAAGGAGATTGAGTTTATACAATCTTCAGCAGCTCCAACAGTAATTGCAAATGTTAATCAATTAGTTGTGGTTATGGAGCAGGACTAGTATTGAGCCAAGCATTTTTATCAGCGATGTAATCCATGCAACTTATAATATGCCTGCCTGCATAGTGTGCGTTTTATACAAGATTTGAATTTTGTCTCATTCAGTTGAATACCATTCGAAGTCTTTCAAATGATTCTTCTGATTTTAGTCGACATTTGAAATCGTACAAAATCATCGCGCGAAAATGTTCTCGTTGCAAATTAAAGGGCTTTGAAGGCTTTGGCCCTAAACATCAGCAACCATTTTGATATTTTTGAAAATCGCGGTGCACAATAAATGTCATATATTTGGATAACACTTAAACAAACATAAAACGTCACTTAACATAACAATCATCATAAAGCGTCACGTTTCTGAGATATTCAAAGATAAAAATAACAATTGTTATAACTAATTTATTTATTTATTTTGTAGTTAATTCATGTCGATTAAGTTATTTACTGTTATCTGAACCAGACAGAGAAATAAAACAAATATTATAACACTAATCATCCATTTTGTTAATTAAAATCTTTTTTAAAGCAATCGGAACATAAGAATATAATGTGTCGAATTACAATGATATTTTTGTAGGTAAACATGAAATAATTGAATACCTTAGTGGATATAACATAAGATTTATTAATCATATTCGGTATAAATAATGTCATCCAAGAAGGCAGCGGGAGGCTGAATAGGATATTCTTGATGTCGCGCCCAAGCCATGTACCATATAATAATACACATAACATGGGAGCTACATCCAAGTGTCCGTTTTGCTACAATGCAATTACAATAGTAGACAACTATTTTATTCCTGCCTTGCAAAGTATTATCGAGCAAGATGTAGACAAAATAAAATTCGATTGTTTTGGTGTCTTGAGTGGATTCGGGCTCTTAAAAGCCAAGGATCAGAAACGACAATGTTGTATTGACTCAAGTCATAATCTATGGCAACTTTTTCGCACAATTCAATAAAAAAAATCGGGGTGTCCTCATTCGGCGTGGGGTATACTTTTGTCTCTTTCGCTTATAACTAAAATATTACCTACACATGATGCAATCATGTTTTCATAGTTCAATATGCTTACCTGAAGGGAAAAAACAAAAAAAACCTGTTTCTTCAAGGTTCAGTTTTCGACTCATATTTCGGTGAATAACTCCAAAACCTGACACTTTAGGATATTATGTTTCATGATTTTTTTTGTTTGTATAAGTGTCCTATAACTAAATATATGACTTTCGTTGTGCACCGCGATTTTGATAAAAAATCAAAATGGCGGCCGACGTTAGGGCCACCCTCCATACAAAAATCTTCAAACCTTGTTCAAACCCCTTTCAGTGAAACAGAGTATTTTGATTTTGCTCGTAAAAAAATGTGGAGGGAATTTCGAATTTGGAATGTTGTGTTTTTTTGTAATAAAAAGTCATAGTTTTAGTTGTCATCAAAACTAGTCAGTGTCCCATAGACAAAAACTGTTAGTCGCAAAAGTTTCTGAGTGCTGTAGCGCTATTCTGTAAAAATCTCACCGTGATATCTTAGATGAAGTGAGCTGCCAATAGTGTCAATTCTTAGCAACTGACAGCTCACTCCACGCCGTCGAAATAAATCGCACTATGGTTTCGTCCAAAGCACTATGCGCTGCTATTGGACTTTAAAATAGGTTAATTACTGACCTATTGTATTACTCTTATTTACTTTATCGTAACGTTTAGCAAGCGTAAAAACGGAAAAGTATAAAAAAAAAAATTAAGTTTAATAAAAAGCTGTAACCCGACTACGGGAAAATAAAAATGATCTAAAAAGTACGAAACAAGTAAATAGTTGAGACAGAAATCAAGACATAGGTACAAAAATGGTCAAGGTAAAGCCATAATCGCATGCCATTATAATTTTGTAGGTGTTCCTGACATGCGACGACGGCGTTACCTTGACCATTTTTGTACCTATGTCTTGATTTCTGTCTCAACTATTTGCTTGTTTCGTACTTTTTAGATCATTTTTATTTTCCCGTAGTCGGGTTACAATTTTTTATTAAACTTTTTTTTTTTTCATTTACATAAACAAGGGTTCCAGCAAAAATTTGATGGCGCGATGCTATTGGTTGATGCACGTAGGTAAGTGTTTCTATAGGCAGGTGAAGCAGGAATAGTGCTCACGGTATTCAGATATGCCCGCCCGTGATAGTACAAACAGAAAAATAAGAGTTCGGGCGAGGCAGGTCGGGATTTTTGCCGCGTCTATTTTATTCAACAGAAACTATCGATTTTCTCTGAATGAATAAATGAATTAAAAGTATTGACTTAATTCTTTTCGATTCCAGCCGAAAATAATACATTTCTTACGGCCGAAAACGAAAATTGCCGAAAATGGTAAACAGAAAATTTAAGTAAGCACTCAATTTACTTCATAATGTTTTTCTGACTGCACATTACAACTAGCTGAATGGGTGTGGAATTTAACATTACCTTCCCTAATCTGCCATCCTCATCATCCTCCCTCCATCGCTCCACGATCCTCTCGAGCCTGTCTTTCAGATAGGGTACCAACACTAGCAAGGCCAGTGAGGCTCGTTCCAGGTATACCGGTAGCTGTTGTCCACTGTTGAACTCACTCGACGAGGATGTGGGCACGCGGAGCAGCTCGTAGAAGCTTTCGGAGAATGATGCGGCTGGAATAAGCTACATTATATACATCATGGAATATAGATTTAAAAAAAAAGAACTGTCGCGGGATAGATAAAAAAAAAGAACTGTCGCGGGATGCCTGGCAGATATGAAACATCGAAATTATTATGTACAGGTAATATGCATAAAAGGATAGTTTACCGACGCCAACATTGGCGTTGGCGTTGGTTTGGCATTGGCACACGCCAACAGTCGGTCTGACCCACCCCTATAGATGTTTCACATCAAAAAATAAATAACAATTATCATTATGTTCTTGTTTGATAATTAAAGTGATGTGTAAATTGTAAAGTGATAAAGACAGTGAACTCACCATAGTGTTTGAGGTAGTAGTACTGCAGACAGCAATCAAACAGCAGGTACACCTCATCATACCAGTGCACGCACCAGCCACACTTGTTAGGGTATGTTGCTGCCAGGTACTGGAAACAGTATTGTCAAGTATGACTCATTTGTATTTATGAGCATTTTAGATGCCATAATAAAATGTAATACAGATTTAGTTCAGTAATCTAGTCGATTTCTGTTTAGGTTATTTTTATTTACAGCTAATACTTCCTGTTGGGTTAAGGACTATATGTAATCTGTGGTTAAGGTATCAAGTAATAGCTATTCTTTCAAATAATACTGATTTTAATGTAGTTTTGATAACTGTAAAATCATTTGAAACAGGCAAACTCAATATTGCATTAAATTAAAGTAATGTTTTACGGAAGAACGGATGGAAGGCCTCCCATGAGGTAGACTGATAATCTGCTGAAGGCCGTAGGAATCTGGATGCGAGAAACACAGAACCGGTCGAAGTGGCGGTGCTTGGGGGAGGCCTATGTCCGGCAGTGGACGTCTTTCGGTTAATGATGATGATGATTTTAGGGTAAACTTTCGCTATTTTTATTACAAGCTTTATATTTTACAAGCTTTATATTAACTTGCTTTGTTAGTGTGTTAGTTAGTTAGCAAATCTTGCAAGCTGAATTAAAACCACTTCGTCTTATCCTACGGAGTTGAAATTTTACATGTTGGTTCAGTTTCCAAGACAATGCATTTTTTTATGATGCATGACCTGATTTGACAGCCAGGATTGTCTCCAGACCAGGGAACTCCACAACAGTTTACGGGACAGACGCGAAATTTAACAATTTATGACAGTCCGTTCTAAAGTCCACCATGATCTGGCTACAACAGCTAGGATTGGCTCCAGACGAGGAAACTCCTCAGCGGTCAACAGCAGAGACACTAAATGTTATATACGCATTAGAGATGGGCCGAATGTGGTTTGAACCGAATCCGAACTTCGGCCGAACATTCGGTTAAATAGAAAAGTTCGGCCGAAGTTCGGCCGAACTTCGGTTTAATTTCGCGCGCTTTCTCGAGAGCGACACGTCGTAACTTGTTTACGCATTTACTTAAATTATTGCTAGATGTACCCCGCCCGCAAACCGCGCTTCCACCGCGTGACCTAATAAGCAGAAAAGATTTTTAAGACTAATGTAATAAGACGAACTGATTTAATTTAAGTTTTACATTTACAATGTTCCTAAATAAAATAAACGACCATGAGTGAGTAAAAGACATAATTTTATTTTACAGTAGGTAATGCTATTCTAATTCTATTAAATTTCAGTCAAAATAATGCAAATAGGTATTATTTTTCTTGTGCCGAATGTTCGGCATCTGAACCGAATTTCGGCCGAATGCCGAAGTTCGGTTAAAGCTGCCGAAATTCGGTTGAACCGAATGTGAACCGAATTTCGGCCCATCCCTGATACGCATTCAATTATGATAGCTCGTTTTAGAGTTCACCATGACCTGGCTGCTGCAGCTAGGATTGGCTCCAGACCAGGGAACTCTTCAACGGTCAACAGTACAGGCACGAAATTTTATGTACGCATTTAATGTTGATAGTCCGTTCTGAAGTTTACCATGACCTGACTGCTGCACCCACAGTTGGCTCCAGAGTAGGAAACTCCTCAGCGGTTAACAGTACAGACATGAAATTTTATATGCGCATTTAATTATGATAGTCCATTTTAGAGTTGACCATGACCCGGCTGTAGCAGCCAGGATTGGCTCCAGACGAGGAAACTCAGCGGTCAATAGCAGAGACACAAAATTTTATAAACGCATTCAATTATGATAGCCAGTTCTAAAGTTCACCATGATCTGGCTGCTGCATCCAGGGTTGCTTCCGGAAGAGGGAACTCCTCAACGGTCAACAGTACAGACACGAAACTTTATATACACATTTAATTATGATAGTCTATTCTAATGTCTACCATGACCTGGTTGCTGCACCCAGGGTTAGCTCCAGACCACGTAACTCTTCAACGGTCAACAGTACAGACACGAAAATGTATACACGCATTTAATGTTGATATTCCGTTCTAAAATCTACCATGACCCAGCTGCTGCACCCAGAATTGGCTCCAGACGAGGAAACTCCTCAACCGTCAACTGTACCTACAGACACGAAATTTTACGTACACATTTAATTATAGCTTTACTCGCGCGCGCGACTATACATGGGTTCGAATCAGCTCCGTGACTAAATTAACTAAAAATAGTAAAAGTTACTTTTTATTGACTTTTTTTTTCCCTAATTTGTTTAAATAGTTGCCATCAATAAGTGAAAGTGTTATTTCGGAAAATAAACATATATCCAATATAAAAAGCAAACTTTCAATAAACAAAGAAAAATCTAATTAACAATAAGGACAATATTATTACTGGAAATGGAGTGCAGTTTGGACGGTGACTTATAAAACAGTGATCTTTATTATGGAGTGAAAAACATTAAAATATACGTCTACAACAAAAACGTTTGACTTAAATAAAATAAAAAGTGAACTAAACTATCGGTGTAATTGTCATAATAGTACTATGTCCTAATTCCTCCAATAAACAAAACATAAAAGTGCAAGAAAGTGTCTATTTCATAGATTTTATAAACAAAGACAGAGTGACTCAAGTGTTCGACATTGCAAAAAATTCCAATTGAATGAGTCATTTCTAACCGTTTTCGTTCGTTTAAATATTTCATCTGTACATTGCACTGCTCAATTTCGCAAAAAGTAATTAAGCATGGTTGGTTCAGTGGCACTAAGTGTTGGGTCAACACATTAATCAACCGAACCCGAGTTCGAGCCCTTCAAAAGTTGGTTCTTTTTGTGTTTTCTAAAATACCAAACTTCTACATAACGTTCGCCATTCTCTCCAAAGTCACCAACTATATAATTATTTAAAAAAAAAACAGCAGAGGGCGGTACGATAGCTTCGAGTAAACACGGATTTCGAAAGCAATACTCATCTTTGACATCACACGTAATTAAAGATCATCGCAAACAACGGGCGCCACTTTCTTCATCGATTATCAAGCATTCTAAAACACGACAACTGTTGACAAATAGAAAGACCTCTCAATAAGTACCTACCTATTTGCATTGCATTAAGTTGGTTCCACAGCTTTAATATAGAGGGCGCATAACGATGGAAGACCTTGATAACGTAACTCTTAGAAGACCTTTAAAAAAGTGTAAATCGCTAGAAAAACTGGATATGAACATCTCCACTAACTCGTCTTATTCGGATGAATTCTTGAGTAGAAGACTTGACCTATCTTCACATACTACAGCTTTATGCCGAGACGAAATGAACATCGAAATAAATAAATTAAAGGCGGACTTACAATCTACACAAAATGAATTAGAAAATGTCATTCTCGAAAATGTGGAACAGAAAAAACAAATTGCCCAACTATCTCAGGAAGTTGACATATTAAAACAGATTTGCCGAAGTCCACGAACAACGTTACTTCAGTCAACCATGCAGAAACATAAAGTCAAGCGACGTCTTACTGAGTCTTTTGGGAACTCTCCGCTCACGGTGCAAAGCTCACCTAGTGATGAAAAACTTCCTACTAACGCTCATTCACTAGTCCCACAAGAAAAACCACAAAATTCATCACAAAGCAATATACCTACAACAAAACTGAGTTGTTCTAAGAAAAGTGTTACAGTATCAGTTTTTAATCCACAAAACGAACAATCATTCGACCGAAGTATAGAGATCACACAAGACCAAATCGACAAGAATTCAAGAGAAGTACTAACAGATGTTGTTAGAACATCGAAACACAGAATTGCTTTATTCACTGATCAGACTGGATACGGAATACGAGAAAATTTACAGGACTTGGTGGGAGATGCATTTCATGTGACGTCATTCATTAAATCAAATGCGCCTCTTAGTGATATATTAAGCTCAAGTTTGTCTATGTGTACGGATTTTACCGATTCAGATTTCGTGTTATTTATGGCAGGTTCCAATGACAACAATCCCCTACAAATTTTAAGCTCTCTACATCACACTTTGCAGAATATGCCAAACACAAATATCTTAGTCGGCAGGGTCTATCGTAACAATTATTTAAATGTTTTGAAACTAAATGATATGTTAAAATTTATCTGTAGTAATTGCAATAATTCAAAATTTATTTTATTAGACAATGACAATGATAATTACCGCAGAACTTTTAATAAGCAAATTGCATGCAAGTTAATATATAGGGAGATACTCCATGTGAGATATACAATTACCTACTCAAATTACAGGAAAAATGTGCTCAATAATAAAGAAAAAACATTAAAAATACAATCACGAGATGCATGCATACAAACAGATTGTAATTATGATGGCAAAGAAAAATTTGATGCTGTAACACCCCGATTATTAATAGACCCTTCTACTTCTACACATATTAATAACTCCCCTAGTTTTGGCAATATCGTTTGTTTTCGAGAATAAAGTAGAATCACGAAATCACAAAAATCTTTCAGAAACCTTGCTATCAGAGACGATGTGTTTAAAATTATTTCACCAAAACGTATGTGGTATAAATAATAAAAAACTTGAGCTTGAATCATATTTTGAAACTTTTTGTAAAGATTTAGACTATGTTTGTATAACAGAACATTTTTTGAATGATAAATCTATTAACTTATTTCAATTAAGCAATTATAACTTAGTATCATATAACACAAGGACAAACAAAAAAAGAGGTGGTAGTCTTATTTTAGCGTATATGGATAAAAAATGTGAAAATATTTATGCAATACAGAAATTATACAGATCAGAAAGTTTTGAGGTTTGTGGTGTAAAGGATCTTGAGACAGGATTGAATATTTGTTGTTGTTACAGAAGTCCAAATGACAAAAATTTTGACAGTTTTCTAAAGAGCCTAGAAAAATTGTTAGAACATTTTATTGACAGGAAGTGCATTATATGTGGCGATTTCAATGTTGACATACTTGCGGAAAGTAAAAAATCTTTAGAATTTATAAGTTTATTAACGTCGTACAATTTTAGGCATCTTATAAATACACCAACTTTTATTCGAAACAAATCATACTCTTGCATTGACAATGTATTGACTAATCTTTCCGACGATGATATAGAGCAGTGTTTGGTAGATCATAATGGTTTAGCAGATGGCCATGGCGGCCTTCTTTGTAACATAATTCTTGATAAGATTGATAAAAGGACAAATGAATCTGAACATATCATATTGATCAATAAAAGAACATTCAACACAAAAAATAATACTGCATTTAAAAAGTGCTTTCAAAATCCAAATGATAATATCGTAGGTATCAATACATTTTTCAACTATTTTAATAAAAAATTTCGTGAGTGTTACCCAAAGAAAACCAGTAAAGTAAAACTGAGGAACAATAATCAGATAAAGTGGATTACCAGGGGAATTAAGGTGTCAAGCAAAATGAAAAGAATATTATGTTCGGGCACCACCATTAATTCTAGTGTCTATAACTATAAAATGAATTACGTAAGGATCTATAGAAGAGTTTTAAAGCACGCACGAAAATTAGCCATATCATGTCATCTCAACAAAGCCAAAAATATAATAAGGGAGACATGGAAAATTGTAAATGATCAAACAAAGAGAAAGCAAAACAAAGTTAGAAGGAAACTTGTTCTAAACATTAACAACAAGGTGGTTACGGATCCGCAAGAAATAGCAGATACGTTTGTTGAAAAATTTGTGCATAAATCATCACTTTTAAAAACAGAAGAAGAAAGTGCGCTGTCCTTCCTAAGAAACTCAACATTGAGAGTAGAAAGTGAGATGACTTTCAATATGACGACACCACAGGAAATAACAAAAATTGTACGTAAGATGGCAAACAAAGCATCTTGTGGACACGATGACGTGCCAATATCGGTGATCAGAGATAATATAGAAATATTAGCGTATCCCTTATCTGAGTTCATTAATAAATGTATTGAAGAGTCTGTATTTCCTGAACAACTTAAATTGGCAAAGGTGGTTCCGCTACACAAAAAGGGTACAAGAACGGATCCCAAAAACTACCGGCCAATATCCTTACTACCAATTTTATCAAAAATTTTCGAAAAGATAATGAAAGCTAGATTAATGACCCACTTACATATAAATAGAATAGTAAATTATAAACAATTTGGATACCAAAAGGGGATAGGCACCTCAGATGCGATAGATAATCTTGTTAATGACATTATTAATAAATTGAATGACAAAATGAAGGTAGCTGGCTTATTTATTGATTTAAGTTCTGCGTTTGATACAGTAGATCACGAGCTACTTCTGGCTAAACTAGAGCATTATGGTATTAGAGGAAAAGCGTTAAAACTTATGACATCTTATTTAAAAAACCGTAGAATGTACGTAGAAATAAAAGACATTAACTCAAACAATTGTGACGGAAAGTGTGTGAATGAAGTAATATATAAGTCAAAAATGATCAACATAAGCCGCGGAGTGCCTCAAGGCTCAATCTTAGGACCAATATTATATTTAATTTTTACAAATGATTTACTAAATTTTATGAATAATACCCAACCCGACGCAGGACTTGTAATGTTTGCAGACGACACGAATGCCATACTCGGGTCGCCAAACTTAAATGAGTTGACAGAAAATGTAAATAAGTGTTTAAAGAATCTTTCTGTTTGGTTTACAGCAAATAATTTAATAATAAACCCAAGCAAAACCAATGTAATGTTGTTTAAAACAACGTCACGCAACAAAGATAGTATTGATGTCAAGCTTAAAAAGGAAAATATTGGACTGGTGAACGAAGTTAAATTTTTAGGAGTTTATATAGATTCCCTATTAAATTGGAAAAAGGAGCTCACCGCCATTGATTCCTCAATATCTTCAGCTTGTTACGCGCTAAAAAGCCTCAGGGACGATATTAATCTTAAGCAACTTAAATCTGTATATTATGCATTAGTAGAATCCAGATTACGATATAGCATTATGTTTTGGGGGAGTAGTTACGGGTACAATTGCCAAAGAGCATTCATTCTACAGAAACGTGCATTAAGAACGATTGTCAGAATCCCACAACAAGAGTCATGTAAAGAATATTTTAAAAAATTTGGTATTTTAACAGTCCCAAGTTTATATGTTTTAGTACTACTCAGCCACTTTGCGAAATACATACACGAGCACGAATCACAGGAAGAACGTGAACTTAGAGAGAAAACTAGAAGAAACGTTATAAAAAATAAAATAGCGCCGAAACTTAATATTGCTGAACATTGCTCTAAATACCAAGCAGTAGAATTATTTAATAAGTTGCCTACTGACTTAAGATCATTGATTTACAAAGGTACACTATTCAAAGCCAAACTTAAAGCATTCCTGTTGAATAAATGTTTATATTCTATATCTGAATTGGTGACAAATGATGGTGAATAGTTTTTATATTTAGTAATTTACCTTTTTGACATTATACATTCAAGACATTGTTCGATTTTTTGCATTTTAGAGAATAGATTTATACGAATTTGACATGATAATATTTACAATAATTTATATAATTACTATTTACAATCTATTGACATATTAATTCATCATATAAGTTATTGATTTTATTTTTAGTGAAATTTACTGTTTGATATTCATAATTTATTGTTTTTAGCTGTAAAATATTAATTAATGTACTACAAAATTCAAACACAATGCGAATTGTTATATGAATAAATAAATAAATAAATAAATGTTGACATTTTATTCTAAAGTCTTCCATGACCTGGCTGCAGCAGCCAGGATGGACTCCAGACGAGGAAACTCCTCAGTGGTCAACAGCAACTACACGAAATTTTATTTACGCATTCAATTATGATAGCCCGTTCTAAAGTTTACCATGATCTGGCTGCTGCACCCAGGGTTGGTTCCAGAAGCGGGAATTTCTCAGAGGACAACAGCACAGACACAAAATTTTATATAGGCATTCTATTATGATAGACAGTTCTCAAGTCCACTATAACCTAAGTGCTGCACCCAGGACTGGCTTCAAACGAGGGAAGTCCTAAACGGTCAAACAGCATAGACACAAATTTTAATAGAAACCCAACCCAGGATTGGCTCCATACGATAGATGTCCTCAGCGGTCAACAACACAGACAACAAATTTTATATACACATTTAATTATTATGGTCCGTTCTAAGGTCCACCATGACCTTGCAGCTGCATCCAAGATTGGCTCCAGACGAGGGAACTCCTCAACGGTCAACAGCAGCGATATTAAATTTTATATACGCATTAAATTATGATAGCCCATTCTAAAGTCCACCATGACCATGCAGCACCAAGCTGCACCCAGGGATTACTTCAGACGAGGGAAGTACTAAACGCTCACTCAACCACACAGATAGTTAATTTTATATAGGTATGCATTCAATTATGATAGCCCGTTCTAAATTATAGCATGACTTGGATAGTGCTTGTGGTTAGCTAGTGACCTCGACAATTGATCATATTATTTTTTGCCTGAGCAACCAAGTTCGTCATGCTCCTTTAGATGTCAATGCTTGCGGTAGTATCGGGGGTCGGGTTGCCTCCTTCCCTCAAATATGGCGAGGGGGGTAATGGCTGATCTTTGCGTTATGCTCGTGAACGGGTGCTGCTTGTGGTGACTGGTCATCTTGCTGATAATGGTTTTGTTATTGTTATTAGTAATTAACTGTTCATTTATTTTACCTCGATGGCCCTAGTGTATCATTTATAACTTCCAATTAAAGCTTTATGTAAGCGGGCACGCCCTTTATGCCTGGAGGCTTTTATTTAGATATTTTGTTCTATTTACGTTTAGTTTTTTAAATTCTGCTTGAGTATAGTTCTCGATGTTTTTGGTTGATATATTGGCGTGTGCTAGCTGACATATGGCCAATAATTTATCATTTAAATTTTGTTTTGTGTTGCATAATGTAAGTTATTTTGCATACTATTGTATAGAATCATTTTTCTAACTTGAACAGACAGCTGTGCTGCTGGGGAGTTTGTTGCGCCACTTCTTCTTCCCAGCTAAAGGCACTAGGAAGTGGTGAAGGGTGGGCGTTTTTGGGGGACTGTCTTATGTAATTTTGACGTTCGAAAAGTGCTGATTCTCAGCCTAGTTTGAATAAATGACTTTTGAATTTTGAGTGCAACTTTGTTGGTTTCACACCATGACATAAGTAACGACGTGTTTGGGTTCGTTGGATTTGTCTTTACAAATACCTTTCAAGTAAAGGTGATAGAACAGATATTTAAACAAATTCTAATGCTAAAAAGTAAAAAATAAAATTTAAGTAAAAACCTTTTGAAAACAAGTTTTTAACTAACTAAAAAGTACAAGCTTGAAGTCTATCTCGAAGGGTAAGAAGGACGTTCACGCCTCAAGCTTTTAATAAAATGTTGTGTTTACGTAAGTTTTATTTTGTACTTTTTAGTTCATTAAAAGCTTGTTTTTAAAAAGGTTTTTAATTAAATTTTATTTAGCTTACTGGACAGTTTTTGTGAATTAAGTAATTTCATAATTATTTATTATAATATCAGAGAAAACTAAAATAGATTATACTAAGAAGTGATATACAAGTCATCCAAATCTAAATAATAAAGATAAAGTGAACAATAAAATGAGATAAATATACTCAATGCCAAAGAAACTAATAGCCATCATAAAATAAGTGCCATTATCAATATTCTAATCCTTAATTTTTTTTACATAAGTACGTAACTAATCTGAAGAGCACTAATGGTACGAGTACGAGAGCCCACGACCAAAACCATGTCACATCATTTTACGGCCGAAACCGTATAAAATCGTTAGGAAGTAGGTACACCGAGTCGGGTTCAGAATCATCTCCATCTCTCTCTCATCTCCTTTCTGACGGGTACTTCCGAATCAAATCAAAGTACCGTACTTTACGGGAGCCCATTTCTGCTATGTAAAAAACAATAGGCCATCTGCCTATTGTTTTTTGTCTGCATATTGTTTTGTTTTCATTACAATATGTCTGATATCAAAAATGTACATAGGTTTCGTAATTTTATTACTTACGAAAAAGTTTGTTTTCAGACATTTTGCGTGTCACATCATGCCATCACACAAGAGGCCTGAGCGCATTTTAAAAAATTTAAAATAATCCGATCAGTCTCATAGCAACCTAGTTCAACTTTCTTTTTAAATATTTTTTATACTTACCGCGGTTACTGAAAACCTGCTTTCAAAACCTGTTTTCAGACATTTGAAATGTCACCTATAACTCCAAAACCAAAAGAACGCTTCGGAGTCGGCCGGCAAACGCGCGGTGCTTGTTACGCTCCTATCCTCACGACACCGATAAATAATCAGTCCGACAATGACTTAAAATTATGATTTTTTTTTCAATAAACAGTTATTTTCAAACATTATTCCAATTTCCTTGTGTCCAATTTATTAAAAAACTTCTTTTAATTTCAGTTTGATGGTTTCGGCTAAGCTCTTTATTAATCGTATGTAAAAACGCCGCATTACGATTTATTTATAAATTCTGATTATCAAAAAGTAGACAGAATGCTGTTACCGATCGGTGAAATTTTTCAACACATTCAAAATGGTTTTGAACACATAAGATGCTCACACTTTCTTCTGAAAAATGGTTATTTGCATCAACTGACCTATGTTCATCTGAAAACAAGATTTTCAGATGGGTTGCTAGTTAGTAGTTTTTTGCCTTATTTTTAATTTTCTCAAATGGTCTCCTGGGTAGGTGTGACGCTACTGGTTTCTGAAAATTGTGTTTTTGGTATTTAAAAGCTATTGTTCAACTTCATTAAAAAAATCAGACATATTGCTATGAGACAGTTCGGTATTTTTTTGACATATTTAAAAATGGACTCAGGTCAGACATGATGTGGAAAATTTCTGAAATTAGGATTTTTGGATTCAGAATAACTAAATCTATCGATCTTTAAGGTTTTTGTTCATAATACAATAAGGCAAAACTTTTGGTCATGGTTAGTTTTGTACCATAAAACAAATAATTCTTAAATGACATGACCTTACCTTGGTAAAGTAAGTTTACTTACATTAAAATAGCAGTGAAGAGGCTGGATAGTGTTTTGACAGCACTTATAAAATGCCTACAGGCTACATTGTAACCAGCGGGGGTCCGAGTATGCTGTATTTCAGACACTGCCAAGCGGTTGGTCAACTCTTCCCGTGACCAGAGGGCTGGCCAATTTTTAGGTCAAATAATCAGAATTGCCATCCAACATGGCAACACTGCCAGCCTTTTGGACACATTTCCCACTGGCAACGATGTGGATGGTTCATATATTTGAATGTTAGATTGTATATTATATTTAAGAATTGTCAACACACGTTGTATGTTCACAATATGTACAATGAATATATTATATTAGTTACACCAGAAATTAATGTAAACTTAGAATAATAAGGTACCTACCCTAAAAGACGGCATAACTTACCAAGGCACGGCCACAGTAAGTCCTAGCTTGAATATCAAGAACCGGCTGGTATCTCATATATATCAAGTAAAAAAATTACCAGAATAGTGTAATAAAACATTCACTAAGATTACCTCTACGACTTTCCGTAGCGCGGGCTTCACAGTGGCTCCGAGAGCTTCCTGTGCCGTCACTTGGAACACAGTCGGCGTGCCCTGCAGCGTCCTCGTCAAGTGAGCTGCGTACACTGCCATGCTTTTAATGTTTACTACTATTTGTTGTTGCTAACCAAACTAGTCATTGATCACAGTCCAAAAGTTTGTTTATCATTTTCCATTTACGACTGATTACGACGGATTTCGTTCGTCAAAACGTCAAGTGTCAAATACACACATCTAATGTGTCAAATGAATGACATTGACATGAGACGTTTAGAAACAAACCAAAAACGTTGGATTTGTGAATTTTAGATTAGAACGCCTGAAAGTTTATTTCTGTGGACTAGAAAATAACTGCTGCTGAGCTGCTTCTTCCAACGGCGCGAACGCTGGTTTGACGATCCCTCAGTATAAATAGGTACATTCTTCAAGAAATCAGGAATCATAATTACACACAAGTATCCATAATGACCTCTGCACTTGTGACATGTTGGGATCCACCACTATTTCAATGGGATCCACAGATTTGGGAGTTGGGATCAGTGAGACTGTGTGAGGTGAATGTATGCTTTGAATTTGCTGTAGGTTCTTATTATCAGTCGTACCGATTCTTTGACAAGTATGACCAAGACATTGTTGTTTCGTGGTCTATAATAAGAGTTTTCAAGGAACTACTTGACAGAAATAAAAATAAATTTTACCAAAATATTTAATTTATTATTATAATTTACAGTTAAGTATAATACACAAAATACTTATCTTCAAAGCATTCATATAGTACCTATAATACAATTACGAAGCGCATATTACTGACTGTGCATGTGTTACGTCAAGCTGATGCCTGTGATGTCTTAGAGAAAACAATTAACCTATTCATTGCAATACAGCTCTCTTTAATTTAACACAGCAAAATGTTACTCACGGTCTCAAATAATATCAATAATTACAGGGCAAACGAAATTACCCTTAACCGAATGTGGCGCCATCTTTAAAAAATAAACTAAGCTGTATTGCGCTTGTTTGGCGAATCTATTCGAGACTATAATAAAACGATACAGGATTAAAACTTAAGTCCTGACTTATTTCCTAGACTCGGCAATTTTTTTTTTTTCGACAAAAACATTCGCTTTTATCGCAGCTATCTTGAAATAATATCCCTCCAAAACTTGAGATCGCAAACATATTTTGACATAATATTCAACGTTTCAACTCCCTGCTTATTCTAGTACAGTATTATTTATACATTTTGGTCCATTTATAAAATAACAAAGCACCGTTTATGAGCGTTACATACTTTCCTAAGTGACTCGCGAATATGGCTTGTACAATAGGAACGTTTAACATAAATATGAAGCTTTTCTAAAATGCTTCTTACGTAGTTATCTACTTTGGCGACACTGAAGTTCAACACTCACTTGAAAACAATTAAATTACTTGGTACAATCAACTACGCGTCCATAGTTACAGAGAGCGCTTTTATTTCGGAACAATAAGGGTGATTTTGTAGTTTATGTTATTAATGACGTGCGGTTGATCGTACATACTGTACGACAATTCTTTACTTGTTTAGTGAGCTTCAATACAACCATATTGTTAGGCTTTACATGCTACACATACATATCCATATAATTAACATGAATATTATAAGTAGAATACAACTTTTAGTCAAATACATTTTTATTTAACAGGCACAGGCTTACAATTTAAGGCTTATTATAAAATATTTGGATTGCTTCTTTATTAGGCTTCAGTACACTTATAAATACAGATTTATCGACACCTCGGTGTCAGGCTTTCGTCAAAAAATCAAATTATAGAAATTATATTATATACCTTGCTTCTTGTTTGGTTATTTCAAAGTAATCCCCAATAAATCAAACGGAATATTTAATTTGAACAATAACAATTAAAATCATTTGAACGGAAACATTAAAATAAAAGAAGGAATCCATATTAAATTGGACTGAAGTAGAGAAAATAAATTACAAAAAAATGTAAGTACAAGGGCATCAAAAATGTCGTAATTACAGTTGGGTTAAGGTGGTGTAAAAGTTGAAACCTATTTAAAGTGCTGCCTGCTGAGTGTAGTTGTTTGACACTGTACAGATTATAACTACAATTAGGTTAGAAACAATGATCGAGTAAGTCAGTAAGCTGCTAATTAAGAACAATTTAGTGGAATGAGAAAAAAGAAAAACGAAACGATACTTTTAAGTTGAAGCTAGAACTTGAAAGAACACAAAGCAACAAATCGCATTTGTAATATAAAACTGACTGGGATCAGTGGTCTATCTCATTTATTTTCACCCGAATACGGCAAAGCAAAAAGGAAGGGTTACGATTTTATTAAAGCTTGCATCCATCTGTCCCTTTCTACATTTGCTAGTTGTTGTGCGATGGGTCGTCAGTGTGCGCTGGATTGATTCGTAGAACGTCATTCCTCTGGTGGAATGCGTAACGTCATCTAGCTTCTACCCCTCGGATCCGGCTCGAAGGACCAATCTGTGCGACTGTCACTCGTTATAGATGCACATCACACACAGTGAGTTTGACACTGATTTTTTATATATATTAATAATAGTTAATGACTTTGTTATAAGTTGTTTTACGAAAATTCATATTCCAATTTCAGACCTGATAATATCACTAAATAATTTTATTAAAATAATTAGTCACAATTTCTTAAATTATGTCATACTAGCTTCCACAAGCGGCTTCGCCCGCGTGATATATTTATAAAATATTTCCTACGTTACTCAGTGATAATATAGTATTCTACATGTGAAAGAATTTTTCAAAATCGGTCCAGTAGTTTTTGAGTTTATTCATTACAAACAAACATACAAAAAATCTTCTCTTTATAATATTAGTTTAGACAATGTTAATTGTCAAATGTTGTAGAGTTAACCAAAGGTCCGAAATACTAACTGATGTGATCGCCTTGTTTAATAAAAGACTGTTTTTCTAACTTTTTTTCGTAGAACCAGAAAATAATGGATATTTATTAAATAATAAGCTGTTTGAGTCAAAATTGGCTGATTAAGTGTGCTTCAATGAAACATGGTTATTTTCTTGAATGTAGAACGTCTCCTATAGTAAATTTTGAGTTTTTACGGTCTCAAGTATGAATATACCATGCAACATTGTAAACATTATTGTAAAAATTATAATATATGTACAGATAACCTATCAACCATCCTATACATGTCCCCAAATGCTGAATGAATGAATATAGAACTTAACATATTGTATGACGAAGAGTACCATATTTAATAATAAATTACGTTATTAGAAGCAACTGATAACTTCTTTGATTTTATTTACATGTCCCATACGTCAAGTTTGATATTATATGTATTTTTGTATGGGTCTTATTATTTTAGTTAGAGCTCAACTGTCATCAATGAGACACAATAGAATTTCAATTGTTATCGATCTCCAGGAGAGCTCTCGACAGTCAGGGGGAATCCACAGCATTATATAAAAGTACATAAAAACATAGTTGACTGATATTTAATTACAGAAAAAAGGTACAGTTTTATTACACTCACCATAATTTATTGGCCGTCAATCACTATAATTTTTACTATTAAGTATTCTCCTTTGTAATAGAACAAAAAAGGGCAATAATATTATCGCAGTAGCTTCCAAACGAACGCTACACTCGGGCCAAAAAATTACTGAATGGGACGTAATAAAAAAGCTTTTAATGAGTGACTGGGATAGCACATATACGCGCTCCGTCGCACATATACACTTATGAGCGTTAGAAATAAACGTAGACCTTCAAAGTCAGAGTTAAATATCTTCTGGTTATGCTTCTTCCAACTTAGACCTAATCCATCGCTTTCGCTCGAGATCAAGACAAAACAACGTCGGAAAGCGATCTTACATCCGATGAGAATGCGCTCCTCACACCTGTCAGTTATGCACAGTTCTTTGACATCTGACAGCAACCTTATAACCATAAGACGCGATAATAAGGACCACTGTGATGCAAAAGTAGAGGTAAAATATCAGTGAAAGGATTGCAATAGCTGAGTACAAAAGAATATGTATTTTACGAATTTAAATTTGATTAGTTCCTAGTTCAACTGACAGGTGTCAGGAACACATTGTCTTGGTGTTCGGAATATAATAATATTATTTTTAATCGGTCACTGGTTTCACGACAACACTAGCAGTGACTTTTCAGCCGCAGTACCACACAACAAGTCCGTCACGCGAGCTCTACACACCACTGCGCGCCGCACTGAGCCCGCAGTGAGCCCGCACTGAGCCCGCACTGAGCCCGTAGTGAGCCCGCAGTGAGCCCGCACTGAGCCCGCAGTGAGCCCGCACTGAGCCCACCATGTGTCGCTGTGCAGCGTGCACTAGCTGGCCGTGTTGTTGTATTGCGGCCGGCCCGCTAACTCTAACAGGTATCTGTCCGGATGCTCGATCCAGTCCGATGCTGACAGTTTTACCTTGAAAACGAAAGCATTTCATACAAATATCGGACAACAAAGTGTTCCTACAAGTGTACTGGGTATAATATTGTTATTTTAGTTTGAGCTTAAAATATCGCTTGAAATACCGTTGAATGCGTCAATCGACTTAGTGACTTTTGCTCAAAAGGCCGATGTTGTTTTTCTTCGACCAAGGGCTGGTCTGAGTCAGCATAGCGCTGGTATTTTGATTCTAAAAACTCTTAAAAGTTTTTAGAATCAGAATATCAGCGCTATGCTAAGACAACTTTTTGGGCATGTACGTTGTGGTGGGGTTTCTTTCTAATTTGTTATTTTTTTTCCTTGTAAATCGTTGCTTTGTTCTGTGCCTTATTTTTTTGGGAGCACATTTAAATAGCAGGTGAAAATAGGTCGATGTCAGGTCAAAGGTAAAAGAAGTAATGATAACTCACATGTCGTTGCCTCTCCGCTTCCTTGACTTGCCACTTCTTGACCTCCAGCTGCACCTCACGCGACGCCTGGTCGCCGCAGCCCCACACCTGACACATAACAACTCACATATTTTAACGAGGGAAAAATAGTAGATTGTTTACCAAGGGAGCAAACAACTATTTTTAAGGCGAGAGTGTTTCTTTGAATCCAGAGTGTAGCGAAGGATTCTAAAGTAGAATCCTGAGCGCAGCGAGGGATTCAAAGTACGTCACTCGAACTTAAAATAGTGTTGCTCCCGAGGTAAACACTCTACTTATTATTACCCTCTATGAGAAAATAAAAACCGGCCAAGTGCGTGTCGGACTACGCACAATGAAGGGTTCCGTAGTTGGGATGGGATGAATTTATCCCAAGAACAAACTTAACTTTGTAGTTGAAAAACATGTTTTTGCAACCGCAAATGTAAGTTGGTCAATTATTACTCGTTAACTTGTAAAGCTTAGCTGTGATAGTTTTTCTTTTAATTTCGTTATATATGCTACTTTCGTGAATTTTTTCACATACCCAAAACCAACCATTAAGCTTGCAGGGGGGGGGACACTTGACTCTAACAAAAATTAGCACTTTAAAGCTTAATATTTCGAAAACGGATCCCTAAATACAAAAATGTTTTTCGCAAACTCACAATATTTTTGAACGACCTTTCCAACGACACCCCACACTATGGGATTATTGAGAAAAAAAAATCATCCTCACTTTACCTCTAGGGGAGGTCTCACTTTGTCTTTTATCGGCGTAATTAACATGTATACCCATGCCAAATTACAGCTTTCTAGTACTAAGCGTCTCTGAGCTAAGCCGCAGACAGACAGACAGACAGACGGACAGACAGATAGACAGACGGACATGACGAAACTATAAGGGTTCCTTGTTTACTACGGAACCCTAAAAAAGTGTGATCTGACCTCCGTCAGGAACGAAGTTCCTTATTCCAAAATTTTCGCAGCCGCCATCGTGGATTTACATTTTCACCTCTTTATCGACTTTAGCACCCTCGAAAACTATGAAAACGACACCCATGACGAAAAATTTGAAAATTTCCGCAGCCACCATCTTGGATTAACATTTTAACCTCACTATATCCTCGAAAATTTCGAAAACGACACCCATGACGAAAAATTTGAAAATTTCCGGAGCCGCCATCTTGGATTTTCATTTTGACCTCGCTATCGGCTTTAGCACAAACCATGAAAACGACACCAAATATATGTATGAACAAGTAACAGGCTGGCAGAAAGTGTGAATCTCTCTTTGAATCCCTCGCTCCGCTCTGGATTCAAAGACACAGTCTCACCTTTAAAATAGTTGTTTGCTCCCTAGGCAAACAAGCTACTATTGTTAATAGTTGTTATTCTATAATTAGGTAATCATGGTTATACAAAGTAGGCAAGTACTTCTATGGTTGTAACAGTTCTATAATAGATTTCATCACCGCGCTTTCATATTTCTGAAGATAGGCGATGATTCCCGAAGCGCATACTTGTCTTATGATATCTGTACGTACCTCGATAGAGTCGAGCGAGTAGGGCACGCCCTGGAACTGCAGCGAGTCGAAGTCCTCGGGGATGATGAGCAGCGGCTTGCGAGGGTCCGCGCCGGCGCGCAGGCCCTTGGGGTAGCCGCGGATCGACGTGTTCAGGTACAGCATCTTGGGGCCCTTCTCTACGATAGAGAACCTGGGAACGTGACGAGTTTGTTGGTGTTGTCAGGGGGTCGACTCTTACTTGCAACACTCTGGGTACATACAAGATGTTTCTTTGCACCAACACAAATCAAAACTAAACATGTATTATGTAACCCAGTTTAAGTTAAACATTACGTTCCTCGTAAATAGTTTTAGCTATAACTAGGTACTTCACAAGAATGATTCTGAGCCCCACTGCTAACCAATATCTTTTACGAAAAGCTGTCTCATGATTAAAATATATCTAGTTGTTATTGTTGGTCCATATATTTTTATTTACCAGACTTTTTAAAGAATAATTTTGGAGAGCAGAAAAAAATGGTCTTTCAGTACGAGATATCACAAAAGACTAGGAGGAGCATCTGAACGACGATAACCTAAAAATATTACAGAATTTGTTAAGAATGAAAAGTTAAAACTCATTTATTCAAATTAGGCTGAGAATCAGCACTTGTTGAACGACAAAATTACATAAAACAGTCCCCCAAAACGCCCACCCTTCACAATTTCTTAGTGTTTTAGCTGGAAAGAAGAAGTGGCGCTACAAACTCCCCGGCAGAATATCTGTGATATGATAGTTACTCACATCATCTGCATGGCCTTTTCCCAACTATGTTGGAGTTGGCTTTCAGTCTAAATGGGTGAGCTGTATTTTACATGAAGCGAATGCGTTCTAGAAGCAAGTTACTGGGCAGGGCGATACCGCTGGGTAAGGGTAGTGGCTCACGTGGGATGTATCTGCAGCAGCGCGCAGTCGGGCCCGCCCCAGTACTGGTGCGTCTCGCGCCACTCCTGCGCCGAGCACACCACCACCAGCAGATCCTCTGCCTGGATCAGCACCAGCGTCGGGCCCCTGCACAGAAGCGTACAACATACACAACGTGTAACAAAACCCTGTCCGATCCGTGACGGTGTTGTTAAGAATCGCACTGAGAGTCGATTAATGAGGTAATTTTTTTGAAAAAATAAAAGTTCTCGGCGTTTTTTTACAATGGGGAATTTTACCAGGTTATTACATGAGGCGCGGGCGGCCGTCGTTCAGCGGGTGTCTACAAGTCATAACTGTTGAAAATTTACCAATTTTTTATGGAATAATTGGGATAATTTTGGTACTAAAACGTGAATTTGAAATTTACTTTTTGGTAATGTTATTGCAGTACCTACTTGTATGTGCCCTTTTCGGATCGGACAGGGTCTTTGTAACACATTGTATAAGGTGTCATTTAAATAGCTGAAAACCTGAAAGAGGGTCGCTGTAGTCATCACTATGAACAACTTGTACTATGGGACTAACTCTGAAATCGCGAAAATAACAGCAGCTGCTCCATACATTTATGTTAGCAAAACTCGACGAAATGTAGAGAACAGCCAGACTAAAACAAATCAGATTAATAACTCTAACTACCCGAATACCCGATGTAATAAAAAATTAGACACTTAAACTTAAAAAAAAAATCTGATCTATTAATTAATTAATATTATTACTCAATTGGCGATTTTTTTACCGATAAGAATTTAAATTGATAATATGACATGTCTGTACTCCTTTTTTTTTTTTTTTTTTTTTTTGGGTGGGAAATTATCAAATAACTTCGGGCGTGTCAGACTCTTACTGACTAAAACCCACCCGTGTTCCTTCCTATGCCATGTTGCCGGGGGCCACGATTTCCCCATCGGTTTTCTTCAAACCCCCGGCATTGGCATTGGCCCTAGCGGACCCCGTCAATTCTGCTGACATCTCTTTGAGGCCCGGGCTTGGTCCTTATCGGACGGCGAGCTACCCATTGCTCACCGTCCACAAGCCCGCGCCTACGGTGGCCGGAAATCTTCCTGCGATTCCCGACGCCCAGGGCGTCTCCTGCTGCGGCGGTTAGGGGCGCGAGGGCGCGAAATTTGCCTCTCCCTCACGCGCTCCGTCTCCTCCTTCGCGAGAATTACTGCTTCGCAGAAAGAGGTGACGGCCTCCCATTTCCTCTCGCTCCGTAGCATGGCCCGAATCAGGGCCGGACGCGAGAGATCACCGCCGCCGATCGCATCCACGAGGACACGGCGATGCCCTGCCCAAGCCGGGCAGACCTCCACCGTATGCTCCACCGTGTCCTCCGGGCGATCCACACAGTGACGACACCCGGGCGTTTCCTCCCGCTTTATCCTGAACAGGTACCTCCCGAAACAGCCGTGTCCGGTGAGTACCTGCGTCAGGCGGAAGGTGAGGACGCCGTGGCGCCTCTCTAGCCACTCCTCAAAGAGGGGTCTATGTCTGTACTCCTGACTTGTACTAAATCATTTTAATTTAACTATATTGACCTCGAATTTGACGAATTTATAAACTTGACATTATGAATTGTATTGCTTATTTCAAATTAATTGTAGATAATTTGTATTGCTTATTTGAATTTCATCTTGACATGGTAAACTTGTGTTGATTTGATATTATATTTTATTGTGTTAATAATATTATATTGAGGGAGTCTTTATCATTATAACTTAAACTGTTTGCATGCCTTAGTTAAGGTAGTTAGTATAAAGATCATTTTTAAACTTAACATTTGTAATTTGTGCCTACTTTCTGTGCAAATAGAAGAACTATTTTATTCTATAACTACTTAAAAGTATAAAATTGAAAAACTCACTCTAATGGCACAAAATAACTTCACAATGAATACTTCAGATATATAAATCTAAAGTTACTTGGAAAATTATAAATAACTCAAAATTCAGTATTCCGAAAAATTGTATTGACACTGATCCAAAGGACATTGCATTATGCTAGAAAAGGAGATACGAATTTAGCTGTATGTACGAGTATGATAATCTGTGACATGACACAATCCTTCGACCATTTGTCCGCCACGGCATACTTATTGAGAAATTAGAAGCATAATTACGGGATTAGAGGTCATGTTGCGACATTACCTCTTATTCAACCTTATTTAAGCACACCTTTAAGCAACCTTAGGTAACAGAAGACCATTTACAGACATTTCTGCAGTAAATAAAAGCAATAAACATGAAGTAATCTATAAATCAAAACAGCGGGTAGTTAAATTTGTCGTACCGCAGGGTACTGTCGTAGGCCAACTGTTATATAAAAATGTTTACTTTTTTATTACCATTTTAAATTTCAAAAATATCAGTGGTATTAGGCGGGCGTCGTAAGACATAACATACTTGTAGTTGAGCGTGTGGTGCAGGAAGCGGTTGGCGCCCAGGCCGTGGTCGCCGGACGCGTACAGCGGCACCCAGTGCGACGGCACCGCGCACACCAGCCGCGCCAGCCACGCCGCCGACGCCAGCCCGCCGCCGCCTGCGCGGGCACGATACAAACGGGTTTTGTCGACAGAAGAAGAGAGAATAAATAAAAAAAAAAGAATAGACCATCGACGTCTTCCGTCGACAAAACCTCTATAGTTTCGTCGTTTCTATGGTTATCGTGCTACGCGAGATGTTGCGCCGACCACTTATAAATTAGAATAAGCAAGAGAAGGATGATGAGAGCTGTGAGTGGTGAACAGCCGATCGATCAAAGGTAAGCTACGCTCGTATCGAGTCCGAAACACTTCGTACTTCGGAATGCACGTTAAGCCTTTGATGCCGGCTGACATTCGTAGATCTTTGACAGTTGTTACGCGTCGTCAGACATCCGAAAGTCTGTAACGAGTTATCCAGTAACTGGGTTGTGGAGGCTAGATAGGTAGTCGTTCCAGGTAACATACTGTTCTACTGCACCCAGTTAGCCTGGAAGCCGACCCCAATGTAATAGGGTATTAATTGACTACTATGAAAAATATACGTGAATTAATATTTATTTTAAAGATGTTACTAAAAAGACGAGTAGACACGTCCTGTTCTTGTCACACAAAACAATCACTGTACGGAATGGCGCGAGGTTACTATGGCATCCCTTCTATTGTCAACATTCATTCATAAACTTAACGCATACAAGTTTTTGAGATATTTAATATTTTTCACTTTGGCTCAATTTTCTTCTACACATAACATAACATCACGCCTTGTTTCCCCGAAGGGTTAGGCAGAGGTGTCCCTGTAGCAGGTACACCCACATTTCGCCAGTTATGTTTAAGTCCCAAGTAATAAGGGGGCGAGCTTATTGCCATTAACCGGGCACCAATCCAGACTCCGAGCTGCTACTGAGAAATTTCAGATAGAAAAACCCAATAACACTTTGCCCGACCCGGGAATCGAACCCAGGACCTCATGCTCAGCAGTAGCGCTTGCGACCACTAGACCAACGAGGCAGTACTAGTATTTTCTTCTAGGTTTCGAAAAATGTAGCCAAATGATAGGGGAGAGTGCAGCGCGCTCACCGTGCGGCTGCGGCGGCGGCTGGCCGGGCCGCGAGTACAGCGGCGGCGCCGTGCCGGCCAGCAGCCACGCGCGCGACACCGGCAGCAGGCGCGACGCCGCCTGCCACGGGCTGCGCTCCAGCACCGGCGTGGCCAGCTCCAGCCCCGCGCCCGACCCCAGCGACTCCACCGACGCCTCCATGTCGCGGTGCCGCGTGGCCAGCATGTGCACGCAGTATCTGGTTCACGAAAACGACGATATCGGAGTCGGTACTCGAAGAAAAAACGATCGCGGTGTAAAAAAAACTCAGAAAATATAAATAAAAGAATTAAGAACCAAAAATATTTATACTCGCGGATAGAAGGACCAAATTACTAGACATCTTAAACTTAAAATAAAATTAATTTGCCTCAAACGCAACAACCACTTATTGAACTAGAAAGATTTGAAATTGGATAAGTGGGCATGAACAGGTAAAAAATAACAACATAGACATCAAAATGCCTAAAAATACATACTGCTATTCCGTATCTTACCTATGAACAGGAAATATAAGTCTGTGACAGTGCTCCTCTAACCAGCGCACCACGAAGCCGACGCTGTGCATGTCTTTCTTGTTGAAGCACCCGTTCACTACCACTGACAACGTTTTATTGATCTGAAGGTATACAACATCATATAATGAATTAGGACAGTTTAATAAGTAAACTATCGTATTAGGTACAAATATGATAGACGCAAGATGGATAAATAACTTTATATACTGTATAACTTGTCCACTCTAAAATCACGCGCCCCACTACCGCATTACCGTGTGCGTAAATTCGGTAGAGGGGCGCGTCACTTCAGAGTGGACAAGCTTTACATGCAACCATTATAATTTTAGAATTCCCTTAGGAATGGATTAGAGACCATTGAAGGACCAACTAAAATATCTCTCGATTACCTGGTCAGAATGTCGAAGTATGCAAGATCTTTTCTCTCACCGAAACCTTAAAACCTTTTTAATGTCTTTCTTTAATAGATGCAAACATACTCGAGGATGATTGGTGAAATTCGCCGTTCGAGACTCAGCGCTAGGTTGAGCAAAATAAGCTCAAGAATCCTAGATTTTTCCAATTTTAATTTATCGCTGAACCTCTTAACATAAAGTTGTATAAAAGTAAGCTAAACATTTTAACGCAGCGTCTTTACTTGGCTAAACTCACCATGAGACAGGTCTGCGGGCCCTCGGGGTAGTGGTCCATGGACAGCTTGTAGCTGGTGTACAGCAAGCTGCGCAGACCCTCGGGCATCACCATGTTCTCGTCCGTCTCTGCACCGAACATCCTGGGTGGAGAGGAGATGTATTAGGTCCGGACTCCACCAAAGCGGAGATGTGCGGAGATGTCCGAAGCGGAGACGAGATGTTTTTCAGCTAAGGTGTATCCACCGAACCTGTGCGGAGATGCGTATTGGCTAGACTGGAGCATAGATGTGTGTTGGCTAGAGCGGAACTGTTACAGCGCCGCGCACTCTCCGCTTTGTACCGCCGCCCAGCGCACATCTCCGCTTCGATCGCGCTATACAAATATGATACATCTCCGCTCAGTGGTCTCCACTGAAGCTGAGTGGAGACGAGATGTGTTAATAACGAAATTCTATTGGTTGTATAAAACACATCTCCTTTCCTCTCGTCTCGTCTCCGTTTTGGTGGAGTCCGGGCCTCAAGCTGCCTTCCTACGGCGCGTGGTATCTCGAGCCGAGCTGATTTGTACGAGTAAACCTACGGCACTTTCACGTGCCCGGTATTCTTTCTTAAGCTCACACGTTTCCTACCGGTGTGTAGGCTCGAAATGGTGTGGCGCGGATTTAGATATTACGCGCTGTGGAAAACAAGCTTTAGAGCTGGTTTCGTATTTTTCGCGTTTGTCGACTCGTTTCATGCCAAGTGTGAAAACTAGCAACGAAGCTCAGGCAAAAATTTATTTTTATTTTTTTGGTTACAATAAAAATTTTGGTCTTCAGGACCAAAATTTTTATTATGACATTGAAATTATGACATTGGCGCCTTGCCATTTAGATCATCCAAGTTTCGGTTATACTCATAATAGTACCTACTTGTATTGTACTATTTATGTAGTGTGAAAATCCACACAAACTACAGTAAAACTAAGTCGAATCTGAACTAGCGACCTTCCAGTTATTTATATCTTATTGTCTTTTTAATAATTACTGAAGTGAGACAAAGCGCTGATCTACATAATTCAAGTTAAACTGAAGGCAATTGTTGAACATGCATGATGAATTTGACTGACATTGATTGACAATAAAAACTAAATGGAAGCGGAAAATTCTAGTAAATAAAATATAGAACGCCAGCGCAATTGTTAAATCTCTGATATTTTAACGATTTGTATGAAATCAATGTGCTTGACACTACTTACTCCAACTAAGTCTACTTAAACCGATTGGACCATTGGACACCGAAACACAAGACGTAAACCATGTTTTGTAAGCAATTGCCAAAAGTACAAAGATATCCAAGACAAAATCATCGTCCTTCTCCTGCTATCCCAATTTATTTAGGGATCATCGCAGCATATCCTTCCATTTTCTCCCTCTCCTTACCTGACATAGGTCTCGATGATCATGGCGTCGTCCAGCATGGCGAGGATCTTCTCGCACTGCTGCCGGAAGGTGGACAGCGGGATGTGCTTGTTCTTACACTTGCCCACGCGGTGGATGTACTTGAAGAACTGACGCGCCAGCTCGGGGTACATGGGGAACAGGTATTTCTGGAGACAAACATCATCATCATTCTCTCGCTCTTATCCCTATTCTGATGGTTTGGGTTCGGCGCAAAATATATTTTTCTTTCATACTTCTCTATCATCATCAATCGTTTCTTTGGTCTTCCCCTACTCCTATAGCTATTCACATTCATACTCAAAACTTTCCACACGACAAACATGGTTTCTTTTAAGGGCCTGAACCACCAGCGAGCTTTACCACATTCTTGTTATATGTTAACTGTTTATAGAACTTACTGTAAATGATTTCTCTGTGACGCCGTTGACTCCATCTTCTTTTTGTGACCTCTGGACCAGCAGCTGTAACAAATTAAAATACTTTTTACTACCTTGTCTATAATATATGAAATGGCATGGCGGTCCAATGGTATACCTACTTATTGATAGAACTCATTCTGAAAGTTCTTTCAGAGACGACATTGAACACCATTGATTAATAATGATGGGAGACGAAAATCGTGAGGAAATCAGGACGCATGACATCTGATCGGCATCCCGTAGCAAGCAAGCGTGGTAATTAATACTGGTTCCTTCTCTGTACAAGAAGCTGCTGACTTACAGTAAACTATCCTTTACCGGCTGATATAATATCAAAACCTATTACAGTGTTATCTATAAACATAACTAATGCAATTCATTGGATGGTTCCGGTATCGATCGAATCCGATGACGTGAGTCAAATTCGGATGCTCTAATATGTTAAAGAAACACAATATCATGTACTAAAATCGTTATACTATTTGCGCATATAATTTAACATCACGTGAATAAACAATTTGTATGAAAAATGCTATTATGCGGAGCAAGATTTCCAAATCTGCAAAATTGTGTAACACCTGCGGATTGAAACTTTTTTGAGGATCTTATGTAAATATTTCTTGTATTAGAGAGCAAGATAGTTGTTTTGGACAATCAAAAGCGATGTAGAACTTCTGAGGACTATAGTGTTCTAGCGTATAGTATTGTAGCGTGGATATTGACAACTCTAGGAGAGTAGGTCAAAAGACTTGCACTTAAAACATTTGCAAAGGTGATGAGGAAAATGTAAAAGTGAGTGATTTTCAAAAACGACTGAACTGATTTTGGACAGAGAAGTAACTTAGTAGAGTAGGTACAATTACATTAAATTTCTTGAAAACTAAAAGCTACGAGTGTAGCCGCGGATACAGCTAGTATAGCTAAACTAAAAATAAACTTTTATACCTGTCAATATTACAGATAACCATAATTCCTAAATCTGTGTATAATCTCGGAGTATTAACAGCATTATGTTGATCAACGTGAAGTGTACACTGGCGTAAAATTGGTTTACACGCGGTTTCCACTAGATTAGCGGTGACGTCACGGCAAACAATGGAAACTCGTTAATCAGCTGATTGCACCGTCACACATTGTGGAAACACTGCTTCAGTGGAGAAAAGTATACTTAATTGAATAAACACCAATTTCTTGTTCAGCCTACCCATTTTTATCCCCGACCCTACGTGACCTTACAAGTGGGGTTGGCTATCTAGAGGCACGTCTCTTAACTTATAAGAGAAATGTCCCTGTCTGTCTATGTTTATCTATGGCATCCCAGTTTCCAAATAGAGACCGAATTCAGTGCAGTTTTTTTTTTGGCGCGTTCTTTGTTATGTTATTTTGTCGAGTGGTCTGGCTCCAAGTCGGAAGTCATCCTCCTTCCATCCCGGAAGGATTCTGTTGAAATCTTTTCTAAAACGGAAAACATTAGGTCTACGGCATCAAAGCTATTGTGCAGTGGTTATGACTCCTAGAATAACTTACTTTTACACAATTGTATTGGAAAAAAAAATCTTTATCAGTCATTAACAGCGATTACAAGCCATCCATCATAGGAGCTGTTGATAAATTCAATCATTATAGTATCTTTGTGCAGGAATACTCATACACACAAATAATTTATTGGCAGCTTAGCTATTTAAGTAAGTCGAAAGAAGTCAAAATGCAAGATATAGTTGCGCTTGGTGACCATGCTGGTGATCTTAGCAGTATAAAGGGAAGGAGGCTGAGATATCTTTTTCTAAATAGACTTTTCTCAGCCGTAACTACAACAACGTTTGGCAGGATAATATTGGTAAGTAGTTTTGGCCAACAATCCAATCCTCCGAATCCGTCCGAATCGTCCCCTACATAGCTAGGACATCAAAACATGTATCAGCAGGATGCGGGAAGCACAGGACCGTAAAGCTTGCGGGAGGCGGATGTCCAGCTGTGGATATCCTTCGGCTGAATGACGATGACGATGATATATTAAAACTTATAATACGCACTTTGCAAGTAGGTGAAGAAGTCTTCTTCTTGTTAAGCTTGCTCACTTGTATGCCCACGACAGAGAACCTCATATTCTTCACCTTTTGCATCCATTCCTCCATTTTTACGCACTTTTTAACAATTACGCGCGTAAAACTTATTCACTGGTCGTTAATAACGATTTAGTTGTAAAAAGGTTTATACATATTATTTATTTTTATCACTCTTTGTTTTAATATTGATTTTTCGGTTATTATAACTAGAAATTACCGTGAAATTGTAATATAAAGCTGTCTTAATAACAATAATATGTTTTTCTGTTATTTTCTCTTTATCTCACTATTATTTCTACTTAGTTCCAGTTTGCGTAATTTATTTATATAAACACGTAAACATTGGTCGCTTGTCACTGACTGTCAGGAGGGCATGGAATCACTGCGATCAATCAGAGACCATGATAAGATTGTCGACGAACGAATTACTCGATATTAACAAACATTTAGATACTGTTTCATAGTGATGATAAATGATAACGAACGCCAATCCGTTTATATCGATTAACTGTCGAGTTTTTTTATTGGTAGGATGATAGTTTCTTGTCTTTCAGAAAGGGACGACCCATTTGGGAGCGCATACAAAAGACAGGCAGGTGCAGAAGCCTGAATTAAATAGGTACCTCTTATGCAAGAAAAGGGTTAGCCGGTGTAATTTGAACCCTGTTAGGTACTTACTATAAAACATTTATATTGCTTGTAGTAAAGATAGCCTCCTCGAGTGCAGGAATGTCAGGCGCTCTCTGGACAGACAGGCCCGTTAATCGCTACCGTCTTGCTGATTGGTTCATATTTTTATTAGGTACGTAAGGTACAAAAACTGCTGACCAATGCAGGACTACCCAATGGATGTTTTAGTTCTTCTTTCCTTATGGTCGCGCCGGTACGAGTGATGATCAAAGATAGCAAAAATCCGTAAAACGATTTCGATCCCATCTCCATGTAGAAGAATTTGAAAATGCATTTATTATCAAATTCAAATAATTTATTTCGGAAAAAATATTCATACTGTGTTAGTATAAGAACTTACAAAAAACCGCCGATCCCGAATCCGATCCCGTTCTTTTGTGCATTTAGCCTTAAAACTATCTATGCCTGCCTCGGCAAACATGCCCGACGCACTACAGAACCGCGGTAGCCCCACAACACCCGAAAAGCATTATTGTACTGAACACGGAGGGCGTTATAGGCTCTCTACGTATACCTGACCCACAGGCTGCAGGTGTAAAACGTCTGGCAGTATGCCTTAAAATGCGTAATTTTCACGTCTTTAGTACACCTAGCAAACCTGCGGGCCAGCATGTTACATCGAACCGACAACGCCCTTCGCTCTCTCTCTATATAGACAAGCTCATGTTGACTGAGAAGCTTTTTGATGACGAGGATATCCTCGTCATCGAGCCCAAGGTATTTAAAACGAGACACTCTCTTAAGCGCCACCCCATACAAGTAAACAGGAGGAACTGTCGTCAGCTTTCTGGAACCCACACGAAACACTTTAACCTCACTTTTCCTGACATTAAGATGTGGAGAAATAAATAATCTAGCGCTACAAGGTTGAGCAAGCGCTAGGTGTTTATTCAAACACAGGGATGAAATGAAACTGATGAGTAACTATTCTTGACTGGAAGTTCTCAAGTCGCCGTAGAGCAATCGACTGCATTTTGAAGCACAAGACGATTTTAGTGCTTTGAAATGCAGTCGTTTCGAATCGAATCGATATTCGATTAAAACAATATCGCATCTTCACGAATACGGAACAGCACACATCAATTAGTGCATCTCTATTCTCTACCCATTCATCGTCAATCAGCCGTGTTGCCGCTTCATTAGTCGCGTTACAGGCGTCATGTGATGGTATCACATGATGGACAAACATGTGATGATGCGTGCTAATACACACCTCGTGGACAGGTGAGATTTTGATAATATTTTGGGCTTGACGTTGTAAATAGACTGTTTCCGTCCAGGTGTTATGATGACCTGGTGAAGGTCGCGTGTAACGATGTGATCGCCACAACGACTGATCTGGCGCTGTCATACGCCAGATCAGTCGATGTAGCGATTCTTAGGAGAAGCTTTTGTCCAAAATCCACAAGCAAACTAGACGTATTCCGGTTAATATGAGATATGATTTTTTTTGTCTGCAGAAATTCACTGCTGGATTCAGCGGAGCCTCTCTCCAATATGAGGGTAGTCCTTAACGTAACCACGGATAACGGATTGTGAGTTTTTCCGTCATCTTGTTTTCATTTGTCGTCAGATACTTTACATACGAAGAGAAGGACGGGCAAAAGAAATAGGTTTCGTTATTCATGATTTGCTAATGTATCCTAAAAAGTTTCTAAAATCAAAAGCAAGCAATTGTGAGGTTAGAGGCGACGGAGCCATGTCGAAAGCCGGTTTCTTTAGAGTGGTTCTGCATGCCAAATACGAACTAGGTTAGCCCTCGATCTATTTCTTGGTCCTTATACCTCAGTTTCCGTTAGCGAACAAATGGAATGTAGGCTAACTAATGAAACCAGGAAAAACAAAGTGTATAATAAAAACATTTAGTTTTGCCCGCCGTGTTGCCGCCACAACTGGCAGGTCAGAAGGACGAAACAAGGCAACGAAGCGCGCACGCGCACTTGTAACTCTAATATTTATGAAAAATAAATACCGACACGTAAGGAGATTATCACGAGATGCTGCTATTAACGCAGCATCTCGTGATTAATCTCCTGTTGAAAATAGGCTTCCTAATAATTAAATAGTTTACTAGCAATTAAGCGCAATCACTCTACGATAGAGAGTAGCTAAACAGGATCAGTGTACAGAAAGTCATGGGGCACTAGATAATCTTAACTTAGATGAATCAACAAATTGGGTATATTCAAGATGCTGCAGTTTATTCTAACCAGTAATAATTTAATTTTAAATCTCGCACACTATAGGACAGTGTGTCTAGACTAGGCCTAAATAAAAAAGTGCTTTTAAAGACCTGCCTCTTTACTGTAAATTAGGTGTTTTATCCTACTCTTGTGTAGAGAAAACTCATAATTATGTAATTTACAGTTTTGAAAGATGTTATATGAATAGTTTTATAAATACAGACTTTAAAAGAAGACAGGAAATTCAGATAAAATGCAGTGTAACAGACCTTCTGTTATTTTTAGATTGGTAAGACCAATCTAAATGTATGCTCCATCCATGTACAGCAATAATTATGATTGGACTGCCAATTACTTCACTGTTTACATCGTAGGTACACATTCCATTTCAGAGCTCTTATGTTTAACTTTATTAATTTCGTTAATAATTAGCTTCTACCTGCAGCTTCGTCTGAGTGGATTTCAGAATTAAGTTCAGAGAGAAATGAAAAATGCAGATAGACATTATAGCATTGCAACAATTTAATAGATCTTTTTAAGAGTAATAATTCCCTAATACATTGTTTTCATATAACTCTATTGGTTTATGCATTTATTTTTGATACAAGGAATTGAGCAACTCTGAAACATATTGTTTACTGACACAATTTTTTTTTCCACAATATTAAATAACTACCTTTACAATGTATTTAAATGACATGTAAAAGTGTGTTTTTGGATATGTTCAGTACTTTCACACCTTGCATTATCTAGTTAGCCAATTTATTTAAGTACCTACCAGCAAAAGTGGTATAAGGGGAAAGACTGAGAAAAATGCCTATGTGAAGTTTATAAAAAGAAAAGTTTTATACAGGGTGTCTCAAATGTAGTGGTCCAAAGGCACATGGGGTAAAGCCGAGGTGGCCACATATCATTAAAAAAAAATATAGTTGGGATCAGAGGCGGCGTAAGGCGTGGGCGACGTGGGCCACCGCCTACGGCCTCGCGGTCCGAGGGGCCTCGCACCTCGAAGGTTTATGCATTACATAAAAGCCGTGAAGGCGTCGAAAAAAATTTACTCGTCCTAAAACGATAAATATATTGACATGAGCCCTCCAGGAGGGTTCCCGGCACTGAACGTGTTAAAGCTTAATATTACGCAAACGGATCCCTGAATAGAAAAATGTTTTTCACCTATCCGCAATATTTTTGAACGGCCTATCCTATAACTCGACATATACCTACCAAAAATTGAACAACTGTTCAACTGTTTTTTTTTTCGTCTTCTTGCGGCACCAGAGGGCCTCGCAAAATGTACCTCGCCCACATTAAACTTTGATCTTGCCCCGCCACTGTGGGATATTGTCAACAGTTCAGTTAATTTCACAAATTTATTAATTTTCAAGAAATTTTACATGTTCACTTGGATTTTTCGACCCTGTGAACAAAATTTTCGACGTAGCGAATTCAAATCTAGCTGGGAGATACCTTGATAAGTGTAGGCACAAGATTATGTTCTTATTTACGTTCAGTGTGGTTCTGCAATGCTTCAGATTAAATTTTTACTTGTCTTTTCTAACTTATTATTAAACTTTAGTGAAACTTACCCAGTAGTATATTTTTTTAAATCTGGAGTTAGAAAGATACATTCAAGTTTTTAAATGATAGGTGGCCACCTCTGCTTTACCCCATTTGCCTCAGGACCATTATGTTTGAGACACCCTGTATAATTTTTACAAGCAAGATTGTTTGAATTGAATGCTGGTGTACCACAGGGATCTGTTCTTAGCCTAGTGTTGTACAATATATTTACATCAGATCTACCCACATTGGATGGCATAACAATAGCAACATATAGGCCGGATGACATAGCGTATTTGTCAGTTGATGACAATCCAGAAATGGCCACCAATAGACTCCAGAAACAGCTAGACAAAACTCATAAATAGCTCTGTAAGTGGCAGATTCATGCCAGTGCATCCAAATCTCACCTTCACACTCAGGCACGGAAACAGTATCTTGGCTTTCAATTAGATAGGCGCCTAACATAGAAGCATCACATTAAAAATAAAAGGGACAAGATAAACCACAAGTTCAACAACCAGTATTGGCTCATGGGAAGAAACTCTGTGCTCTCTGTAAACAACAAACTCCTCATCTGCAACTCGGTCCTTGAGCCAATATGGACTTACGGTATCGGTAAAGACTCCAAAATGTTATCCTAAGATCAGTAGCAAACGCACCTTGGTTTGCTAGGAACAACGAAATCTACGACTATCTACAAATACCATCAGAAAACTCTGAAATCAAGCAGTACAAAAGACAGCACAAGGCACACCTAACCTTGCATCCAAACCCACTAGTTACTGAACTGCTAAACCCGACAGCAGTGGTAAACTGGCTGAAGAGGAACCACCTTCTATACGTGGGAGGTGCAGCACTGGCTGCTCCACCACAACACCATTTGATATGGAACAAATTTGCTTATGGTCCGAAAACCGATTGCAAGAAGAATTAAGAAAAAAACTGGGTTTTCATATTGTTTTAAAAGTAAAGTAGTACAGTTTATTTGTTAAAACCTGTTGATTATGAAATAAACTTTATTAATATTAATACATAACTTATACTTAGTATTCTCTTCTACCTAAAATTAAAATTTTAACAATACAAACATAGAGCTGCTTGTTATCCAGAAACAGTGCCTACATAACTTAAAGAAATTTATGATTTCACACACTTTAAATTAATCATAGTTGTATAAGTTTAGACAACCTTGAGTGGTGAGGTCATTGCAGAGACCTCTGGGAGGCCTATAACCAAGGTCAAGTTCAGCAGGAGTCTTTGAAATATTTGGTAACTGTAATGCATTGTTTTTTTTCTCTATTATACTAATTCATAGACAAGAGTTTGTTATTTTTAGGTTTCAAGTATTTTACAACCTTGTACTGTTGTCAAGCATTAGTAGAAGTTTAAATCCTCATTAAGAACATAAATCTTAATTGTTTGGTCTAAAAAGCACTAGCTTTAGATATCAAAGATAAAGAATATACAGCAGATTCCTTGTGAATCATCTTTATCTAGCACTCATAAATATCACTCGACTTCTAGATACGAAACGTTTTTTAAACACGCTCACATTACAGTCATGGATCTTTTAACAAATCTTTTGCCACTCAGATATTAGTCACACAGAATTTCTAAAAACATTCCATGATTCAATCATTCGACCCAATCCGAATCTGTCAAACGTCGGAGATTTACCGATACGATCGTTATCAACGCGAAGTCGCGAATCAAAACAAACATCGAACAGGAAACGTCAATCTAACCCTGACGCTGACCCTCGCTAATTAAATGGATATACAAGTCCATCCTCACCTTGCCAAGCTTCTCTACGGGCACCATCGACAGAGGAGCCTTTTCCTTCGCCTCCGCTAAGCCTTGCAAGTCACCACCGGACCCCGAACGAGAGCCAGCGCCTCGTTGGGACCCTCGCGGCGTGCTGGTACCACTGCCAGATTGCTCTCCCCCAACCTTTGTCTCGTGGCTATGGTTGTTCCCCATCACTTCACCACACTTCAAACACCTTAATTACGTAATTTAAGCAAGAGTCGATCCTACAATCACAACAATTTGTGAGTTTATGGCCGTAGCGTAGCTAGCTGGTCTGGTGATCACACGAACAAACAAACGTCACTTGCATGACAGACAACTAACGTCAGCTGTCAAAGTCAAGTGGGCGCGTTCGGATACATTCACGGTGAATTATTACTGAGAACCGAGAGGTGTGAACAATACAAATAGGTACCCGAAAATAGAATTTACAATATGTGAGGGATTTATTAATTAAAAATATTCTCATGAACAAAGTTAGAGCGTTTATTCTGAAAGTGGGCAACGTCGCAAATAGATGGCAAATATTTCGCTGTTTTACTAAGGAAATACAATATTACTGTATGGAAATACCTAAGAAATGTGGCTAACTAGCGAACTACAATATTAATAATGAATTGCAATTATAACACTGAATTTGATGTTGTAATCGTTTTAGGTGAAAAAAAGGCGTTTGGAAAGTTTCCAAATACTTTTTTTTTACATCTAAAACTAAATATTCGGTGTTGCGTTAATTATTGCATCTCATAATCAATATTTTAGTTCCCTAGTTAGCCACATTTCTTAATTTCATACAGTAATATTGCCAAATTAATCAAAACAGGTAGGTATTTATTATATATTTAACAATTTTATTATTTTGTAAATTTTGACGTTCAAAAGTGCCATACATGGGCATAGTTGAAACATAGACATATCAAGTTATAGTTATTTCTATTTCAATGAGTTGAAATCATTGTGATATGTCTATGGTTGAAATAAACGATTTGACTTTGACTTTGACAGCTATTGACGACGTTGCCAACTTTTAGGATAAACCATGGATAAACCCTCTTAACCGGTAAAGGACCGCGGACGCACCGGTGCGTCCAACGGCCGTGACAGATTTACGACCGCACTTAAATAAACAATTACTCAGGTTTCATTATAACGTCTCAAGTAGTATTGTTTATGTTTTTTGCTACTCGAATAGATTAGAAATACGTTTCAAATGGTTACAGTCTTTGTAAACAACGTTCACTTATCTTTATTACCCGCTTTTGTTATTATTTCTTTTGTTCTTTGTGATAACGATTTCTGATAAAACTACCGTACCAATTCACACGAAATTTTGCAGGGTACATTATGGATAGATAAGTTATCTAACAAAAGCGTTTTTAGAGACAAACATTGAAAACAAAAAATTCAAAAAATCTAGATTTTTGATGATCTAGAATTTCTATTGCTTACGTAACTTTCACCGTACCAAAAAAATATTTTTTTGTTTTATTTTGTTCTAAATGTTGTCTAAAACGATGATAAATGTAATATAGAAAAGAAATAAAACACTTACGGATCAGATCCATACAGAAAAACCACAAAATATAACAACTTTCACTGTGACGGGAACTTTCTCTTTTTTGTTTGTTTACACTTTTTTGGTTGGGTCAAAATAGGTGTTATTTAGTGCGAATATTATCTAAAACGATGTAATATTTACTTCAAAATGAAAATATCACCACTTTCCGACGATTTACACACAAAAACCATTAAAAAACGAATTATTACAGCGGACGGGAGTGACATTTGACTGACATTTTACCGCGCGGGAACGTGATTTTCAACATTTTTTTAAAATGTTGCCTATTAATATTTTTGCTTTTAGTCGATTTATTTGACGAGAATATCTATCCGACCATAGACAGAAAAATCCACAGACGATAATAGCCATTACAACAAGTACAAATAGAGATGTAAGTCGCGTGGGTGTGCCGTCTCTCATGAGAGACGCCGGTCCTTTACCGGTTGGTTTTATTTGACACAACTGGTAAGTAAATAAAAAGGATAATTATCTTTGATGCAGGTCAAAATCAAAATCAATCAAAATCAAAATATTTTATTTCACATAAACCTACAAGGGCACTTATGAAACGTCAGATGCTAGGTGCACGGTTCCAATTGGTCGCTTCCTATGGAGAAGAGCCGGCAAGAAACTCCACGGTTACTCTTTTCAAAATAAATTGTTTCTACAATGTTTTCAAATTACAGTGTTAATAGGTATGGGAGGACAGTGTAGGCCTAACAACAAATACCTACCAGGTACTTAGTAAAATAAAAAATGGTACCTACACAAGTTTACAGCCTACAATGTTCTCACATTCACAAAATCTAAAAGAAAAGAAAAGAATCTATATACAAGATAAACAAAATAATAAAAATAAGAACATATTTAAACCAAATGACATGATTGCCACTACAGCTGAAACAAATGAAATTTGATTTAAAAAAAAATTAGAATATTGTAGGTATATAATGTCAAATACTGAAAAGATTATGTCAATGAAGTATGTAAAAAAAGTAAAATAAAAAAATCATCGTAATTTGGGAGCAGTTTAGACATTTACATTGTTATGCCGTTAATGAGGTACCAGGGAAGCCACATGTGCCGAAGGAATTATTGCCAAACTTCCTTGTCTTCAACGTAGTCTTTAATCTTATAATATGCTTTTTTGATAGGAACACGTTTGATGTGGGTTTTGAACTTCCCATCGCTTAGTTCTGTAACAGACTTTGGCAACTTGTTATAAAAGCGGATACCGTTTATAAGAAATGACTAGTTTTAGTTAATCTAAATTTGGGTATCACAATTTCATGTTTACTACGTGTATATATATCATGGAAATCGCTTCTTATAAGTCCTAGGTTTTTGCGAATATACAAAATACTTTCTAAGATATAAAGAGAAGGCTGAGTCAGTATATCAATTTCTTTGAATTTATTTCTAAGGGACTCACGAGGACTCATTTTGTAGATCGCGCGAATTGCCCTCTTTTGTAAAATGAAAATTGAATCTACATCAGCTGCCGATCCCCACAGCAAAACGCCATATGAATACTGTGGAAATAAGCAAAATACACTAACCTAGCTAATAAGCAAAATACACTAACCTAGCTAATAAGCAAAATACACTAACCTAGCTAATAAGCAAAATACACTAACCTAGCTGTGGCTACATCAGTTAACTGTCTTATTTTTCTTACTGCATATGCAGCTGAACTTAATCTACCTGAAAGAGCTCCATTGCAATTTCGAATCTAGAGTAATTCCTAGAAACACAGTTTCCGTAATAGCATCTTGCCATCAAGTTTTAAATTGAGACCTACTTGAGGTACATTTGGTAATGAGAACTTAAGACATTTAGTTTTGTTCGCATTAAGTAAAAGATTATTAGCTGCGAACCATTTCGAAAGAATTGCCAGACTATCGTTGACATGTAAGACATCCGTATCTTTTCTGGTCTCAGGTCTCACATGTTTGGGGTGCGTACAGAAAACCTCCACGTGTGCCTGATACCTGCTGGTCCCTTATGGATACGTTCGGGGGGAAGAGCAGTTGTCAGGCCGGTGCACCCTGGGCATGAACAATATACTCTTCGGAAAAGGTTTGGGAGTTTTTCGGAGAGGGTATTGTTTGTGGCTAATTTCTGCGGGCGGGGGAGCAGCATGCTCCTCGACGTTCTTCCGCGTGTCCCTCTGATTTCCAGAGGGCACAGTGGAGGAACGAGGGAGGCGGGTCGCTCCTGATCGATCGACGTTAGTCGATTGACACTGGACGTGACCCAGCCGCTGCGGTGCAGGCGCACCAAAGCGGCTGTCGTTTCTCCCTCAAGAGCGATCTTGAGGGAGAACTTTCGGCGGGTTCGCTGAGCCAGGTTATCTGGACAGCGAACGGAGGCATGTATAATGCCGCCGCCGGGGGCTTGGCTTAACCGCCCGGCCCAGAGGAAGGACACCTCTAAGATAAAAAACCACCTAATCCTAAGTTTCGAAGCGCGGCGAGAGGATGAGTGGCTGGTGGGGGACCAGTCGTTAGCGCTTCCCCTGTAGATACCTGCCGACCTCTACAGTATATAGGCTTACCTAGGTAAAAGGCTCTGCCTAGGTGGACTTTTATTTCCTTTACTACTCGTGGGAACAAAAATGGAAGAATTTAATAACAAAAACAAAAACAAAAATGACGATAAAGTGCCTTTAGTGGCGGAGAAGTTACCGTTTGCCGGCGACGGCAACAAGAGCCGAGGAGGCTCATGTCCCTCAGGGGACCAAAGTATGTCCGACCAGGACGTAGGACGTGGTGGGGGCTCCAAATTCTGGGGCAAAAGGTCGCGCGGGTCGGAGCGCACAGGATCGGCGGGGCAATCCTCGAGCGAGGAAAGCCTCCCGATCGCGAAGGTGCCGACGGTGAGGAGAGGCCGAGGACGAGCGGTTGCGGGAGCAGCTCCCGCTTCGAGGCCGGGGCGGGGCAATCAGGGTCGCCTCAAACGGCCTGATACCCCGGTTATCAGTGCGGAGAGCGACCCCGGGGTCTCGTCATCCGAGGCCTCAACAGAGGAGTCGGAAGTGGTGGTTGCCGCCTCACTGGTGGGCACGAAGATGCGGCCTGACGCCGCGAAGAGTGCTCAGGGTGGGGTGGTCGCCGAAATGGCCCGTCCGCTCCGGGAGCGGGCCAAAACAAAGCCGGACCACCGTGGTGGTAAGCCGGACGCCGCTGGCGGCTCCAATTCGGAGCGAGCGGTCAAGTTCGCGGAGGAGGTAGCGGCCGCGATCAGCGAGGTGGCCTTTAAGAAGACGAAGTCTTCTAGAGGCCATCTCCGTGGCTACTGCCTCGATCATGGCGGCTGCGGAGGCCCTCCAACCCGGGCCTCCGTCGGACGGTATGTCAGAAATGCGGGCGGAGATCGCCCGCTTGACAGCCGCCATGGAGCATCTCCAAAAGGAGAATGCGGAGCTCCGAGCGGACTTGGCTGGGCTCCGACGAGCCGGCCCCCGAGAGGTGCCGCAGGAGGGGGAGCAGCATGGGCAGGGACAGCCCGTGACTGCTGAGGACCGGATCCTCAACCTGGTGCGGCAGGAAATGGCTGCTCTACGGAGCAAGTTTGCCACCTTGGAGGCCATAGTCCTGCGCCCCCCATTGGCGGCAAGCCAGCCGGCCTCGGGCTAGCCAAAGGCGGCGTCATACGCCGCCACCGCAGCTGCCGCAGCCGGACCAGCCTCGTCGGGGCCGACCAAAGGTGGGGTGGCTGCACAGGCGGCGAGGGCCCCAGCCAAGGCGGCGGAGGCCCTGGCCAAGGCGTCGGGGGCCCTGGCGAAAGCGGCGGCTGCTCCAGCCAGGGCGGCAAGGGCCCCCCGGCCAAGGCTGCGGGGGCCTCGGCTAAGGCGGCGAAACGGCCGCCCCCACCACCTTCTGAATCTCCTCCGGCCGATGCCGGATGGCAAGTAGCCGGGGAGAAGAAGAAGGCTGGCAAGGCGGCAAGGGCGGCCAAGAGAAAGGCGAGGCGGCAGCGGCGCAAGGAGCGAAGCGTCGCAGATAGGCTCCGCGCCCCGAAGTCCGCAGCTGTAGTGATTACACTACAGCCGGAAGCGGAGAAGAAGGGCGTGTCCTATCAGCACGTGCTCGCCAAGGTGGATGCGGCGGTGGATCTGAAGGAGACGGCCAATGGCGTCCGGCTGAAGATCACCGCGACCGGGGCCAGGATGCTGGAGATCCCCGGTGCGAACAGCGGCCCGGCAGCGGACGCTCTGGCCAATAGGCTCAGGGCGACCCTCAATCCGGACGAGGCCCGAGTGTCCAGGCCCACCAAACGCGCTGACTTGCGCATCCGGGGCCTGGACGACTGCGTGACGGCGGAAAAGGTGGTGGCCGCGGTCGTCAGGACTGGGGGGTGCTCTGCCGAGGAGGTGAGGGCATGCACCATCCACCCTGACTCCACGGGGATGCGAGCCGTAACGGTGAGCTGCCCCGTGTCGGCGGCCAAGCTTATAGCCGGGGAGGGCCGAAGGCTTCTGGTGGGTTGGGTCTCCACGCAGGTCAAACTGCTGGAGCCCCGACCTATGAGGTGCTTCCGCTGCCGTGTGGGCGACCACGTGGGAGCGAAGTGCACCTCGGAGGTGGACCGCAGCGACCACTGCTTCCGCTGTGGTCAGCCCGGTCATAAGGCCGGCTCGTGCAACGCCGCGCCGCACTGCGTTGTATGTGCGGCGGCTGGCAAGCCGGCCGATCACCGGGCTGGGAGCAAGGCCTGCGCTCCACCCACCAAAGCCAGAGGCAAGGGCAAGCCCTCCACGGCTTTCGGCGGCAAACCTGCCGAAACTACGACCGAAACCGTAACTGCGTTTGGGAGTTCTCGCGCTGTGATCGGTCATGTTCGGCGCATTAAATTCCATTCAAGCCAAAGCGACGAAGACATTTTGCCGCGTCCACGTGCCTCATCGTTCGTTTTGTTTGTTGTGATTTTAGTGATTTATTTAAAAAAAATAAAAACTGTCTGATTATAATAACGTTTTTTTTTATTATTCCTTCAAAACATGATCCTTGTAAGTAGGTTTCGGTTTCGGCCGAAACTGAGACTTGCCGAAATTCGGTTTGGTTTCGGTCGTAAAAACCAGTTTCTGTCGGACACTTAAAAACCTTTTAAAAAACAAGCTTTTAATGAACTAAAAAGTACCAAATAAAATTTCGTAAACATTGAACTTTGTTAACCGAGTTCAAAAAAAAGGAGGTTACTCAATTTGACCGTATATATTTTTTAATGTGTTTTTTAAAGGAGATATCCCAAGGATGGTACCATGATAAGGAAACTAGGATCTAATGATGCCATCATTAGATCCTAGTTTCCTTATCATCAATTATCCTAGAGAAATCGAGGGAACTCTTTAAATATTATAGGCAAACCTCTATAGGTTTGCCTATAATACACGAGTTACTATAAAAAATACCCAAATCGCTATCGATTTGGGTATTTTTTATAGTAACTCGTGCAGTTGCTTTTGGAAAGTACCATTTAGTTAAGTGGAACTGATGATGAAGACCACAAATAACCACCGGAACTTCTCAATAATAAATATTTCACGGGTTGCGATTCCATTACTTTAATATGGTTGCAATGCAATTTATGCTCGTCACAATGCATGTGGAGAAGTGGAGCTGATTGTAAAGTAGGTAGGTACCAGGAGAACTCCTCAACGATGAACGTCCCTGCATCGGGAAAAGCAAAATTTTGTAAAAGGTGATGAGCAGTTGGCATTAGGCTAATGTAACTTAGATAGGTAAATTACAAATTGACCCACTAAGTAAAAAGCGAGAAAAAGTTAAAAATAACTTACATTTCGGAAGTCGGTGTCTTTGGTTTTGTATTTTCGTTATTTGCCACCGACTTCCAAAATAGTTATTTTTAACTTTGTAGTGGTTTTTTGGAAGTCGGTTGTTTTTTTTTGTAAAAAAGTTTTTATTATGTTTACGAAAGTTTTATTTGGTAGGTACTTTTTAGTTCATTAAAAGCTTGTTAAAAAAGGTTTTTAAGTACTTACATTTTATTTTTACACTTTTTAGCATTACAATTTTTGTAACGGACACCGAGTGTTTTCGTTATAATAATACGTAAGACTGAGTCATGTGCCAGTGTAGTGTAAGAATAAGTTTAAAATGTGTAAAAGTGTTAGTTTGAAAAAGTAAGCCTATCTGTCCACCCTATCTGTGCACTATAGCGCAAGTAGCGGCGGGATCTAGGTGAACTTTTGCCATTTTTAACCGACTTCCAAAAGGAGGAGGTTCTCAATTCGTTTTGTTTGGTAGATCATACTTCAGAGGTGGTCCCATATAAATTTTATTAACTTTGCTTGGGTGGTTTTTGAGTTAGCTTCAATTATACGTATTTTTTCCCACTTACTATGTAGATGATATGATAACTTTTTGTCACTGTTATTTACATAGCAGGTAGTGGTATTCGAATTTGTGTGGGGTAGGTACCACAACTAAAAAGTGAAAAATAAAAACTTTTTACAAAAAAAAAAACAACCGACTTCAAAAAAAAAACACTACAAAGTGAAAAATTACTTTAATTTCGGAAGTCGGTGACAAAGAACGAAAATTCAAAACCAAAGACACCGACTTCCAAAATTAAAGTTATTTTTCACTTTGTAGTGTTTTTTTTTTGAAGTCGGTTGTTTTTTTTTTGTAAAAAGTTTTTTTAGCAAAAAAGTCACTAAATAAAAATAAAAAATTCACTGAACCGCGCTTTTGGTACTTCTATGTTTTTTTTTAACAATGGTAGTTGGAACTATACAGCCAAATATGGAATAAAATCTTTTTGTACCTATCTCTATAAATACAAACAGCTGTGTTTTAAATAAAATCTTTTTGCATTTGATTTTTTAAAACGTTGAAACGTCAAAATAGCGGCCGGCAATGTTTTGCCGGCCTGTTAGAGCGACCAGCAAAACTTTGCCAGCCGCTCCTTGAAACAGAACGGCAAGGTCGACTTTGCTCAAACAAGGTTGTCAAAATAATGACCACATTACATGCATTTTTGAGTAAATAAAATTTATAGGACCACCACTGAAGTATGACCTACCAAACAAAAAAACTTTTTACAAAAAAAAAAACCGACTTAAAAAAAAACACTACAAAGTGAAAAATAAGTTTTATTTCGGAAGTCGGTCTTTGGTTTTGAATTTTCGTTCTTTGTCACTGACTTCCGAAATTAAAGTTATTTTTCACTTTGTAGTGTTTTTTTTAAGTCGGTTTTTTTTTTGTAAAATTTTTTTTATATAAGTTTTTTAGTTTCTAGTTAGAATTTTAAGTGTTTTATGGTGTTCTAATTACTTAGTTTTTTATTTGAATTTAGTTATAAGTTTTCTTGTTAGAATCTAATAAGATAAAGTAAAGATGTGATTTTGTAAAATTTAATGTTTGAAGAAAAATGTTCAGTATAATTGCGTAACTTGAAAATGAGGTTTTTTGTTTACGGAGATATTTACGTAATTTTAGTGCCAAATGAAAGGATTATATGTAAAACCATGTATTCCGTTTGAATTGTCTCGTTTCAAATCGGTCCACGGGTTTTAAAGATATTGATAATTTTGTATAATGAAAATGTGCCAAACTAATTTTTGGTGAGTTAATGTTTTAGAAACTTTTTTGCTATTAAAGATACATTAAATATTGTTATGTAAACCAAGAAGGGAATATGTAAGCTATATTATGTGCAAAAATCATAACAATCTGACCATAGGATCAATAAAAATTAGCTCTTTAAAGACGTAAAACAAAGAGAAAATTGTAGATAGATAGATAGATAAAACATTTATTTAGTGCACACAAAAGACACACATAAACACAATTAAATGATAACAAATTACATGGATATAAAAACAAGATGCCAATTATACAAAAAAGAAAAAACATACTTATAGAAATAGAGTGACATTGTACACAAAATGGTCTTAAATACCGCGGCTCTCGTTACGGTAACTTAGCTTTAGGGAAAATTGTATAAAAGGCGCGCCTTGAGTCACAGTGGGTCCAGCCCGTATGTCCTCCCTCCGGTTAACGCCCTAAGCCGAGGCTCGAACCCCACAGGGGGTGCCCTTAGCGAGCGTTTACCCTAGCTTTTTAGCTTAGTTTTATGTGTGCCCTGGCTGGAGGCTTTGAGTGTAGCAGCTTAAGGCAGCCACAGGATTGACTGGTTAAATAGTCATGGTCTCAGAGACCAGCTATGAGATGCCCCACAGAAAAAAAAAAACACATTGGGTCCTTCGGATCCTGGCGCTCAAGAAAGAAACAATCAAGACAATAAATGGGAAGAAGTCTCAAGAAATCTTTTATTTGGAAGAAAAGTCCCAACACACATCAATACAGTCCACTTCAATTTGTTTAAATATCTGTTCTATCCATAGATATCTATCACCTTCACTTGAAAGGTTCTTGTAAAGACAAACCCAACGAACCCAAACGCATTTACACAAGTCATGGTGTGAAGCCAACCAAGTTGCACTATGCAACTCATGCTATAGTACTTTAGAATAGGCTAGGTATCGTAATTGAATGCGTATACAAAATATCGTGCCTGTGCTGTTGACCGCTGAAGAGATCTCTCGTATGGAGCCAATCCTGGGTTAGCAGGCAGAACTAGCAAAAAAGTTGTATAATATTAGAATTATACAACTAACAGACATGTAAGGGCTTTATAACAGTTTTGCAGCAACTAAACAGTTGTAAAATAGTATTCAGTTCGACGCATTAGTTATATATAATTTAAGTCATGTTAATGTGTCTGGTAAACGTCATCTCAATAATTTTATATGACGGTTATAAAACGAAGAAAATAGTGATGAGTCGCCATGTTTTGTAAATTTTGAGCTCTTTATTCAACACTTAAATAACAAACTGTGATGTAATGATTTTACAGTTAACTATTATAAAACCTTCATACTAGGTCGTATACTTCCACCTTTATGTAACTTTTAGGTTGAAACGTTATTCTAATATAACCTATATAAGTCAATTGATTTATTTAAACAATAATTAGCAACTTCTTTATAACTCAGTCACCATTTTTCATTAAGTATAATATTAATTATGAATTTCAAAAATTGGAAAAATTTGAAACGAAGTGGTGGTTTTAGAAGAAAAGTAAATAAAAATGATCAATTATTATTATAAAATACAGCAACAATACCTACATTTAATCTGGAAGAAACTGTGCCCAGCCAAGAAAAAAGTGGTAAAAATTAGTGGTTCCTTACATTTTTCAATATTTAATGTGGTCTAGTGCCTCGTTGGTCTAGTGGTCGCAAGCGCTACTGCTGAGCATGAGGTCCTGGGTTCGATTCCCGGGTCGGGCAAAGTGTTATTGGGTTTTTCTATCTGAAATTTCTCAGTAGCAGCTCGGAGTCTGGATTTGTGCCCGGTTGATGGCAATAGGCTCGCCCCCTATTACATGGGACTTAAACATAACTGGCGAAATGTGGGTGTACCTGCTACAGGGACACCTCTGCCCAACCCTTCGGGGAAACAAGGCGTGATGTTATGTTATGTTATGTGTTAATGTGGTAAATGCTGGATCCAGTCAGGACAGGTGTTCTACAAATCAAATTTGTTCCCCTCATCTTTTACCAGAAGGCACACTAGATATTCATTTGTAACTTTATATTACCCAAATCTTTTTCTTTTTTGTAGAAGAGTTAAATAATTGCCAATATACCTGTCCCCTTCAAAATAATTCAAACAACATTTATTCAATAGTAAGAGTATGTCTATGGTACACCATTTGAAAGGCAATTTATTCAGCTATAATGCTGGGGCCACACCAACGGGAAACGCCGTTAATTATCGCGATGATAGACTTTATTCCGACGAGTTAAGGTCCATCATCGTGATAATTAACGGCGTTTCCCGTTGGTGTGGCCCGAGCATCAGAAAAAGTTGAGAGTTTTTGGTGTTATTTGCATAGGCATGAAATAAAACGGGTTAATTGTAAATAAGGAAAAATTGGTTTTATTACAAAATCAAAAAATTACAATGACAACAGAAAAAAAATACAATTAAATTCTTACAATTAAATAACTTGCCCCCCTCTTGCCCTGATGACAGCTTCCATGCGGTCCCTCATGGACTTAATTAATTTGACAACGCTTTCTTGAGAAATGTTGTCCCATTCCTCAAGGACGGCATCATGGAGGTCTTGAACATGGTCGCCGTTTCAGCTCGTCCCAAAGGTGCTCGATAGGGTTCAGATCTAGACTTCGAGCTGGCTAGTGTATAACAGGGATCCCAACCTCTTGCAAGTAGTCCCTTACAATTAATGTGGTGTGACAGCGGGTGTTATCATGCATTAACATGAACCCACTGCCAACAAAACCCACATAATGGACCACATGCTCTTCCAGGATCTCTGTTATGTACCGAGGAGCAGTCAAAGACCCTTGCCCGCGAGCACCTCCAGTCCGGGAAACGCACACAAGAGAATGTCGAGTCGGTGGGATGATAACATCCATAGCTCTTCTGTGATAACTGAAAATGCGTGTTATCCCATGGCCATTTAAATGTTTGAGCAACTTTAAGTTTTTTTTTGTTAAAAACTTATCAACACCAAAATATATCACCACGATGTCCCTGTAAAAAATACAGAAGTATTTCCATGACTATACACAAAGGTTTTTCTATTTTTCAACAGAACCCTAATTGCAACCGTCACGGTGGACGGTATAAGTCGTATAAAAACCCGTATAAGACCAACAGTTATATACATGTCTAAATGCAGTCGCCCAATGTCTATTGGCAATATGGCGGAATCTATTGATGACAAATAATGTATTTAATTTCATAAACAATATTGAAACACCAATATTATGAAAGCCCATTAAAATATTAACAAAGTTAACCATACATATCATCGAAAATTTTAAATTCCCACGTAGAAGTCACCGCTCTTCATCTTCTACCACAATTAGCTTTCTTTACGATAAATTAATAAATAATAATGATTATTAAAACGTTTGACTTGCCTTTTTATAAGTTTTATCACAACACAATAAATTGTCACACAAATTGTCTTATAATCCTGACCGACCACCTGCATAAAAATGTCTATACGATGATATAGTTATGTAAGAGTATTATTAGAAACTATTACAAATCTTACTAGTTAAACTTACAACGTCTACGTGATTTTTACTCAACGTTATTGTCGCTGATGCGACTGTAAAACGACCCTTAGACGATTTAAATGTTATATAATCTGCGCCCAAACCCGCGTTATATTTACGTATAAAAAACTATAATAAAACCATTTTCAAAAGGCTGAAAGTTAAATAAAAAACGTTAATGTACCATTTATATGACATTATTTTGCTACTTGGGAGGTCATGGTGTATGAATGCGTTTATACAATTTACTGTCTGTGCTGTTGACCGTTTGTGAGTTCCCTCATCTGGAGCCATCCCTGGGTGCAACACCAAGGTCATGGTGTACTTTAGGACGGGCAATCATAATTGAATACGTAGGTATATAAAATTTCGTGTCTGTAATATTGACCGTTGAGAAGTTCCCTAGTCTGAAGCCAATCCTGGCTGCAGCAGCCATCATGGTAGACTGTAGAACTGACTATATTAATTAAATGTGTAGGTATATGAAATTTCTTGTCTATGCTGTTGACCGCTGAGAAGTTCCGTTTTCTAGAACCAACCCTAGGTGCAGCAGCCAGGTCATGATGAATTTTAGAACGGACTATCATAATTAAATGCGTATATAAAATTTATTGTATGAACTGTTGACTATTGAGGAGTTCCCTCTTCTGGGGCCAACCCTGGGTGCAGCAACCCAACCCTGGGTGCAGCAGCCAGTTCATGACGAACTTTAGAACGGGATATCATCATTGAATGCGTACTTATATAAAAGTTTGTGTCTGTGCTGTTGATCGCTGACAAGTTTCCTTGTGTGGAGCCAATCCTGGATGTTGCAGCCAGGTCATGGTAGACTTTAGAACGGACTTTCATAATTGAATGCGTAAATTAAATTTCGTGTCTGTACTCCTGACCGCTGAGCAGTTACCTCATCTGGAGCCAATCTTGGGTGCACCAGCCAGGTCATGGTGGACTTTAGAACAGACTATCATAATTAAATGCGTATATTAAATATGACCTCTATGTTGTTGACTGTTTAGGAGTGCCCTCGTCTAGACTCAATCCTAGGTGCAGCACCTAGATCATGGTGAACTTGCACGAGCTATCATAATTGAATACGTATACAAAATGTTGTGTCTGTGCTGTTGACCGCTGACAAGTTCCTCTTTTAGAACCAACCCCGGGTGCAGCAGCCAGGTCATGGTAGACTTTAGAACGGACTGTATTAATTAAATGCGTATATTAAATTTTGTGTCTGTGCTGTTGACCGCTGAGAAGTTCCCTCTTCTGAAACCAATCCTGGGTGCAGCAGCCAGATCATGGTGGAGTTTAGAACGGATTATCATATTAAAATTCGTATATTAAATTTCTTGTATGTACTGTTGACTAGTGAGGAGTTCCCTCTTCGGAGCCAACCCTAGGTGCAGCAGCCATATCATGGTGAACTTTAGAACGGGCTATCATAATTGAATGCGTATATATGTATAAAATTGAGTGTCTCAGTTGTTGATCGCTGAGGAGTTTCCTCGTGTGGAGCCAATCCTGGATGTTGTAGCCAGGTTATGGTAGACTTTAGAACGGACTGTCATAATTAAATGCGTATATTAAATTCCGTGTCTGTACCGTTAACTGTTGTGGAGTTCCTTCGTCTGGAGCCTATCCTGGGGGGTAGAATCAGGTCATACATCATAAAGAAATGTCTTCAAAACTGAACCAACATGTAAAATTTCAACTCCGTAGGATAAGAGGAAGTGGTTTTAATTCAGCTTGCAAGATTTGCTAACTAACATGTTTTCCCATACGGAAAGGTATGGGAAAACATGTTTTTGCAACTGCAAAGTTAAGTTGGTCGATTATTACTCGTTCACTTGTAGAGCCTACTTAGCTGTGATAGTTTTCCTTTTAATTTCGTTATATAAACTACTGCTGTGATTTTTTTCACACATCCAAAACCAACCATTTAGCTGGCAGGGGGAGACACTTGACTCTAACAAAAATTAGCACTTTAAAGCTTAATATTTCACAAACGGATCCCTGAATCCAAAAATAGTTGTCACAATGTTTTTGAAAGACCTTTCCAATGATACCCCACACCAAGGGATAAAAAAAAAAGAAAACGTCACCACTTTACGTGTACGGGAAGTACCTACCCTAAAAAAAAAAAATGTTTTTCATAATTTTGTTATACCACTTTGCCGGCGTAATTAATATGTATACCTATGCCAAATTACAGCTTTCTAGTACTAAGGGTCTCGGAACTAGACCGCGGACAGACAGACAGACGGACATGACGAAACTATAAGGGTTCCTTGTTTACTACGGAACTCTAAAAATGGTCACAATACCAACTGTTTACTGCAGCTGCCATTTGTCATGCCACCAAAGCAATAGAAATCAAAATCGGTTAAACGAACTGTAAAAAAGGTTTATTTATATGTCTAACTTTATTTCATTTCATTTCCTTGTAAATTACAAGGAAGCACTACAGTCGTTACGGGTCGTCAGAAGCCCAAAAGTCTGACAATTAGTCTTACCAAGGGCCAAGGGGTATCGTATTACCCAGTTACTTTACTGGGTTGTGGAGGTCAGATAGATAGGCAGTCGCTCGGTTAGACCCGAAGCCGACCCCAACATAGTTGAGAAAAGGCTAGGCAGATTTTTTCCTTGTAAATTACAAGCAATTTTATAGTTTTGATTGATTTGACTAAGTAATCAAATTTAACAATATGAATACCTAGGTATTTATTGAAAAATTCACCTTAAAATGCGACTTAGGCGTGTTTTTAGTTTTAGCAATAGGTAGTAGATTTTGGTATCGAGGAGAAGAAATATAGATTTAAGCATTGAAATAGGTACTACATAAACGAGGCATTCGCAGCAGCGTGAAAATTGCTAGCACAAAATGAAAGCTATGATACCGATAAAAATAAACGGATAATAATTCGTAGCCAGAGCATTGATTGGTACAGGGAGTACCTACTGCTAGTTTTATAGACAGTCGACTAGTTGGTTAATCCTGGGAATCACGCTAGACAAGAAATTACAATGGGGACCTCATATAACATCTCTTGCGGGGCGGCTAAGCTCGGCCGCTTATGCTGTTAGAAAGATAAGACAGTTAACAGATGTAGAAACCACGCGTTTGGTCTATTTTAGCTACTTTCACAGTATTATGTCATATGGCATTTTACTATGGGGTCGGGCTGCTGACATTGAATCCATCTTTATTTTACAAAAGAGGGCTGTCAGAGCCATTTATAATCTATGTCGTCGCGAATCTCTCAGGGAACTATTTAAAAAGATTAATATTATGACGGTACCTTGCCAATTCATCTATGAAAATATTATGTATGTAAGGAAAAATTTGCATCTTTTTAAGAAAATAAGTGACATAATTTTAATACTAGAAATAAAGATAAAATAGATCAACCATTTTTCAGATTATCCAAAGTACAAACATCTTTTATGGGGTACTGTGTTAAATGTTACAACAAAATACCTTGTGATATATTACAGTTAACTGAAAGAAAATTTAAAACGCATATTAAAAGTACTCTTTGTAAACAAGCATATTACAAATTAGAGGATTATATCCTAGATAAGAATGCTTGGAAGCATGCTGGTCTAGCTCCATAGGACAATTTTGAGTCTAGACAAAATCAAACTGGTTGCTAATTTAATTGTGATTTAGTTGTGTAGTAAGTGTAGTAACCAACTGTTTTAATAAGGTAGCTTTTCTTGCAGGCGCAGTACTTTGGGAAGTAGCTTTCAACTTGTCCCATACAGCTTCGCGCAGACTTTCGTTTTAATTTAGACGGTGACAATAAAAGTAGGATTTCAGCCCTTGCCTTCAAGTCCTCTTTGTTGAACGTCGATCACGCCGCCGCGCCATATCCGTAGCTGGTGGTAACGTTTTCTCGCTGCTCACGATATCCCAAAAGTCATTTTCAATCAGGACCACTTGTGCTTGCAAACACCACGTATCATAGTTTGACTTAGTCAAAGGTTCTATGTTGCGATAAGTCGTAGTTGATGCCATTTTTCATACTTGTTAACAACCACGCTCTGCTACCAATTTGTGAGGGATTAATTAATTAAAATATGCTCATGAACAAAGTTAATGCTTTTATTTGACACAACTGTTATAACGTATCTAAGGTAAACAAAAAAAATACAACTGACTTCCAAAAAAACACTGCAAAGTGAATAATAATTTAATTTCGGAATTCGGTGTCTTTGGTTTAGAATTTTCGTTTTTTGCCACCGACTTCCGAAATTATTTTTCACTTTGTAGTGTTTTTTTGGTAGTCGGTTGTATTTTTTTTGTAAAAAGTTTTTATTTTTCACTTTTTAGTTTTGGTACCTACCCCACACAAATTCGAATACCACTACCTGCTATGTAAATAGCAGTGACAGGAACTTATCATATCACCCACATACTAAGTGGGAAAAAATACGTATTATTGAAGCTAACTCAAAAACTACCCAAGCAAACTTAATAAAATTTATATGGGACCACCTCTGAAGTATGACCTACCAAACAAAAAAAGAATCATCAAAATCAATTCATAATTGGCGGAGTAATCGCGTAACAAAAAAAAAAAAAACAGTCGAGTTGAGAACCTCCTCCTATTGGAAGTCGGTAAAAAACAAACGACATGCGGTGTCACTTAGTCTGAGCAGTACTCACATAATACCTAGTGAAAGCTTCACGTGCTCGATAAAATATCTGCCGAGTAGACCGTGTTCATAATAAAACATTGATTTCATACGTAATAATCTTCCAGTTTTAAGATGTGTTTTAAAGTGTTTCGAGATAAGTGGACATAATTTTAAGATAAATATTAAAAACCGTGATTTGGGTCAGTGATAATTTGTTTTAAATGATTTTGTGTGCGTATCAAATAAATACAAAATGAAAACACAGATAGATTTTTCAGTAAAAGTTTAATTTATTGCTTAAATTATTTAAAAAAATTACAGTACAAAATATCACAGACGAGAAGACCATATACCTTATCTTAACAAACGTACCTACACAATACCCACGCTATAATCCCACATTACACATCCTTACGAACAGAACATAATTTACGTTTCGTAAAGAGTAACATACATCTAAGTAATTATCTAGGGTAAGATTATAGTAATCTTCAATCAGAAATCCCAATGGATAATATTTTAGCGTCCTACGCGGTCAAAGATTGTAGAAACCTCATCACCGGCAATTCTATGCATAAATGCAGAGGCAACGCTGCCCAGTAGGTCAGGAAAATTGTCGACAGCCAGTGTCCACCCTGCAAGAGAAAAAGCAAATACATATTCAAAATTATCCACTAAATAAGTGGTAACCTCACACCCGACGAGCTTTAGAGACTGAGACTTGTCGGTGGCAGGAGGAGCACTTTCAGAACTTATAAGTTTAATTTTTCCCCATTATTCTTAACTTCCAGTTAGATTAATACGACTTCTAGTCGTAGACTTTCAGTTTCCTAGATGATATATCTGAATGAAAAAAATAAAAACTTACAATATCAAAGATGGAAGCCCTGTTGGTGTTGGTCCGCTGAGCTAGCAGTGTGAGGGAGAACAGCCAGTGGATCAGATAGATGGACAGCGACATGCGGCCCAGGATCTCCCAGCCGCGCCATGACAGGAACTTCCACCAAACACCTGGGAATTACCGCGGATAGGTAAGTGAATTTTGTAGGGTGGTAGGTACTTCGGTCGACCAAGAATCCATTTCATTGCTTTCATTCATAGGTATAAGTCGGTATTTTTATAAAACCCTACTCATAACGAATGTATCATTAAATTAAGTAAATAAATGAATGGCTGACTGGTTCTAGTCATTATAGCATTTCATTTTTAGAAACCCATAAAGCTGAAACCATCTGCGGGCCCATCTTTCCTTTTTTTCTTTAATCCTGATTCGCAACCTTTACTATATTTAATTTAATTTTATTTTATTTTTAATGTGTGGGTTTTAATGTGTAATATTTTAATGAATAATTTTTATGTATAATTTTATGTATAATTTTTATGTAATCTGTACTGATGATTAATATGGGAATAATTTCCTGAAATAAATGATTAATAATAAATAATAATAATTTACGAGTCAGGATATGGCACTGTAAGTGCAGGTGACTTTACATCAAGTAATTTCAGTTTTCACAAGGGAGTCAGACAGGGATGCGTGATCTCACCCATCCTATTTAACATATATGGAGAGAACATCACGCGCCAAACGCACGAAGATTGGGAAGGCGGCGTTAAGGTGGATGGGGTTAAAATATCAAACCTTCGGTACGCAGATGATACCATCTCTCTGCATCATCAGAAGCTGAAATGGCGGAATTACTGAATAAGTTGGAAGTAACCTGCCTAAGAATGGGTCTCGCGATAAATAAAAGCAAGACCAAGGTTCTTGTCATTGATCGCTTCGAAAGCATCTAGCGTGCCAACCTCTTATGAAACCGTCGACCAGTTTCAGTATCTCGGCTCTGTAATCACCAATTACTAGCTATAAAATAGAAATTTGAAGATGAATTGGCATGGCTAAAACAGCGATGACTCAACTGAACAAAATATGGAGAGACAAAAATATCACCAATCGGACAAAGAAGCACCTGGCCAGCATACTTGTCTTCTCCATGTTTCTCTATGGGGCAGAGACTTGGACGATCAAGTCAAACGACAGGCAAAGATTTGACGCCTTTGAAATGTGGTGCTAGTGCCGCCTATTAAGGATACCTTGGACAGCCCACCGCACAAATGTCTCGATCCTGAAACAACTAAAATTAGAGAAAGTACAACCTGCCTGCAACGTGTCGTGAGATACCTCGGCCACGTTGCTCGCGGAGGTACCAAAAACATGCAACATCTAATGGTGACTGGAAAAATAGAGGGCAAAAAACCTAGAGGCCGAAGCCCAAAAAAGTGGTCGGATCAAATATCCGAGCAATTGACGATACCTATCAGCGCCACACTCCACCAGGCCACTGATCGTAACAGATGGCAAAACACCGTTGACAATGATACGCAGTCACGATTCTCAGCAGTAAGAGAGCGATGGAAAAGAAGATGCTAAAAACCGTAGGGTGATAAGTTCTCCGATAGTTAAGTAATTTCTGGACCAAGGATATTGCCTTGTAGCACTCTGCTTTAATAATTTCAGAACTGACGTCATTTTGGAATTTACGAAAAAAGGTAAGTAGGTGCTTGTTTCAGTCAAACCACTGTTCCATGTTTCATGACCATACCTAATGAATAAAACATGGGTAAATACTTACTATCAATTTGATTGAAAAACCCGTACATGGCGAAGGCAGTGAGCGTCATGAAGACAGGCCTGTCCAGGGTCGCGTAAAGGGTGACTAGCACCGGGTGGGTGACACCCTTCATCCAGTAGCCGCATACCACCCACAAGAACATACACGGCACGTTCAGCCGGTACAGTACTCGCATACTCTGGAAAAGTAGGAAACACATTTTTTAAAGATAGATCCGTGACGGAATATATAATGCCACTTGGGAACTACGCATCAAAATAACGTCACGCAAAATCCTGCATCGCGCAAGCAGTGTTAACCGCGCGACTAGCATAATATGCAACCTACCGATATCGATCGTTGGGCAGTAGTCCACCAGACATAACACCCGTCTGGTCAGAGGATCCTCTCCTCTCTATGGAGGATGAGCGAACTTTATACCCTGTTCATACCTCATTTAATTTTAAGCATTACAGGATCTATACAGGTATGAACAGGGTATAAAGTTCTCTATAACATCGTCATTAATTAGAAATGTATTTTAAATGCTGAAGCCCTACCATCAGAAGACTTGGAAATATTTCTTAAATCAAACTGCCTAGAAGAACCCGCATATTATTTTGCTGCCTCACACTATTTATACTTCAGCGTTATCAGCTAGATCATTCAACACAAAGGTCTCCTTTCTGCTTCGTTTCGATCCGCTGCATCAAAGAGCAACAAGAGTTCATTTTCAAGACTTAGGTCACCATTATCTTCAAGACCTTAACTTACCCTGCTCTGTGCAGGTCGGTAGCCATCCACCTGATGCGAGTGGTACACGAAGGCCACCAGTAGACCAATGAGTGCTGAAGGTAGACTGTCCCAGGGTGCAGAGTACAGCCAGGTGAAGGAACGCTCGCCGGGGAACTGGGTCCTCATCAACCTGTAGAATTGAAGAGGTCGTTATTACAGATGGGTGAGCGGAGGTGTAAATAGTAAGCCCCAGTTATTATGATCACACATAAAAATTATAACAGTTTCTCCAAGATTAAAAAAAAATTTACAAAAAAAAAAAACAACTGACTTAAAAAAAAAAACACTACAAAGTAAAAAATAACTTTAATTTCGGAAGTCGGTGTCTTTGGTTTTTAATTTTCGTTTTTTGTCACCGACTTCCGAAATTAAAGTTATTTTTTACTTTGCAGTGTTTTTTTTTTTGTAAAATGTTTTTATTTTTCTCTTTTTAGTTGTGGTACCTACCCCACACAAATTCGAATACCACTACCTGCTATGTAAATAACAGTGACAGGAAGTTATCATATCATCCACATACTAAGTGGGAAATAATACGTATTATTGAAGCTAACTCAAAAACTGCCCAAGCAAAGTTAATAAAATTTATATGGGACTACCTCTGAAGTATGACCTACCAAACAAAAAAAGAATCATCAAAATCAATTCATAATTGGCGGAGTATTACAAACATACAGTTGAATTGAGAACCTCCTCCTTTTGGAAGTCGGTTAAAAAGGTTAACTAAAGGATTAATGAACTCACGTTCTCATTAATTTATGTCGTATGATTTTTAGTTTAAAAAGTAATAAAATAACTAAATAGATAGTTATTTTATTTTTATATCTTATTCTATTCTATATCTTATTCTATTTGTATATAAACAGTTGCAAATCTTCTCCGTGACAAAAACTGAGTGCGAATAGTGATCTATTGGCATGTGTCAGTGACCTATGATGAAACAGAAAACCGTTTTAGCGTACTTGTGTAGTGTCTTTGTATTATAAAAAGTTAAATATTAAAAAAAACGTTTATTCATTGTTCATTTTTGTTTATATTGACAAGAACAAATAGATGACATGTACATAACTGATATACTTTTTTATTATATTTATTAAAATTTTAAATTCTAAGTTTTCCTTTGACACATACACAAACACACAAATTCACACACATACATAAAACATCCACGAATGCTCACACTCACACTCATCCCCACGCTCACCAGCACAACACCGTTTAAATTTATTTAAAAAAAAAAAAACAATTTGATTCTTTGTTAATTTTAATTCTAGTTTTACACCTAATATAGTCCCTAATTCTTGTGCTTAGTATGAAACAATTTAAAACTTAGGGAGTGTCTCCGCTGCCGGCGCCGGCTCCCAAAAATAACACCATTGGGAACGCCTGACATTACTGCCGAAAAAACCAGCCGAGATTTAAAACATTTTTTTTTTATTTTTTTTATTGGCATCTCGCAGTACTGACCACTAAGGTCTTGGCTGCTTAACCGTATTTTCCTGTGGGTGCCATAAGCTTCTACACTTAGAGCCTCCAGCCAGGAGCTTTTTGAACTTATTCTAAATTAAAATTAACCGAATGCTCGCTAAGGGCACCCCCTGTGGGGTACGAACCTCGGCTTAGGGCATCGCTGATGGGAGGACAGCAAGAAAGGACAGGCTGGATAAAAATTTATATTTTCAACATGATTATTATGCGGGGTATTTAAAGCTACGTGCTCAGCTGCAACAACTGCTGGCACCTCGTTTTCGAGCAAGGGTCGGGGGGAGTTTCATTTACTCGGGGATTCGGTCGCGATCGCAAAGGACCTCGGCGGCGAGGTCGGAATGACGGGAGGCGTCTGTTTTTGTGCACTGTACTGGTGGCCCTATTCTGCTCCTGGAGGAGTGTAATGGGGTCATCTGGGTCGGAGAGTATTAAAAACATCGGCTGCTGGCACATCAAATACTATGTGGCACCGCCGGCTTCAATAATAGACACCGGCGGCGCGGCGTTTATGGAAACCCATTATTCAGAACTCCCAACTAACTAACCCTAACTAAAGTATTTTTCTATATATTCTCGTCGTTTTTGGCACTCGCTCGTGTGTAGGGGGTCACACACAGTTCTAACCTAACCTAACCTTTTTTGCGAGTAAAAATATTTAACTTAATCTAACTAGTTCGATTCCGAGTACTTACTTAGTACTTGATTACTTGAATATGGAAATCATTGTTATGAAAATATAATACTTACTGAAAAAAAGTAATGCACATGACATTACATGTCTTTTTAATTATGTCTACCCCGCCTATCAGCAACCGGTGCCGGCAGCCAATTCGGGAGAAGGCGTCGGCAGCGGAGGCACTCCCTAAAACTTAACTTACCTATTATAACTAATTATAACTTAAACTCATCTAGATTACATCAAAATTATTCCTGTAATTAAAATATTAAATGTATACCTTCACTTATGTTCAGTTCATCACTATTGTGTGTGCTGCAAGGTGTTTTCTCATTAGTTTTAAATTAATCCATAAGGTAGGCACAAAAACATTGCCTATAATTATAACGAGCGTGGGCGCTGATACCTTCAAGATGTTAATGATAATTACGAGTACAAGATATTAATTTAAGTTATCTTAGCTAAAGTAGGTATTGGCTGCAACTCTAACATACAAACTTACTTACCTCAAGGCCTTTTTTTTTCAATGTATACCATGTTTTTTAGGGTTCCGTAGTAAACAAGGAACCCTTATAGTTTCGTCATGTCCGTCTGTCTGTCTGTCCGCGGTCTAGCTCCGAGACCCTTAGTACTAGAAAGTTGTATTCTGGCATAGGTATTCATATTAATTATGCCGACAAAGTGGTAAAACTAAATTATGAAAAACATTTTTTTTTAGGGTACCTCCCGTACACGTAAAGTGGTGATGTTTTTTTTTTTATCCCTTGATGTGGGATGTCATTGGAAAGGTCCTTCAAAAACATTGTGAGTTTGGAAAAACCATTTTTGGATTCAGGGATCCGTTTGCGAAATATTAAGCTATAAAGTGTTAATTTTTGTTATAGTCAAGTGTCTCCCGCCCCCCCTATCAGCTAAATGGTTGGTTTTGGATGTATGAAAAAAATCACAGTAGCAGTTTATATAACGAAATTAAAAGGAAAACTATCGCAGTTATCCTAATTAGGTAGGCTTTACAAGTTAAAGAGTAATAATCGACCAACAAACAAACTGCGTTCAAGAGCTGTTTAGATGTGATCGTGTTACGCCCTAAGACGGCTGGCAACCGAACCGTAATCAAAGATGAAATACTTACTCAGGAATCATAAGTAACACCATAGGTTTGAGCTGCCAATAGTATATGACCGCGAAGTTGACCAGCATAGACCCGAGGATCATGGCTCCCAAAACTTTGACTGCGGTGCGCGGCCGCCTGCCCAGCAGCAGGGTCAGGACCGTGCAGACGATGTACAGCTGCATGTCCACGGCGAGGAACCTGGGGATGAAGAGGATAATGCTTATAAGGGGCGTACTTCAGGCCTGTCTTAAGCTCTTACATTAAATTCTTAAAAACTTAAGTTATATAGATTAGAACTCAATCTTCTCTCGTATAAAGCAAAACCCATAAAAGTAGAGGTTTAAGAGACTGCGTCAATAGGGTTTTCAAGTTACCTTGTAGCTATACTTAGCTACAAGATGACAAGATGCTTAATTCAACCTGTAAACAGAATAAATTATCGTAACCATCAGGGAAGTGCAGAATGACACGAAATACGATACGAAGTAACAATAACATTAATCAACTTGAAGGGAAAGGACAATGTAATAAACAGAAATAAAAGAAAATCTTCCGTAAATGGCCATCTGAATCGATGAACACAAATGAACTTGCAACCTCATAGATTATCTACAAAATGATGGTACCTATAATATTAGTTCTAATCATTTTCCCTTTAGAGGCTCGCGTAGATTCTAAATTTTTTCAAATCATCAATGACAAACCTTGACATTCGCCTTATGCGAAATGATTTGCCTAAAGTGATATTATAAAATACCTACCTAAATTGCTTACTTTTATTATTGTGACATTCATCGCTTTTGGCGAGGTAGGGGCAACCACAAACAACGGTTTCCTAATCTTATTACCATATTTATCTACTGCGAATTATTTCGTAACCACATAGACAGACGGACATTGACTAAGCTGATTGAAAACAACTGATTTGTTTATAAGCGAATGTGGAGTTGTTCTGCGAAACGATTTGCTTGAAATTTTCCGATGTCAAACATGTTGTGCTGGGAATTTGATAAAACAGACAAGGTTAATTAACTGTTCGATGTTTTTAGATTTTATTTATTGCAAAATTCAAATTAGTAACATTTCGACAGAGAACCTTAGACCAGACAGGTGGAGAGTGTTTAGTCTGTATTTCACAACATTTTGTATAGGCAGAAACATAAGATAAAATATAAAACAAAGTCGCTCTTCGCGTTTGTCTGTATGTCCACGTTGTTCTTCTAAAATACGCAACGGATTTTGATGAGGTTTTCAACATAATTTAGAGAATGTATTGCGGAAGGTTAATGTATATAAAACATTAATATTAAACTAATAGATAATTAAGAAATCTCGATGTGTTGTCAAGTCGTAAAAACCTTGCGAAGCAGGGCAGGGTCGCTAGTATAAGATAAATAATAAAAACTCTTTCAAACTCGCTTTTATATGGGTAACTAGCTTAATTTTTTTTAGACACCTGCACCGCCTCCTTGACAGTTCAAAAGTGCCTGTGTTCCTGTTTGATTGAAATAAATGCTTTTAGTTTGACTCACCATGTATGAATAAGACACTTATCGTCCGGCTGCACAAAGTTGTTGACATAGAGCGCCTGCGCCCACCACTTGCTCCTGCAGCGGTCGGCCTCTTCTTCGATCATCGGGCCCCACAGAGGGCCATCGCCAGCATGGGCCCACCAGGATGTGGCCAAACCCAGGACGAACAGGTAGAGAGGAGATATTCTAAATACATAAACATGTGAGCGATATAAGTCGTGAGGAATTGGGTCCATTTTTCATCGAAGGACCAATTTTCATTAATCTCTCAGAATAATGATTATAATCAAAGGATTCTGAATTAAGGCTCTGATTTGATGTCCAGATTGGTTGACCAAATATTAACAGACAATCATGAGAAATATGAACTTCACAATTGACATTAAATTGGTTTAAATTGTCTCCTAAAAACGGGATTGATTAGCTGGCATAGCTGGTAACTGGTAGTCGGCAATATGAATAAAAATGATGATTACTATAAACAGATAGGTAGCTCTACAGATATCAGAATAAGCATAATAAGCCTGTGCTGTTCCCACTGCTGGGACCAGGCTCTCTCAGAATGTTACCTAGCAATCCTATGCATGAAGCACTGTGGCAGCATCTTGATGCTGAGCTGTTTCTTGGGGTTGTCAGCCACGTAGAGGAGCAGGTTGTAGGCTAGCAGGAAGCTGGAGGCCATGATGAAGGTCTGAACTATGGAGGTGCCGTTCTGCATGTATGCTGACAAGATATGGTGACTGCTCTGGATAAAGAAAGTCAATGATAAAACAAAATATAATTAAAACTGTTTATTTTATCATGGATGAAGTTATCCAATATCTCCGCGCACAACCTACCGTAGCGAAAGTTCCCGCGCTACTAAATATTGTAATATAACCGAGTAGAGGAAGCAATTGAAATATTTGTTAAAAATCATCATGGAGGTAGATCCATTGTAATTTGGCGCTATGCAGTGGCAATAGGACACTTGAATCCATTGAGAGATACTTAGATCCGGAACCATAGATATTTAATAAGAAAGAAGTTCGGAACGACATGCATAAAATCATCGTCAAGTCTTATTTATAGACGACATTCTACGTATCTGTGTGTAAGTTGATCTTACACACAGAAACGTAGAATGTGTGCTTAAAATAAGTATATAGTATACTCTTACTTTCTCAAAGAACTGAGGGTTGTAGATGTATGTGATGTGGTAAGCCAGCACTGAGTGAGCCATCATCACTAACAGCAACGTAATGGCTCTGAAACATACAGTTTATAGTATAATTATAATACACGTCTGGGAAATATTTATATTAGAGATTTCAAGTGAATATTTTATGGTCCTCACTTCATTCCTTGTACAGGCTTGAGGGCAGTTAGCCTCGGGTCCCTATCGCTGTGGTCAGCCGTCAATCGGTGCCAGTTCGCCACCAAGGACCACGCCATCAGGTGTTTGATTGCTGCAAAAGATCAAAGAAAATTATAAAACACAATGTTTGTTTCTTCGTAAAATGGTTCTGAATCTATAAAAACTAATTACAGAAATATAGATTACGTTTCTATATTTCTTATGTAATGTGTTTTTATTTATAGTAACATTAATGATTCGTATTATGTATAATTATTTAATTATTGTGGAAAAAATAGTGAAAAAAAAAACTCGACAAAAACTGACCCCTAGCTCGATAGATGGCGTTGAGATCGAGTTAGATCTCGATATGGTTTCGTTACCGCAGAAACATGACTACCGCCGGCGCGCGCAGCTCAAGTTGCCATCAGAAGGGTCTTAACTGACTCGACTGAACAGTGAATGATGATCAAGGAGATGATCCTAGTGATTATAATCCGCTCGCTCGTTTCTCATCTATCGCAGAGAATCGAGTTGAATAACTGACACTGTTTTTGGCTAATTTTGTAAGTCAGTAGTCATTTTGTAACTAATTAATCCGTTAGGTGGCGCCTTAGTAAACTGCTATAATAAATAAATGCGTTGCGTTAGTGTACAGTGTACCTTTCATGCCACGAAGAGCTACCGACCGACGACGCGGCGTCGCGACGCTACCCCTTTGTACTCGACTACGACAAACAAAGCCAAAAGGAAGGGTTATGATTTTAGCAGTCTGTATTTACGTGTGTTCCACCGTAGCGCCTAAACTGATGAATGAGATATCAATAGATTCGTAATAATGGTTCGGGTGACATAGGCTATATAAATTCTTCCTAAATTTAATGTTGGACTTTACACGTAAATTTCTGACCTCGAAAAAAATTAAATTGATATAATCATGACATTTTTGGTATCAAAAGAAAGGTCTTGACGAGCACATTACGAATATGTATATATATCATAACTGTGCTACGTACGGCGCGGCTGTAAAATGAATACCGGTAAAATATAGGTAAAGCCGTCAAGCATGGCATTCTATTTTTGTAAGTGTTCCTGGCACCCACATGGCTACCATGCAACCACGGCTTTACCTTGGCCATTTTTGTACCTATGCTTTGATTTGTCTGAAATATTTTCTTGTTTCGTAGGTACTTTTTAGATCACTTTTATTTTGCCGTAGTCGGGTTACAGTTTTTAAACATAAATGTGGCATAACGTCACGAGTATGTAGATTTTATACCTACTTGTGACGTAGCGACCCCCACTCCCCAACTTTAATGCGTTTTATCTAAGTATTTTTTTATTAATATTAAAAACCAAAAAATACGTGTCTAATATTTTTTTAATAATCTGACTGACGGACTAAAGGCTCGTGCAGACAAGCGCGACACGTGACGCGACACAAAGGCACCGTTCTTCGCGCGACGAGCGGTGCCTTTGTCGCGTCGCGTGTCGTGCCTGTTTGAATGAGAGTTCAAACAGGCGCGCGAATATCGGGATTTTGCCCCAGACATCATCCCTAGTACACGTCAGCGTCAGTGGTACCTAACTAGTACGAGCTGGCCTCTCATTGTATTGAAGGCCGTACTACGCTGGGCGAGCGTAGTGCCTTCGAAGATGTTTACAATTTGATATCAAAAAGCTATCTAGAATTATACATTAAAATTATTATTATTCTCAAGATTTTGCATTCTAGTAATAGGAACTTTTAGATTCGACCGAATACTTAACTATTTATTTCTTTATTCATACAATATTTAAATATAACAATCATCAACTCACGTTTCCCCTCGTTACTCTTTAGCACATCATACGCCGTCCCCACCAAGTTCATCCCCACTATAAGGCCTGTCACATACAGGAAGGCCAGGTCCCAATCATCCACTATCCTCCGGCTGCCCCCTGTTTTGCAATACTTCAGCTGCGTCAAGTCCGCTTCGAGCCCGTAGTGGGAGCGAGTGAGGTTGTTCACGCAGCGGCTGAAGCGCGCTCGGGGGGATGTATCGCGGATGTGGCCGCATGAGGTGGACAGGCAGAGGCCGCGGTGGATGAGCGTGTGGTTGAAGCAGTAGTGGTCGTCGGAGAAGTGCTGGAAAATGGTGATGATTAGGCTTAGGTATGAGCAGTCAATGTGGCATAGTAACACAAGGAAGACTGGCGAAGGAACGTGAACTATGGCAACCCAATGATTTTTTTTCTATGGACAGCAATGAAGGAACTGCCAAAGGAACGGTTTTTTCCCGTATTTTTAAGAACGTTCGCGTTCTAATCTGTCTTAATCTGTCAAAAATACCTATAATTTAAAGTACCTAAATTTTAAGAGATTCTGAGATGAGATTACGCTTAGATTTTGAATGTTTTTTAATTACGGGAATTGGCCTTCTGCGGAATAAAAAAAGTTGTTGCATTACCTCTATAACACTGAGGAGGCGATCGTTCCTGTGCGGCATTAGGTCGAAGGTCCCCATGCAGAACACTCCGCGCGTCGCCAGACACTCCTCCCAGTCATCCAGATGGAACAGCTTCGGCATTTCATGGTAATCTTTATCTGTGTGACAAGATCATTAGTTTTATGGAGGCACATAATGTATTAAATTTACTATCTTTATAAAGACATGATTTACGACCGTCGGCGGTCGTCACGCGCTCGGAAAAAGTTTTACAAGTTATTAAAAGTTTAATTATTCGTATTTATTTCCCCACCGCACCGGGGCGCTTTCCTATACAAGGTCAGAACATAAGGGAGTGAAACTAATCGCGTATAGATTGGAAATCACTTTTTTAATAAGGTCTTCGAATCTATACAAGAGTAGTACGCAAATACTCGCGTATACTTCGTAGTGCCGGCACGGTTGGCGCAGTGGTTAAGCGATTGATTGCTGCTGCGCTGCGTGTTGCGGGTTCGATTCCCGCACGGAACAAATATTTGTATGACCTACAAGTAGTTGTTCTGGGTCTGACTGTTTGTGTATGTGACTTTAAATGTTTGTAAAAGCATCACAGATTTAAGTAAAAATAAATAAATAAATTTCAGGTAAATACAAAAACCATATTAAATACAAAAATAATACAAATATTTGTCAATTTTATAAGTGTCACTATTTGAGTCGTAGATAAATGTCAGATCAAATCAATTAATAAAGTAAAGTTTTAATAATAAATAAATAAATTAATGTCAAAATCACACAGCAAAATAAAATGAAATAGGATTAAATAAAATAAAAATATAATTAAATAACAGTGATGATTGTAATAGCAGTACACCACTAGGCTATCCTAGTGGTGTGACCGTCGGACTGCCAAGTCATAGGTCTCGAGTTTGAATCCAAGGCACGCACCTCTGACTTTTCGGATTCATGTGCGTATTGTATAATTATTACATACATACATACATAAACTCATGCCTTCTTCCCATGGGGGTAGGCAGAAACTACAGAACGCCACCTGCTACGATCCTTACATACTTCTTTTGCCTCGTTTACGTTCATACATCTGGTCATACACGCACGCCGGTTGCGAGTACTAGTAGAATAATTATTAAGTACTTGCTTCAAAAACGGTGAAGGAAAACATCGTGAGGAAACCGGCATGCCTGAGTGATATTTATCGACGGCATGTGAAGCCAAGTCAGATGCCCTTGGGTTGCTTTAAAACTCTGACACGGTTAGTCACTAACCACACGAAAAGAAGAGAAGACAGATTTAAAATAGCATTACAATGTACTTATACACAAGCAGTTTCCTATGACTGCATTCTGGCCTTGTATAGATTGGAAATAAGCTCCACCGGCCCTCCCCGGTCCGGAGGCCTCAACAAGGCTAAAATATGTTCAGTAACAAAGAGGCCGTTTGTAGTTGGAAGGGCCCCCTACGTATGCAAAATATAAACATAGCATGCTAAAATTTTCGACCTCACTTCGCTTGCTCTTCCATCGTACATTTTCTTCGTTTTCTAATTTTTATGTATAGGTCGACAACATAGAAATATAAAAAATATATCTATGGTCGACAATGATACCTAAAGTATCTTCTATTTCAGTATATACAAGGTAATAGTACATTATTGCCGCGGTCTATAATGCCTTTACAACGAGGACAGCAAGGGCTGCAATGATGGCCAAGCTGGAAGGCCTAGAGCGTAGCTAGGCTAGCTCGAGGCAATCATAGCGTGACCAGCGAAGCAGTCATAGTGGGCCAAGGCTTGTATAGTGCTTTACTCAAAAATGCAAGTACCTAATCTAAATAAAACCAGCAAGTAATTTCAATAAAATATATATTAATTAACTAGAAATTTAATTAAAATGACAATTATGAAAAGTACAGTTACTAAAATTCAACACCGACTTTCCCGGTTTGATATTACTAATAGTTTGCGATAATTTTAATGCGGTGTTTGACTGCTCTATTATTTCTTCATTTATTACGCAAAAAAGTCACTAAAAATAATTTTTTTGCTGAACCGTGCTTTTGTTACTTCTTTGTTTTTTTTTTTAACATTTGTAGTTGGATCTATACAGCCAAATATGGAATAAAATCTTTTTGTACCTATCTCTATAAATACAAACAGCTGTGTTTTAAATAAAATCTTTTTGCATTTGATTTTTTAAAACGTTGAAACGTCAAAATAGCGGCCGGCAATGTTTTGTCGGCCTGTTAGAGCGACCAGCAAAACTTTCCCGGCCGCTCCTTGAAACAGAACGGCAAGGTCGACTTTGCTCAAAAAAGGTTATCAAAATAATGACCACATTACATGCATTTTTGAGTAAAAAAAAAACTTATTTTCCGAGGCGGGGTGTTATTAAAGTAAAGTAAAGCTGATGTCGCCGACGGCGACGTCCAAGTTTGGTGTAGCGCCGTCACTGATCGTTTGGGTGAAGAATGAGAGTGACGAATATACATGTTGATGGGTGGAGAGGGATTCAAATCCGTCTGACCTGACCAACATTCGTATCATATTTTTCCTTGACTTCCTTTCGACTCACAATGTCACCGCAGGATGAGCTCAGAAATAGGGACTCCATTCGAGTCCGACGAATATATATTACATAGTCCCGCAAACACAAAGCAAACACGTGAGTAAAACGTTGAACTAGAGTTAACATAGCTCTGAATAAAAAGAACTTTAATAAAACCCGGTCTAACTACTGTAAGATTCCTTAAGACATAAATAGCAACAAGAAATTAATATAATAAAAGTAATACAATCGTAATCAATGGTTGACAACTGATGATTAGGTATTTGTAGATATAAAATCACCACAATATTAGGTATTTTATTTTTAGATGTGCTTAGTGTTGTAATACAAAATTGAAAATATGATTACTATTTAATTTACCTACAAACTTGTGTTGAACAAAATAAAATTAGCAAAACAAGTTTTTGTGGCCTACAGTGGGTTTAATAATATTCTTTTTTATTTACTTTGTTTACAATTCTTTTATATTTATTTTACCTTGGGTATTTTCATCTGGAATTTCTCCGTAGCAACCCGAAGTCTGGATTTGTGGCTGGTTGATGGCAATAGTCTGGCCCCTAAAATGTGGGTGTATACTACAGGTACTGTTCTACCCAACCCTTTGGGGGAAACAGGCGTGATGTTATGCTATGTTAGTATACCTTCGATAATCAGGAAATTATCAATATTAAAATGTTTACTATCACTGCCCATAAAATTCGGGGTCATAGTAACAATAGTTCCTTAATTGAATGCATCGCTTACAATAAGCAGTAAAGAGAACAGTTTCACGGCTGATATATAAGGCGTTGGCCGGCAGTTACTGCGAGTGGTTCCTTACTGACAGAGCATTGTGGTGGTCAGTGAGTCAGACGCCTTAGTGGGTGGTAGTGATGATGAAGACATAATAAGTGCGATAATTGGCCCGTAATTAAGAGTGATATCGGTATATTTGCATAATTCGTTATCGATTATTGATGTTATTGATTACATTTATTTGGGACTGTATGTCGGTCTAGTGGTGGCAGGCGTTCCTGCTGAGCATGAGGTCTTGGGCTCGTTTCCCTGGTCGGGGAAAGTGTTGTTGGTTTTACCCATTCTATTTAGAATTTCTCAGTAGCAGTTCAGAGTCTGGATTTGTGCCTAGATGTTGAAAATGGGCTTGACAATATTACACGGGACTTAGTGCTCATATGTACTATACACGAGTGGCGCATCACCAACGCAAAGGCGACGTGCCGCCCGTGTATATGCGAACTCAAGGATGGAAAAAAAAACAGTAAAAAAAACAATTAAGTAAGTACTTAGTTCAAAATGTTTTAAACAAGAGTTTTTTTCATTGAGTAATTTATCAAATTTAATATCAACACAAATCGATCAGGCCTAATATCATTTATTTCTAGACAATTTTAAAATTTACCTGACGAAATATTTATAAAAAAACGATCAGAATAACATAATTGTAATTTAATGTACCTAATCTAATGAATTTTAATCTAGTACCTAACTTTATTAATTGTACATTTATTTAATTTTATTTTATTTTTAATGTGTAATGTTTTAACGTATAATTTTTATGTATAATTTCTATGTAATTTGTAGTGATGATTAATATGGGAATAATTTCCTGAAATAAATGTGTTGTTATTATTATAATTATTTAAAATTTGTACTAACTAATAAACTATCTAATCTGTGAACATACTTTTTTTTTTGTAAGCAATCTAATTAGGTATGTAACACATACAGAACCACCCAGTACACTCTGTACGTTCAGAATTGCGAATTCCGATTTTCGTTCTTAGATGTACCTTACCTAAAAGTATATTTAAATATGGGGAAGTCCCCAAAATTATTGCGGGGAATTACCTCTTTTCGACAAGTGACGAAGTATAGATATACATAGATAGGATGGACTATATTTAAAGAAAGGGGAATCCCCAAAATAGTTACGGGGAGTTACTTCATTCCGACCGGCGACGAAGTGTATAAAACTATCTAACCTTTTTAATTTCTTTTCGAACTATTTCAAGTCGTAAAAATGTATAACTTTTCATTTATTTCCATTCATTCTCGATTTAAAACCACGTTTTTTTTCTTAATGTTTAAAACATAATTTTAAACTTGTTTTATACTGTGATTTTAAACATTTAATAAAAAAACATTGTTTTCACTCCTCTTGCTCAAAAAAGCCGTCATTGTAGAGTACCAGAGCGGGGAAAAAATAGCATTTCTTGCTCTAGGGGAAAAAGTATTTTTTTTTTTAATTTTGTCTGTTCCCACGAGCCTTGAAAAACGGAAAAGGCTTTATTCTTATGTAGAACTAGCTTTTACGCGCGGCTTCGCCCGCGTTGATGTCGGAAAATATCCCACGGGAACATACTACCGAGATTTCATACCTAATAACTTGACTGCTACCGCTGCGCCCGCGTTGCTACGCGTAATTTTGAAACTGTGATATCTTTTAAACTATTCATTTAAATGATATGGTGTCAAGGCATATTTTAATCTAAATTAAATGTTCAATTTAAGTAACATATTTTATTGGATAAGGATTAATACTATACCGGTCAAAAAAGCTTCGGAAATAACAATAATTTTTTTATTAAACTCTGAAAGATAAAAATGGTTATTGTGCGTCATCCTTAGAAGATAGACATATACCATCGCGAACTTTTTTGTTGAACTTTTTAAGATAAACAATGGTGCCGATTCCCTTGTTCACAAACTAAACTAAATTTAAGTTCAGTGCATCTTTTTCTTTCTATTTCATTAAGAAAAGGACAGAAGATAAATTTTAGTTCAGTCCTGTCAAATTAATCAGCGCTTGACGTAAATTGACGTAATTTTAGTAGGCAAATTTTTAATCACGTCTAAACTTGTGTGGAGTAGTGACAGGCGCTGATTAATTTGACAGGACTAAACCAAAATTTATCTTCTGTCCTTTTCTTAATGAAATAGAAAGAAAAAAATGCACTGAACTTCAATTTAGTTTAGTTTGTGAACAAGGGAATCAGCACCAATACCGTAGAACATAAATATGATGTATCTTTTTCGGTTTTAGTCAGCGCACGCCTGTAAAACTCCCAGTCGGCATGATTTTTTCCGACTTCTTCAACAATAATCGTCATATTTCAGCCAATTTACACAAAACCTTAATGATTTATACACTAAAACCTTCGGCATGAATCACTCCGTCTATTGGTGAAAACCGTTTGAAAATCCGTTCGGTAGTTTTTGATTTTATCGCGTTCAGACAGACAAACAGACGCGGCGGGGGACTTAGTTTTATAATATGTAAGGATAAGGTAGATAAGGATAATCATGAATATGGACTCGACTTATTACTGGTTGGTAAAAGAAGAACATTTTATTTTTGAAAATGGAACTAAATGTGGCTATCTCTTCGGTAAAATGCGTACATTGCGTTGTGGCTACAGAAGAAATAAAAAAGGCATTGGCGCGAAATCTTTAGATTTTTTTTCTAATTATGAATTGAATTGGTGACCGTAATATAATTTACAACTGTGAAAATGTCATTATCTAGTGAGAACATCTTCACAGAGGACTGAAATTAAGTTCCCGGAAAAAACATCTCGTTAAATATCCAGAATTGTACAAATTGTACATTTAAATAAAATAAACAATTTCATATTGTATTGGATTATTTTATTTTCTCGCAATCGTAGTGAAAAGTAGAGTGTAACACACGGTGCTAAAACTCATTATAACTCGGTTTCTATTTACTCCCTCGCTAAAGCTCGGGAGTAAAACTACCTTGTTACAATGGGTTATTTTAGCCCCTCGTATAACAATCTACTATTTATTTCAAACTCTCTTAAACACTGTTTAAAATAAGTGTTTTAAAACAACTTGTTTGTCTTATACCAATCCTGTGCATACTTAAACAAATCTCGCGATATTATGTGAGTGCATGTATGAGTATCTACATCTCTGCCTCTCCCTGTGGGGAATATAGTCGCCAAATCGCAAATACAGACATGGGATATGTCTGTATGTGCGATTGTACGTGTATCACTTATCTACTAATGTTTCACTCCTAAAAAATATTTAATAAAATCCCCTCACCATTTATTTCAAAGCCAGTGACGGCCACCACCATCGCTGTCAAAACCACCCACATGATGACCATCACTGTCACTCAGTGTCAAAACACCACTGTTAAACTCACTGCACTTATTAATAAAATGTTCAAAGGAAAACTATAACAGATAACGACCGACACTTGTTTAATGATAATAAGATTAATGTAGTCACCACTGGTGGCTAAATTTGACCACCGGTGGTTATACCGCTGATAAATTCTGAGTAAATGACCACCGGTAACTTGCGGTCAGTTTTATATAGTGAACTATCACACGACGACGCACTGAGAGCGTCTCGACGATCTGTGCAAGGACTTGGATGCTAAAGCTTTACAGTCGCATGTCCGGGGTTTATCCCCACTTACTGTTTATTATATATTTTTTAGTTATTTCGCTGCAGTTGGGTTTATCTAGACATAAAGTGGACCGATTTGAGAACTAATTGTAAGTTGGTAATACCCAGCTATACTGAATAGGGTTTGGGGACATAGGTGAAAGATATTCTCCCTGTCTCCTCGTACGCGTGTAGGAGGTGAAGCTGTAATCGAAGAGCGGAAGTGAAACTCCAACCAACAGTTAATATAATATAATTTTCACACATGTATTAAAGTTTATAGCTAGGTACCTACACTATTATGCAAATATTACTAATTAAACTAGGGATATAATAAACGATTTACTTTAAATCTAGTCCGTGTCCTGCGACGGTGACTAGAGAGAGGGAAGGATAGTGTAGCGCCCCGGATCGTAGCTTTGTGTTGCCACTTAAAGGCTCGTGCAGACCAGCGCGATATCGCGGGCGCGACAGGTGGTGCGACCCGTGTCGCGCCCGCGATATCGTGCTGATCTGCACGAGCCTTAAGAAGGGTGCGTTCCTGACTAACTTAAAAATACATACTTATTTAAACATAGGGTGTTGTGGCGCAAATTGGGAAAATACTTCCCTATACTTAGCGAGCAATAGGCTGAGTCGCTCGGCGTCATGAAGTTGGCAGACGGGCCACCTGATTGTTGGTGGCAGCTGTTCGGCCATATTCAGCCCATATTCTGCATTGGCTATCTACCGGTTGATAAAAGTATTAATTAACCACGACTGCAAACAACAAGCATCTAGAACTTATTGGAAAACAACGTAAGTAGGTCAAACACCTTTAAATAAGTAGGTACTTAAATCTCTTTGACGCAGGTCCTAGTCTGTAGGACAAAAACATCTTAACTATAATTATTATATCCTTAACCTTGATCTTACAGGCGGACGTAAAAAAGTTGATATATAATCGATATCAAGTTTTCCCCCTAAAGTGCAAAATAGGATCGATAACGGCGGAACTTTCTAAGAGCACGACGTTAATGACGCACGCATGGTTCTCGATCATTTTTATCGTGTAGTACTCATCGGAAAAGTTTGTACCTATTGAGTGAATTGTTATTACGAACTATCTGAACAGAGCGGTTTAGTCAGCGAAGCTACCCTTAAAGCACTTTTCGGTCGCAGAATCTTCAAAGCAGTTACAAGTTGACGCAGTACACACATTTGTGTGATTAAAGAATTAAATAAATCATAATAGGTATTATAATCATTAGACAAAAATAATAGAAGCCAAATAGTAAAACGTACGCACGCATTTGAAAAATAAATAATATCAAATAAAATTGTTTGAAATTAAAGTTTCGTGGGTATTTTAATTAATAACTTATGTTAAGGTCAGTATTAAAATTCAGAATTAATATCTTCCAGGCCGCACACCAAATGCATCGTCTTCATTATTTAAAAATCAAAAAAAGAGTTCTGAAATGCCTGGTGCCGAACAGTTTAGTTCCAAACTGCCTAGTGCCCGTGGACCAAGTTCCGAAGTCAAACGTGCAATTAGGTGTAGTTGTGATCTCTCCTAATATATGAGATGTCAGTGAGGGGCTGGATACCAGCAGTTTTACAGCAGAAGCTGAAGAATGTGATGCAGTTACACTTGGCTATGAATTGTCTGATTCTGACAGCGAAATACGTTACATAAATATAAGAAATCAAATTCAGCAATGGGCATTAAAGTACCAGATTCCCCAAAATGCCTTAAGTGAATTACTTACTATATTGCAAGACAATTTAAACACGGATTTCCAAAATTTCTTACCTAAAGACAGTAGAAGTCTAAATAAACGCCAAAATGTAATAATATAGTACCAATAGGAAATGGAAAATATTGGTATAATGGCGTAGAGAATTGCTTAAAAGAAGTGTTGTCTCAATTGATCTCAGAGGCAACACTGAGATCATTTTATCTAATTTTTATTTAATAATAATAAATAATAATTTAATACTTTAATTTTTTCCATAATTTTTATTCTTATATTTCTGCAACATTGCTTCCTTACGAACTGAAAGAATTAAAAAAATACAATTTAGATGATATCAAATGTAAACTTACGTCTATGGTTTGCAACTCTCAAATGGTGTTTATTCCAGTATTGACAACATTAGGAATTAAAATAAAAGATAAAAATAAAAACATATTTTCAAACAATCAGTTAAATCTTAAAAAAAAATTAACACAAATTAAAATATACAAACGTAACTCGTCAGTTAAAACTTTTTAAAACAATTACCTACTACACTTTCAGTATGGTAGGTTTACACTGAGAAATTTTAGTTGTTTTGTTCCCTTCGCCAGATGAAAGTAGTTGCCCAGCAGCAGGCCTCCGAACGTTTAGGAATCGCTGGAAACAATAAACCATTTTGTTCATTCGGTAACTTTATAACTACTTCTGGTTTCACGTCTGTTTTCACACAGCTACGTCTGGTTTCACACAGTTTAGTAACTTCCTGACCAGTTGTAACTGGAATATTTTCTTTAAAACAAAATACATTTATTAATTATTTACCAATTTTAGTTTATTTTTGGTTCCTTCTCTTATAGTTAGTATTAAATCTATAAAAGCAAAAGCTTCCAAGCTCTGGGAATGTAAAGATTTGTTAGTAAAAACTATTGTTCACATTTGTTTACACTGTACTACACAAGTACACAGGTTAAATTACAATTATATGGTGGTGCATTGATTAATTTCAAACTATTTGAACAAATTACACAGTGAATTTTTTTTCCCATTTATATTTGAACAGTAAAAACCATTTAATATATAAATAAAAACTTTCGTTGACAAAACCGTGATGGCTGATGTTTTCTTCTTATTATCTTTTTATTTTGAAACTTCATGTCGGAGAACAAAAAGCGAATGAATGATCGAACGAATGATTCCTGAGAAGTGGTTGCAGATTAAGAATAATGTTACCACACAGCAACGTAACTTTAAAACCAAATGTTACTGTGTCGACTGTTTCCTATTTTTAGTCGTAGCGACGGAACTAAGTCGACTCACCGACCAAAAAATTTTATGTCCGTGACTACCGCACGACCACTAACGCCAATCGTTTCCATATTTAGTAAATAATTAGTACCCAATTGGTACTAATTAGTGCTCGAACGACAAAATTAGTACCTTAGTAGTTTTCGAGAAACTCGACTTTGAAGGTGGTCCGGCCGTAGTCACGCTCCCTCCAGCAGGACCACCATGAGCGCCGTAAAAGGGGGCATGCTGCAGCTATTCTAAGTATACAAATAATTAGTACCCATAAATATGATTCATTGCGTTAAAAAAAACAGAACTGAAACATTTATATTTACCGAGAAATCGACGATGATAACTTTCGTGCGCTCGTTTAGCAGGACCACGACTTTGAATGCTGATTCCAAGTTTGAGGAGCTTGTCGCTTTCCTCAAACCTACATAGAAAATTAGTACCCTGCATGATAAAATTAGTGCCCAAAATTCAAAATTAGTTCTTCACTAGTTTACGAGATATACCATACCATTGGGTGGGGTGGCGGTAGTCACGGTGTTTAATTTTCATTTCAAGATTTCCCTATTAAAAACTCTGTGATTTCTTCCCAAATTTATACAAAAATTTGAGCTCCTAAAGACAAGTTCGTCATGCTCAAGGGAGCATGACGAACTTGTCTTTAGGAGCTCAAATTTTTGTATAAATTAGTTCTTCACTAGTTTACGAGATATACCATACCATTGGGCGGGGTGGCGGTAGTCACGGTGTTTAATTTTCATTTCAAGATTTCCCTATTAAAAACTCTGTGATTTCTTCCCAAATTTATACAAAAATTTGAGCTCCTAAAGACAAGTTCGTCATGCTCCCTTGAGCATGACGAACTTGCAAACGGTTGCTCAGGCAAAATAAATATGCTGTATAATTAAATGGCCGTGTTTTTTTATTGCGCTGACTTGGAAGTTTGATTTTCTTTACAGCTCCAAGGGACCGTAGATCTAAGCTTTTGATATCTGATGCGGCGGGTGCGGGAAAGTGACAACAGCCTCTTGGTCACTGTAGCCGATAGGGCGGAAGGTCTAATACTCAGACACTGGACCAGGACACAGGTATTACCGTCAAATCGTGCCTTGAAATGACATTAATTTTAATTATTGTATATGTGGTTGTCTTATTAGTATTGTTGACATTTTTAATGGTGATTTTGACGTTACAGTTATGGTTTTGATATTATGGTTGTGTTTTTGACATTACAGTTATGGTTTTGACATTGTGATTGTGATTTTGACGTTATTATTGATTGTTTTGACATTACTAGTAATTATAACCAAAGTTTGCCGAATATTATTATGTAATAACACTAGTGTTTAAGATGTGTTTGTATTTACTAACAAATGGATTGTATGATCTGTAATAAATTTTTGATTGATTGATATCTAATTCAACTTGATACCTCCGCGCGTTTTTGAGATAAAGGGTCTTGACAGGCAACGAAGTCATCCTATATAGAATTCAATTTTTCATTTTGAGGTACAAAACCCAAAAAAAAACATTTGAATTTATTATCTACCTGTCTGTCTGTCTTTTACCGTTTCATGCCGTAACAGCTGAACAGATTTAAATAAAACCGGCCAAGTGCATGTCGGACCACGCACAATGTAGGGTTCCGTAGTTGGGATGAATTTATCCCAAGAACAAACTTAACTTTGTAGTTGAAAAAAAAAATCTTTCATACAGAATGTATGGGTGAATATGTTTTTACAACCGCAAATTTAAGTTGGTCGATTATTACTCGTTAACTTGTAAAGCCTAGTCAGCTGTGATAGTTTTCCTTTTAAATTCGTTATATGTATAAGCTACTGCCATGAATTTTTTCACATATCTAAAACCAACCATTTAGCTAGCAGGGGGGGGGGACACTTGACTCTAACAAAAATTTGCACTTTAAAGCTTAATATTTCGCAGATCTCTGAATTCAAAAACTTTTTACAAAAAAAAACAACCGACTTCCAAAAAAAAACTATTTTATTATTATTTTTCACTTTTTAGTTGTGGTACCTACCCCACACATTCGAATACCACTACCTACTACCAGTGTCAGGAACTTATCATATCATCTACATACTAAGTGGGAAAAAAAAACGTATTTTGTAGCTAACTCAAAAACTACCCAAGCAAAGTTAATAAAATTTATATGGGACCAATTTGGGAGCATACCCTTTCAAACAAAAAAATAATTTTCAAAATCGGTCCACAAATGACGGAGAAATCGGTGGACATACATAAAAAAAAAAAAAAAAAAAAAAAACAAACATACGCGTCGAACATATAACCTCCTCCTTTTTGGAAGTCTGTTAAAAAATGGTGATGTATACCTTGGCATTCTCAATGCCAAATTACCACTTTCTAGTACTAACAGTCTTGGAGCTAGACCGCGGACAGACAGACAGACAGACAGACAGACGGACATAACGAAACTATAAGGGTTCCTTGTTTACTACGGAACCCTAAAAAGCATACGAATAGGCTATGGTCTGGGAAGTTCCGTCTTTACCATAAGGGCACAGGGGGCCTGTGCTCAGGGCCCCCAACCTCACGGGGGCCCCGTAAGCCGGATACAACGCTTGCACTCAAAAGCATTTTTTTCTTAAATTTTAGGTAGATATGCACAAATGTAATACTTAGTTCCGTCAACATATCTAAATTGAAATATAAATCGGGCACCAGATAAGATTTTTAAACTTTTTTTTTTGAGTTTTCTTTCTAAGTTTATATCTAATTAACAATATATTCCGATTCTATTCTATACTGACTTTGCCTTCTCTTTATATCTTAGAAAGTATTATGTATGTTCGCAAAAACTTAGGACTTTTCAAAATAAGAAGCGATTTCCATAATATAAATACACGTAGTCGACATGAAATTGTAATACCCAAATTTAGATTAACTAAAACAAGCAAGTCATTTCTTATAAACAGTGTCCGCTTTTATAAGAAGTTGCCAAAGTCGGTGATAGAACTTCCCATTGAATTTGAATTGTTTTATAATTTATGCTTTCTTGATAAGGACTTATCAAGAAAGCATATTATAAAACAATTCCTTCTGCACATGTGGCTTCCCTGGTACCTCATTAACGGCATAAATACGTAAGAGCCTATTAACTGCTCCCAAATTACCATGTTTATTTAAATATTTAATTTTTATTTTTTACATTCGTCCTTGACATATTTATTCTATTATTTGACATTATATACCTACAATTTAATTTCAACTCATTAATAGCGACTTTTGTGGACATGATAATTATTCAGATTGATTACAGTTGTAATAGCAATCATATTATTGCGTTTTATTAAAATAGGTTTTTAGTTTTATTTATTTATTTATCTTTTGTATAGATTCTTTTCTATTTTGTGAATGTGAGAACGCTGTAGGATTAGTGGATTGTAGACCTGTAGACCATTTTTTATTTTGTTAAGTACTTAGTACTTATTGAAAGACCTACACTGTTCTCCCATACCTAGTAACACTGTTATTTGAAAGTATTGTAAAAGCCAATTATTTTTAAAAGAGTAACCGTGGAGTGCTTGCCGGCTCTTCTCCATAGAAAACGACCAATTGGAACCGTGCACCTAGCTTCTGACGTTTCATAAGTGCCCATGTAAGTTTATGTGAAATAAAATATTTTGAATTTGAATTTGAATTCTGACTAGTTGACAAAAAAATGCAAAGCATTTGCAGAATATATTAATTAATGCATATGAGCCCAAACACAGACTACAATTATATTGATCAAATCAGAATGTTTTCATCAAAGGAATAAGCAGATTTGAGTATCTTAACCTTACAAAATCCGATAAATTAGAAGAAACTTTTCCAAATGTTAAAGTCGCTATAAGAATATTCCTTTACTTGATGATTACCAATTGTAGTGGAGAGCGCTCATTTTCACAACTAAAGAGAATATTATTTTATTACGAACGACATTATTACAAGAACGACTAACTAATTTGTCAATTGTGTGCTTAAAATGTGATATCCTTAAAAAAATTGACTGAGGATATAATAGAATATTTTTTAGAACAGAAATCTCGAAAGAAACCACTAAGTATATAAATAAACGATGTAAATTCGAAACCAACTCAAACCTGCAGGATTTTATTTATAATATTTGATTTGTACCAATTACCCGTAGTAAATATAAAATCATAACAGATTTATTTTTTTGCCATAGACTTTTTTTTTACTTTCCAAGGGGGCCCCAAATTCTTGTGTGCCCAGGGGCCCCGGCTTGCCCTAAGACGGCCTTGGGTTTGGGTTAGGACATAGGATACTATGAATAACCTAATACTACCTACTTATGTATAACCCATATTTGCAAATAAATGCTATTCTATTCTATTCTACGTTCCTGTGAGATAATTTCCGACCTGTACGCGGGCGAAGCCGCGCGCAAAAGCTGGTTCTCTATAATCTATGAACTAATAATTAAAGCGTATCATCTAGGTTTCATCATGAATTTCATTCAATGCTCAGTTTTCCTCAACGTAGGTCAAACGTCTGGATTTTTCAGGACTCATCGTTATAATTTATTCATCAATAAGATTAAGTAAGTATATAATATATACTATCATTTCACAAATAGCCTTGGAGATGGTGACCAAATGCTTCATTTTTCTAGGACCCAAATTATTTATTTGCATTTTGTCATTTTGGATAGGCCATCGAGAAAATGGTGGTCGAGAGAAGATGAATTCTATGTAACGCCACAGGATAGCCTTTATCAGAAGTGTTCATCTTGTAGCGGTTCAGCAGCTTCAATATAATCTTGTGCCGGAATATAAAAAATATTGACGTAAGTAAAACATGACAAAAACAAGATTATTAAATAACTTCCGAACTATAAATAGAACTTGGTAGGTTCATTGGAATGGAACATGAAAAAAATACATGTCGGGCAGTCATGGGCGGGGCTTGGAACCGGTACCAAAAGGTTCTGTGTCGGTACTTAGCAGTTTTTGCCATTTTGGTACCTGGGTACCAGTTCTGACGGGTACCGGTACTCCACCTAACAAGTACTGGTAGGTACCAAAGGAGATAATTTTTTTTCGGCCTTTTCTGAAAGTTATGTAAAGATATTGCTCAAACTAATGATCCGAAGTCATTGTGAGGCAAAACAAGTTAGTAGTCCATCATTTTTATACCTGTACGTATGTATAAAAACTGAGATTATGCTATTTTCGATTAAGTTATAATACAGTGATTAGCAATATAAAAATATTTCGCGGACTTTTGGTGACCGCTCACCGCCCGAGGAGGTATAATATAATTAATCATAATATATGTAATATAATATTACATAATCCTTCTAGTCCTATCCTATCCTATCCTACTACTAATATTATAAATGTGAAAGTTTGTGAGGATGGATGGATGTTTGTTACTCTTTCACGCAAAACCTACAAAACAGATTTGGATGAAATTTGGCACACGGATAGTTTATAACCTGGGTTAACACATACGATACTTTTTATTCCGATATTCCTACGGGATCGAGACTTATGTGGGTGAAACCGCGGGGCGCAGCTAATATAATATAACAAAATATAATATAATATAACATAATTGTTATATAGTCGCAGAGACATGGTTAGATCGTGATATTATAATAAACCGTAGGTTAGGTTATTTTTAGTTATTTTCACAATTTCACTAGGATTATAATATTACGGATTTGATAATATCCCTGCAACATAATAACAATGTCATGTCATGGCAGACATGACATGTCCTAAATAATCAGAGCAGTAACACAGTCATAAGATCAGTTGTTAATTATACAGAATACACTAACTTTTTGTTTGAGTTTGAAAGTGACTGTTTCCTAACTTGTCCAATAGAATAGATAATTACCTCACACAGTTTTCGCGCAACAATGACAATGCTTTTCTAGCAATATTTATTATTATTTTATGTTTTTCTGCACTTTCAGAAATGTATGAAAATGACGAATCATCGAACTTGTACTTGGCTGAGAGCAATCTACAACTACAAGAATTAACTATTGCTCCAAATGACTAGTTCTAACCAGGGTCCGAAACCGGTACGACCAATACCGGTATTTTTAGGTTACCACCTTTATATTTTTTACAGGTATTTTTAAAGGTTACCGTAATTCTTCAATATTGATTACAACCGGTATTAATACCGATACCGAAATAAAAAGTTACCTCTATCTTACACGTGCCGTCGGCATTACTCAAAGGACGCGCATCGCCTGTATGTGTGTCAAAGAGTCGAGATTACCCACGCGCCGGCGAACGCCGACCAATCACGGCCCTGGCTAGCTCTCAGTTTGCTAGCGAGTGTTGGATTGTTTTGTTGGCTCAAACTCAAACTCAAACTCAAAGCATTTATTTCAATTAAACCATTTACAGGCACTTTTGAATTGTCAAGGAATCGGTCAGTCAGAAATAGGTATGAAGCTAGTTGCCCATTCCAAAGCGTAGTAGGTACCTATGGAGAAGAACGGGCAAGAAACTCCACGGACACTCTTTTAAATAAAAAATTGTTACAAAATATTGGTTACATCATTCATGTTGAAATTATACATGTGAGAACAATGTAGAAAGACGTGCACGTTAGAAGCGTCCGTAATAAAAAGATAAAACAAAGAACAATTCAAAAAATTAAAATAAAAATAAGCCCTGGCAGCTAAGAGATGACCAGTCCCAACTGACGGCGCCCGTTCACGAACATGACGCATGGATTAGCACCATTCAGCTCAATCATTTTGAAGGGAGCTAAATGATCCAACACACGCGCCACCATCAGCGAAACATTTGAGTGAGCATGACATACTCACAGCCGCCAGGGCACATTCAAGTCAATGCAAGACATATTACCCGGTAAATGGTAACTCTTTAGTACATAGTACTCACACCTGTGCTATGCAATTATATAATACAATGGAGATTGAGTTTATACAATGCAAAGATAGTCTTACAATCTTCAGCAGCTCCAACAGTATTTGCAAATGTTAATCAATTAGTTGTGGAGCAGGACCAGCATTGAGCCAAGCATTTTTATCAGCAATGTAATCCCCCAACGTATAATATGCCTGCCTGCATAGTGTGCGTTTTATACAAGATTTGAATTTCGTCTCATTCAGTTGAAGTAAGTAGTGTATAATTGGGGTATCTGGATCACTTCGCTTCGCTCAGTTCGTGATCCAGATCACCCCAATTATAAATTAATAACTGGTTTCTCACCATTTATTCAGAACGTAATCTAGACTAAGATATATATTTGAGAGGGTCAAAATCCACTCATTTTCATATTTATTTCCATACTTTTGATACACTTGCGTAGTATTTTTAATTTTAATTATTCAGATCCAACCTCTGAATCAGATCTATTCAAATGCTGCTTCATCGTGTTTTTATTAAACTTGGATAGTATTTTTTTTAAACTGTTTTATCTCTGACCTGAGGTTTTGATGAATCTGCGCTCGATTTTTATGAGAGGGCTGCATATCGCGGTCAAATATAGCCTTACCAATAGCGTTCTAACTAATAATTTTACAAATGTCTTCAGAAGTATATTTCACTGTTCTTGCATTGTAGCTAATATAATTTTATTTATTTATTTTTAAATTGTTTATGATTCAAGCTTTTAACTACAATTGTAGGAATCGAATGTCGCATAAAATAACTGTAAGCAATTTAGTTACTTAGGCTCCATTGCTAATTTTAATGTAACTGGTTTAATTTAAATAAATGTTTTGAGTTTGAATAGCATTTAGTAGCTTATTCAGCAGACAATCAATCTATCCTTGTCCACTTTAGAATAATTTATATTTTTGTTTCTTTGAAAAATAGACGTTTTGATTTGGCAACATAATCTGTTCCTTTTACTGCATTTAAATAAAAGCAATCAGGAAAAAATATAGCATGTTGCATCCAAGGATCATCGTAATACTCCCAATCTTCGATACCACCCCCACACGAAAAGCACATAACTTTATCGTTTAAACCACTTCCACAGTAAAAAAAACCTGCATCAACCATTTCCATCACCAATCTTCGTTTTGAATCTGCTGTAGCCCAATAATGTCGAAATGAACATAATCGAATTTTATGTTCATTATATATTTCGTATCGTGGACTGAAATAATTATGAATCATCTCGAATGAAAGAAAGAAAGAAGGTCTCGATACGGGTATGTATAAAAGAATAATGAAGTCTTGAATCTGGTGTTCTCAATTTATAAAGATGTGGTGCTCTAAGTCGTAATGGTGCAGGAATGACCGATATAAGTTTTTATTTGTGACTTTAAAATTATAGCACATTTCGTTGTGGTATTCTATATGTAATGCATTTGTTATGAAATAAAACAAGAAAACATTTACTCAAAGAAAGAAAATATTTATTCTGGTATATCGTTATGATTATAAAGAGCTAATAAATTACTTAACTTATATTTTTTCAAGGCAGCCCTTATCTTCTAAATTATAAACAATTAAAAATACTTTTGTTATCAACCCACTTTTTTAAACATGTTACATTTTTTAAAGCACACCCATTCGAATGATACACGCAACTAAATATATTACTAGACATTTTATAATCATCAAATAATTTTTGTAAACGAGGACAGTTCTTATCTTCTAAATTATATATTTTATCATGTTTTACAATGTTTTTTAGCCACGATACTTTTTCAAATCCTTTAACATAAATGTTTTTATCTTCCAGATAAGGTACAATATATCGATGAAAGTTTAAGTATGGTATAAAACCCTCTTTCCAGAAAATTTTTCTGTTTCTCTCCATCCAACTTACTTGCAATCTTTCTTTTTTTGTAAGATTGTAAAATGGGAATGGTGGTTTGATTAATAATACCATAATTTGATTTCTGCATGCTATTGCTATTTCTTTCACGATAAACTCGTTACTTTCCGTCTTAAACCCTTGCACATCGACTATAGCGTTCATAATAATTTCCTTACAATACCACTTAAGGGTTTATATTCGAATAGACGATCGTTTATGATTAAACAATAGGCAGATGTATTTCCTGGTATATCTTCAGAACTTTCTATTTCCAGTCTCACATCTACAGCCCCCGTTTTCAAGGCTTCGTTCTGTCTTGAACAATCAATTATAAATAAAGGAGCTTTTTCTTTAAATTCGCTCAAACTAAGCATTGGTTCAGACCGGGTGTTATAATAAGACTGACGAAATTTGGTAAACATTTCATATAATATGTAATACTTATCGTCAGAAAATTTCGCATTCACCGATTCGTATGGATAATATTGAGAGTTTAAAAAAAGAGTAACATTCGTTAATTTACAATGGTCAAATACTGAGCAGTCTTTACTTTTCATATTTTTTCTATTTGTCTGCAAACCAAAGATCACATACCTTGGTTTTTCGAGTTGTGAAGCAGTCTTAACAACCCAGGAATGTTTTGTAGTTCTAGGTAATAAAGGGTATTCGTACAAGTCCCAATTTCTGAAAGCTATTTGAATAGGACGATCCTTTTCTAAATGTTTAAGTAAAGTTAATCTTTCCCGATCTGAAACTTTTATATGAGGCATACGCCATTGCAGTCTCTCTATATTTACTTCAATGGAGTCATTATCATCAAGTATAACACTGTTAAGATTCGAACTGCTTCTTTTAAGTATAAGTTCATGTTTACAGTTAACGATAATTTTATTATAATCTTCCGCAAATCCTAAAACTTTATTCAAAGGTATAAGGGCACTAAAAATACCATCATTATCTTTTATACCATTCAAATTCCAACCCCAAATAGCAGCAGCCTTACTTTCCCCCTGGCTCATTGACACATATGATTTAAGAGTTGTAGATATACCTGCATTTTTTATTCGGTCTATCTCAACACCGTTAATTTCATACCGAATGTCTTGAAATAGAAATGAAATATGATTGTTCGTAAAATTAAGAGCCTTTCGTGTTAGTTTTCCTGATGCATCTTTCGAAACCGTAGCGGCTCTACCTTCAACGTAAATGTAGCTGGCCGAAGGTAATACGTACAAATCTTGCTGATTTATGGGTATACGTATTTCATCATTTTCATTGAAACTGGTGCTATAAGGATTATAAGTATGAATTTCATAACTCAATATAGAGTTATCAATTTGTGGTAAATCATTCACCTGAAGAATACTCATAATTTGAATCCCAAAGCTCGAAGAAATAATTTATTATCTTTAGTTAATTTTTTTATGGTTCGTATATGTCTTCGTCTTCGGACGGTACGAGAACGAGTAAAGCTATTAACTTTGGCAGATGACTTTATATTATAAACTATAATTTTTTTTCACTCTTATCAAATTTACATTCGTCTCTTGTAACAGATAATGTTAAAGTGTTGTCTTATGAGTACGACACGTAATATTTAAACCTTTTTTTATTTTAAGTGATGATTTGATAAAACCATGCTTTTTCCAAAACTCTTTAAGAAATTTAATGCATAAATGTCCACAATTGAATAAGTTATTATTTTGCAAATTATTGTAATTATAATTGATTTTGTCAGAACCTACATAGCGAACAAATTCTATTGGAGGTTTCAAGTTACCGTAACTGTCAAAGTATTCGATGTATTCATTTAAAATTACATAGGCTACCCAATGTGTACCAGAATTTTTAGAATTATCTAAATTTATGATTCCACACTCTTTAAAAAACGGAGACTTTGGTAACATATCCCTCATATACACTCCGCGAAAATATGGAACGTCTTTAGTAAAATATATGATATCTATATTAGTAAGAGCACGATTAGGTAGCCTATGATTTAGTTTTTTTTCTTTAAATTTGTATATATTCCAAGTCCATCCTTGTAACGGTTTAGCCGCAATCCATTTCCAATGCATACACCTTCTGCATTCTTATTATGACTTTTCATTTCTTCTAAACGCTTTTTTGCAACTCTATATTCATTTATGGTTTTGACGATTCCAGCAATTCCACTTGCAATACTGCCAGCAGCAGACAAACCAGCAAATATTGGTATTAAAGGTAGAACACCGCCAGACTTAGGAATTGGTATGATCCGTGGAACCCTTGCAGATGAATCATGATTCAATTCTCTAGCAGCAGCGTAGGCCAATTCTATTAGTTTTTTCCTACACTTTGGTTTAATTTTTTTAATGCACTTTTTGGTATGGGTTACTAAATTTTTAAAAATTTTTTTTAGTCCAGCTCCAGTACTTACTTTTGTTAGCATTATATTATTAACTAAATTGGCAGCAAGTTTTTCTCCTGAGTTTGCATCGGAAGATAAAGCACGCTTTTTTGCCATTTTTAATAAAATTATATCTGCTTTGCGACGATCTTTCAAACTTTTGGAATTATTATATGCGATATCGTGATGTTTACAATATTCGTCTAATTTGTTTACACCCCTATCACCTCGAGCCAATCTTTCACGCAATCTAGTTCCTGGACCGCAATAATTATATCCCGGTAAATGGAGCTCAAATGGTAAATTATTAATTAAATTATTGACAAGTCCTTCTCCCTTCATGTATACGAACAGAATGGAACTATTATCATAGACCACGATGTTATATTGATAAATCACTCATAAAACGTTAGTATCGTTAATCCAACTATTTTCGCTGGATGATAACCCCAACCATTTCACAAAAACTTTTCTACCTTTCCGTTTTAAAACTTTTTCAACAAGGTAAATGTCAGGATGTTTGGTTTTTTGTAATTCTTGATCGTAAAATGCTCCTAAAATAGGTTGCTGTTTAACATCTTCTAATAAATATGTAACAGGATTTGTGTTTTGAACTTTACTGATCTTGAATATCTCTGTTGACCAGTTAGGAGTGTAACCTTTTTCGAAACAACCTTTATGTTTACTTATTCGAACAAAATCGTTTGTCTTTAATTTAGAACATTTTGTTTTAGTTCGATTTTGATTGAAATATCTTTGTAGTACTTTAATTTTATTGCTATGATTAACTTGAGCAGGTGGTAAACCAATTGTTCTATGTATTGTATTATTATATCTAGTAATGGTTTTTGAAAGTGTCCCGTCAGTCCATTTATAATTCCCCTTGAAACTAAATTCTTTGAAAAGCTTACTCTTTATCGTCCTTATTAACCGTTCTACAATTGAAGCCTTTTTCGTTGAATAAGTGCAGTAGTGGTTGATAGAATGGTTTACTAATATTTTTTTCAAACTTTTATTGTAAAATTCTTTCCCAAGATCTGTTTGTAAATTTCTAGGGACGCGTTTTTCTCTACTCAATAAAGTATTGAAAGCTTCAGATACAGTTTCTTTGTTTTTTTGTTTAAGTGGAATAGCCCAAGCGTACTTAGAGAATCCGTCAATGATAGCCAAAATGTATTTGTTGCTGTTATTGAATTTGGAGAAACTTTGCATATCCATTAAATCAGCTTGCCAAAGATCATCAATATCTTTCAATATTACATGTCTTCGAGGAAAATTTATTCTTGCACTTCTATGAATTTCGTTTATAATGTCTCTTTTCACTTCGCTCATTCTTTCAACTGTCACTAGTGAATTACAAAATTATAATGATATTCAGTTTATATGATGAGTCTTTTTATTCTTTTATAACACCCGCTTCTTTTAACTCTTCAATAATTGATAAGATTTCGTTGTCAAGATTTGTATTACCTGCAGTTTTAGATGCGATCAAAAGTTTAAGCCTGTCCACTAATTCATTAGGATTATCCCAATAAACAAGTTCGGTATTTTTTTTATATGTTTTAAGATACGGTAGACCAGCACCTCGTTTTTGTTTAGATTTAGCTTCTGTAGGTTCTTGTAAGCGTTTACTAGGCTCGGGAAATAACGGTTTGATCACTTGAGAATATTTTAGACCCTTATCACCTTTAACTTGACCTGCAGGGTCAAAGTCTCTTTTATGAGCATTAGTTGTGATGAGTATTGCTTTGTAAACTAATTTATCGTTTAAATTTACCAACTTTAAATCAGGCTTCTTGCGAAGCAATAATTCTTTTAGACCAGGTGTTATTTTATACTGTTTATTAGCTACGCGAATAAAATACACTTTATCAGAGTTCTCGCGAGTGGTAGAAAAATTAACTATTGTATTTCCAATCATATGCTTATCATTCTCACTACGTACACCGAATGGTATATTCATATCATCGTATATTTCAAAGATATCTTCTTTTTTTAGCGACACATCATTTAATTTTTCTGATTCAGTTGTGTTACCTTCTTCGTCTTCTGAATAAAACTTTTCTGATTCAGATGATTCATGTTTGTATATATCATGCGATTTATCATGCAAAAACATTTTTGAAGCTATACCAGCGTTTTTAGTTTGGTTATCATAAGAATCTTCATTATTTATTACAGAAATTTGCTTGTTGGCTGCTATAGCATTAAGTGGGTCAGCAAGAGGTTTAAAAAAATACTTTAGATGTGTGTCGGTACTAAATTCATAATTTTTTATTTGTTTCACCTTTTCTTTTATAGCGTCCGCAGCCTTTATCAATTGATTTGTAATGTTATGATCCATTATACGACTTATGCGCAGAAGTATTTATGCCCAAATGATTTTTTTTTGTTTTCATTCATAATTTATACAATCGTTACAATACATAAAGTTTTCAAAAGATATAATTTATACAATTTTCACTCAAAATATATAAAGTTGTCAAAAGATTGTCTGTATCTGCCTTTGTTTAATTCACAATCCTTATTAATAACCAAAAAATCATAGGGGTGCAACCAGATCTTACTACACAGATTTTTGAACTTAGACCAGTCCATATCAGAACTAACATGTTCATCGTATATATGCTTCAGGTTAACTTCATCTTGCTTGAAAATTATCAAAAAGTTAACATTGTCACGTAGTAACTGCTTTGGTATTTTTGAATACGTTTGAGATAAATAAAAACAATCTATATCTCTATGTCTACCCATTGTGAAATAATTTCTTATATTAATTTGCTTTTCGCAAACCACATCATCAAAAATAATAACAGAATTTTGTAATGCATCGTTAGGATGAATGACATCATCGTCAAAATGAAATATAAAAAGTTTTACTTTCGGAACTCTTTCCAAGATCAGTTTAAGAAATCTATATTTTGGTTGAAAGCTAGACTTGGAATACAAGTAAACATTTTTAAACTTTAAACCGTTTTCATGGAGTAACAAACTAATTATGACGTTAGTTTTTCCGCAATTTGAAGGACCACATATTATGCATCTTATATTATTCGGTAGAAGTACACTATGTTTAGTGTGCGGCTTATTTTCTTTTACCTCAATATTTTTAACTTCTAACGATACTGCTTGCTTAACCCACTTCATGGTTGTATCTGCTATTAAAATCAAATATACTTGTATTTATAATGATATAAATAAGTAAAGTCATGTTATAATTGGTATATAATTTAACGATGAGATGATGATATTGTCAAGGGTTGTGAATAAAATAAATACTTGATTGAGTTTCTCAGAAATATTTATTAAATTAATAACAATATAATAAAAGCTTTTAGTAATAACCTTATAAAATAGAAAGTATACAGGAGTAAATCCATTATTATGAACAAATCTTAGTATTAGAATAGTGTATCACAATGTCCCCAAGGTAGTGTTTCAATCTGATTAGAAAGTATTTGTCTTTTATCATCATTACTATTTAAAACTACTTTATTCACTTGTTGTGAATATAAGAGATGTTTAATAGATTTTATCATATTCATTTTATGTTTGATGACTTTATTATCAACTAATGTTTCATAGTAGTCCAACATTGTGAGACGTTTGGTTATGGGGTTGATTACACCTTTCGCTTTTTTTATTGTAGTTTTTACGCTTTTTAGACAGTATAGTTTTGCTCTTAAACCAACAAACTCGGTAATAATTGATCCACCAAGTTCATCTTTAAATAATCCTGGAATACTGGTATTTATTTTCGGTATTCGAAACGGATTATCTTCTTCAAAGTTACTCGTATCAAAACGTGAAATATCAATCTTTAGATCTTTGTAAAAGTCATCTGTATTTATCAAGTACAAAAGACTATCGGTATCTGTGTAACAGAGACTTACATCGTTGCCATATTTGTTTTTAATATAACTATAATGAAAATTATATAAATATTGTTTAGCAAATTCAAGCACTGTGAACCCGATATAAATTGGTTTATCTAATATTAGTTTTTCAGGAGTTAATTGAGCAGCTACAAAATTTTCAGAAAATATAGAAATACTCTTCAAATTAGGTTTTGAAATTATGTTTTCCGCACCAATGCACTTGTTTGTTATATTACTTGAATCTTTCCATTTTGTGATTAATTTCACGTCTACTTGCTTTCGTTTATTTTCTATAGTTTTACCGAATACGGAATTATTTAGAAGTTTAAAAAAGTCTCTCTCAAAGGGTGACTTAGAAGCCTGTCGTAGAAAAGTATTTAAATCAATGTACTTTCGAAGAAATGATTCTTGTCTAAATTTAAGTATCCGATGAATTTTCTTTAAAATTAGACCATGATGTAAACATTCTTTTAAATTAACGAAATGAATGACATACTTGTATTTATCATATAAATTAGCTATTAATTTCACAGATTTTCCGTTTGGAGGAATAAACTTTTCACATGCGAAAGGTAAATCCTTATGAACGTTATGCAGATAATCTGGATACTCTAAGTCTACTTCTAAAATATATCCATATTCACCATCATTCGGAATTTTCTTTACATCGAAATTCAAAAGATTGTTCTGGCTTAAGAAAATAAATTCTGATATTGGCATTTTTCTTGTCATTGCGTAACCATATAAATTATTGCAATCTAGATAAATTATGTAGCTAGATGGTTTTGTGTCATCAAAATGTGGAACATACTTATTGTTAGCCTTAGCATGTCGTAAAGAACATTGGGCTAATCCACCGCGTATACCCTTCTCTAAAAATCGGTATATTTCCAAATCACTTATTAGCTCAAGTCGAACACCAGTATATAATAGCAGGGCATCCCAGCTTAAGCTAGGAGCAGATATATAATACGCTGGATCAAGAGAGTAATGTTGTAAACTCATATTTCTAAAATTTTCAAAAATATCGCTCAATAATAACACATCGCATTTTAAGTACAAGTCTGTGTATTCCCCAAGCGAACGTATATTAAATGCTTGCCATACAGCTTGTGCATGTCTATAATCATCATCGGAAATATGCTCTAATTTAATTGAATTATAAAAACATTCCTTGGGAGGCAGTTGTTTATTCTCATACTTTGACCATGAATCCATAAAGTCATATGGATAAACACCTTTACGTTTCAATAAATGCAAAGACTTCTTATCGGTAACTATACTTGATAGATTGATAAAATCTTTATGATCCAAGCTTTTACTTAATTCATCTAGACTTGAACTTAGGAACTGATATGAATCAATGAATTTCATTTGAATAGGGCGTGCTGTATTTTTTGGCTGAATAAATTTAGTTATAGATGTGTATTTTTCTTTAGACTTTGGTATTATCTTTATATCACCTTTATATTTTGCTAATTCTTTAATGAATAAATGGCTGTCATACCCTGCTAAATTATGAAAAACAATAGGTACAAATGGACATATTTTGTATCTCAAATTGCACAGGGAATGTGCTGCACCTCTGTATTCGGATGAAACATGGTCATGATCTCGAACTTTATCTCCAAATAGTAATTCTTTGCATATATAACATTTGGTAGCGTTTTCAAAATTCGTTTTTTGTTCATTAGTCAATGGTTTCATAGGTTTAACTTCGGATAATATAGTATCTATCCAAGTTACATCTTTAACCAACCAACTGATAAATGTTTCAACGCAATCAGGACCTCTATATGTGACGTATTTGTTTAAACTTAGATCGTATGAGCAACATATATAATATGCAAAACACGTTGGAACATGTAATTTAAACTTTTGCGTGTTATGGTTCTCAGTATTTTGTTCAGAATAATTTTGTAACATACTTTCAAAGTCAGCATATATTATAAAATTAATTTTTTGTTGTCGTTCATAATTTTTAAATTGTATCATGCTATTTTTTTCAGGTAGTATTGTAAGTACCTTACTACAATGATGGGTACTATATTTCAATTCACTCGAGAAAAATTGCAAACATGATTCACAAAAGTGAATTTTACCTTTATGATGACTTATTTGATGTCGAACTAGTCGCACAAGATCTTTAATCAGACAATAATGTCCTTTATCATAACGCTCAATATAAAGTAAGTTAATGTGATTTTTTTTCTTAGTATTCGTTAAATATAGAGGTCCAGTTATGGTGCATTTACAATCTAAACCATAAATATTAACACTAATACTAGGATTGACTTTCTCAAACAACTTTATATCATTCATCGACGGTGGAAATGACATACGCTGTGTATTCAGAACTGTTGAATAGTGTGGGTAGGAAGAAATTCTACAGGGATTATTTTTAACAGGATGTAATGCAGCAACAATGCTCCACAAAAAACAGTGATCATCATTATTCTGAATATTTAAACAACATTTTTTATTTTTTATTACTGGTGGTAATTCTATAAAGGTACCTCCTCTCATCGGATTGTATTTATTTATATTAATTTCCAAATGGCTAAGTGTAAAAAAAGACCAACCAGAGTCACGCTGTTCAAACTCAGTTAGTTTCCTCTTAAACACTTCTAAAGTATTCGTATAAAAATCATTTAGGTCAGAGTTTTTATAAATTACTGTCAATTTTGTGTTAAAAGATTTCAATAACTGCTCATTTGTTTTTGTTAATAAGAAGTAAGCATATAATTCCAAATTGATTTTAATACAATTATGTTTTTCTAACGACATTTCAATAAGTTTTCTAATATCACTTTGAGAGTCGCTCAAGAACGCTTCAGGTGTAAGATAATCTATTTCCTGAGCAGGACTTAAGCGATATGTAACAATTCTGTTTTTAAAAGCAGTCGCTATTATTTTAATATTATCAATTTCAGTTCTCAATAAACAGTTTGACTTGTGTAAGTTAGTTCTCATATGATAATTAAATTTATGTTTCGGTATTTCAATGTAGCATTTATCACATTTCATTAAAATTTCATTAGTTGATGCAATGTTCGATGGTTGAACTGAAAAAAAACAAGAAACGAAATTTTTGACATTTTATTTAGAACAAATCTTAAAAACTATTCGAGTACAGTAAACGATTATTTCCATTAATTAAACATACGATTCCACTGATTAAACTATATTAAAACGTAACATTAAAAAAATTATTAAATCAATTTCTCTGATAATAATGATTGCTGATAAATGTTTTTGGAATCCCATTGAATTCCTTACGTGTGGCGCTAATAAATTTAGTTAAGTGCGCCCATGCTTCAGTGTCTACATCGGTTTGGTTTTTTACTGTTATTACAGAATGTTGCCATCTATTAATCGGCAACACTTTATCTATATCGTCACACTTATAAACCTTAACTTCGACATAGTGCGAACCAGTTTTAGCGGTGTGCGCTTGTCTGCCATAGCCGTTCGCAATCTTACTGCTAATATAGGAATAGATAGGCGTTTTTTTACCCCTTGGTACTGATGAAATGCTAGGCCGGTCGTCATCCTCGCTGTCGTCGCTCCCAAATAAATCAGCAGCTGTGGACAGGTTCAACGACTGAACAGGGTTTATCCGTGGCTTCTTGTTAGACGGCTTGTTAGACGGCTTAGGTGTTGATGGAGTCGCGATTGGCAGCCTGCTTCGCTTTTTCTTAGGTGGTATGTCAACCGGAACGGCTTCAGGAACCGCTACACTTGGAGAGTCGTCCTCTGATAGGAAAAGGTCGTCCGCTAGCTGGGATGTCTTGGACCTGAAATTATAGAAATATTTGATTAAACATAATTTATTGAACTTAAATAACTTGTTAGGTAATAAGATAAATAATATTAATACAATGGTCTCAGGTTTGGTACAAAAAAATAATGCGCGATAACTGCGATCTATTTCGTTTAAAATGATACTTCTGCCTAAAAGGTAATATAAAAAATATAAAATCACTTACATTTTTGCAGATAAATCTGATGATTCCTCACAGTTTAAAACCTTGCGTTGATTTTCCTTCGAGAGATGAGGGTGCAATAGTGCTCCACAATTTTTATCGATGGTTTAAATACCTTTTCATGATGCATTGATGCATGCCCAAAAATGGTAAACGCAAACACGGGAGCAAAATATTGCAAAGATAAACTAAATTGATATACTAATCGAATACCCCGGTGTTACCTCTCGATTTTATTAGTTTAGTACAGATTAATGCAGATTTATGATTTATACAATAATATGATGTAAAATATGATTATATAGGTATGTATTAATTAGTATATTAGTATCGAAGTAGGTATTAAAACATGTTTACAATTAACAAAAATCTGAAATTTTGTATTACTATAAGTATTAGTTGCTCTATAAAATTGCTGAGGCTAGCAAATAACTCTACCAGTATGATAACCCGCATATTCCCGACTTCACTTGTCTTATTTTTATTAGTATTTGTTATCATCGGGTAAGTATCTGTAAATGAACATAACAGAACAAACAGACATTCCAACTTAATATATTATTAGGAATGTAACGTAAACAATGCAACTGTAGGTGTCAGGTGATGGCAAGTGCATGGCGAGGTGGGTGGCAAGAGTTAAATTTCATCTAACCATTTTTGGACAGTAGAAAAATTTCCGCAACGAAATTATTATTTTCAACCTTATGAACACTTTTTTTTAAACATAATTTTCATATAAATTGCTCACCCTTATTCGAAACAACTTTCGTTTTTCAAAACTGCAGTGTTCAGTACGTACCTAATCGTGCAGTCTACAATGTCAGTAAGTTTTCTTTTATTTTTTTTCTGTATTTTGTAATTAAAATGTCACACAGCATTCATAAGTATTATTTTAATCATAATGTTTTATAATTTCAGGATTCGGAAGAGCTGTTTAACTTCATACCTTTAGAAAAGGGTCCTGCTCAAATACACGCAGTAAATCAAAAATATTTGGGTCTTGCTGAAGCATCTCGCAAAATATCAAAGAATAAACGGATGGCATATTCCTACATAAAAAAACCTGTAACAAGACCTTCGAAAATCATAAGAATCCAAATTATCGATGCAGAAAATTTCGAGCAGAAGGATAGTTCAATCTGTAATCATTATTGTGAGGCAGAGGTTTGTGCTCAACACGTCGTTAAAAGCATTTTAATGGATGACATATTGTCCAGCACTAAGGATTTAATAAATAAAATTCAGGAAAACATGGAGAACCCGTAGTTAATATGGCTAAATATGTTTAATGTGGCTAGTATGTAAGCCAATCAAATGCTGTAAATAAAATGGTATTACGTGACTATCTATTTGAGACTACTGGGAATATTACTTAGTACCGGTCTTACTGTTTTATTGTAAGTAATTTTAAAAGAATGTTGTAGTCTCTTATTATTGCTAGAATGTATGAAAAAATACGTAATTGGATTGTCTCTATACATAATATGATGATATTTAAAATTGAACTGCTATTAATAAATGCATCTTAACAAATTGCTTTTTATTTGAATTCCTTTTAATTTTCATTTAAATTAATTGGGGATGTACTAAAATAATGAATTCGTACACGTCTACACAAACATTCACAAATACACACGTAGACGTCATCTGAACTTCACCTTGCGTTTTTGCTCGCGCATACCGATCCTAATAATGAGATCAATGAAGCCCCGGATAATTTATAAATTGCTAACTTATGATTTTATGCAGCATTCAATTCTTGCAATTGTAGCGTGAGGATGGATCGTTTTATAATTAATAAATCATTATGATGTCATCTGAAATGTATGTATGATTCAGTGAAGCCCAGTTTAAAACACATTTTTAAAGTTATTTTTTTTAAGTTCAAGAGCGCTACGGATTTTGTATGATTCAGATTCTTCTTGAACTTATTTTATTTAGTATTGTATTTAATGCACAAGCTAACTAAATAAACTGATGATAGTATCTGTATGGGTATAAATAAAATTATAGTAGGCAATATTTGAATAGATCTGATTCAGAGGTTGGATCTGATTAAATAAAATTAAAAATGCTATGCTATGTTACACTTGGTAACAAAAGTATGGAAATAATTATGAAAATGAGTGGATTTTGACCCTATACTCAAATATCTTAGTCTAGATAACATTCTGAATAGATGGTGAGAAGCCAGTTACTGATTTATAATTGGGGTGATCTGGATCACGAACTGAGCGAAGCGAAGTGATCCAGATACCCCAATTATACACTACTGAAGTATGTGGGGAGGAATTTTATTTTAACATTTTAAACAGTATCCCATGAAAGATGAATCTACTTTAGCCAGTATGAAACCTGGTTGAACTAATAGGTCCCTATTTCTTGTACTATAATTATGTCTATCACCTCTTTTGCTAAAAATATGTAAATTCTTTCTTACGTACATGATGTTTTCATAGATATATTGACAAGGTACCGTCATGATGTTAATATCCTTAAACAGTTAGTTTCCTTAGAGAATCGCGCCTGCGGAGATAATATATGGCTCTGATCGCTCTTTTCTGCAGAATAAAAATAGACTCGATGTCTGCAGCCCGTCCCCACAGTAAAATACCGTAAGACATGATACTATGAAAGTAGCTAAAATAGACTAGCCTCGCGATATCTACATCAGTAAATTGACGGATTTTTCTGAAAGCTTATGCTGCTGAACTTAGCCGTCCTGCAAGAGATGTTAAATGAGGACCCCATTGCAGCCTTGAGTCGAGCGTGATCCCTAGGAAAACAGTTTTATCGACGAATTCTAGTTTCTCTTGATTCAATACTATCTCACAATCACTACTTTTGACATTTGGTAAAGAAAATTTTATGCACTTAGTTTTTCTTCCATTTAATACTAAATTATTAGCAGTGAACCAATTTTGGACCTGCAGTAGGGCGTTATTTACGTCGTTAAAATTTGTAGCACGTCTATCTACCTTAAAAATTAAAGAAGTATCGTCAGCAAAATAACACCATTTGTGGTTGATTATTTAATAAATGGAGTAGATCATTTATATACACTAAAAAGAGGAATGGACCCAATATCGAGCCTTGTGGCACACCTATTTTTACTTTTAAACCTAGTGAATTGATACCGTTTATTTGAACTTGCTGTTGTCTATCATTTAAATAAGATTTTACTAAATTGAATGCAAGTTTTCCAAGTCCGTAATGCTCAAGTTTCAAGAGTAAGGTTTTGTGATCGACGCAATCAAATGCTTTGGAGAGGTCACAAAAGATCCCTATGGCGTCTTGAGCCTCTTCCCACGCGTTAAAAATGTGTCTTAATAGGGTTACACCGGCGTCGGTCGTACAACGTCCTTTGGTGAAACCATACTGTTGATCGTGAAGGATTTTATTTGCGTTAAAATGATTGAGCATTTGATTAAGCATTACCTTTGCTTGCTATATCCTAATCCTAACTAATATTATTATAAAAGCGAAAGTGAGTTTTTTACAAGCTTTTATTCAACTCGCCGTGTTAGTTAGTTTTTTCGGTTTCGGTCCAAATTTTATGTATTTTCTCCGCTCTTCCCCTTTATGGAAGAAGTCACACCTTTTAGACAAAATCGACCAAACCATTCGAAGCACCTTAACATCAATCATAAATGTGGTATTGGACGACCGCGCGTGGGTGCAAGCCACACTACCCATTCGTTTTGGTGGGCTCGGCGTCCGCAAAATTTCTAGTGTAAGCTTCCTGTCCTCGGTCCACAGCACCGAGAAGTTAACCAAAATAATCTTAACCGTTTCTCAGATTGACTCTGAAGTGCCGTATTTAACTCATGCCATGAACGCTTGGAAAGTGGCTTGCCCGGATACGGAGCAGCCCGAGAACCCGTCTTCCCAGAGACAGTGGGATGAGCCACTCTGCAGGTTGGTATGGAATAACCTCTTTAATACGTCCGCCAATACTGCTGAGCGTGCACGCCTACTGGCTGTGGGGGAATGGGAGTCGGGCCTCTGGCTTCAGGCGCTACCGTCACCCAACATAGGCACTATGCTGGGTGACACCACTTTCCGGCTCGCTACAAGTCTGCGTTTGGGCGCTCCTTGCGGGGCTCCGCATCGCTGTCAGTGCGGTGAAGCAGTCGACCGCCTCGGACACCATGGAATTTCCTGCAGCAAGAGCGCTGGTCGGTTGGCACGACACGCAAGCATTAATGACATAATCCGTCGGGCTCTTGTTACCGCCGGGATGCCAGCTGTTTTAGAACCCAATGGCTTGGCACGCGACGATGGGAAGAGACCAGGCGGAATGACCATAATGCCTTGGAAGTTGGGTAGGCCTTTCGTGTGGGACGCAACCTGTGTCGACACTGGTCGACTCTTCACGTGACCAAAGGGTTGGCCAATTTTTAGGCCAAAGAATTAGCATTGCCATACAACGTGGCAATGCTGCCAGCCTTTTGGGCACCTTTCCCACTGAAAGCCATGCGGATGAATTTTTTTATGCCCAATGATTTGTTCCTATATTTTATTTTATTTTTTCCTCTGTATATAGTTCTATTTACTTGGACACTAATATTAAGATGTTATTCATAGAATAATTGTTGGAAAAAGTGGTGACATATAAAGTTAGTTGGCAAATCTTGCAAGCTAAATTAAAACCACTTCCTCAAGGTGGTTTTATACCGGCGAGATGAGGCGTGGATGGGATAGGCGAGAATTGAAATTTATATGGCAAATTTTCCCATATTTGGTGGTCTAGATGCGCGAGGATGTGAGAGGCGAGAATTGAAATATTTGTTAGTACAATACTGAACTTTATTGCTGTGTTTATAGAGCATTTATTTACTCTGTAAAACGAATATACAAATCTCACACCAGCCATCGAGGACCCGCACAGTCTCTCTCCGTCTATCGCTGACTCGCGATGTCTCGCGCTGGCACGCGCCGGCTCGCTGTGACCATCGCGAGACATCTTTGCATACTATATTCTCGGCTGGCCGGCGCGCCAGACACGGCTGGCCGGGACCCGAGAGGTGCATGATACCGCGAGCCGGCGCGAGAAATCGCGAGCCAGCGCGAGACATCTCGATCGCGAGCCGGCGCGAGGCAGCGCTGGACATCTTTCGGTGTAAAAGGGTAAGCGTGATTTCAACTCTCGCCCATCCTATCCACGCCTCACCTCGCCGGTATAAAACCATTTCCTACGGAGTTGAAATTTTACATGTTGGTTCAGTTTTGAAGACAATACATTTCTCCCGTGGTTGCCACGCAGGCTAGTCTTTGCATGCGCTGTAGTTTGTTGGAAGCTGTAACCAGCTGAGTGCGGGGCCACCAAACCACGGCCCCGTACGCGATCATAGGGCGGATCACTGCTGTGTACAGCCACAGTATGATTTTGGGGGATAGGCCCCATTTCTTACCCATCATTCTCCTGCACTGCCAGAAGGTGATGCAGGCCCTGTTTAGCTTGTTGTCTACATGACTACTCCAGTTTAACTTACTGTCTAGAATGACCCCGAGGTACTTGACTTCGTTGGCCAACTGAAGTTCAGTATCGAACAGTTTGGGTAGGCGGAAAGGGCCTAATGCTCGTTTTTGGGTAAACATGACTAGTTCAGTTTTAGTGGGGTTCACTGACAGTTCAAATTCCCTGCACCAACTTTCTACGATACGTAGTGCTTGCTGAGTGAGGTTACAGATCGTACCCGTCACTTTCCCCGATACAAGGATTGCGAGGTCATCTGCATACCCTATTGTATAATAGCGGTTGGCATTGAGTTTGGTAATGAGGTCATTAATTACCAGATTCCATAGAAGGGGGGACAGAACCCCTCCCTGGGGGCAGCCTCTGGCTATCATGGCCAGCTGCCGCTCACCCTCAAGGCGAACCACCCGTTTGCTTAACATGTTTGTAATCCAGTCCGTAAGTACCTGTTCTACTCCATGCCTGGAGAGGGCGCTGCTGATGCTGGAGAAGTTGGTTTTGTCGAAGGCTCCTTCGATGTCTATGAAAGTACCCAGGCAGGTGCCTTTTTGATGAATCGCGTCCTCTATCTGACTGACCACTAGATGGAGAGCAGATTCGGTCGACTTACCTGAGCTGTATGCGTGTTGATTACCATGTAGCGGTATGTTTTTCAGAGCGCCATCCCTCAGCTCTCTATCACATAGCCTTTCCAGAGTTTTTAGGAGAAAGGAGGTCAGGCTGATTGGTCGATGGGATTTGGCGTTTGTGTAGTCACCCTTACCTGGCTTGGGGATGAATATTACTTTCACTTCCCTCCATCCTTTAGGAACGTAAAGGCACCAGTCTTATTGCAACAGAAGCACCCCCCCACTGTAGTAAAGCGGGGAACACTCCATCAGGACCAGCTGCCTTAAAAGGATGGAAACTCCGGATGGCCCATTGGAGTTTCTCCAGCGTGATCACCCTGCGTGCGCAACTCCAATCAGTGTCAGCTGGTGTTTGGGTTTCATGTTGCCAGTCGATTACCTGCGCGAAGACGCAACCAGGGAAGTGAGTTTCAATTAGGATGCGACTTGTTTCCTCAGGTGACGACGTGAGTGTGTTATCAGGTTTGCGAAGGGTGGCGGGCCCAGGTGTATTCTGTTGCGCCAGTACTTTCCTTACCCTGTTTGCTTGCTGACAGGATTCAATGCTACCACAGAATTTGCGCCATCCCGAGGTGCTCCTGAATCTGATGCATTTTTTGTAGCTAGATTTGGCCGCGTAGTAGTTATCCCAGTCCTCATCTGCACATGTGTTCATGGCTCTATTCAGAGCTGTTCTTACCTTGCTGCGCTTGCGCTCCAGATCAGCGCCCCACCAGGGTTGTTTGCCCGGTATGTTGCGCGGCGTGGTCTCTGGGCAGGCAGTTTTGTAGCTGTCTATGATTGATTCTGTAAGATGGCTTACTTGTGCCTCAATCTGTGTCGTGTCCGCATATGTCACCGGATCGCTTAGTATCGCTAGCTTGGCATCAAGGCTGCGTGTGTAGGTGGCACGATCCGTTTTACGCGGATAACGCCGTGGTGCTATCGACGGAACATAGACCTGAATGTCGAAACGGATCCACCTGTGATCGGAGCAGGAGGCCTCCTTGGAGACCTGCCACCCAGTGGTGATTTCCACCACGCCCTCTGATGCCAGAGTAAGATCTATGATTGTGCGGCTTCGCCTGGTTACGAATGTTGGTTCGGAGCCAGTGTTTAGTAGGGATAGGTTAGTCGAGAATAAGTAGTCAACCAAAGCCTTACCCCTCTCGTTTTGCGTGTCCATACCCCACAGTTGGTGGTGAGCATTGGCATCGGCCCCGACAACGACCTCCGACCCGCAGCTCTCGCAATGGTTCACGAGGCGGGCGAGTCCGTTGGGAGGCGGCGCCTCCGCCTCGGGCATATAGACCGAGGCGAAAACAATCACCATCTCTGTGGCATCGTCGCGCTGTATAAGCAGCCTAGCTGCAGAGATATCTCTGCAACAGAAGTCAGTTAAGAGCTGTGTTTTAAGGTTACCTGAGACATAGATGCACGATCTGGGATGATCATGATCTGAGGTGACTAGGAGCTTACCGCCAAGATTGGAGAGTCCTTGTATACGACCCGCCCTAATCCACGGCTCCTGGATTAAGGCAATGGCCGTGTGTTGTACCTCCAGCCACTTGCGAAGCTGAGCCGTCGCGGTTTGACTGTGGTGGAGGTTTGCTTGGAGGACTCTACAGGCTGACGAAAGGGACGCCATCGCTGGTCGAACCCTCGTCCCCCCCCCCAAGTCTGAGCCCGGCAAACAGGTCGCCCTCGTCGAAGCCGTCCTCCCCCGGGCCCGAAGCCGGAGACAGGATCATGTCGTCCAGCTCCCCGCCCGATGAGGGACGACTCCCACGGTGGCGGCGGCAGGGGCGGCTGACTCTGCAGCAGCAGGTTCAGCCGCAGATGCTTCCGGGTTGTGTGAAGGGGGAGTGGACTCCCCTGCTGGTGCTTGCGGCAGCTGTTCCAGCGCCTCGCAGACGGTTCCCGTGGCGGGGTCCCATCCCTGTGGAACGTCGGTGAACCTACCGTTCCGACCCTGGAACTTCACGTACACCGCCCCTAATCCAATTGAGAGGCGGCGTCCGGCCTCCATCAGGGTCGGGATTTGGTCCACAGGGACACCGACCACCACGAACCACGCCGCGGCTTGTTTGTCAGCGTGCAGCAGTACCCACCTCTTGATGTCTACCCAAGAGTTTTGGTAGCTGAGAGTACGCCCAATCATAGTCGACTCTCCGTAGACCCCCTGCTCGTCCGGGATCACGATGCCACACCGTGCACGCTTCTGGATCTCCGACTGACTCACGACGACTAGCGAGGTGCTAGTTGAAAGAGTCAAGCCGGAGACTGTCTTCCTTAGCCAGGCTAAGGTGTGGTCATTACCGCACCACAGTTTAAGGATGCCCCCGGCAAACAGCGGCTTGGCGTTGAAGGTCGGCCCTGGGGTGTCCTGTTTGGGGGAGCAGGCCTCGAGGATGATCTGCTTCTGGATAGCAGCGAGTACCTGGTCCGACGCCTCCTTGCTGAGGATCCCCGTGCGGTCGCAGGTGATAGCGACGTCTAGGGTTGCGCTGGCAGCTTGGGCGTAGCTTCGTTGGTCGACCCTATTGGATTGATCAAGACGCGGCCGCTTATGCTCTCCCCGAGGTGTCAAGGTTTCGTTGAGAGCTCGCTTGGCCGCGGCCTGATCCTTCCAATCGGGTCGCTGTGTAATGTCACCTTTGGGTTTCACCGGAGCGCTGGTTGGCGGTTGACTGGGCGCTGGTCGGCTAGTGCCGGCCTCTGCCTGTGACCGCTTACCGGCGGAGAAGTTTAACTGACCGACTGTCGGTTTGACTGAGCCAGCGACAGTGGCCTGTTTGTTGCGGGAGATCTCTTGTATGGAGCCAATCCTGGATTAGCAGGCAGGTCATGGTGTATGAATGCGTTTATAAAATTTACTGTCTGTGCTGTTGACCGTTTAGGAGTTTCCTCGTCTGGAGCCATCCCTGGGTACAACACCAAGGTCATGGTAGACTGTAGAACTGACTGTATTAATTAAATGCGTTTATTAAATTTCTTGTCTGTACTATTGAATGTTAAGGAGTTCCTTCTTTTGGAGGCAGCCCTAGGTGCAGCACCTAAATCATAGTAAACTTTAGCACGGGCTATCATAATAGAATGCGTATATAAAATTTTGTGTCTGTGCTGTTGACCGCTGAGAAGTTCCCTCTCCTAGAGCCAACCCTGGGTGCACCAGCCAGGTCATAACGGACTATCATTAATAAATGCGTATATAAAATTTCTTGTATGTAGGTACTATTGAGGAATTCCCTCTTCTGGAGCCAACCCCGGGTGCAGCAGCCAGGTCATGGTAGACTTTAGAACGGACTGTATTAATTAAATGCGTATATTAAATTTTGTGTCTGTGCTGTTGACCGCTGAGAAGTTCCCTCTTCTGAAACCAATCCTGGGTGCAGCAGCCAGATCATGGTGGAGTTTAGAACGGATTATCATATTAAAATTCGTATATTAAATTTCTTGTATGTACTGTTGACTATTGAGGAGTTCCCTCTTCGGAGCCAACCCTAGGTGCAGCAGCCATATCATGGTGAACTTTAGAACGGGCTATCATAATTGAATGCGTATATATGTATAAAATTGAGTGTCTCAGTTGTTGATCGCTGAGGAGTTTCCTCGTGTGGAGCCAATCCTGGATGCTGTAGCCAGGTCATGGTAGACTTTAGAACGGTCAACGGACTATCATAATTAAATGCGTATATTAAATTCTGTGTCTGTACCGTTGACTGTTATAGAGTTTTCGTCTGGAGCCTATCCTGGGGGTAGAATCAGGTCATACATCATAAAGAAATGCATTGTCTTCAAAACTGAACCAACGTGTAAAATTTCAACTGCGTAGGAAAAGAGGAAGTGGTTTTAATTCAGCTTGCAAGATTTGCTAACTAACACGGCAAGTTGAATAAAAGCTTGTAATAATAATAAATAGTAAGTACAGCACGCACGACGATCTCCCTGTTAATAATTTTTTTTCAAATGCCAACAAATGGTCGGCATTGCGATATTCTGTTTCTTTCTCGTAATCAATAAGGTAATTTTTAGGTAACCGGTATTCAAACGATAACCTAAATAGAGGTAATCTGTTTCTTCTGCTTGGGTTACCCAGATAGCGGTAAACCTTAATCGTAGAAGTAACATAAATTCTTTGATACCTGTAGGTACCGTAATTTATGTAGGTTTTCGGTCCCTGTTCTAACCACACGTACCATTTTTTTTTGGTGGCCGGCCGGCTCTTTCAGGAAAGGTCCAAAAGTTTATGAAGCCTAAATGATCTCCTTTCATTGATTTAGGAAACTACCCAAAAGTGGGCATAATTTTGCATTTATCTCTATATCAACGAATTGAATATTTGAATTTAAAGCAGATCCGTTTGTGAAGATTTGTCGGTATTCAGAACATTGAAAATATCAAACAATTGAAAGTAATGATTAAAAAGTTAAGTAGCAAAAATAGAACATCCTCAGAATAAACCATAAACAGAGTTGATTATTTCAAAAGTTTTACTTTGTCACTAAGCAACAAATTATTAAAACATTCTCATCTTATTCAAGGAGCATATTATCTAAAACTAATGAAAACAAAAAACTAACGCCCAAAAAAAAGGCATGTCATGATATTGTGTCAATAAATTGAAGGTCTAACTTTTCTCATAATTTTGCAGATTGTTTAATGTAATCACTTTTCTACACAGTTGTGTCTCACGAAATGTTAGATTCCTCTACGAGTACAATGTGAAACATGTTTTTAACTCCCTTTTTTGCAGTTCAAACAGCGTCAGTAAACTGGTTCGCTTTTTGTCCCAGCACATCCACCATACACAAATTTAAATTTTATAAGAGAACTGTCAAGAAAATAAGATGATGAGCTTATTTGTGAAATGCATCAGTTGCCATATAATCGATATTCATAATTTATGGCTCAATGAATTGTTAGAGTAAAAATCTGCGTCATTAAGTAGTGTGAGTAAATGGTTCAATTAATTCGGACACTTATTTTTACAAGTTTTTTAGTTATTTATTTATCAATTAAAAAGCATAGATTCATGAGTTCACAGTTCTTGGTTTGCATATTTCGTTTATAAATTGAAAATAAAAAGTAGTCTGAAGGGTGTGGCTATTTCCCCGCACGCAGGGAGTGACGGTTCCATCTTCCGTGGTCGACCGCCACGTCGCACAGTGGAAAAAAAAAATACTTTTTTGTTCAAAAATCTGCCTACACCACAATTTTTGACGTATCGCTGCTATTTTTTTATACACTCCTGAGATAACACACTTTGGTGTGTCACTGCCACTTTTCCTTAAAAGTCAATAACCTCAAAAAATCGGGAAATGACGCAAAAACAATTAAAATTTTTTTTTTTTGACAAATATTAGTTTCCAGGGGTTTTTCAGGTCCCTGGTTATGAATTTATGGTCTGTTTAAAAAAATTCAAAATGGCGGCCCAAATAGTAGATTGTTATACGAGGGGCTAAAATAACCCATTGTAACGAGGTAGTTTTACTCCCGAGCTTTAGCGCGGGAGTAAATAGAAACCGAGTTATAATGGGTTTTAGCGCCGTGTGTTACACTCTACTTTTCACTACGATTGCGAGAAAATTAAATAATCCAATACAATATTAAATAGTTTATTTTATTTAAATGTACAATTTGTACAAAACTGGATATTTAACGAGATGTTTTTTTCAGTCCTCTATGAAGATGTTCTCACTAAATGATGAAATCTTCACTATTGTAAATTATATTAAGGTCACCAATTCAATTCGTAATTAGAAAAAAATTCTAAAGATTTCGCGCCAATGCCTATTTATTTCTTCTGTAGCCGCAACGCAATGCACGCATTCTACCGAAGAGATAGCCGCATTTAGTTCCATTTTCAAAATAAAATGTTCATTTTTTTTTGTGAACCAGTAATAAGTCAAGTCCATAATCATGATTATTCTACATAAGAATAAAGACTTTTTCGTTTTTCAAGGCTCGTTGGACAGGCAAAAATTAAAAAGAAATTACTTTTCCCCCTAGAGCAAGAAATGCAATTTTTTCCCCGCTCTGGTACTCTACAATGACGGGCTTTTTGAGCAAGAGGAGTGAAAAAAACTTTTTTGGATTTAAGGAAAAGTGGCAGTGACATCTCAGGAGTTTATAATAAAAATGGCAGCGATACGTCACAAATTGTGGTGTAGGCAGATTTTTGAACAAAAATGAATTTCTTATTCTACTGTGCGTCGCCGCACCGCCTACAAACTTATCTGAACCAGTAGCCAAAACTGTGGACCTAACGAAATAACTGACCGGAATTTGAAAACCGGAACCGGGTTTTGGCTAGGCATTATTCTTGTCACTGTCGCACAACTGTCATACTAAAAGTGCATGATAAAGACGGAAACTTATCTAAGAAAAAAGTGCGTGCTAAGTAACGTTAACTTATCTCTGTCTGAAATTTTTGCACATAGCGAGCTATGGAGTAGGCAAATAATACGAAATATTTAATTAATAGCAAAAATATTTATTAAGTAAACAGGGTGACATTCCCACATACGAAATGTATGGGAAAAGTTTTTTGCGATTTCTGACTTTTTTTTGTACTCAAACCTCAGTTGGTCTGCTAAAGTTTTTTGCTCCTTATAAAAACAAAATCGATTGGCATCAAAAAAAGTTTTTTTGTGAAAACTGCTAATTTTCTTGCTGATTGTATTTTTTTTAATAACCGGTAAATACAGATCAAAATATCTCAAAGTTAAGGACAGTCTCCTTTATTCTTTTTTTGGGTGGGAAATTTTCAAATAACTTCTCCCGCTCTGGGCGGAGCGGGAGGGCGTGTCAGACTCTTACTGACTAAAACTCACCCGTGTTCCTTCAGTTGCCATGTTGCCGGGGGCCACGATTTCCCTTTTGGCCTTATTCGCAACCCCGGCAGGCATCGGCCCTAGTGGACCCCGTCAATTCTGCTGATATCTCTTTGAGGCGCGCGTGGAACACAACGCGCCGTAGACCCGGGCCTGGAACCCCAGATTCCGAATATAGTTCGTCCGTAAAGAAACGCCGCGGCTTACCCAAAAGTACGTTGATGACAGCCCGTTGGGCCCGTTCCAGTTCCAACATGCTGGTCTTGGCGGCACTGCCCCAGACACTTATACAGTATTGTAGGACAGATTGGCATAGCGAGATGTAAATCTGTAAACATATATTCTTAGGAGCAGTGACTTGTTTAAACATACATTCGTGTGTAAACATATATTCTTAGTGACGAGTTTCGCAATGTAAATAAACTTGCGAGTTTTTTTTTGCGATATGATAAAAATCTTGGTCTGGAACTTCTACAGCGACCAATTTTCACTCCCAGTAAATTTCACCACTGTAATTCCAGTGTTATTTACCGGTACCTACCCCAGTAGCCGAAGTAGCACCTTGAAGATTTTATAATTTAATTATGTGATATACCATCATTTATGTGATGTAACACCACGTATCCATTACATAATTATGTTTTGTCCATTTTTAATTCTTTTTACCTATTGTGGTATAGTAATTTTATTCTAGGTGCATCGTCTTCACATATAATTATTTAACTAATGTAGGTACTTACCTACACAAAATATTGTAAAACATTTTAAAAGAGTAACGTTGGAGTTTCTTGCCCATTCTTCTTCATACGAAAACTACCTTTTGGCAGGGGCGACTAGAATCAATTCTATTATTTTGTAAATTTTGACGTTCAAAAGTGCCATACATGAGTCTATTTGAAATAAATGGTTTGACTTTGACTTTGGACTACCATGCTAACCACCGATTCTTCTGCTAAGAATTATGATGATTTCAATATCTCCTTTAACAGTTAGGTGTACCCGTTACTGGAAGATTTTTGCTGCGCTGTTACGCAGTGAATAGCTAGGTAGCATGACCATGCAAATGTTTCGTTAGTGCATAACATGTGCAGTTATCTATGCGCGTCTGATTGCAGGTATAAATAGATGTAACAAAAAATAAAGCAGATTAACTACAATGACTAGAATTTTTCTTGATAAATATTAGATTAAGTAGATACCTATCTCTAAAATTAGTAGGTACCTACATATAAAATTTAAAAAACCCTCGACACAAACAAAAAATGTAATTATTGGTCTTTTAAGTTTACCTGGGCGACCGAGCTCTGCTCTGGTGAAAAAAGAAAATGCTCATTTAGGTAATAGTAGTTATAGGAAAGTTCATACTAATCCATATACATATAGTACCTACTTACACACACCGCCGTGCTTGCCGTGAGGCACACACTATTGTTGTTAAAACATTATTTTCACTTTTCATTTTGTTATTTATATTTTGTGTTTCACGAACTGTGTCCAAATAAATGTTTTTTCTTTCTTACTTATTCCATGCTGCCATGATAGTAGGTACTTACTAATTCCATGCTGCAATGATCATTATTCTAATGTCATTGTTCATTATCTTGTTCTAAACTTTGGGCGACCGAGCTCTGCTCGAAAATGTGAAAATACGGAGAAAACAAATTTTCTCAGATATGAGACCTAGCTAAATCGATTTTTCGCCACCCTAAACCCCTACATTGCAACTTTTATCGAAATCGTTAGACCCGATTTCGAGAACGTGAGTACAATCTATATACCTACAATTATTATACAAATTTATCGTTTAATAGTATAAGATAGGATTTAAGTTGTAGGTAATATTCTGCTTTTCTACAATATCATACATTCCATAGTGCTGCTCGTCTGTTTGGAGTTTTCGTTAGCCGTAAAAAAAATATTAATTGCTAATCATTTTCTGTCAGGCGGTTTAACACACTATCACTACCTACACTATCGAATTTCGATTTATTAATAGTATCTAACGGTGACCTAGTAAGGCTTGGTTTGACTATTAAAAATAAATACCTAAAGCTTGTGTTACTTGCAAATTGCAAATAGCCTAGGTCTGGTAGTAGCTTAAACCAGCTTAAAATGCACCATGACTGTGGTGAGAACTTGACACATATGCGGATATTGTGGAGGGCGAGGATAGCTCTGGTATAATAAAAACTATACTTGCTCTAAAATAACTAATTTAATTCCGAATATAATTATTTAACCTTAAAATAGATACCAATCCCCAAATTAATCTTAAAGTTGTAGTACCCCAATATCATAATTTAAAATTGTTTAATAAAACAACATATTTACAATATTTCAGAGATAAGGAAAATAATATGAAACACCAAGATATTTTGTTATTCATTTATATTTATTTGCCAACATCAAGTTCAATATTCTACACCATACCATCACATCTTCTTTTTTCCACATAATATCACTATTTAATCAGTATTCTAATATTTACAAAAAAAACTAATAGGTTACCTTAATTTACAGTAGATCTCCAACCATTAATATGCCAATCTATCTTTTTACCGACACAGCTAAGCACGTCGTACCGTGATCAGAGCCCGACTCAGAAGGCCGTTGCCGCGCCATTTTGACATATCAAATCTTTCGGAGTTGCCAGTACAATAAATTGAAACCTAACACTGGTAACACACTGACGTTTATTTACAAGTCAAGATTACAGATTACGAATACCATAGATAACTAATAAACTATATAACATTCCTTCCCCTAGCTTGATAAAATAAACTCAACTTAAAATCTTTTCCTCAAACATGCTTGGAAATTCCAGCATTATTTTGACAACCTTCTTCGATATAAATCGAAAATGCTGTACTGGTCCAATACATGCGAGCGCCCGGCTGGCAATGTTTGTAAGAAAATCCATATTTGTCGTGCTTAGCAGCCGAATAAATTACTATGAAAATTCATATTTGTAATTGATACTCAGATGGACCGTCTGATGAATTAATATGAAATGGAAACCACAATATTGTGTGTAAAAGTGGTGATGAACCTATCTGCCAACGGATATACATTAAATGCCTTAACACCAACCACATATTAAAATATAATAAGTAGGTACCACGAGTTGGTAAATGAATACATTGTGGTAGGGTAGCAATGTAGGTAGGTAGGTACTACTTAGCAGTTTCGCGTAAAACCTTAAACTCACTGATAACGAAGTAAGTTGTGGTCGCCATGTGTATGAATGGTCACTATGAAGTTATTACAATGCGGATGTAATCACTGCAAGCTGCAAGCCGGAAAAACACCAGGATCTATAAAGAGATTACGTGTAAAATCGAAAATTTTTAGATAAAATAAATAGTGTTTTCAGGCAAAATACTCATATATAAAAAATTGAATAAATAAGTAGTAAAAAACAGTAAAAATATTAAAAATTATTCAAAAATGATCATTAAAAATACAGTCTTCATTATTCAGATTAGTCGCCTCACATCATAAGGAACGCCTTTTTAGGGTTCCGCAAAGGGTGCCAACGGGACTTTATTACTAAGGCTGCGCTGTCTGTCTGTTACAGGGTTGTATCTTTTGAACCGTAATAGGTACCTACACACTTGAAATTTTCACAGAATGTGTACTACTGTGGCCGTTATAACAACAAATAATATTGGTACGGATTACGAAACCCTTCGTGTGCGAGTGCGACTCACACTTGGCCGCTTTTCTCTGCTCATTCGGAATTAGCAAAATGTCCCTTCTCATTGTTAAGAATTGTGTATATTTGTGATTAGTATATTGGGACTTGATAAATAAATGAACACCAGCACTGTCTTTACGTTCATGTCACTGGTAGTTGTCATGTTCATAAAGGACGCGTTCATTGCCGCGTCAAAATGGGTATGTGGTTGTTTAATTAAGGACTACCCACAAGGAGCTTTACCTAGGTACTCGTAATACTTACACTTAGGTTCATAACCCGGAGATCTAAGCGAGAACATGAAAGAGATTTATTGTAAAAAAACCGGCCAAGTGCGTGTCGGACCACGCACAATGAAAGGTTGCGTAATTGGAATGAATTTATCCCAAAAACAAACTCTTAGTATTTATGAAAATCCCATAAATCGATATTACGTCACTGTCAAGTCTCCAACTGCAAATGTAAGTTTGTAATCACAACTTTTTTTTCGTGATTGTGATAAAACTACAAATTAACGATTTTCGTACTTTTCCTTTACTTGACAGCTTGCTTCTTGTGAGTACCCTTAGGTTTTAATTTATATGTCGCATAAATTATATGAATAAATAGAAATTTGAATTTTTAGAGCTCCAAGGGACCGTAGACTTATTTAAGTATTAGATATTCATTTCAACTTGATGCCTCCACGCGTTCCTGAGAAAAATGGTCTTGACTCTTGACAGATAGACAGACGCACGAACGGACGGACAACGAAGTGATCCAATAAGGGTTCCATTTTTTTCCTTTTGGTTACGGAACCCTAAAAAACAAATTATTAATAAGTGTAGGACGCTGTTTTTGCGTATGCTAAATATAACATTGTATTTTTCCGTATTAGGCCGTATTCTTGGTGGCAGCGGACAGCGGCCAGCGGCAGCGGGGCGGTCGCGGTGGTGGCGCGCGGCGATAGGGCGCGAGAGCGGCGCGTTCAAATGCATAGTTTTAAACTGTTCTCGCTCCCCGCGCCCGCCGCTGCCATCGAGAAAAGTTCCATACAAGGCGCGGTTTATACAGAAGAGATCGTGGCGAGGGCGTGTGGTGGTGGCGCATAATCAAAGAAATTGACATAATAGTTATGTCGTATGGCGTTGTTTTTATCGGAAAGAGAATTGCGTCCGCGCTTCCAGGTAACGTCACCGCCACCAGGTGACTCAATTCTCTTTCCGATAAAAACGACGCTATGCGACATAACTATTAGGTTCATTATAGGTTTCTTTGATTATCCTTTACCGCCGCACGCCCTCGCCACGTCTCTTTTGTATCCCGCTCTCACGCCGCTGTAGCCGAGAATACGGCTTTATAATGATTAATGAGTCAATAATAATTATGTTCCAGGTATTTCTTTTTGTATAAAAACATGTTTAGACATAGATTATTGATTGAAGTGTCTATGTCGAAACATGTTTTATGACGTACTTGGAATAAAAACGAACAAAACCTTTGACCAGGTTCTGTTCATTTACTTACATAAGCAGTAATGTGTAGATAGGTACTGATGAGTAGGAGGATAGCACAACTGATTTTAATAAGGACGGAATTTTATTAATAGAATCTGTGTTTGCGCAGAAAGTTCTCAAACATGTCTTTGCACAGACCATACCTACATATTAGATGTTCTTTGCTCTTGTTTCATGATTATTATTGTACCTATATATGTATACAGCGTGTATCAGAAAAGTGCGATCTATAAGATACTAGTGGGCAACAAACTCATCAGTCAAAAGAGCCAAATATTAATACTATAACGACTAAGATTTCTTTTGAGAGTCAATTCTTTCTGTGTGTCCAAACTGTCTCAATACACTTTTCTTATTTAATCCTTAAACTCCCATCTTTTTTCACTTCAGAACGCTTCCTAAAATAAACTTACTAAGAAGTAGGATGCCTTCATCATCATATCGGCATATATCATTCCCTTATTATCTATCGGCTGATAATAATATGATGAAGGCATTTTACTTTTTTGGATAACTTTGAAAGCTACAGTAAATGAGAAATTTTCGATGTGCCATTAATTTTTGGTAAAAACTTCGAAATACTACTCAAGCGGAGCAAATACTGTAACCGCTAACAATGGGTAACTACAGTTTTGTGCCGTTTGGGGTTGAAACGCTCGGACCATGGGGCCCGAGTGCTCGTCTCCTTTTTAAGGAAATTTCTCGTCGACTGGTCGACACTTCACGTGACCAGACGGCTGGCTCGTTCTTTGGCCAAAGAATTAGCATTGCCATTCAACGTGGCAATGCTGCCAGTCTTCTGGGCACGTTTCCGGATGACAGCGATGCGGACGAATACTTCGACGCCTAAGAAGTGTCCATACAGATATAGTTAGTTAGTCTTTACATTTAGTACCTAGTGTAAATAGTTAGTTGTGTTAAGAACTGTAAAGTTATATTACATGCAAAAAGATAAATACACATAAATAAATACCTTCGGAAATTAATCTAATATAGTTTGAATTTTGAATAAAACTTATATCTTGCTGAATGACCGAAACCACAGATAATATAATCGAAACCATGACCCCGCGCGTAGATAGGTATCTAAGCTCACACTCACACTCGACATTTCTAATACCTGTACTCTATAGGCCAGAGCCGCGGTTTGCCGACCCCTGGTCTATACCACAGTCTCAAATATGACCACAACTTTCTGATACACGCTGTATAGATAAGTACCTATATGTTTTATGTATGAATTTATTTATTGTAGGTATAATGGTACACCACTGACTACCTACAGTATTGTCTCTCCGTCTTCCATAAGGTGAATCCGCAGCTTTAGCCGCGAAATTAGTTTTTTGCAATTTGCGTGTGCGTTACCCCAGCAAGAAAATCTCTTCTAGAATGAATTGTGTTCTACAAATAATTAGAGCATAATTTGTGCGTGCTGTCGTTTTGGAAAAGAAACGGAAAAACGAATCCTCAATTTAGTAACGTTAATCCAGCAAGAAAATTTTAAACGAATGACCGGAGATAGAAAAAAAGTACATGCGCGGATAGCTTATATTTTTGCGCAAATGTATGCCGCAAATGAAATTTGTGCGTCTTAAGGTTTTCGAGATATTTTATTTCCTGCTGGGGTAACGTTTTGCAGAATCTTGTTTCCTGGAAACCAATGATTGTGCGCCCGTAGAATAAACGTATATCAGTAACTCTTAATTTGTGCGTATTTGTGCATATTTTTTTTTTATATTGACCGTTTCAAAGTTATCAAGCATTTACGAAAACACAAAAAAAAATTCTAGCGCTTATATAAACAAACGTATATATAAACTCACTGAAAACGGTATTCGGTTCATCTTGTTATTCTTCAAATATAAAATGTTTCAAGACTAAGTTACTCGCGTTTTTTAATAATATCACTTCAAGTCAAAACCAGACCAAATCAATTTTGACGTCGAAATGCAAGAAACGGAATAAACCCATGTTTGGGTTTAAACCAAAAATTAGAGAGTTAAGTGAAATTTATATTTTACTAACACATTTATGGATTCTGTCCGAAATAAATTAATAATAATAATAATAAGCGTGAGCGCTGTGACAACACCGGCCGCGGTAGTTGCGTCGAGCTCGAGCGACGAGTATTTTTCCCCGCCGACGTCGCCAACACCTGTACGTCGGCTGGGGAGAGGCCGGCCACCAGCGGGCTTGGGACCTCGAGGCCAACAGGCCCCGAACAGGGTCCCCGCTGCCGGTGGAAATGTGTCGCGCATGCGATGGACCCAGTCCATCAACGAAAATGTGATGCGCGCATATTATGGGGCTACAGAGGGAGGAATTAACCTTACAGCGTACCGAAGTCGGATGCTCTCTCTGTTTCAGGTACTTGAACCTGCCGTCAACGCCTCGGCCCAACAATTGTCGGATCAGGTGCGCGTCATTCAACACAACCACAGGTTGGATAACGCCACACTTGATCGGCTGCGCTCGGAAATGCAGAATAGCTCTGCTAGTAACCCTCTCCCATCCCAGAATGTTGTGCATGCGCCTTCCGCAGCTCCATTGCAAGCAACCGAATATGATGAAGAGGAGGACGGCAGGGCTATATCTGCAGATAACCTATGCAATGTGGAATTAAGGAACGCACTGGAGGATGCGATTCATGAGTACCGGTTCACATCACCTGACCTTAGACCACGGCTACCACGTTTGCCCATGAATAAAAGAAACAGAGCACTGGTGTGTGCCCTAGATGCACTGTTACCAAATTTTATTGAAAGCAGCGCAGACCTTTGCGATACACACTCAATCTTGTATTGCACGGCTGTTGCGGCATGTCGTATGGCTCGTGTCAAATTCCCAAACACTGACCGATCTGCACGACCGAAACCCACCGCACCAGCTTGGCAATGCAGGATTGAGTGTCGTATTAATGAGGCTAGGGTACTCATCGGGAAGCTCATCTGCTTCAGGGAGGGCAATACACGCCCAAGGGTGATGCGCTTTGTGAAGCGGGCGTTCTCGGGAACTAGTATTAGTCCCCGAGAATATGTATCCCATGTCACAGAGCGCATCGACTTCCTGAAGCAGAAAGTTTATGCATGGGCAAATCGTATCGGTCGGTATAGGCGAAGAGTGGATCGGTACACTCAGAACCGCATGTTCCAGAATGATGAAAGGTGGGTATACAGAGCGTGGGAGCGGCCCACTCCCAATCAAGGTGTGACTGACGCGCGTCTACCAGATAATGATGCCATGAAAGCTTTTTGGCGAAGTATTTGGTCGGTGCCTGTCAGTCACACTGAAGGTGATTGGATGCGTGTTGTTCAGCAGGCGTGTGATCCAATACCAGACATGGAGACCATCACCATTACCCCTTTGGATGTAGCCCGTGCAGTCCGTCCGTTGCCTAACTGGAAATCTCCAGGACCGGACGGACTGCACAATTTCTGGCTTAAATGGCTACAAAGGTCACATGCCTGCTTAGCCTCGCAATTCCAGTCATCTTTAGAGACTGGGTCGCTACCAGTGTTCTTCACAACAGGAGTTACCCACCTGCTCCATAAATCGGGCAGTACTGCGGAACCTAAAAATTATAGACCAATTACATGTTTACCGACGGTCTATAAAGTTCTTACATCCATTCTTAGAGCTAAAATTTCACATCATATTAACAACAACTCAATTATGTCTGTGTCTCAGAATGGATGTAAGAATGGGTCCCGTGGTACTAAGGAGCTGCTCCTTATAGACATGACCATCAGCCAACAGGTTCGTAGATCCCGGAAGGATTTGTCGACTTGTTGGATAGATTATAAGAAGGCCTATGATTCGGTGCCACATACATGGCTCATGAGGGTGCTGGAGTTGTACAAGATAAATGCAACTCTGCGCACCTTCCTGATGTCATGTATGCGGCAATGGAGGACGGTCCTTCTCTATCCAGGATCTCGACAGATCCGGGGAATCGATGAACCGATCAGGATTGAACGGGGAATATTTCAGGGCGATAGTTTGAGTCCGCTTTGGTTTTGCTTAGCCTTGAATCCTTTAAGCACACTGCTGGAGGATTCAGGTCTAGGCTACCGGTTGAGAAGGGGTGGTCAGGTGATATCTCACCTTCTTTACATGGATGACTTGAAACTCTTTGCCCCCAACAATTTGCGACTGATGGAACTACTGAAGGTAACAGAAACGTTCAGTAGCGCCATCAGGATGGAATTTGGTGTGGACAAATGTGCAGTCATGCATGTAAAGCGAGGGAGGATTATGGAATCCGTGGGAACCCAACTCTCGGATTCCATACACCTTAGATCCCTCTCCTCAACCGAAACCTACAAGTACTTGGGTATGTCGGAAGCATTAGGCATCAATGTTGCCGACATGAAACAATCGTTGAGGGAACGCTTCTTTGGCCGCCTGAATAAAGTGTTAAATAGTCGTTTATCAGGCGGAAACAAGGTGCGTGCCTTCAACGGTTGGGTCATGCCTGTTTTGATGTATTCTTTCGGCATACTCAAATGGACTCAGACAGAACTTGACGCTCTGGATAGGAAGGTCCGTACATTGCTGACAGCAAATCGGATGCATCACCCACGGTCATCAGTGATGAGACTGTACATCCCGCGGAAGTGTGGGGGTCGAGGTTTCCTAAATGCTAAAACCCTCCACAACCGCGAGATTTACAGTCTCAGGGAATATTTCCTTCAAACTGACGTGGGTATGCAACGAGATGTGGTCGCAGTGGACAAGGGCCTCACCCCGCTCTCCTTGGCAAAAGAGAACTGGCGCAAACCTGCAGTACTTGATACTAACGATCGTAAGGAAGTATGGCAGAGCAAAAAGCTACATGGACGCTTTTTCCGGGCCCTTCACGGGCCTGATGTAGACTTTTTGGCGTCTGTATCCTGGCTGCGTTTCGGTGACCTCTTCGGGGAAACCGAAGGTTTTGTCTGTGCGATTATGGATGAAGTTATCATGACGAATAATTATCGGAAATACATTGTCAAGGACGGTACGGTTGACATCTGTCGGGCATGCCACCGTCCCGGTGAATCAATCCGACATATTGTTTCCGGTTGTTCTCGTCTTGCTAATGGCGAGTACTTGCACAGACACAATCTAGTGGCTAGGATTATTCACCAGCAACTTGCCTTGCAGTACAACCTTGTGGAGTCCGAAGTACCATACTACATGTATGTGCCCGACCCAGTTCTCGAGAATGGTCATGCCACATTGTACTGGGATCGATCTATCATCACTGACAGGACTATTGTAGCCAATAAGCCTGATATTGTGGTGATAGATCGACGAGAGCGCCGTGCAATGATTGTTGATATCGCTGTCCCTCATGACGAGAATCTCGTGAAAGCTGAGAAAGATAAAAAAATCAAGTATCTTGACTTAGCACACTAGGTTGTCGACATGTGGGATGTGGACTCTGCGATCATTGTACCGATAATCGTTACGGTTAATGGCCTAATAGCGAAGAGCCTCGACCAACACCTCAGGAGGCTCTCATTGCGCGGCTGGGTCAAGGGCTTGATTCAGAAAGCAGTACTCCTAGACACGGCACGCATAGTGAGGAGGTTCCTCTCTCTAGAGCCCTGACCACCGGCAGCTTGGACCCTGTTCCTGATGCCGATGGGCCACTATTTTTTATATTTTTAAATGTTTTTTTAATGATTTTTATAAAAATATTTAAAAATGTATTTAATATGTAAAAAAATGAATAAATGAAAAATAATAATAACTCCACTGCCGTATCTCTACGTTGACGTCGTGGTGGGGCTTGCGCGCTCCGAACTCTAGGTCTGTGCCGGAAGAGTTAACTTTGCCGGAACAGGTCTAGGATGAGGAGCCAGACTAATAGAGATACAAAAACCCACAGGGCAGCATGTGGCGAGCTGTTGGGCAGTAGCGACCCCACGGACCCTATCACCCGGGAGAAGTCTTGTTCCTCACCTCTGGCTTGCCTTTACTGGCCGGCTGGAGTGAACACTGACGAGGAACGAAGCTCCCACCTCATTCTTGCCTTATTGGCCGGCTTGAGTGGAGATTCACAAGAGCAAACGTGCTCGGAGGAAGGAAGTATTCCAGTAAGATGCTGGTAGGGATCTTGACCGTACTTCCAGGATTGTCCTGATAGCCGTGGATTTTTTTTTTTTTCGGTGGTGAAATTATCAAATAACTTCTCCCGCTCTGGGTGGAGCGGGAGGGCGTGTCAGACTCTTACTGACTAAAACCCACCCGTGTTCCTTCGGTTGCCCTGTTGCCGGGGGCCGCGATGTCCCTATCGGTTTTCTTCGAACCCCCGGCAGGCATTGGCCCTAGCGGACCCCGTCAATTCTGCTGACATCTCTTTGGTGAAGGGTGGGCGTTTTTGGGGGACTGTCTTATGTAATTTTGACGTTCGAAAAGTGCTGATTCTCAGCCTAGTTTGAATAAATGACTTTTGAATTTTGAATTTTTTGAGGCGCACGTGGAACACAACGCGCCGTCGACCCGGGCTTGGACCTTACCGGACGGCGAGCTATCCATTGCTCACCGTCCGCAAGCCCGCACCTACGGTGGCCGGAAATCGGCTCGCGATTCCCGCCCCGGGCGTCTCCTCCTGCGGCGCTTAGGGGCGTGAGGGCGCGAAATTTGCCTCTCACTCACGCGTTCCGCCTCCTCCTTCGCGAGCATTACCGCTTCGCAGAAGGAGGTGACGGTCTGCCATTTCCTCTCGCTCCGTACCATGGCCTGAACCAGGGCCGGACGCGAGAGATCACCGCCGCCGATCGCCTCTACGAGGACACGGCGTTGCTCCGCCCAAGCAGGGCAGACCTCCACCGTATGCTCCACCGTGTCCTCAGGCCGATCCACACAATGGTGACACCCGGGTGTTTCCTCCCGCCTTATCCTAAACAGGAACCTCCCGAAGCAGCCGTGTCCGGTGAGGACCTGCGTCAGGCGGAAGGTGAGGACGCCGTGGCGTCTCTCAAGCCACTCCTCAAAGAGGGGTCTTGTCGCCGCAATTGTGGCGTGCCCAGCGCGGGGTTGCGACAATCGCACCCTCCATGAAGCCATGAGATCCCGCCGGAGCTCTGTCCGCTGTGCCGCAATTTCTTGCGGCATCGGAGTTAAGCCCCGGCGTTTCGCCTCCTCGCGCCACTCCCAGATGTGCGCGAGGACCTTTGCCCCCAGATCCCATTCATCGAGGAGCCCACCATCACCCCCTGCCATCTTATCCATGTACACATAAAACATTGATTAGGCAGGGGCCATAGTCCTTCCATAGTTGTAGGTCACCAGTCAACTTAAGCCACCCAAACCCATAGTCCAATAGATTTGTTTCCATATTCTGCAATAGTCCTACACCAACCGTGGGTTGTCCTTGGGTGCACTTGCATAGTGCATACTGGGATAATCGTCGGTTGGTGCCTCATCTATACTTAATATTATAAAGAGGTAACATTTGTTTGTAAGTTTGTATGTAGGGGTAATCTCCGGAAGTAATGAACCAATTTTAAAAATTGTTTCACTGGTAGAAAGCTACATTATTCGTGAGTGCTATAGGCTATAAATTATAAAGATATCATGCATATTAGCCGAACTATCTCAATTTTTGTCTAGCCAGGCGGAAAAAAATGGCTCTTACAACAGAGTTATTTGCATGCGCTGCCTTAACAGTTGTATATAATTGAAAACAATGTACAACAACCTGCACCCTAATTGCGTAATACAACACAATCACAATCTGTTTCGATTTGAAACAGATTGCTAATCCATTGCTTCATAAGTTGGAAAAAAAATCTGCTCAACTACGTAAATAACGCAATGAATGTTGTTGAACTGTCAAAATGAAACAAATTAGGTAAAATTGTTTACGAAACTAAGTTACGCAGTTAGGGTACTGGTCCGCTTTGAATAGTTCTACAAAAAAGTCCCCGACACCATATTTCTATCTTTTATATTTTAGCAGATATAGTAGCTTTTATGTGTAAGTAAAAGTAAAAATAAGTATTTTTCGACGTACTTACCTTTGGACGATTTTTTAAACAACAAAATATTAAACCTTATCGAAAAAAATATTATTATGATCACAAGAATATCATAGAGACACGATTAGCCCGAAACAGTATGTCAATTGGTTAAATAGTTTCGAAGATAATATAAAATTATTAAATCGCAAAATGCCGCCGTCCATTCACGAACCGCATTAGAACATGCTTTGTACGGGGGTGTTTCTTAAAATTTTAATTTTTTTTAATACTTTTTTTGTAATTTCATAATTTGGTCTCAATTCTCAACCAGTATATATGGATATCAATCTATAATAGATGTTATGAGGATATGTGAATAAGGCATTCAAATTTCTGTAGCACCGATTTAAAAAAACAGGTTTGAAATTATTTTTTGCGGTGGTAATGACATTATGTTACTGGTAATGAAATGTGTGTTAGGTACTAGAAATGATCTTTTGTTTCCGGGAATGACATAAAACAAGAAAATGGTTTAGAAAACAGTTTTTTTTATTTTCAACATTGTGTGCCTATATACTTTCACTAAGTATTTATTATCTAGTGTTTGGTCAATAACAAACTGTATGAAACAAACAATATAAGTATTTTTAACATGATGTACTATATAATCTTTTCCGTGTAATCAACATAAACAAACATCCACTTCTAAAGCAATCTTTTAATTAAATATTGTTATCAGTAATTAATATATCAGTCTTTTATTCTCTGAATGTTCCCTTATCAGGAATCTTCTTCTTATTCGGTTGATTCTTGATTGTTATCTAAATAATTTTTGTTAGTTCTTATTTACTTTTCGTCTTCTTCTTTGTTCATTTTTATTTATTCTTGTTCTTCTTTACTTAATTTTAAGGTTCTTCCTATTTGTTCTTGATTGTTGTTCGAATTATTTTTATTCACTAAAAGACTTCATCACCACTGCTCTCAAAATGGTGAAGGAAAACATCGTGAGGAAACCGGTATGTTCTAGAACCGAAAATTCAAAGACATGTGACATCTACCAACCCGCACTGGGCCCGCGTGGTGGATTACGGCCCACTCCCTCTCACAGAGAGGAGGCCTGTGTCCCAGCAGTGGGAACATTTATAGGCTGATGATGATGATGATGATGACTAAAAGACTTTCTTCATCGTCTTATTTGGCTGATTTATACTTTATTCTTATCAGAATCATTCTAGTACTTATTTACTAAATTTTCAAGTCTTCGTAATTACTACTATTTTAAGTCATTATCTTCTCATTTAGCTGATTTGATGATGCTTTTAGAGCATGATGGTTGGTTTTCAATATTAAAATTTGTTTCTCTGTTTTTGAAGTGTTGAGTAGTTTTCTTATCTGTATTGGTTTTCATCTGAGTTTTGGTGCAAGTTGACTTAGATATTATAGTTTTTGGTACACTTGGTTTAGTTTGAGCTAAAGCAATTAGGACGTCATAATCATCAAAAAGAAGTGGATCCTGGACATTTTTCTGATTTTCAATAAATCCCAAATGTTTATTGTGGTGGCAAATCTTGTAAATCTCGTATATTAAATAAATTTTTTCGGGATCTGGTAATTTATTACTTTCTTCTTTCTTGTTGTTTCTATAAAGTTTTGAATTTTCTTTCCATTTCTGTCTTTGTAGTTTTTGTTTTGCTTTGCTTTTTTCTTAAATTGAAGTAATCTTTTTTTCAGCCTTTCTTTTCAAATAACGTGCTCTCTGTTTTTCTTTTTCGATAGCATATAATCTAGGGTCATTTTGACGTCTTTTGCAAAGCCTCTGCTGAGCAAGGCGGTCCTCTTTCCCCTTTTTTACTTTGGCCATATCTGAAAATAAATTAAAAAGGACATTATACTTAAAATTAAAATCAAAAACCCGACCACGGTGTTAAAGTAATGAACAAGCTTAGGATTGCTGTGCCGTGCCACCCTCTTGCACTAATATTATTATTATTAAGTATTCCCCTGGGACGATTAACACGCTTCTAACAATAAATACCTCAATTGACTGATAACTTTATATGAACTAAATTAGATTTTGGAGAAAATTTAACATACACACATAAATACTTATCCAAATCATATAATACCCTGCTTAATTAAATTACGAATAAATATATTGTAGTATGAAGTGTCATCACACGCAACAATCTGTCATTACACTCAGCAAGTTTGTCATTACCTTCAAACGTTCGTCATTATCCGCAACCCGAAATATCCCGGCAATTACGTTACTGGCTATGACGAATTTGAACAAAACATGTCATAACTTGTTTAAAACCTTTATAAGGAATTCATGTTACAGTGGAAATTTTGTACATATATTAAAGTGAAACAATAAAAAATATAGAAAATGTAAACATTTATGACTTACCGAGTAATCCGAAATTAGGGTAATGATGTTTTTGCCAACGAAGACTTCGGAGAAACACTTTTTACAGAATTTTATGCCATAAGAACGCATGCACATCGTACATATACTAAAAGACGACTGAATACACGGGAAGAAAGGCGGGGGGGGGGATGCTGCGCATGATGGGGAGTTTAAAAATGTTCCACTTTTATAAATTTTTGCCCTGTTGCGGGTGATGACCCAAAAGTAGTGACAAATGTTTAAATAGTTAAATAATACATTACGTTTTTAAATATGCACTTGTTTATGCTTAAAATAGTAACAAATATTACCATAATTATGTGTAAATACGTGAACATTCATGCACGGTTATTAAAAAAATAATAATCTTATAAGTATATCTTTCATGTGAACGTTGTGGGCAATGACGATTTCTAGATCTTTTTAAATTTAGAATATGAATGAAACCACTGAAGATCGTATACAAGATTTGCCCAGTTTCGAAATGAAAATGTAAAACTTATTTCTGCCTTTATCCTGGATATATCACTAAAGGCAATTTTTTATATAAGAATAACATATGATCATCTAGCTCCGAGCGTTCACAGCGGCTTGCTAACCAAAGCTGGAGAACATCGCAGGTCCGTGCTCGGGAATCTAGCGCTGAACGTGCGCAGCGTCTCAGTGATTTAAGGCAGCATGTGTCTGCAACAAGGGATAGGGAGTCTAGCGCTGAGCGCTCGCAGCGGCTCGCTAGCCAAACTGTGAGAACATCGCAGGCCCGTGCTCGGGAATCTAGCGCTGAACGTGCGCAGCGTCTCAGTGATTTAAGGCAGCATGTCTCTGCAACAAGGGATAGGGAGTCTAGCGCTGAGCGCTCGCAGAGGCTCGCTAGCCAAAGCGCGAGAACATCGCAGGCCAATTTCATCACAAGTTAAAATGTTTACCGCCCAACGAAGTGGGCACGCACGGATCAGCTAGTTTCATATAAAATTGTCTAAGGGGCCTCTGCGGGTTGGCTTCGGCCCCTCGTACGCCTTCCAAAAGACCGGGACCCTAAGGTCCCGAGATATTTAAATACATATAAAAATAATAATAATATCCTGAAAATGTCAGCTTCAAATGTCTCGTGTTAAAAGTAGATAAAGACAAAATACCAAAACAACACCTAGATTACTGGTTTTCCGACCAAATTAGAATGACCACAAAAAAGCGACGGTTTTCATACATGTTGATGACCTTCTTTAAAAAACAGTGATATGTAAAGCTGTTTGTCTGTACAGTCGCGTTCATAACATTTATCAGCAATCTTGTATTTTTTTAGCACTGCGTTATAGGTTAAATCCTTATTTTGTCATTACATATTTATTAATTATTACATAATACGCTCAAAATAATGATATCCTTTAACATATAAGAAATGAAGAAATATGCATTTAGGTATATTAAAATAACACGATGTGATTTTTTTCGTTCTTTTTCGTGTGGTGAGTGACTAACCGGTGTCAGAGTTTTTATGCTGCCCATAGGCCTCTGACTATGTGACTATTATACTTGGGCTTCGTTCTCGATATAACATTTACCATGCAGTTTCCTAACGCCAGTCGACAACCAAACGCATATTTAGAGCTGAAAGCAAAAACTAAACACACAAGTGTAGCTGTTTCTGTTCTATATGTTATCTGTCATTCTTTACGTTTGCGCGGCAACCATTACGCGGTGATTCCCAAAGAATACTATTTAAAAGTGTTTAAAACTAGTTTAAAGTGTGTTTAAAGTTATCATTATGTATCATACCGAAACGAAAACATGGAAACGAATCCTAAGACGATCCACTGACCACTATCTTCAAAAAATCCGAAGATTAGAAAAGAAGATGAAACGACACCGGTACCACACCGATTCATCGGAGCCGTCCATTTTTTCTTCACCAGGTAAAACAATTGTTTTATACAGTGAAACGTGTTTCACATGGCTTAAATACGTTATTTATTGTACAGTAAGCGCTCAAAAGTGCATGAGCACGCTAAGAGTCGTATTGCTGTGAACACGCGGTATAGCTCGTACATTTGTATGTGTAAGCAACACGATACACACACCACAGATAACGCAGTTTTGCGCTACACGAAACAACAATATATTTCCGTCGCTTTAAACATGCTAGCACACACGCACTATGCGCGTGAACTTGACCAGTTAATGGCATTGCTAAAATTCGATAGTAACTTAACAAGTGCAGATAGCAGAAAGCGTTAAGCGTTGGTGTGGAATTCAAACTGCCTCAGGTTCTAATCTCGTAAAACACAGTGCGGTTTTTTGCAAATATTATTATTTTTGTTTTCGATAATAATATTTTTTAAATATTGCTGCTTTTTTATGTTGTTATTGCAATAAAGGTTTTAGAATAAAAAATGCGTGATATATGATAACAAAATTTAAAAAAATATGTTTATTCGTTATATTTATTTTACATAAGTTAATAAACTGCTACAATTATTTATCATTACTTCAGCTGAATAAGATGTGAAATAGATGTCAAGAAACTTAGAAGCAGTTTGTATTATTTTGACATAATTTAAATTATGAAATATTTTAAATTTTTAATGGATTTTTTCACCATAAATATTAAGCTTTGATCATGGTCGAAGTAATTAAGTAATAAATAAGAATATTAGACTACTTAAAATGTAAAAAACTACTTACATAATAGGTAATTTTAAGGTTAAATATGGGCAGTTTGTTTATATTTTATTTGTATTAATTATTTTACATTTTATTTGACTTTAGTAAATATTGGTTGTTATTGAGGTTAAAGCTTAAGTATTCATTTTCTTTACGAAAAGAAGATTGAAACTAAACCTCAAATTTTTATCCTAAAATAATACTATTACTAAAATAATTTTAAACAATTTCGGTATATCTGCAAGAAATACGACAAACACCCTATTGAAACGTGCTTAAAAAATTCGTTACCATAAATTCATGCAATAACGAATCTGTTGTTTATTAAGTTGGTACGGTCAATATTTTAAGGTCAAAAACGGTTTTCTAGCTGGTCTTCAGTGATGCAAGCCTTCAGAGTGCACGGCGAACGGTTCATAATGACGTGTTTTTAATAATTCAGCAAAATGTCTCGTTGGTATGAAACCATTTGTTTCATTCACCATTTGACGTCGCTGCTACTCGATAATAAGCCCCTTCCTCATATCTCTTAACCCTCACAGTATTTCTCTAGAACAAAGAAAAACATTGTTTTTATTACACATAATACCTTATTATTTATTATTCACTAATCGAATTAAACCTCACAATGAATTTAAAACTTTAAAGGCATCTTCTGTCTCAACAATACCTCTGTTCTATCAACAATACCCTTGATTAAGATTTATGTTTAGTAAAATATGAAATATATAAATGATAACACTCACACTTAGTCCGGTTTCATTAGATATTCACTTCACTTTTACGCAGCGCAATAATATTCTCTGATCTGATCTGATCTCTTCAATATATTTTATGCCTGCTTTTTGATAATAATAACCACAACACTGCGCTAAATACTCGTCACCAATATTATCCACGAACCAACAAAGTTCTATTATTTAAATACTCGTAACAAACTGCATCTACCCCACAGAAATCGAAATAATTTACTTAGTTTTTTGTGGTCTACCTGCTAAACTTTAATATTTATGTGAACAAGACGAATGAAACTAAAAACGAATGATGATTATTGAACTAGTCATTGGTTGCAGACAAAGTGAGTGTGTGTGTGTAATGTGCGTGTCTACAGTATTGTAACAACTTATAGAAGAAGGTCGTAAGTCAAACCGAAGCGTCAGTCTATTGCTTTGTGAGATTGCTCATGGACTTTTGGTCGGTACTGTACCTCGCGGGTAATGTACGAGGTGCATTGACGCGAACAAATAATTCGGGGCGTTTACGAGATAAACGCACGAGTTTTTCATTTACCTAATGGTGTAGTCCGAGAGGCTACGCGTAGGTATGAATATTATGGTACATAAACAGGGTCAACTCTCTTTTTGCAGACCGCAAAAATGATGAACCAGAAGACATTGAACTACTAGTAGATGATTATGGGGAACCACCGGTTCCAATTCCACTTGAAGTAAGCCCGGATATCACAAATACAGCCATAACTGTAACTGATGCTCTACCTGAGCCTGACCCTGCACCTGAGCTAGACACTGAGCCTACTCTATCCCCGGAAGTGCTGCAAGCATTAGGAGATTTGATGCCAGAAAAACCCAAGTATGGACCAGAAATTAATAAGGACTTAGCCCGTATTTGGAATACTATTATAAAGAACGGACTCTCAAAGGAAAATAAGCTGAAATGGAGAAAAATGTACCAGAAAACTGTATTTTGCTAAAAGCCCCCATGCTCAATCCAGAAATTATTGCTTCAGTGAACGACACAATAATTAACCGTGATAAAAATATAGAATCAGAACAAAACCAATTAGGTATGGGACTCACCCTTTTAGGTGATGTGTTATCCATGTTACTCAACAACAACAATATTGATATACTGAAACTGATCTCCCAGCTCAGTGATGCTGGAAGGATTTTAACAGACCTATACTTCACATAAACAAAATCTCGAAAAAACCTTTTTTTCCCAGTCCTGGACAAAAAATTCTTAGATATTGTCAAAGAAGTAGAAAGAGATGATTACCTTTATGGCAATGTAGCGGTTACACCGCCATATACGAACTACGCATCATAGACATGACGTCACACAAATCCTGCATCGCGCAGTTAGAGTTTACCGAGCGATCAACATGTATACAAGATTCCGACTTCAAACTGTTGGGCAGTTGCCCGCCAGACACAACACCCGTCTGGTCGAAGGATCCTCCCTTTTCTATGGTGGATGAGTGAACTTTACACCCTGTTCCTCATGCCACTAAATTGGTGACACCGACGTGATACGTCAACGCAGCCTTCGTGCAATTACTTCGGCGTGACGTCATCATCATCATCACTTCCGCAAGCTTTCGTGAGGCGAGTCACACAGCCAGCCAGCACCCACGGCTTCAACGGGTATCCTGACCACCAGCATGCAGCGAACGCGCATTCCTGGTCATCACCCTCAGCCTCATCACCCCGACTCACTGGGGAATCAACGCAGTCACCTCAATCACCCCGACTCACTGGGGAATCACCGCAGTCAACTGAATTACCCCGAGTCACTGGGGAATCACCACAATCACCACAATCGCCGCAATCACCACAGGAAGTTCCGACCCACCGTGAACTATGCGGCACCCGGTTCCGACGCACTGGAACCACAGCTGGCACTGTGTGAAGTATCGCAAGATTCAACCCACTATCGACCTCCGGTCTCCGGAGGGGAGTGATGTAGCGGTCACACCGCCACATACGAACTACGCATCATAGACATGACGTCACACAAATCCTGCATCGCACAGTTAGAGTTTACCGAGCGATCGACATACATACAAGATTTCACCTTCAAACCGATGGGCAGTTGTCCGCCAGACACAACACCCGTCTGGTCGGAGGATCCTCCCTTTTCTATGGTGGATGAGTGAACTTTACACCCTGTTCCTCATGCCACTAAAGTAACAACCTATCTGAAAAGATAAAAGCCCTACAAGCTTGCCAAAAAACAGGTCAATCTATAAAAAAGCCAACTACTTTTACCACAACCCGTCAGGGAAACTTGAGTGGTCCACCTCGTTACAACCAACAGAGGACAAATTTGAGGCCGGGACACAAAAAACCACAGTCCTCATACTAAGCAAGGAAATATCAACTGGCACAACAATACAACCAGTACCAGCCACAGCAAGCTGTGAGAAAACCCAAAGCCCCACCACCACAGGACCAGACTTATGTTCGACACTAGAGGTTAGTCATGCTGGAAGATTAAATCATTTCTTACCTTGTTGGCAAAGGATCTGTGACGATGTTTCAATATTGAATCATGATTGTCATTGGATACTCAATACCTTTTACTGACACACCCTATCAGTCACAATCTCAACAGCCATTACAAAATGATATTTTAAATGATCCGGATATGCATACAGCCATTAATAATTTATTGGCATTAGGTGCAATTTCCCCTTGTACACCATGTAAAGACCAATTCATATCTAAAGTGTTTTTGATTCCAAAACCAAATGGTAGCAAAAGATTTATTTTAAACCTTAAACCTCTTAACAAATTTGTTAACACAGGCCATTTTAAAATAGAAGATTACAGAACTGCAGTAGCCCTAATTTCTCCAGAAGAATTTATGGCGAAAATTGATTTAAAAGAGTCCTATTTATTGGTAAATATTAATCCAGCTCACAGGAAGTATTTACGGTTTCAGTATGATCAATTATACGAATTTAATGCACTCCCATATGGCTTGAGTTCTGCACCTTATATTTTCTCTAAGATTATGAGAGTAGTAGTTACATATCTAAGATCTAAAGGTCACAAATCAGTACAATACTTAGATGATCTCTTGTGTATTGGTTCTGATTATAAAACATGTTCGAAAAATGTTAACGAAACAATTGCTATTTTAAAATGTCTTGGATTTGTTATTAATTATGAAAAAAGCATAATTAGACCATCACAGTCCTGTCAATTCTTAGGTTTTATATTTGATACAAAAACAATGACACTATCACTACCTACTGTCAAAAAAATATCTATTCAAAAATCCATTGAAAAATATTTAAAAAAACAGAGTTGTAGCTTAAGAGACCTTGCTCAGTTAATAGGAACATTGACTGCAGCATGCCCGGCAAGTACAGACGCCAGCACATCAAGCTACCTACCCGAAACTGTCAAATTTTTCCAATCAACTTTGTTCCTTAATTATCAGCGATAAAGTTGAAAATCTATTAAATAAATTTGACAGATTGTAGTAGCTTGATGTGCTGGCGTCTGTACATATGGCTGGCTTTACACAAAACTATTAGAACACCATAAATATCATGGTTTAGTTAAAAGCAAAGGCAATCATGATAGAAATATTATTATTCACCCAGAAATTAAACAAGACCTACAGTGGTGGGCTGATAATATCAATAGTTTACACAAAAGTATATATAGCATACTCAAAATATAATTTTGAAATATTTACAGATGCGTCAAGAAGTGGGTGGGGGGCCGTTTGTAATAATAATAGGGTTCATGGGTTCTGGAAAGAGACTGAAAAATTATATCACATAAATTATCTAGAACTACTTGCCATATTTTTAGCTTTAAAAATGTTTGTTAAAAATAAACAACAACTACTTATATTGTTGCGTGTTGACAATAAGACTGCCATATCATATATTAACCGAATGGGAGGTATTCAGTACCCACATTTAAACAACTTAGCCAGAAGCATATGGCAATGGTGTGAAGATAGACAAATTTGGTTATTTGCTTCTTACATAAAATCAAGGGATAACAAAGAAGCAGATGAAGAATCACGTAGAGTCAATCCTGACATAGAGTGGGTCAATACCTCCACATTCCAGTATATTGTTACTCAGTTTGGCCAACCTGATATTGATCTTTTTGCCTCAAGAATTAATGCAAAATGTGAATCTTACATTTCCTGAAAATCAGACCCAGATGCATCGAATATAGATGCTTTTACCGTGTCATGGACTAATTATTTTTTTTACGCGTTCGCCCCATTTAGTCTATTATTAAGATGTTTACAAAAAAATTAAAATGATTTAGCGACGTGCATTATGGTCATGCCATATTGGCCGTCTCAAGCCTGGTATCCATTAATGCAAACACTGTTAGCCTCAAAACTGTTAATCTTTAAACCTGATAAACAATTATTGCATTCCTCTTTCAGAGAGAATCATCCTTTACATCTATCTCCACCTTACACTAATGGTCGGGATATTGTCAGGCAGGCATGGCTAAGACGAGCCATCCCTCCATCAGCAATAGAGGTTATGTTAAGTTCACTTTCCACATTTTACACCATCTATACCAATCATTATGTATTTTTTTACTGAGCAATTCAAGTTAGGGGCCTCATATGGGTCTTTAAACTCACACAAGTCAGCTCTCGCTGTAATAATAGGTTCAAAAATTGGGGGCGATGACCGCATCAAGAGACTACTTACAGGTTTCTATAAAATCAAACCACCTGGGGCCAAGTATCAAACTACTTGGGACCCAAGTAAAGTCCTACATGTTTTAAAAAACTTGGACTCCAAATAATTCTTTGAATTTTGAAAAATTATCCAAAAAATTGGTAATGTTATTAGCACTAAGCACAGCCCAAAGTGCACAGACTTTGTCTCTTATTAAAATACCTAACATCACAGTAAACCATGCAGGTGTACACATTTCTATTATAGATACTATTAAAACATCTGGTCCCGGTCGCAGCCTACCGAACCTCTTTTTACCATTCTTTGAAAAGTTAGAAATTTGTCCAGCTAGTACATTACGTGATTACATTAACTATACTCAGAGCATTAGGGGAAATAATACTCACTTAATACTTTCATTACATAAGCCCCACAAACCAGTTTCTCCCTCTACCATCAGTAGATAGATAAAAATACTCGATCTGTTTGCGACATAGATATTAGTATTTTTTCAGGACATAGTACTAGATATGCCTCAACATCTACTGCTAATGCTAAGGGAGTGTCATTAGACGTAATAAGGCAAACAGCAGGCTGGACAAATAGCTCTTCGACTTTCGCTAGATTTTACAATAGACCAATTGTTAATAATTCAAACGAATTTGCTCCTGCTGTGCAACAAAATACTTGATTATTGTGAATGTTACCTATAACTATTACGTGCCATAATAAGTATAAAACCAAATTGGAAATTGAGTCCAGTATTAAGAGGAACAATTTGATTATTTAACTATTACTTATTGTAATTTCATTAAAACTTATTTAGAAATTGGATAATAAATCCAATATTAAGATAAATGAGACTGATTATCTATTATTGCCATTATGTCTATTGTGTCTTAAAAAATAAAAGATCTTAATTTTGTATTGAAATACTGTCTATTTATTTTATTTATAATTTCATCTTTGGAATCTCAATTTTCCTGATAAACTCTTAACACTGCATGGTAAATGTTATATGAGAACGAAGCCCAAGTATAATAAGTGATCAAACGAACTTACTTGTTGTGAAGTTCGATCATTATTATACGAAGGGCTTCGTTCGAAGATATAGGGAACCCACCCTACCCAACTCCAGAAAAATTGAGATTCTCATACCTTACTCTAAAATAATGACAGATAACATATAGAACGGAAACAGCTACACTTGTGTGTACAGTTTTTGCTTTCAGCTCTAAATATACGTTTGGTTGTCGACTGGCGTTAGGAAACTGCATGGCAAAATGTTCTTCGAACGAAACCCTTCGTATAATAATGATCGAACTTCACAACAGGTAAGTTCGTTTGATCACTTATTATGGCGTCTGATAGTATTAGGTTGGCATAATAAAACTTAATTGTTAGAATTGGATTTAACTTTCCCATGAGTCTTCTTTTTAACCTAAATATAATAGATTTATTTTTTATGCAAGGGTGCTTTTAACCATACCTATTATTTGTGTTAACATAATTCAAAAACTGATAACATTAGGTAAGCTTATTAATACTTCATAGTTAGAATTGGATTTAACTTTCCTATGAGTCTTCTTCTTTGTCGTGAGGCCTGTTAATAATTACTAGCGGACGTCACGCGGTTTCACCCGCGTAGGTCCCGTTTCCGTGGGAGTACTGGGATAAAATATAGCCTATGTTACTCGCTGATAATGTAGCTATCCATTGCTGAAAGAATTTTCCAAATCGGTTCAGTAGTATTTAAGTTTAATCGTTACATACAAAAGTACAAATCTTTCCTCTTTATAACATTAGTATAGAAGTATTATAGATCATCATCTGCCTAGCCTTTTCACAACTATGTTGGAGTCGGCTTCCAGTCTAACCGGATGCAGCTGAATATCAGTATTTTACGTGGAGCGACTGCCTATCTGACCTCCACAACCTAGTTACTAGGTAACACGATACCCCTTGGTAAGACTAGTTGTCAGACTTTTGGGCTTCTAACTACCCATAACGACTGTCAAAAGATCTACAAATGACAGCCGGGACTAACGGCTTAACGTGTTTTCCGAGGCACGGAGGGGTCTTGGTAAGTAAAGATGGTCACCCATCCACAGACCAACCGCGGCAAGCGTAGCTTAACCTGATCAATCGACCCGTGCAGCTGTTGTTACTTAGATATAGATAATATATTTATTTTTCATGCAAGGGTACTTTTAACCATAATTATTTGTATTAACATAATCCAAAAACAAACAAAAATTTAAGAAGGTAGGTACTTGTCTGTCCGCCACATCCAATTGTCTCCGAAACTAAAGTAGGTACCTAGCAAGCAAGCTGAAATTTTGTATATGGGGTTTAGTGACCCAATCACGGACGTGAAGTGTAAATAAACAAATTTAATCACAGTATTCTATACTTGATTTTAGGGGGCAAATAAAAAATAAAAAAATAAAAATGCACCATGCAGGGTTGGCAAAAACAAATAAGTTGTTTTAAAACACGTATTTTAAACAGCGTTTAAAACAGTTTGAAATAAAACAGTGTTTTTAATTAAGTGTTTAAAATCGCAGTATAAAACAAGCTTAAAATAATGTTTTAAACGTTAAAAAAAAAAACATGGTTTTAAATCGCGAATGAATGGAAATAAATGAAAACTTTTAAATTTTTAGGACTTGAAATATCTCGAAAAGTAATAAAAAAAGGTTAGATAGTTTTATACACTTCGTCGCCGGTCGAAATGAAGTAATTCCCCGCAACTATTTTGGGGATTCTCCTTATTTGAATATAGTCCATCCTACCTATACTCGTATCTATATACTAGCTTTTGCCCGCGGCTTCGCCCGCGTGGATGTCGGAAAATATCCCAGGGGAACGTACTACCGAGATTTCATACCTAATAAGTAATAACAGAGGAAAACGCTATTGACTTCTACTGCTGCGCCCGCGTTGTTCCGCGTAGTTTTGAAACTGTGATATCTTTTAAACTATTCATTTAAATGATATGACTATATTTTAATCTAAATTAAATGCCCAATTTAAATAACATATTTTTTTGGATAAGGATTAGGGTAGGTGCTCCAGTGAATGAACACACCCCAGTGACTGAACAAAACGGAGTTTTTTCCAAAAAATAAGAAATAAAGATATTTTTACCCAAGGCAGTATTTTTTTTCGTAATTGCAACTCTTTTTTCTATTATAGTGTCAGCATTTATTTCTTAAGTCACTGTTCATTTTAAAATGGCGAGCGTTATAAGTAGGCAGTGTTGGTGTAACTCTGTATTTGTTCGGCCAAGAATTTACAACGCAGGTAAGACGCAACATTTTTGATGTCACATTGTAGCCGTAAATGAAGTGTGTACTATAAGTTATTTATTCATTCGATTAAAGCATAGTTATACTACATGTCTCAAATCGATTTCATTAGCATTTTAGCCACTTTTAAGTAAATTATTACGTGTCCCAGCATTGGAACGAAAAATCGTTTGAAATCCGGTGAATGAACGACCGTTCATTTACTGGCAAACGTCAATTTCATATTTTTATTCAAATATGTAATTTATTATTATGCCATAAGATTAATGTTTTGGGAGTAGTTTTAAAAATAAATTTCTGATCTTTAGGCCAGTATTGGGACAGGTATGTTCATTTATTGGTTCATAAAATCTAGTGAATGAACTAACATTTTTCATCATGTATTCATGTTTAAATATTAGCTTTCGTCATAAAAATTGGACCAATAAATTAACACAACATTTTTAGCTAGATTTCACCGTATTTCACCGTCGAAAGAAAATGAAAAAAGAAGAAAATAGGAAGACAAAGAAAACAAAAAGGAAAAGATAGAAGAAGAAAAACTTTCACTAAGAAAGCGTAACACTAAGGAGCAAGAAGAAAGTTCTGAAAATGATCAAAAACAAAAAATATTATATAATTTAGAGATATAGAATAAAGAATAACAACGCCGAATAATAAAAATGATTGTATTGAGATTGATTATTGTGATTAAGTAAGAGTTTAAAGGATTTACTTTAAAAAAAACATATTTGTTAATGTTTGTAACAGATTTTGAGGCAGAGAATTTATGTTTGTTTATTTAGTTGATTGTTGGACTGCATTTTTTTTATAATAATAAGGATTTTTCTGCATTATTAATTAGGTAAGTGCTCCAGTGAATGAACACTCCCCAGTGAATGAACAAAACGCAGTTTTATCCAAAAAATAAGAAATCTGAACGTTTCTACCATGTGTAGTATTTTTTTTCATAATTGCAACTCTATTTCCCATTTAAGTGGTCACATTCACGTTTAATGTCATAATTCATTTCGAAATGGCGAGTGGTTAAAGTTTAAGTCGATAGTGAAATTTTTATTTGGTCGGGCTAGAGTTTAGGACTGAGGTAAGTGGAATCTTTTTTGATTTTACATTGTAATGTATCTCAAATCTCAAATCTCAAATTCTTTATTGCGTACCATAATGTATATAGTTGGTAGGGAAATAATTATATTAGTCACAATTATGGACCCTGTCGGGCACAGCACAGATCAAGTAGGAGAGAGGAGGAAGAGCACTGGTCGTTTAATGCGACAAATTGTATTATTAGATAAGTAGTTAGTTAGTTATATATTTATTAATACAGAGTTCAATTTATGAATTATATATAATTATTGTTTTATAAATTTTATACGTTTATTTATTAGTAACATTACAATTACCATTTATTTTTTTAAATTATTCATTATTGTTTTATTTACTTATTATTGTTTATTACATAATTAATATTTATACATCCCTAAGGTAAGTTATTTATTGAATGCTTCAAATCTATTTTTTTATTTTTTATTAAGTATATCTTTTTCGTAATAAGAGTAGGTAGGCGTATCTTTAATAGTGAGTATTTGTAGATAAAAATGGATAGTTATGACGTTACCTATAACTTATCATTTAAGTATTCACTTATACTATAGTAGGATTTGTTTACAAGGAAAAGCTTCAATTTATTGATAAAGATGTTATATTTATTTAAATTCTTTATTATTTCGGGTAACTTATTATAAATTTTTATAGACATTACAAAGGTACTATTGGAGTGCATTTTTAGTCGCGATGATGGTAAGTTTAGTCTATTTTTATGTCTTAAAATAATTTTCTTTTGTACGTCCTCTCTTTTTGTAAAGAATTCTGGGTACTTACGCACGAACTTACAAATTTCAAAAATATAGAGACAGGGTAGGGATAAAATATTTAATTCCTGAAAATGGGGTTTACAGCTATCGGTGACCTCACTATTTACTAAGATTCTAATTAGTTTTTTTTGTAGGGTAAATAGCGTGGGCGCGTCAGTGCTGTTGCCCCATAAGATGACACCATATTTGAGCCATGCGTAGGCGTACGCGTAGTATGTTACTAGTGCAGTTTTAAAGTCTGTGGTTTTTTTGATCTCGCGGAGGGCGTATGAAAATTTTGATATTTTTGCTCTTACTTTCTGAATGTGTGACTTCCAATTTATGTGTGTATCAATGTTTAGGCCTAGTAGTGTGAATTTATCAACTACTTCTAATTTATTATTTTTAAAGCTAAAGTTTATATTTATTGGTATTTTTTGGCAAGGGTGGAATGAAATTATTTTAGTTTTATTGAAGTTAATTTCTAGGTTGTGTTCAGTCATCCAATTTGTTGTAGAATCTAGTATGGAATTTAATTTATCATTTAGATTGGTGTTATTTCCGCATGAGGTAAGTATAGATATGTCATCCGCAAATAGGACACATGGCTCATTTATGTTATTAGGAAGGTCGTTTACGTAAACAAGAAATAAGAAACACCCTATTACGCTTCCTTGCGGGATGGAGGCGGTTATTTGTTTACTGTCGGATCTGATTAATTCTATTTCATTTTTGCTGTTGTAATGTTCGATTTCAACCATTTGTTCCCTATGTTTTAAATAAGATACAAACCAGTCATAGCATTTGCCGCGGAGTCCTATACTATATAGTTTATTTAATAATATTTCAAATTGAACTTTATCATATGCTTTAGTCATATCAAGCAGAAGTCCTACTGCGTACTTTTTATCATTAATAATATCTAGGGCTTTTTGAATATATTTGTAAACGGCCAAGATAGTGGAACGGTTTTTTCGGAAACCATTTTGGCAGTCATTAAATATATGATATTTTTCACAAAACGCATAAACTCGATTACACATGGCTTTTTCGAATATTTTGGAAGCTGTCGGTAAGAGGGCAATGGGGCGGTAATTATTCGGATCAGTTTTAAAATTCTTTTTGTGTATAGGTTTTATAAGAGCTTTTTTTAAGAAATTGGGGAAAACTCCTTCTTCAAATGATTGGTTTAATAATTTATAAAAAGGTAAAGTTAATTCATCTGCGCATTGTTTTAATAAACTAGGTGGAAGTTCATCAAGGCCGTGACTATTTTTATTTTTCAAATTTTTTATTAGTGTGTTCACCTCGTAAGGATCAATTGGACTGAGGAAGATTGAATTCTCTGTAGGGCATACAACTGGAGATCTTTTCGGTTTTCCGGTTGAGTTGTTGTTCGTAGCCTCCCCGATAGAAGCAAAAAAATCATTAAAAATGTTTGCTACCTCTTTGGGTTCAGAAGTTACGCTATTATTCGTTTGAAGGCTTATGTTACATTTCTCACTTGCTATTTTTTTGTTTGTACGTTCATTTACAATGCTCCACATTGTCTTAACTTTATTATTAGATTTAATCATTTTATTTTTGTAATGTAATTTCTTTGCTGTCGTAATGTAAATAACGGTATTTTTGATGGGTTATTTGTTTATTATCGTAGGATAACAGTTTAATATTGTGTTTCAAATCCATTTATTTGCGATTTTTGTCAGTTATATTAAATTATTAAGTGTCCCAGCATTGGATCAAAAAATCTTTTAAATTCCAGTGAATGAACGGGTGTTCATTCACTGGGTAATCGTAAAAATCACGTTTTGGTTGAAAAACATAACTTACGCTAATGCTATAAGGTTCATGTTTTGGGAGCTATTTCTTAAATAGATTTCCGATCTTTTGGCCAGTATTGGGACAGGTATATTCATTTACTGGTTCATAAAATCCAGTGAATGAACACTTCATATTTTAAGACAGATTTCTCAAGAAATTTGGTATTTCTACCTACCTACTTCCCTACAGGTAGTAAAATAATATTGCAATCGTTTAAAATTGTTCATTTTTCTCTTGTCCATTTAGATTACCATGGATCACAAAAAGAAGTACCTACAATAGGTTTCAATACAGTCAACAAGCACTTGAAGGGAACTTTTCAAGGAACTCGAAGAGTTTTTAACAGAAGAACAAGCATTGGATATAAAAGACGACCCCAGTCGCATATTTAATGCCGACGAAACAGGTGTAATGACCTGCCCGAAAACCGGAAAAATATTGGGGCCCAAAAATTACAGAAACACGAGATTTCGGGTGGGAAAGAAAAAGAATCACTTACAGTTCTATGTAATTTTGCAGCAGATGGGAGGGATGTTCCTCCATTAGTCATATACCCTTACAAACGAATGCCTCTGGCTGTGATACAAAATTTTCCAGATACCTGGTTTATGGGGCGATCAGACAGTGGATGGATGGTGTCCAACACTTTTTTTTCATACATACAAATGTTTTACGATTGGTTGGTTCAGAATAAAATACAATTACCGATTTTACTTTTTCTTGATGGCCACAAATCTCATATAAACCAGGAAATGTTTACGTTTTGTCAGGAAAAGCGAATATTAATATTCTGCTTATATCCGAATGCCACGCACATATTACAGCCCTGTGATGTCGGCATTTTTGGCCCCATAAAAAAGTGTTGGCGGAAAATCGTGCGCAAAAATAAACAAAATTCTACAGCATCCATAACAAAACATAATTTCGCAATAAAATTTAAAGAAGCCTACACCAGTGGATTAAAAGTTGAAACCATAAAACATGCTTTTAGGGCATGTGGACTATATCCTTTAAATGCAGACGGAGTTGACTATTCAAAATGCATTAGCACTCGAAGAGAGGAAATTAATGGGCAAATTGCTCTTAATCGTGATAACCGAATTCTAGAGGAGAGAAAGGACGATATGAGGAGCACTATTAAGATAATTGAAACAGAAGTAGGTCAAAGTATCAGAAACGAATTCGTTCAGGCTTACTTGACCAAGAGTACGCATCAGCATGCATATTTTTCACTCTGGTTCAAATGTCGCAAAGAACTCGATGGTGTTAGAGATGTGTCTAGAGGAGCATCAATGGAGGCACCAGATGCTAACAATTCTTCCCAAAATGCTCCTCTCGATTTATCCAATACGTCGACTTCTATACTTCAATCATTACCTAACACACAATTATTGCATGGAAACATACAACCCGTCATTAATTCCGAAGCAGACCCGTGCTCCATCACATTTCATGACCAAGATTTGACAAATTTTATCGTTCCTAGTTTGACGGATTTTAATAATATTTCTAATTGTTCAGAATATAACATAACATCACGCCATGTTTCCCCGAAGGGTTGGGCAGAGGTGTACCTGTAGTAGGTACACCCACATTTCACCAGTTATGTTTATGTCCCATGTAATAGGGGGCGAGCCTATTGCCATCAACCGGGCACAAATCCAGACTCCGGGCTGCTACTGAGAAATTTCAGATTGAAAAACCCAATAACATTTTGCACATATTTTCCGTGAAGATCCTTAGTTGACACTTAAGGATCTTCACGGAAAATATGTTATGGCCAAATTCAAAACTGATAAAAGAACACGTCACTATGTAGGCAAAGTCCTTATGGTAAACGATCAAGAAAATAAATGTTAGATAGATTTTCTAAGAAAAAAAGCGGTATGTGATAACATTGTTAGTTTCGTAAAACCAAATGTACCTGATGTGTCTGAAGTAGATTTTGAAGACATAGAACGTGTATTAAGTGAGCCTGCTTATTCCAGACGTGGATTGATCTCTTTAATAATGTAACATTTAGAGGTATAGAATAAGTAAAATAATCAAAAGGATGTCTAAGGAATCCTAACGTCAATAAAGTTAAACGAATTAAGACTGTGATTAGCTTATATTTCGACTCACTTATTGTGATTTTAGTTACGTATGATTACTTGTTATTTACTCAAAGTTTCAGTACTTCGGTGAAGTTAGTTTGTACCTGATTATTTAAATTGAAAACTGATTAAAGTTTAAATTTGTAAACAATACATGACCAAGAAGTTTTTAGTTACCTAGTTAATTAGGTATTAGCTAAATATCGTTTTTACTTTGTAATAAAAGATTTTAACGTGCCTGAGAGGTCTATGAATGTTTGTAGAATTAAGATAAGATTTAGAGGTTTTGTTTTGAGAAGATTTTATTTTTATTTTTTCTATGAAGACATTGAAGATTTTTAAAGAAATCTTGATTTTTTCACTGCATTTATTGCAATAATAAGACTGTAATAGTATAATTAATAAACGAAGAATATTGTTCATTCACTGGTTTAATTTCGTTCATTTACTAGAAAACGCCGTTCATTCACTGGTGTTTTGGGGTATTTTCCGATTTACTGCTTATTATAATAAAACTGTGAATGTTATGTTGTAAAACGTACCTAAAAATGATTTTTGAATATATTCTTAACACTGTAAAACAAATTTCGGCCGCTTTCATTAGTGATAACCCACAGTAAATATTTTTTAAAGTTCGCAAATTGTTTAAGTGTTCATTCACTGGTGCCATTACCTATACACAAATTGTGTTCATTTACTGGTTTTACTTTAGTCCATTCACTAGAAAATTTCGTTTATTCAATGGGGTTTTAGGGTATTTTTCCATTTATTGCTAAATATCTAAGAAATTATACAGGTTATGTCGTAAACCCAACTTAAAAAATATTTTTGAATACAATCTTATTACCAAAATATAGCTTTATAACGTATCCCTTAGAGGCACATACTGTCATAATTTTTTGAAGTTCGATGATTGCTTAAATGTTCATTTACTGGAGCACTTACATACTGTACCGGTCAAAAAAGATTCGGAAATAACAATTAAATTTTTATCAAATTCTGAAAGATAAAAATGGTTATTGTGGGTCATCCTTAGAAGATAGATATATGCCATCGCGGACTTTTTTGTTAAACTTTTTAAGATGAACAATACCGTAGAACATAAATTGATGTATCTTTTCCGGTTAACGCAGCGCACGCCAGTAAAGCTCCCAGTCGGCATGATTTTTTCCGACTTCTTCAACAATAATCGTCATATTTCAGCCAATTTACACAAAAACTTAATGAATTATACACTTAAACCTTCCGCATGAATCCGTCCATTGGTGAAAACTGTTTGAAAATCCGTTCGGTTGTTTTTGAGTTTATCGCGTTCAGACAGACAGACAGACGCGGCTGGGGACTTTGTTTTATAATATGTAAGGATAAGGATACTTCGTCACTTGGCGAAAAGAGGTAATTCCCCGCAATAATGTAGGGGACCCATATTTTAATATACTTTTAGGTAAGGGGAACGAAAATTGGAATTCACAATTCTGAACGTACAGAGTGTACTGGGTGGTTCAGTATCTGTGTTACATACCTACTTAGATTGATTACAAAAAAAGAGTATGTTCACAGATTAGATAGTTTAGTTGTTCTGATAATTATGTTATTCTGATCGTTTTTTGCAAATGTTTCCTCAAGTAAATTTTTAAATTGTCTAGAAATTAATTATATTAGGTCTGATCGATTTGTGTTGAAAATATATTTGATAAATCGCTCAATGAAAAAAAAACAAAAAAAACTCTTGTTTAAAACATTTTGAACTGATTGTTTTATAAACTTAAAAAAAAACTGTTTTTTTTCCATGTGATATGTCAAATGAAACAGTTTGTTGTTGTTTGATTATTATTTTAATTATTAGCTATGCACCTAAGAGTTGGAATCACAGCTCAATAATTATCTACAAGTCTAACGATATAGAGCAATATAGTTTGCATTAAAGACGCAAATGAAAAGTAAAAGTTATTTTTTTTTCTAGCCACCCCGTCCTGTTCCTGGGTAGAGGCCACTCCTACAATCTTTCGCGAACCCACACGTCCTCCTTTCAGTTTGGACGGAACCTATCCAGGTCGAACTAGGTAGGTTCGGTTCAAACCATCATTTACATCCATAAAAGACAGGTACCAACTTACTTGATTTTATGTAAATTTAAAGTAAAAGGTAATTTAGTAATTTCCCTTAACAGTTTTGTAGTCCAGTGTACTGAAGCACAACAATGTTTAAACACGTTTGTGAGCAAACTTAAGAAGGTCATCAACATGTACTCGTATGAAACCGTCGCTATTTTCTAATTTGGTCGGATTACCAGAGGGCCTACCGCCAGCTCATAAAGCAGTATTATTTTAATATTAATTCAATGGGAGAAAGAGATGGAGCTATACGTCCTGTAGAGCTTCATCTCTTTCCCACACTGAAGTAATATTAAAATAATACTGCTTTATGAGCTGGTGGTTGGCCCCCAGTAATCTAGGTGTTGTTTTGGTTTTTTGTATAAATCTACTTTAATACGAGACATTTGAAGCTGAAGTCAGGATATGTATATTTCACTAAACGCTCAAATTTTTGGTTTAAACTACGGAGTATAGAAAGAAGGTTTAAACCCAAAAATCTTGGGTTTATTCGGTTTCTTGCATTTCTACGTCAAAATTGGTTTAGTCTGGTTTTGACTTGAAGTGATATTATTCAAAAACGCGTGTATACTTAGTCCTGAAACATTTTAAGGATGTTAAGAATAACAAGCAGAACCGAATACCTACCGTTTTCAGTGAGTTTATACGTTTGTTTATATAAGCGCTAGATGTTTTTTTGTGTTTTCGTAAATAAATAAATTTACAATGGTCAATATTTTTGAAAATCTAATTAATGCACGAATACGCATAAATTAAGAGTTACTGATATACGTTTATTCTACGGGCGCACAATCATTGGTTTCCAGGAAACAAGATTCTGCAAAACGGTACTGCAGCAGGAAATAAAATATCTCGAAAACCTTAAGACGCACAAACTTCATTTTCAGCGCACATTTACGCTCAAATATAAGTTATCCGCGCATGCACTTTGTTTCTCTTTCCGGTCATTCGTTTAACATTTTCTTGCTGGAATAACGTTACTCCAGCAGGATTCGTTTTTCCGTTTCTTTTCCAAAACGACAGCACGCACATTCGCACGATTTTTACTTGGCGGACATTTACAACAGATTATGCTCTAATTATTTGTAGAACACAATTCATTCTAGAAGAGATTTTCTTGCTGGGGTAACGCGCACCAATTTGCAGGTCATTGTCAGGTTGTATCTTGATCAAAATAAAAATAAAAATCAACTGTTTCATAGAAAAGTGTAGGTATTAACCTACGCAGTCAAAATGTATGGAACAGCAGATTTTTTTTAAATAACCGAGGAAATATTTCAACGCTTGGGTGTTCAGAATCATGGACTGAATCCATGGTAATAGTTTTCGCATCGATGTCCCTGCCGCCCTGTATGATTCGCAACCATAACATATACATGTATTTACAGAATTATACTTGATCATTAGAGTCATTAATAAGTAGAATCCTTAAGTTAGATTTGTTCCCTTTGAAGTTTTCCATAAGAGATTATTTTGTGCTTGTGGAACAAATCTAACTTACAGAGATGTATCCAATGAGTATACAGTGTGAGTCTTTATAATCTGCACATACTGAATCGAGGGAATCTTTGCTTAATTTTATCGACGGAAAAAATTATAAAAAAATTCTAAATATTTTATTGAAATTTTTAATGGATTTTTTATTTATTTTTTCGTTTCTGTGACTCCAGTGTATACAAAGCGGTGTAACTTTTTAACTCGATGTTTTATCACGATGAAACAAACTCCATAATGATTGGAAGTAATTAGGTGTCCGCATTAAATGAAAATTGTGTAAAAAAACTGCCCCAATTAAAAATTAACACGTTTTTCCCTCAAAAATCTGATTTTTTTTCATCAATTTTTGCAATAATCGTAAAATTTCTCAATAAGATGCCCCGATTACCTTCATTTTTTATTACTTTAAATTATTCCTCATCGTATTAGCTACCTAATAATAAAAATTGTATGCTTTTAGCTCAGACAAAACACTTTCTATCAAGTGTTAAAGATGGCACTTCGAACGCGCTATTTTTGTTCTCTTAAGGATGATTTATTTGGGTTCAATGAATGAAAAAGAGTTCAATTAAAACATTTATTATTTTAAAGAAAATTTAATGCATTAGGTTCTCAAAATGTCCACCTCGTTGTTGTAGGCACAAAGCCGCGCGAACTAAAATTTGTTGTGTCGCTCTCCTTATCATTTCGGGATCATTGCGAATATCATTTGCACAGTTAATTATGCGATCACGCAAATCGACCTCACTGTTGATGGGAGTACTGTAGACGCGTTGCTTCATGGTCCCCCACAGGAAGTAATCAAGGGGCGTTAAATCGGGTGAACGCGCAGGCCACCCTACAGGTCCTAGTCGTCCAATCCATTTATCACGATAATTTTCGTTTAAAAATGATCTCACATTTGTGGCATAATGGGCAGGGCATCCGTCCATCTGCAGAAACATCCTTCGACGCAAAGACAGTGGTACATCTTCCAATAACTCAGGTAGATCGTCAGTCAACAAACTTAAAAATCTTTCACTGTTCAAAGTTCTCGGCAGTATGACTGGTCCAATCAACATGTTATCGATAAGACCAGCCCAAACATTTATTGAAAATCTTACTTGAAAAGTCGATGAACGTTTCAATTTCGGGTTTTGACCTCCAGGGCACCATCTGTGTAAATTTCTACAGTTAGTAATACCATCTCTGGTAAATGTTGATTCGTCCATCCATAGTATGGTTTTCGGAAAGTTTGGGTTTGCTCTGGTATTTCTTTGAATCCAGGTGGACATCACACACCTTGGACGCCAATCTACGTCTTCATGTAGATGTTGCACTCTTTGGTAGTGGTAAGGGTGCAATCCTTCTTTCTTTAAAATACGCCACGCTGATTTTTGTGATATTCCGTGACGAAGAGCCAGTCGTCTAGTACTTATGGATGGATCAGCAAACAAATCGCTCAGTACTGCTTGTTCCAGAACCACATCAATAATTATTTGAGGCGGCTCGCGACGATCTCTACTTGATTCAAGTCCAGTGATCGACAATCTTCTGTGAACTTCCTGGAAGTTGCGGGCAGATGGCACTGGTTGCCTGTTAGGAAACGCAGCTATGTAAGCTGCGCGCGCAGCTCTGGCACTTCCTCGTCCCATCCCATAGTAAAAATGAATGTCGGCAATGTGTGCCGGGGAGAATTCACTTAAGCGCGGCATCACGTAGCAGCGAACGAAAGTCACGAAACTCAGGTAGCAGTGAATGAAAGTAACGAAACACATGTAGCAGCGGCGAATAATTCGGAGCGACTGCCTGTCTGTCATCCCTTCTGGTCCCTTCAGCTGGCCCTACCTCCCCGCACCCCGACCCGCGCACATTCTCAACAAAAAAGGACGTCTACCTGCTAAACAATTAGTGCGTAGCCGTGCTCTAGGCCTTTCTTTGGCTGTTGATAAGAAATGATGGGATTGAGTTAAACCCTTGCAATTTTTACTATTGGATAGCTAATACGATGAAGAATAATTTAAAGTAATAAAAAATGAAGGTAATCGGGGCATCTTATTGAGAAATTTTACGATTATTGCAAAAATTGATGAAAAAAAATCAGATTTTTGCGGAAAAAACGTGTTAATTTTTAATTGGTGGCAGTTTTTTACACAATTTTCATTTAATGCGGACACCTAATTACTTCCAATCATTATGGAGTTTGTTTCATCGTGATAAAACATCGAGTTAAAAAGTTACACCGTTTTGTATACACTGGAGTCACAGAAGCGAAAAAATAAATAAAAAATCCATTAAAAATTTCAATAAAATATTTAGAATTTTTTTATCATTTTTTCCGTCGATATAATTAAGCAAAGATTCCCTCGATTCAGTATGTGCAGATTATAAAGACTCACACTGTATAAGTATTAATGATTCCAATGAGTATAATTCTGTCAGCAACAAACTATCTTGTTCTCAAAGCAAATAAAATTAAAACGCGTGTTCGTTATAAGTTTTATTATTTTGTTAATTTTCGGCAAGTCTATCCATCATAAAAACCGGCCAGGTGCGTGTCAGGACCACGTACACACAGCGTCAGTATAGTACAGTACAGACACCTCAAGTTTTAAAAGGTTTCACTGCTACAACATTGAATTCGTTACGAATAATCTAAAGAATACTTAAATAAAATTTAAGTAAAAACCTTTAAAAGAAAAAGCTTTTAATAAACTAAAAAGTACAAAATAAAACTTACGTAAACATAGAACTTTCTTAAAAGCTTGAGGTCTATCTCGAAGGGTAAGAAGGACGCTCATGCCTCAATTTTATCATTTTAAGAAAATGTTAAAGTTCTATGTTTACGTTAGTTTTATTTTGTACTTTTTAGTACATAAAAAGCTTGTTTACTTAAATATTATTTTGTACTTTTTAGCATTATAATTTTTTTAAATATCTGTTCTATCACCTTCACTTGAAAGGTATTTGTAAAGACAAATCCTAAAAGTAAAGTCCTAAACTCATGGTGTAAAACCAACCAAGTTGCACTATCCAAGTCATGCTATAATTTAGAACGGGCTATCATAATTGAATGCGTACCTATACAGGATGGCAGGGACATCTACGCGTAAACTTTAACCATGGATTCAGTACATGATTCTAAACCCCCTTTTTTTTTGGGTGGGTAATTATCAAATAACTTCTCCCGCTCTGGCTGGAGCAGGAGGGCGTGTCAGACTCTTATTGACTAAAAACCCGTGTTCCTTCAGTTGCCATGTTGCCGGGGCCGCGATTTTCCTTTCGGCCTTATTTGCAACCCTGGCAGGCATCGGCCCTAGCGGACCCCGTCAATTCTGCTGACATCTCTTTGAGGCGCGCGTGGAACACAACGCGCCGTCGACCCGGGCCTGGTCCTTATCGGGCGGCGAGCTACCCATTGCTCACCGTCCACAAGCCCGCGCCTACGGTGGCCGGAAATCGGCTCGCGATTCCCGACGCCCAGGGTGTCTCCTCCTGCGGCGGTTAGGGGCGTGAGGGCGCGAATTTTGCCTCTCCCTCACGCGTTCTGCCTCCTCCTTCGCGAGCATTACTGCTTCGCAGGAGGTGACGGCCTCCCATTTCATCTCGCTCCGTACCATGGCCCGAATCAGGGCCGGACGAGTGAGATCACCGCCGCCGATCGCCTCCACGAGGACACGGCGATGCTCCACCCAAGCCGGGCAGACCTCCACCGTATGCTCCACCGTGTCTTCCGGGCGATCCACACAATGGTGACACCCGGGCGTTTCCTCCCGCCTTATCCTGAACAGGAACCTCCCGTAACAGCCATGTCCGGTGAGGACTTGTGTCAGGCGGAAGGCGCCATGAGATCCCGTTGGAGCTCTGTCCGCTGTGCCGTGATTTCTCGCGGCAGCAGAGTTAAGCCCCGGCGTTTCGCCTCCTCGCGCCACTCCCAGATGTGCGCGAGGACTTTTGACTCCAGATCCCATGGCGGTAATCCGGAAGGGAGGCGCCTCGCAGGAGACCGTACGGTATCCTCGGGCCAGCCGGATGGCCATGACCCTCTGGGACGCGTTCAACTTGGCCGCAGCCTCAATGAATGCGCCCATACCGGCGCCCCGTAAAGGGCCATGGACCGCACGACCCCCGCGTAGAGCCTCCGGCAGGAGGCGTTTGGACCCCCTAGATTAGGCAGGAGCCGCTTCAAGGCAGCACCGGCCCGCTCCAGTCTGGGAGCCAAAGGTCGAAAATGCTCCACGGATTTCCACCGGCTGTCGAAGACGAGTCCCAGATACTTCATCGTCGACTCGACGCCGATGTGAACCCCTCCCGCCATTACCTGGGAACCCGACGGTGACGCACTCGGAGGACCATAAAAACCCATGGCCTCGGACTTGTGCAGGGCCACCTCGAGTCCCAACTGCCGGATTCTGTCGACGATTGTCGCAACCCCGCGTGTCGCTAAGTCGGCCGCCGCCTGGTACGACCTCCCCTGCGCCAGGACCAGCGTGTCGTCAGCGTAACAGACGACGCTGACGCCGCTAGAGGGGATTCTGAACCGTAGGTTATTTTCTTTCTGACTGTATTTTTTTTTCAAAATCTGTGAATGCAGATAAAAATGTTTCAAAAAGTTCAGGACGGTCTTTTAAGACCGTTTTCCTGTAGCTACAATGGTTAAGGTAGCTGCCCTTACTGTCCCGCTTAAAAATCCACTGTAATCAGATTGTGAGATTCAACTTAACTGTTTTATCGACCGCTGCTCCCTGGATTTTTCAAGTACAGTCAACCGCGCGTCCGAGGTAACAATAAATCGTCAGGGTAAGAGCAATTTTCTTATTTCATGTGTTACCACTGACGTGTGGTTGACTGTACGTACCTTTAGGGCGCGTTCCCACTATGTAGAGAAAACAGATTATCGTGTCGTTTAAAGCGTCGTGGTTTGTGTATTTAAATGCAGGTGTTCACTTAAAGAACGACACGATTAAGTTAACTAACTTTTCCAACGATAAATTAATCGTCACGGCATAGTGGGAACGCACCCTTTACTGTATGTTCCTGGTTACAGTCAGCAGCGAAAGTCAGGTATAGATGATTGCATACATTTTTAATAGGTGTTGTAACGAAGCTTCTATGGCTCAGCTGACACAACTGCGGCAGGTCTGATGGTGGAAACAAGTAAAACAAGAACTATGTTTCAAACATGTTTATTATATTTGATAGCACAATTGGGATCAGCTATCTTTGCTAAAGCTACTGTTGCGCAGGCAATGCATTTTGACAACATTGTATTGCCGAATTAACCCCGTCTTGTGTTGCAGTTGGCGAAAGAGTAACAGTTCCATCAAGAGGCGCTGAGGGTAGGAACGATGACGTTACACTACTCGTACACGTTGCAGCTGCTTGTGGGTTACTTTGACTTGCTTGAGAACAAACGGTAATTAGCTGTCTTACTGACTCTGCTGTTGGGGGGGCGGTTGGCAGTTGCGACTGCACTCCAGACGGCACGACCACCAGCACGTACGTCACCACCTGCAAATATAATCATCATCGTTACTGCAATGTGCGTGTCGCCATCCTCTGCTGGATACTTTGGAACATCACAACCCAAATCCCCAAGTAAAGAATAAAGTTTGTAATGATAGATTACCTATTATTAGACTACGGCAAAGCCAAAAGGAAGGGTTATGATTTTGATTTTAGCAGTCTATGTATGTATGTTTATATGTTTGTATGTATGTATGTATGTTTGCTTTTACGTGTGTTCCACCGTAGCGCCTAAACTACTGAACCGATTTTGATGAATGAGGTATCAATAGATTTGTAATAACGGTCCGGGTGACATAGTCTATATAAATTTCGCTAAATTTGATATTGTGGACTTTACGCGTAAATTTCTAACCTCGAAAAAAAATTAAATGAGATGATCATGACATGTTTGACATCAAAAGAAAGGCTTTGACGAGCACATTACAAATATATATAATATTATATTTTCAAAGTAAATAAAGATGTTTAAATAGTTAAAAACAAGCTAAAGTGAGACTGCGCTGCGTAATGTCGCAAGATGATACCAACGTGCAGTTAATCAAATCTTAATAAATAGTAACGATTTGAAATTCCACTCTTCTGAAGAAAAACAAGTACAACGAAATATTTATATTTAGGATTTCATCGAAGCTCGATGTCGATATACATTGGGCACTCAGAAAAATTTTGCGATACTAAAAAAAATATACTACAGGTTATAATTTTTTAATAAATCTTTTCAAATAACTATCCATTGGCGTCTATACACAGTTTCATACGTCTAAACGAATTTTCATAACACAGTTTCCAGTCCGCATCAGACACCTCTTTAAATTCCTTCTCAAATGCAGCCAGTGCATCTTCCGGTGATGAAAACTCTTTTCCCTTGAGTTGATTTTTTATTTTGGGGAGCAAAAATGATAAATGATTCATCACCCGTAATGAAATCGTAAACGCGCCGAGACGAGCCTGCTTCAAATTTTGCTATCATGTCTCGGCACCATTCTACCCGAACCTTCTTCTGACCCTGCGTTAGATTGTGCGATACCCAGCGTGAAACTTTCTTCCTTACCCGAAGATGCCGGTGTAGAATTTCATGCACACTTCCCGATCCAATCTGCAGTATATGCTGAATCTCTTCACATATTAATTCACCTATTTTCTTGAATTAAAATTTTCACAACCAGCACGTTTTCTTATGTAACAGCCGTCATAGGGCCACTTCTTTCTTCGTCCGCCAAAGTTACTTGACCACGCTTAAATTCATTGAACCAGCGGAAAATGGTCGCTTTTGTCTATGAACTCAAACTCAATTTCAAACTCAAAGCATTTATTTCAATTAACCATTTACAGGCACTTTTGAATTGTCAAGGAATCGGTCAGTCAGAAATATGAAGCTAGTTGTTCAAAGCGTAGTAGGTACCTATGGAGAAGAACGGGCAAGAAACTCCACTCTTTTAAATAAAAATTGTTACAAAATATTGGTTACATCATTCATGTTGAAAGTATACATGTGAGAACAATGTAGAAAGACGTGCACGTTATTAGAAGCGTCTGTAATAAAAAGATAAAACAAAGAACAATTAAAAAATTAAAATAAATTAAAAATAAGCCCTGGCAGCTAAGAGATGACCAGTCCCAACTGACGGCGCCCGTTCACGAACATGACGCATGGATTAGCACCATTCAGCTCAACTATTTTGAAGGGAGCTAAATGATCCAACACACACGCCACCATCAGTGAAACATCTGAGTGGGCATGACATACTCACAGCCGCCAGGGCACATTCAAGTCAATGCAAGACATATTACCCGGTAAATGTTAACTCTTTAGTACATACATACATCCTCTTCCCCCGGACCTCTGTAAAGAGTAGATGTGCCTGTGAAGCTTATAAACCTTTTATTTAAAATATTAATTATAAATTATTCGCCAAAAATCTAATGTGAAAAATAGGAGTGCATAAAATACCAGGAGTGAAACCGTTGTCACTGGAGCGAAGAGCGCATCATCAAGCTCGGGTGAGAAAACAACACATCTCATTAACAACTTGCTAGCTAAGTAATTATTGCCGTCTTGTTTTGACACGCGGACACAATTGATGCGTGAGCAAGACAGCAAGATTCCTGCGACAAACGGCCTTCAAAGTGAATCTATGCGTGTACGCAAGGCTTGCAGGTGTGAGTTATACAAGGACTGAATCCTACTACCTATGATTTCTGCGCGCCTAGTACTCCGGTCAACGATTAATATAATTAAACTTATTAACTTAACTATTTTATCACTCGTAATCTTCGTGATAGAAAAGCACAAGGACAGAACCAAATCACCTGTAATTTCTGTAAGCCTGATATTCTGGAGCGCCCACGGTCTGATACGGATTATTATATTATCGCAAGTGTCCGTGTCAAAGTTAGAAAAACGTAGCGATTTGATAAACTCCTTATAGCTACTATTGTCCTAGTATCATTGAAAGCCAAATGGATAAATCAATGTCGGAATCGGACTTAATTAAACCAACTGAGTCAAGAAAAAACACCACCAAACTTTTCTCAATCTCGCAAAAGACCACGGGTGGATGACGACACTGACATTAAGAGTTTCATATCTTCTCTTATGGCTGAGCAGCGGAAGGAAATTGAAAAGGAAATAAATAAGATTAGCCCAGTTTTGTCTAACATACAGAGGACGAACACAAACATTGAGAGCTCAGTTGCCTTTCTCACAGCACAAAACAAGGACATGCTTGATAAAATTGACCAATTGGAAAAACAGGCCGCCAAGGACAGAGATTATAGAGAACAAAATCGAAGAGATGCAGATGTCAAATCGGAAATCTAATCTTCAGTTAAAAAACGTGCCAAAGACGAGTGGCGAAACGAAAGAAGACCTGATTGGGATGGTGCTCTGTCTGTCTAAAACTGTTGACTGCAAAATTGAGAAAAGTGACATCAAAGACGTGTACAGAGTGAATAGCAGGAAGGAAGAACAAAACAGCTCCATCATTGTAGAAACCTCCTCAACTCTTTTGAAGACTGAACTGCTCAAGATGTGTAAGTCTTTTAATACTAGACACCAAAGCAAGCTGGCTGCCAAACATCTTGGATGCCGCTTAAATACGGATTCTCCCATCTTTGTGTCTGAGCAGCTTACTGCGAAAGGCTCTCGTCTGCACTTTCTTGCGCGTGATCTAGTCAAGGCTAAGAAATTTAAATTTTGCTGGACATCTTACGGTAAAGTGTATCTAAAAAAAGATGAAATATCGCAAAGAATAACGATTAAGTCTGAAGCGCAGATCCACCAGCTTACACAAGGAACCTGACTAGACCGAAAACTTGTAATCCATGTATATGGCTACCCTAGTATTATGTTAACTCTACACGGTTTTTTACTTTTTTCATTTTATTTTGTTTTCTTGGAAATTATGTTTCTTTTTACTACACTTGTTATAAATAATTGTACTACTACACAAACACTCACTTTAACGCATACTTTTCTATACACAATAACCGAAATCTACTCACAAACGCACACTCTCACATACTTAAAAACCAATCTACAAGCATTATTATTCTCCATGGTTATCAAAACTATGTTACCGGCTGTATACGTCAATCACATACAAATATGTCGCGAAGCTCACCCTCGGATCTGTCAATCTTAAATTTAATGGATAGTTCGATTCAAACTCTCAACGAAATAGATAATTCGAATATAGCTCAGGCTTTCCACTGTGATATTGAAGACCTTTCTAAACACATACTTGTGCAAAAGAAAGATTGCAAAATATTCTGCCAAAATATACGAAGTGTTTATGGTAACATATGATCTGCAACTGACTCTGTCTTGTCTAAAATTCGAGCCGGATATTCTGATTCTAACTGAAAGTCAACTTAATCCTGTTAAACCTATTCCTACTATTCTGAACTTCTCAGCGTTTCAAACAACAAATCACATAAATAAAAACGACGGGGTGGTTGTGTACGTCACTAATAATATTGCAGTAAAAGCCAGGGAAATTAAATTGACTCATGCCTCTGCTTTAGAAATTAAAATTAATAATAACAATATTATACTAGGGGTATATCGATCCCCATCAAATGCCTACGCAGACATGTTTATTAATTCGCTCGATACATATCTGAACTCCGTAAATTCCTGCAACTGCATTACCTTAGCTGGGGATTTAAATATAAATTTAACACCGACTCTATCTGTGCAGACCCAGCAGCGCAACAACAGACAAAACTACTCTGCGATGTTATCTTTACATGGACTGTTGGCAGGACACACTTATCCTACTAGATTCAACAATTGCCTCGACCATTTTATGATAAAGCTTAATAAGGAAAAATTATGTGCTCACATTGCTGTCTTAAATACATCTGTTACTGATCATTCTCTATTATTCCTAAACCTATCTAAAATCAAGCTAAAAAATTAAATTCAGAAGAATAAAATAAGTACAGACTTCAATATGGCACTTAAATCTTTAGTAGACAAAAATCTTGGCGAACTCATGTTTTCTAATGACCCTGACCTTGTGCTAGCTCTTTTGATTGAAAAAATTTCGGAATCTATACAAGAAAATACTATTACGACTACTTTACCTAAAACTAAGCGAACTATAAAACCCTGGACAACCCCCGGCATTTTAAAATGTATCAGAAATAGAAATAATATGCAAAAGAAATCAAAGAATGACCCACATAATGATATTTTAAAAATTTGTTACAAAAGATATCGAAATTATTGTAATCAATTAATAAAAAAACTGAAGCGTCGGTACGAGAGGGCACAATTGGCAAATTCTATCAAAGACAGTAAAAGACTCTGGTCAAATATTAAAAATATAACACATATGAAGCAATCTAACGCAGATAACACTAAACTTTTAGAGGAAAAGACGTCACCAATCGAAGCAGTCAATCATGTTAATGATTATTTTGTAGGAATTGGCAAACAACTTGCAGAAAAAATCATGGCAGATAATAATAGATCGGATGCTGAGACTGACTTAGGGTCAAATAATACTCAATTGACATCACTTGTTCTCTTGGATACAGATATAGATGAAGTGCACTATTTACTCATGAATTTAAAATCAAGTAGTGCCCCTGGCTGGGACAACATCCCAACCAGTTTTCTCAAATTAGCTAAGCACGAAGTTCTCCCAATTATTGTTCACCTAGCGAACTTGTGCTTTAGTCAAGGTATCTTCACTAAGCCCTTAAAAAAATCTACTGTTACGCCTGTGTACAAAAGTGGACCCAGAGATGATGTTAATAACTTCAGGCCTATATCAGTATTACCTGCTTTATCAAAAATATTGGAGAAACTTTTAAACAAACGACTAGTAGACTTTCTTAATAAATATGAAATATTATCTGATGCACAGTATGGATTTAGACAGGGCAAATCAACTGAAGATGCAGTAACAGCTATAACATCTCTTGTTACTGAAAACCTTGATCGTGGAAAGAAATGCCTCTCTGTTTTCCTCGATTTAAAAAAGGCTTTTGACACAGTATCTGTTCCCATTCTTGTACGCAAGTTAGAAAACATAGGAATAAGGGGCACACCTCTTGAATTATTCAAAAGTTATCTTTCACATCGAACGCAAAAGGTTAGAATTGGACAATATACAAGCAGAGATTCAGATATCACATTTGGTGTACCACAGGGGAGCGTTCTCGGGCCCACATTATTTTTAATTTACATCAATGACCTATGTGAGATGAAAGCAGGTGGTGCTCGAGTGTTCTCTTATGCCGACGATACTGCGCTGGTCTTTATTGGCGATAATTGGGAGGCTGTGCGGAAGGATACGGAAGTGGGATTATCTAGAGTTGCTTCCTGGCTAAGAACAAACCTACTTACGCTGAATAGCCAGAAGACTATCTACATGTGTTTCTCCATAACGAATAGAACCCAACCTGATAGTAATTTCAGTGTAAAGATACACCAATGTCACAATATCCAGGACACAAATTGCGCTTGTCTGGTTATCGAGAAGGTTGATAAAACGAAATACTTGGGTCTTATACTTGATCAGCGACTCTCTTGGCATTATCACATTGCTTTGGTTAGTGAACGAGTCAGAAAACTGATCTGGATTTTTAAATTGCTAAGGCATGTTGCATCAGCCAAGCTAATCCAACAAATATACACTGCTCTAGCCCAATCCATTCTAAGCTATTGCATTCCTATCTGGGGGGGGTGCTTCTAAAACTAAATTCTTAGATGTGGAAAAATCACAGCGTGCCCTTATCAAAACTATGTACTTTAAGCCGTATCGTTTTTCTACACACGAGCTTTACAAACTATGTGACCTGTTAACTGTAAGAAAGTTATATATTCTGATTTCTAACTTAAAAATGCATAAAACCACGGTATTTGACCTAAGTACTGTCAGTAAAAGAAGAAATCACGGTCGTATTGCGGTGGTTAGAGTTCGTACCGCATTCGCAAAGCGGCAGTATGTTGCCCAAACTAATTTTAGTCTAGTAAGTAATAAATACAATATTCACCAATACGTCCACCAAGCGAGGTGGTTAAGGTTGAACTAGTCGCGGGCTCGAACTCATTGGTGGGCTTGGTCAAAAATCACGCTATCTCACCTGGCATTATGTCCGATAGAGATAGTATCAGTGATGAGCAGTTAGACGCTGGTCTACATGCACAAACTCTAGTTCGCACGCACACAAACACCGTTCAGAACGGTTTTAGTAAAACGAGCGCGTAAAAAATTACGAAAAGTCCTTTGAAAGGTGGAGTTTTATGTAAAAACTACTGCATAAATCAATTACGAATAAAGTTTATTATAATCTTCGACAATTGAGCTTTGTCGGAATGAGCTTTGTTTTGGAGATTTTATACGTCTTTTATTACTTATTTACTCCCAAAGTTGCGTTAAAATTAGCAGGAAAAACGAATCTTTGTTGGCTCATAACTTTTTATTTGCTTTTTTTTTAATATTCTGCTTCTGTACAGACAAAATTAATAATAAGACAAAACGATTTCATGTTTTATTTTGGATGTATAATGTGTAACAGTGGAGTAAAACCCCCCCGAAATTTGAATGGTAAAAGTATCGGCTAGTTGCGGCTTAAGGCGATCTTGTTCACAGTTACACGGGCATTTCGAAAAGTAGAAAAAGCTTACCAGTATAACAAACGTGACAGAAATCTTCATTTTTCTTCCAGTTGTAAGATTGAGTGCAGAAAGTGCAATGAAACTGTAGCGGATCACGCTTGCCTTATGTACTACAGAAGAGCACATATTTGCCCCCAACGTGTACTTTTCGTGTGGTGTTTGTTCTTTCTTTGCGTCATGTGTAGGTACCGCAAATAAAAGTATTTTCTTTCATTCTGTTCTAAGAGGTGAGCAAACAAAATTCAATGTTATATTATAATATTATGCATCGAAGTATAAAAGAAAATCAATAATAATTGTTATTACATTATTTACATTACGACCTATATAGCAAGCAAGAAATAGTAGTTTATGAAACTGATACCTATTTATGTGCAGTTTCATACACTACTTTATCTACTCTCATACATTGGGATTGAACCTAATACTAATTAAAAGATCAAAATTAAAGATCAAGAATAAATTTAAAAATTCCACGAAATTCAGTAGGTACTACAAAACAAATGAATGTTGCCTGCACCAGCACATGGCACATGCGTGCAGCGGGTGCTGCTGTCCCCCGCTTAAACGTTCCATTACAAAAATTGGTGGAAACTCCTTGGTGATATTAACTTCTTGGATTAGCATTTTTTTTTGGGTGGGAAATTATCAAATAACTTCTCCCGCTCTGGGTGGAGTGGGAGGGCGTGTCAGACTCTTACTGACTAAAACCCACCCGTGTTCCTTCGGTTGCCCTGTTGCCGGGGGCCGCGATGTCCCTATCGGTTTTCTTCGAACCCCCGGCAGGCATTGGCCCTAGCGGACCCCGTCAATTCTGCTGACATCTCTTTGAGGCGCGCGTGGAACACAACGCGCCGTCGACCCGGGCTTGGTCCTTACCGGACGGCGAGCTACCCATTGCTCACCGTCAGCAAGCCCGCGCCTACGGTGGCCGGAAATCGGCTCGCGATTCCCGCCCCGGGCGTCTCCTCCTGCAGCGGTTAGGGGCGTGAGGGCGCGAAATTTGCCTCTCCCTCACGCGTTCCGCCTCCTCCTTCGCGAGCATTACCGCTTCGCAGAAGGAGGTGACGGCCTGCCATTTCCTCTCGCTCCGTACCGTGGCCTGAACCAGGGCCAGACGCGAGAGATCACCGCCGCCGATCGCCTCTACGAGGACACGGCGTTGCTCCGCCCAAGCCGGGCAGACCTCCACCGTATGCTCCACCGTGTCCTCAGGCCGATCCACACAATGGTGACACCCGGATGTTTCCTCCCGCCTTATCCTAAACAGGAACCTCCCGAAGCAGCCGTGTCCGGTGAGGACCTGCGTCAGGCGGAAGGTGAGGACGCCGTGGCGTCTCTCAAGCCACTCCTCAAAGAGGGGTCTTATCGCCGCAATTGTGGCGTGCCCAGCGCGGGGTTGCGACAATCGCACCCTCCATGACGCCATGAGATCCCGCCGGAGCTCTGTCCGCTGTGCCGCGATTTCTTGCGGCATCGGAGTTAAGCCCCGGCGTTTCGCCTCCTCGCGCCACTCCCAGATGTGCGCGAGGACCTTTGCCTCCAGATCCCATGGCGGTAATCCAGCAAGGAGGCTCGCCGCCTCGCAGGAGACCGTGCGGTATCCTCGGGCCAGCCGGATGGCCATGACCCTCTGGGACGCTTTCAACCGGCGGGCTGGCCGCAGCCTCAATGAACGCGCCCACACCGGTGCCCCGTAAAGGGCCATGGACCGCACGATCCCCGCGTAGAGCCTCCGGCAGGAGGCGTTTGGACCTCCCAGATTGGGCAGGAGCCGCTTCAAGGCAGCCCCGGCTCGGTCTAGTCTGGGAGCCAAATGTCGGAAATGCTCCACGAAGTTCCACCGGCTGTCGAGGACGAGTCCCAGATACTTCATCGTCGACTCGACGCCGATGTGAACCCCTCCAGCCAATACCTGGGAACCCGACGGTGGCGCACTACGAGGACCATGAAAACCCATGGCCTCGGACTTGTGCAGGGCCACCTCGAGTCCCAGCTGCCGGATCCTGTCAACGATTGTCGCAACCCCGCGTGTCGCTAAATCGGCCGCCGCCTGGTACGACCTCCCCTGCGCCAGGACTAGCATGTCGTCAGCGTAACAAACGACGCTGATGCCGCTAGGGAGGTCGGCGCGCAGCACCCAGTCGTATCCGATGTCCGACAGATGCGGCCCCAGGACCGAACCCTGTGGGACACCGCACGACATCTCTTGCCGGTTCCACTCTCCTCGGTGACCGGGGTAGATGACGGCCCTGTCCGTCAGATAGGCCTCGACCACACGACAGAGGTAGGTCGGCATCCGGTGATACCGGAAAGCCTCCCTGATGCAACTCCAGGGCAGGGTGTTGAAGGCATTGGCGATATCTAGAGACACCGCCAAGACGACCCCACCCCGGGCCACAGCATCCCCCGTCGTGAGGGCCCGCACGCGCATGATGGCGTCCACCGTAGAGCGCCCCCTGCGGAAGCCGAACTGGCTCTCCGCCAGATCCGGCCCCACTAGCACCAGCTGCCCGACGAGGCGGTCCGCAATGACTCTTTCAAAGAGCTTGCCCACCTCATCGAGCAGCACAATGGGCCGATAAGCGGACGGAGAGTCCGCTGGGCGCCCCGGCTTCTTGATGAGGACCAGTTTCCCCGTCTTCCAACGAAGTGGGAACTGGCCCCTCTCCATGCATGCGCTTAGGAGCCCCCTTAGTCGAGACCCGAGAGCCCCCATGGCCAGGACCCAGGCTTTTCCAGGTATGCCGTCGGGTCCTGGGGCGGTATTCTTCGCACTCATTTTGCGTACCGCCACTCTCATTTCTACCTCAGTCACCTCTGGAGCATCGTCGTCGTCGGTGTGGTCCGCATCGGGCACCGCAGTAGGCGGAGCCATGGGCGGAGGGGTATGATCCCCTCTAGAAGGGAACAGAGCGCTCACCACGTCCCCCACAAGCTGGGGCCGGAGACTCTGCGTCAGCGGGGGAGCCCATGGGCGGAGTTTCTCCCGCACCATCTTGTATGGGCGTCCCCACGGGTCTCTGTTCAGAGTCTCCAGCATCTCCTCTCGGGCCAGTGCCCTGGCCTGCAGGATCTCCGCTTGGAGGGCGGTCTTCGCCGCTCTGTACCCCTCGTACAGCTCCGCCTGGATGGCTTCCGTATCTGGAGGGTGGATACGGAGCCTGCGGTGCCTGGCGTACCGGCGTCGCGCAGCTACGCACGCTCTGCGCAGAGCCTCCAGCTCTTGCGACCACCAGTACACCTGGCGCGAAGCACGTCTAGGATGGACCCGGGGCATTGCCATGTCACACACATTGGACATGGCCTCCCGGAACCACTCCGCCTCGTCATTGATGTCGGCAGGCCTGTCCGGTGATGACACCCAGGCCTGCACGATCGAGGGTTCCAGGAGAAGCTCCCGGTCCAGCTGCTTCAGCGCCCACCGCGGACCACTCGGGGCCTGTCGGACCGGCGCGCTCGAGGTCTGTGTGGAGACGTCAAACCGGATGTACCGGTGATCGGAGTAGGTCTCCACCCCCTCCATGACGCGCCAGTCAATGACACGAGGTGACAGAGCGGGGCTGGCGAACGAAATGTCCACCACCGATTCACCCCACATCCGCACACACGTGGGGACAGAACCCCGGTTTAGGACGACCAGGCCTGTCTCCAGAGCCCAGTCCTCCACCATCCTACCCCGTGTGTCCGTATACCGGGAACCCCAAGCCAGATTCTTGGCATTGAAGTCCCCGAGTACGAGCACGGGGAGGGAACCAAACCCGACGACGACTACTCTTAACTCCGCAAGGGAGTTGTGGAACTCGGCAAGAGTTCGGCTCGGGGAGAAGTAAACACCCACCACGACAATCTCCCCGAACCGTGCTGCAACGCAACCCCGTCCTCTCTTGACCGACTCGGGGGACGGAGTACCGGCGGCGGCTGACGAAATAAGGGTCACTGAGCCGCTCAGGTCCTCCACCCAGTCATCCCTGGGCGGGACAAAGTACGGCTCAGCGACCACGGCGATGTTAATCGACCACTGCGCCATGCTCTGGAGCAACAGATCCTGAGCGGCGGCGCAGTGGTTGATGTTCGCCTGGAGGAGGCGTAATGGGGCCGTTACTGGCATTCCATGTCAGCCCCCTCCTCCCCCCGAGCCCCCTGTGAGGGCCCTGCTGCGGCGGCAACGGCGGCGGCGACGACGACGGTAGACACGGCAGCGGCCCCGGTGGAAGTGGCGGCGGCTGCGGCGGTGACGGCGGTGGTGGCGGAGCGTTTGCCCCTGCCTCTGGCCTCGGCGTGTGGAGCGCAGGCCCTACTCCCAGCCCGGTGATCGGCCGGCTTGCCAGCCGCCGCACATACGACGCAGTGCGGCGTGGCGTTACACGAGCCGGCCTTAAATTAATTACTTAGTATTTTATGTTTTCACTGTATGAGTTTATTTATATTTTTAAATATTTAATTTATATTACGCAAAAATACAGATTTTTATTTAAGAATTATTACTTTAAGGTACATGTACTATGTTCAGCTGAATCACACATATTTTTAATGGAAAAAAATGGAAAAAATACTTACCCGATTTATTAGGTCACACAGGGAGACGTCATTTCGTCATTCCTTTAGGTAATTGCTGAAAACCAGTGCTGTAGAAATTAGGTTCGTCCGAATTCACAGCTTTTCGCTGAGCAATGACCTGTTCTTGCGCAGATGCGACGCACAGATTAATATTTGTTGTTATTTGTTACAAAAGTAGATACTTAACTCTGCAATCGGCATTTTGTTTTTGTGTTGTTATGTTTTTGTTGTCATTTGCCAATATTGCAATAATAATTATGCAATATTGTCTTTGGTTCGTGGCCTTGACATCAACCAATGATCCAGTGTTCTATTTACTAGGAACAATATTGTCAAACTTTTTTACTACTTGAATACGAGGCTTTTGGCTACTTTTGTTTTGTGTGTATTTCGTAGTTTTTAAAAAAATGTGCGTTTTGTTTGTGCAGAATAAACAAGTTTTCTTTCTTTTCTTTCTTTTTCTTTCCTTGTGACCGGGCTGACCACAGCGAAAGCAGAGGTTGCTGCGGTCCACCTCCGAGGTGCATTTGGCCCCCACGTGGTGACCCACCTGGCAACGGAAGCACCTCAGAGGTCTGGGTTCCAGCAATTTGACTGCGCCGAAACCCAGCCCACCAAAAGCCTTTGGCCCTCCCCGGATATCTTTTTGGCCGCCGTCACGGGGCAGCTCACCCTGATGGCTTGCATCCCCGTGTGGTCAGGCTGGATGGTGCCTGCCTTAATCTGCTCGACAGAGCACCCTCCAGCCCTGGCGACGGCGGCCACCACCTTTGCCTCCGTCACGGAGACGTCCAGGCCCTGGATGCGCAAGTCAGCGCACTTGGTGGGCCTGGAGACTCGGGCCTCGTCCGCATTTAGGGACGCCCTGAGCTTTTCAGCCAGAGCGTCAGCGGCCGGGCCACTGGCCGCACCAGGGACCTCCAGCATCCGGGCCCCAGTTGCCGTGATCTTTATTTTAATCCCCTTGGCGGCGCCGATCTCCTCCAGGTTCATCACCTTGTCCACTTTGGCGAATTCGTCTTGGTAGGACACGCCCCTTTTCTCCGCTTCCGGCTGCAGTGTGACCACCACAGCTGCGGACTTCGGGGCGCGGAGCCTAGCCGCGACGCTTCGCTCCTTGCGCCGCTGCCGCCTCGCCTTCTTTTTTTTGGCCGCCCTTGCCGCCTTACCAGCCCTCTTGTTCTCCCCGGCTACTTGCCATCCGGCGGAGGCAGGAGGAGAAGCAGATTTAGGAGGCGGAGGCGTCCGTTTTGCCACCACCTGGGCCGGAGCCCTCACCGTCAGGGCCGGGGCCTTCGCCGCCTGCGCAGCCGCTCCGCCCATGGCTTGCCCCTGCCAGCGGCAGATGCGGCGGCGGCATACGACGCCGCCTTCCGCTGGTCTAAGGCCGGCTGGCTCGCCGCTAGCGAGGGACGCACAATAGTCTCTAGGGCGGAGAACCTGCTCCGCAGGGCAGCCATCTCCTGCCGCACCAGGGCCAGAACCCGGTCCTCTGCAGGTACGGGCACGGGCCCCTGCCCCTGCCGCTCCCCTCCCTGCGGTACCTCCCGGGGGCCGGCTGCTCTCAGCCCAGCCAGGTCTGCTCGGAGCTTCTCGTTCTCCTTTCGGAGAAGCTCCATGGCGGCAGTCAACTGTGCGACCTCCGCCCGCATCTCGGACATCCCGTCCGACGGAGGCCCAAAGTGCAGCTCCTTTGCTGCCGCCAAAATAGAGGCCGTGGCCGCGGGTATGGCCTTGTCTTTAGAGGACTGAATCCTCTTCAAGGCCACAGCCCTGATCGCGGCTGCCACGACCTCCGCAAACCTGGCTTCCTATCCCGGATTGGCGCCGCCAGCGACGTCCGGCTCACCACCCGAAGCCTCTGAAAGGACCGGCTCGCTACTGGTCCCTCCAGTGTGGCGCCCCGCCGTGGCTAGCCTCTCAGCTCGCTGGGCCAGTTGGTCTGGGCCGGCCTGGCTCGACTCACCACCCTCCTTGGTGGTGAGCCCTCTGCCCACACCTTTAATTTTTGGCCGGGCCCTACCCCGCCGACTGGTGTGGATTTTCCGCCTGTCGTCGGCGGAGGACCACTCACCATCTCCAGATTTGGGGCGCTTCCGGAATAATTTTTGGATTATCCCGTCAGCCCCTCCACCTCCCGCTCCGAGCTCCGACTTGAGCCCTCCGCACCTGATGCAGCGTCGGACTTCCCCGCATCACTCTCCACCTTTTTGTTGTGTTGTTTCTTTTTGTTTTTTAGTTTTTCCATAGCTGTTCCCACGAGTATATATATTTTTATCGTCTCAAAATGTGTGGTTCGCACTAGTGTCTAATAAAGCTACCCATTAGTCAAGCTAACAACCTCCCTCACGGTGCGCCGCCGCTTGGAGGTTTGGGGTGATTTTTTATAGAGGTTTCCTACCTCGCGGCCCGGGCGGTTAAGCCAAGACCCTCGACCCCCGTCAAATGTCAGAGACATGACCTTGACACTCTTCGGGGCTACGAGACCAACGGTGACAGGAGAAAACACTTCCTCCTGCCCGCCCGACGGCAGGGTTAGTGCACGCCGAGCCCGTTCCTCCTCTAACGCTGCTCAACGAGTGCTCCCTAGCGAGTACCCGTTAGAGCGTTCCTCCAACAGGATATTGGCATACGGACAACGAGACCCCTAACTGGGGAGTCATTGTCCGTACCCCAGGGTGCACCGTCCCGGAGACTGGCCTTCCCCCCGGACGCATCCATAAGGGAACTCCAGCCCCCAGGCACGCGGGGAGGTTTCCTGTCCAAGCACCCCTCTTGGATTAGCCTTGTATCGTAATAGAAAAAAATTGTTTTATAGCATTATATTGTTAGAGAAAAAGTGTTATGATATAATATGATTCTATTTTTAAATTTCGGTATTGTGTTTATAAAGTATGTCAATATAAACTCGTTTTGAAGTTTATAATTCGAATATTACGCTATAATAGTAGATAAATTTTATATATATTTTCTTTAAAAGAGACTGCGACCTCTGAGTTTCTTTCGGCCTTTCTTCTCAGAGTAGTCAGATAGGAAACGCCGAACTCATCTAGCTTATTTTTAATATTTTTTTATATGACGTGTAAAAGTGATTTCGATATCCTATTTACAGAATAAACACTTTCATTTCATTTCATTTCATTTCAAATACACTTATTCAGAACAGGCACACAACAAATATAAAAATCCGGCCAAGTGCGAGCTGGTGAGTATCGCTCGGCGAGGGATCCGTATGTTTCTGGTGTAGTCGTTGGACTTCTTTCGGTTCATGTCGATGATGAAGATAAAACACTGCTCCTTCGATGTAGATTGCAAACAATCATTCTGTATGTTTTGCTAGTTTTGAGACTGATAAATATAGTAGCGCCATCTGTTGTCGAGCGGCAGAAGACATTCAAAATTGTATTTCTCTGTTTGTGCCACTCGCTGCTACAGGGCGTCAGCATTTATGAATGATTCACTCGTGGCTTGAATGAAATTATAGTGGATAACTGCTTGCGCCATTCGCCGCCGGAGAGGAGCTTTATCAATGAGTTATTGTACAGTTATGAATGAATATTGTAGTTGTCGCTTCTCGACACTTGGGAATATTTTCGAACTTTCGAGAAACCGGAAGTTGACTCAAATGTTAGCACAGTAGTCCTTTCTGCCCACTTTCTTTTCGTTAGCAGTAGTCCGCTTCACAGACTAATTAGCTTGTCCGTAATATATTTCAATGAAACCACTCAAAATACTGCTTTTAATTATTATCTTTTTATTATTTGCTCTGATCTCGAAAGTATCGTAAAATCACCGTTCACAAACTGTCACGCAGTTTGGCAGGTTTATAAAATGTAATCAAGTGTGTTGTGTTGTGTACACAGACAGCTGTCAAAAACACAATAAAATTTAGCGGGATTAATGTTGCCATAGAGTACATAACAGTCCGCTTCCAGAACTTAGAGTGTTCACACGTTTCGATATTAGAAAGAAAGAAAGAAAATACGTTTATTTGCGGTAAATATGACGCAAAGAAAGATAAAAAAAAACACGTAAATAACAAATTGGGGGAAAATATGCGTTACATCCACGCAAAACGGCCATCGCTCAGCATAATGCTGCGACCCCATGCGAGACAGAGCCCCAGCGCTGATTTTCAGCGACAGCCGGCGCTGACGTGATGACGTCAACCGGTGCAGCAAATAGTGAAATAACAAATCAAAAATAAAATAAATACAATATTTAGTCCTAAATACAAAACACACACACATATAAATATTATTATAGTTATTAGTGTTATTTTAGTATTATTCTGATATAACCGCGTAATGTTGTACGGTATCTTTAACTGAAGCCATGTTTGCCTTATGCAATCAGGCGTATTCAAAATTACATAAAAAATGTGAAGTGTTGACCAAGTTGTGTCCGCCAACTTTACATAATTTTAAAAACTAAACTATTAATAATTTGTCAAACTTGTGTGCATCGTGCCATTTTGTAGGTAAACTGTTGAACCCATTATGCTACAATTTTACAAAGACTGCGTTTCTGGAGAATTTTCCATCCCACACAATTTACGATTCAAAACTACTTATATACTGAGATATACGTGTGTGCTATAATTTCATTGTGGTTAATGTCACCCCTATACAGTTCACAGGGGTCTTAGCTTACCTATTATTCATTTACTTATTTACCTACTTTAATGTCATTACAATGATATTTTATGTAAATAAATATTATTTAAACACAAGTCACTAAGATTACACAGCTGTTGTGAAGGGATTAGGAATCCATGAGGTTTTAATATCATAACACCGAATAATTACGTAGTTTTAGACGTAAAAAAAGTATTAGAACATTTTCCAAATGCCTTTTGCCAAATGTAACATCAAATTCAGTGTTAAAATTAATTATTAAGACCAAGAAAAGAAAATGAAAAAGGTACCTTGTGAATGTGAACTTTTTTAGTATCTAAAAATAATCAAATTGTGGAGGACCCTATTTTGTGGAGGCCAGGGACCATGACCATTGGCCCACTTTAAATCCGGCTCTGGTAACTGTAGTTATAGCTGTAGATTAGAATTCTCAAAAAAAAAGTGTAAAAAAAAATAGTCGATTTACATTACTGTATAACATAAAACATGTTGCAATAGGTAATAAGAACAATATTCTTGTGTTTCAAGGGTCTGGAGTCTTCTTCTCCCAAATGTCTTAATGGAACAGAACTGGGGGCATAAAACGGCCGCTTTTGCAGAATCATAATATGATCATAATTATTATGATTCATATTAAAAATCGTAAAATGATCACAAACTGACAATTCATATTATTATCTGCTAGCAATTCATATTATTCATAGACATAATTTCAATGATATTATTCCATTGAAATATGTCTATGTATTATTCCATTCCAATTCATCTGTTTGACAGTTTTGTATGGAGATTCGTAAAATGGTCCACAAATTACGAATTGCTTTGTTGTCAATTGTAATGTCAAATAACAGAATCATAAGAAATCAGCCAAAAGCAACATCTTGCAAATTATATTTCGGATTTTTTGAAGAAATATTGCAATAACGGTAGATTTAGCCCTTTACGAAAAATTTCTGGAGCACGCGCGGGATTTGAAGACCATTTCATGTCGCCGACGAAGTGCAGCTCTTCGAAAAAACGACATAGCCTACAAAATGCCGGACCTCGAATTTGTTGGCTCATATAGGTTAGATAAAAGTGTGTGTCGTGACTTCATCCATGAGCAGGAGCCGTACATACCTGTGTTGTGTACCTACCCGCCGCGATGGCATATGTACTACCTCTAAGGCAAGTAAAAGGATTATGATAAAAGTAGTATGTATTAATTACTTAAGTAGTTCCAGATAGACCTTATCATCTATTATTGTAGAGGTTTACCCTGTACGGTGTACCCCCTCGATGAAATAAAAACTTTTATATACCTAAATGGCAACTTACTACAATCTTCTATTTACATTTTAGGTGCTGAGTACACTTAGATTTTACGCCTCTGGATCATAGCTTTATAGGAGCAAGATACACCAAGTTAGTGTATCTGTGTGAGCTGAGAGCTGTGACACTAAATAATGTGAGTAGGTACCAACTTTTTTGGCTGACAATAATACATATACATGGGATTTAAACATAACGGCGAAAAGTGGGTGGCCAAAAACACACGACACTGCGTCGCATCACATGTTTAAATAACTATTTTTTATTGATAACTAGTCTTTACACCTTGTTTTAGGTGTAAACGGTAGGTTAACGAAAATAGTAGAGTAGTGAATGCCTCGTTGGTCTAGTGGTCGCAAGCGCTACTGCCGAGTTCATACTCAGCAGTAGCGCTTGCGACCCCTAGGCCCTTAGGTCCTCATGGGCCTGGGTTCGATTCCCAGGTTGGGCAAAGTATTATTGGGTTTTTCCATCAGGAATTTCTCAGTAGCAGCCCGGAGCCTGGATTTGTGCCCGGTTGATGGCAAAAGGCTCGTCCCCTATTACATGGAACTTAAACATAACTGGCGAAATGTGGGTGTCCTATGAGTATGCCTCTGCCTAACCCTTCGCGGATTAACAACGTCGGTCGCAACGTATCACGATGTCGTATTGTGTGTATGTGTTTTGGCTCTTTGGTGCACCTCTGTCAAACCCTTCGGAGTTAAATAGTTAAATATCATGTTATATTATCTTGTTTTACTTCAATTTTATTAGGTAGTAGTACGTAGGAGACCTATATGAGGAGATACATTAAGAGCTATTACTTACTATAATACTCCATTTGAAATAAGATTAGACATTTAAACAAACCTTTTTTACAGTCCCTTCAACCAATTTTTACTTCTATGCCGTAGGTATAAGGATGGTATTAAAAGCAAAAAAGTGGTTACAAAACCAACTGTTTACTGCAGCTGCCATTTGTCATACCACCAACGCAATAGAAGTCAAAATCGGTTGAATGAACTGTATGAAAGGTTTATTTAAATGTCTAATCTTATTTCAAATGGAGTTTAGAATAAAACAAGTGTTAGGAAAAATATTTTGCTAAATTAACAATTCTCATCTTATATCGATGGCCGATGTTGTACGCGTTGGTGAGTGGAAAATACCCAAAGAGGACACAGAATGGACCGTAGTTCAGAGGAGACGTCTAAAAAGGCCGGTTCCAACGGTGCGCGATATTGCGGACGCACACGCACCGGCCCGCACGGCGCACGACCACGCACCGCGCACGAAGGGTCTTCCCACGGTGCGCGATATCGCGCACGCAAGCGTACCAGCCCACACAAACATCTGCATTTTTTGTACCTACGATCTGTGCAAATAAATAATTATTCTATTCTATTCTATTGTACACACCATGCCTTTTCCGACGGCGCGTGTCGGTCTGTGTGGGCCTTGAGATTCGAAGCCACATTTAGCATTGTTCTGTCAGATTTGGTGAATGCTGACTATAATTTCACATTTGTGGATTGCGGATGTTATGGTAAAATAAACAATGGCAGTGTTTGCAGAAATACAGAGATGTATAGATTTTTTTTTAGAAATGAACTGTTTTTTCCAGCATCAACTAATTTGCCCTTCAAGGAGGAACCACTTCCCTACGTGTTTGTGGCAGATAATGCATTTGCTCTGACTGAAAATATGTTGAAGCCGTCTCCAGGCTAAGGGAAAATAAGAAATAATTTTTAATTGGCAATTTCCGGATACCTCATTAACGGTATAGCAATGTAAATGTCTATTAACTGCTCCTAAATTACGATTATTATTTTATTTTACTTTTTTTACATTCTTCCTTGACCTAATGTTTCATTTTTTGACATTATATACCTACAATCTATATCTGTAAAAGGAAAGGGTGACTAACTGAATGACTGACTGACTGATCTATCAACGCACAGCTCAAACCACTGAACGGATTGGGCTGAAATTTGGCACACAAGAAAATATGACGTAGGCATCCAATTAGAAAGGACTTTTGGAAAATCGACTTTCAAGGGGGTGAAAAGGGGGGACTTTGTTTGTATGAAAAATCTTATTCCTTGAGTTAACAAACTTGAAACTTATAAAGTTAGTTAGTTAGCTTAGTTATAAAGTTTTCCATTTTTAGTTTTTCTAAACTACCCCCTAAGGGAGGAATGGGGGGTGTCAAAGTTTGTATGGAAGAATTTTAACGCGCGGTCTGATTAACTCGAAACTCAGTATTTATACTAAAGACTGAAAATAAATAAAAACATATATTAGGGTTTTTTGAAAATTTATCCCTGACGGGGTGAAACGGGGTATTAATTTTCACAGCGGAGGATTTTACTGTGAGGCTTGATTAACTTGAAAATTGGTATAAATAATCTATAATATGTGAAATAATGGAAACGTCACAAGAGACTTTGCCAAAAATTATTATCTCGCTATTTGCTATGGGGGATGAGCAATATTGCATTATGTTCGTATTCTTCTATAGTTTACCGCAAACTGTAAAAAGACTATCTACGAGTAAAAGGTTAGAATATTGCAGATAATTACGAATTTAACCTTTTAAAAGATTATAATCACGCCATACCTTTATGGAGCTAAGTAGTCAATCATAACATATACAGAGTGGATGTTGATATGGGGCAATAAAGGCAGGTACCTTGACCGTTGTCTGATTATTTTGATCTGCATTCAAAGATTAAAAAAAAAAATTACAGTCAGCAAGAACATGGGCAATTTTCACAACAACTTTTTTGATGCCAGTCGATCCTATTTCTTATTACGAGGGTCAAAAAACTATATCGGGCCAACTGAGGTTTGAGTACGAGAAAATTCAGAAATTGCAAAAAACTTTCCAAATATTTCGTTGGAACTGAGCCTGAGAGGAGATAGAACAACACGAAATAATAATAAATAATATATCTATATTGATATTTTTTAATATCTATTTCAACTTGATACCTCCACGCGTTTCTGAGAAAAAGTGTCTTGACAGGCAACGATGTCATCCTTTAAGGGTTTTTATTTTTCATTTTGAGGTACGGAACCCTAAAACAGATTTAGTATCTATCTGTTTGTTACCTTTCATGCCATAACGGCTGAACAGATTTAGATGAAAGGCATACGGATAGGCCATGACCTGGGTTAGGACATATGATAAGTACTCTGAATATCGGTAATACGTTCCTGTGGGATATTTTCCGACCTTTATGCGTGCGAAGCCGCGGGCAAAAGCTAGTTTTCTATATTACCGTTGTGGACCGTTTTCTATTTTACTAAGTACCTGGTACTTGTTGATAGGCCTACACTGTCCTCTCATACCTATTAATACTGTAATTTGAATACATTGTAGAAACCATTTATTAAAAAAAAGTAACCGTGGAGTTTCTTGCCGGCTCTTCTCCATAGCTGCATAGGAAGCGACCAATTGGAACAGTCCACCTAGCTTCTGACGTTTCATAAGTGCCCTTGTAGGTTTATGTGAAATAAAATATTTTGAATTTAATTGTCATTTGTCTCGTGTTTGGAGAATAGTCGAAAACGTTTTCTGTATTATGTTGGATATTTTTAGGGTAAGTACTTAAGAAACCACTTTTATTGGAACCAAAAGTACTTATCCAATATTGTTATGAAGAGTTGTTTACTGCATAACTTTTTAAGGCAATCTAAAAATTCACCACGAATATAGGTACTTTTGATACTGAAAATGAAGGTGGATTGCATCCAGGCTCATGGCCAAATGATCCTGAAGGAAATACTTCCTTGATATCTATGAGGAATGTACCAAGAAGAGCAACTTTTTTGAACACACAATGTTTTTAAGTTTAATATTACATAGCATCACGCCTTGTTTCCCCGAAGAGTTGGGAGAGGTGACCCTGTAGCAGGTACACCCACATTTCGCCAGTTATGTTTAAGTCCCATGTAATAGAGGGCGAGCCTATTGCATCAACCCGGGCACAAATCCAGACTCCAAGCTGCTACTGGAAATTTCAGATAGAAAAACCCAATAACACTGCCCGACCCGGGAATCGAACCCAGGACCTCAGCAGTAGCGCTTGCAACCACTAGACCAACAAGGCAGTCAATTTTAATATTCTTTTCTGAAATTGCTATTGTTTTTATAATTTTCTCAGTTTTGATGTTGTATTTCCTGTGCGAGTCCCAAATAAAAAAAATCTTTCTTTCTAAGACCTTAAGAAATAAATTTGCAGAATATTTTCTAACAGATGGTATTTGTAGCATGGCACAATCATTTCGCTTAGTGAGCAGGATGAAAAAATACGGCCATTTATGCGATTTAGTTTGAAACTAGCAAATAAATCAAAACCTATAATAGGATTCTTCCCGTTAACCTAAAATCATGAAAGACAAGAAGCAAGTCACAGCACAAGTAAAATAAAAATTCCGAAAATTGTTAATTTGTAAAAAAAAATACGAATGATTACGAACTTAGGTACATTTGCAGTTGGAGAATTGACCGTGGCGTATATCGATGTATGGGAGAACATGTTTTTCAACTATAATTTTGTTTTTGGGATAAATTCATCCCAACTACGGAACTTTTCACTGTGCGTGGTTCGACATGCACTTGGCCGGTTTTTTTTTTAACTTTATTCAATTTTAGCGGAAATAGAAATACACAATCTGAGAGAATTTCAACTGTCTACCTATTACGGTTCATGAGATACAGCCCGCTGACAGACAAATGGACGGATGGTCAGCGGAGGCTTAGTAATAGGGTTTCGTTTGGTAACCTTCGGGTATGAATCCCTAAAACCACGTGACGAGAGAGCTGTCAAATGCGTCTGGATAACTGACTAAACGAAATACCTGTCACTTCAGTTGTCATGCTACGTCACAGTTGTACTTTTCAATTTAGCAGCGTTATAATTCGTTGAGGTTTATTATAGAACCGGTTTTTTGGGCTCTTTACATTAGACAGTATATTATGATTATAAACCTAAAAAGAAAATCCACATCAGTTACATCGACGCTGAGCAGTTTGTGAATGAATGATAAAAGAGGACACTATCATAAAAAAACTTTTTACAAAAAGAAAAACAACGAAAAACTCTAAAAAGTGAAAAATAACTTAAATTTCAGAAGTCGGAGTCTTTGGTTTTGTATTTTCTTTATTTGTCACTGACTTCCGAAATTTAAGTTATTTTTCACATAGTCACAAATAATATAATACTATGTCCAATCCCATACAAAGAAATGACACCTCCCTAAGTCTGGCTATTGAGCTGGCTATTTTTCTTCCTCCATTTTAATAACAGATGGCAGCATCAGTGACTCACAAAATGCCAGACACTGTAGTTTTACGACGCCATCTAGGAGTCAACTTAGATAGTTAAGATTCTCTACATCGCACATCGCGCAAGGTGCGTTCAAGGACAAGTGTAACAATACAACAAAAAATATATCTTGAGTTGGCGGAATAGTTTCATTTGTGGCAATTTTCTAGCAATTTTCACGCTGCAGCGACTGCCTCTTTAAGTGTTTTTTTTATTATTTCAATGCTTAAATCTAGATTTTCTTCTCCTCGTTACCAAATCTACTATTGCTAAAACCCTAAAACTGAAATCACGCCTTCATCGTCCGAACTCATTTTGCCAGTAAGCCGACGTTCGCACGGACGTAATAAAATCGCGGCGAGATTTTATCGCGCACTGGTTTTTGAACTCTCGGTGTTAAGCCGAGCGTTGAGAATCCAACGCGCTAGGACGCACTTTCGTCCCAGTGTGTTAAAAAACACATTGTTGGATTTTCAACTCTCGGCGCTAAGCAGAGCGTTGAAAATCAAGTGCACGAAAAAAAATCGCCGCGATTTTATTACGTCCGTGAGAACGTCGGCTAAATGTTTTTAGAAATATCAAATAAAAACAGGCCAAGTGCGTGTCGGACCACGCACAATGAAGGGTTTCGTAGTTGGGATGAATTTATCTCAAGAACAAACTTAACTTTGTAGTTGAAAAACATGTTCTCCCTTACGGAATGTATGGGAAAACATGTTTTTGCAACCGCAAATTTAAGTTGGTTGACTATTACTCGTTAACTTATAGAGCCTGCTTAGCTGTGATAGTTTTCCTTTTAATTTAGAAAGAAAGAAAGAAAATTCGTTTATTTGCGGTAAACATGACGCAAAAAAAGATTAAAAAAGAACACGTAAATAACAAATTGGGGGAAAATATGCGTCACATCCACGCAAAACGGCCATCGCTCAGCATAAAGCTGCGACCCCATGCGAGACAGAGTCCCAGCGCTGGTTTTCAGCGATAGCCGGCGCTGACGTGATGACGTCAACCGGTGCAGCATATAGTGATGATGTGATTTTTTTTTTCACATAAACCAGCCATTTAGCTGGCAGGGGGGAGGGACACTTGACTCTAATAAAAATTAGCACTTTAAAGCTTAATGGTGCCGATTCTCTTGTAAACTATCTAGAATCATAAAGCTGTTCTGCAAAAAAATGTATGACAATCGCAACTCCACATGGTACTTGTTTGCCCTACCCCGTGAATTTTTTTTAGAGCCTCAGGCGCATGCAGCCTCGACGTGTTTTATATGGAATTTTTCACTTTTTGTATGGAAAATATAAAAAATCATTATCAAAATGTTGAGTTTAATGGGTTTATGGATGTCTTAAAGGGGTTGGACATTTCATTATTTTTGCGATATGACACCATTTTCGAGATATAAGCAAAAGAACAGAAAAAAAGATACAGTACTGTTTTTGCACCTGAAGTCGAGATGTTGGTGTAAATTTATTTTAGTTCATGGCAACTAATTTTATTCCACACTTTTTTAGTCGCGATTAAAAAAATAATCAAATTTTGTTAGACAATCAAAATTTTTGGTGAAAAACATTCAGAATAGCAAAATTGCCATTTTCACTAAAATAGTAACTCAGTGCATCATAATGCTGTCAAACTAAAATAAAGTTAAGTTGTGTCACTTTAGTCTATTTCAGAATGGGAAATCGTCGTTTGACAGGAATAAACAAAATTTCGGTGTTTTTTAGTCTAATTTTATAGGCATTTGTGACAAGAGAATCGGCACCATTAGCTACCTATCTACTTTTAAAACGTTTCCTGCAATCTTTTTTAGGGTTCCGTACCCAAAGGGTAAAACGGGACCCTATTACTAAGACTCCGCTGTCCGTCCGTCTGTCACCAGGCTGTATCTCATAAACCGTGATAGTTAGACAGTTGAAATTTCACAAATGATGTATTTCTGTTGCCGCTATATCAACAAATACTAAAGAAATAATAAAATAAACAAATATTAAAACAACAGACATGATTTTTTTGCCGTTTTTATAGATAATGGTACGGAACCCTTCGTGCGCGAGTCCGACTCGAACTTGGCCGGTTTTTTATAGAAAATTTTAGAAAGGTATCAGTAAAATGAAAAAAAAATATAATTAAGTAGGTAGGTACTTGCCAAAAACATGTTAAGAAATAGATTTCTTTCAGTTATTATATTTCTATGTAAAGAAGGTAATAGATTATAAAAAATAACAATGGCACTCCGGGAGCACAGAGACAGAAGTGAAAACTTGAACAAGATCTTGGCGAAAGAAAAATACTTGTATAGAACATTGGTTCGTAACAGTATCTGAATTAAGAGCACAATCGCGTTTACAAAAAAAAAAAAACTTCCAAACCTTTAAAGTAAAAATACTTGCATAGAACATTGATCCGTAACTTAGTACAAATAAGGAGCACAATCGCGTTTACAAAAATGAGGCATCGGTAACAGTGTCGCGAGTTCAATTGTTTTTCCCATCTCAAAAATGCTCAACGTGCCTGAAGAAGTTTTAAATTCAATATTTTTTTGATTTTCCTACTAAACGTAAAACAATAACGACAGATTATGTGATGACAAATTGAGTAAAACGCCATCTATTGCAAAGAGCTCTGAACAAAATGATAAACTTTATTATTCTATGAGTTCGAATTGAAGTAAAAGGTTTCATTTATCTTTTTTGTTGAAAATACATGATTTATGAAATTAAATAGAAAAATCAGCATTAAAAAAGGAAGTTTTAATTTTTACTAATCTTATTTATACCAAAATCTGCTTTTTAGTTATTGTTAATTCCATAATTGTTACCTATGCTGCCATCTATTTTTTTTTTCTCAAAACTAATTATACTTAATCTGTTCGAGTTGAGATGACATTAGGCTATTGTGACTAAGATAAATTACAAATCAACCGACTAAAAAGTAAAAAAGAAAAACTTTTTTCCGACTTCCGAATTTAAAGTTATTTTTGACTTTGTAGTTGGAAAGTCAGATGTGTTTTTTGTAAAAAGTTGTTTTTTTGTGAGTCAGTTTGTAATATATCTAAATAACAATAGCCTAATGTCAACTGCTCATCACCTTTTACAAAATATTGCTTTTCTCTATGCAGGGACGTTAATCGTTGAAGAGTTCTCCTGGTATTTCACCATCAGTTCCACTTTTGCATATCATATGCATTGTGACGAAGATAAATTGCTCGGCAACCATAAAAATTAAAAAAAAAAAAACCAAATTCAAAAGTCATTTATTTAAACTAGGCTAAGAATCAGCACTTTTCGAACGTCAAAATTACATTAGACAGTCCCCCAAAACGCCCACCCTTCACCATATTAAAGTAATCAAATTGCAACCCGTGAAATACCTACTTATTATTGAGAAGTTAGTTTTAAGAAATGTCTAAAAAATTGCTTATGAATTTACAGATACAGTGATCCATATAAATTATGTTAGTATAGGTACCTACTTAAAAATTACGTTAGTACTTAATCAAAGATACATGCCACAACAATAATAATAATTATTATAATCAAAATAAATAACTACATAGAAATTGAAATAGGTACATAAAATCAAATTGTAAAATTAATTAATAAGTTTCATAAAATCTAATTGTAAAATAAATTGATCTATAAATTAAATCAAATCTTTAAAATAATTTACATTCTATAAATTCATTAAAATGAAAATCCAAAAATATATTATGTAAAATATTAAAAATAAAAGTCAGAATCAATCAAACTATGTCTAGATGACTCCTCCAAAGCGGGGATGAGATCCTATCGGCTATTGTCTTCAAGATTTTGATGCGGCTGCCACGCATTCTGCAGATCAGGGATACCGTTCTCTTGCGAATGATGGCATGAAAGCCATCAGGGCGAAACAGCGCGAACATCCCCGATTTATATGCCAAGTTGGGCAGTAAAAACGCTCCATTGGTAAGCAAAACGATTCGTTTTTGTTTATAGGAACCGAGCATACCTCGCGCACCTTTGAAGTCTACCGACTCGCCGCGGATCGGGCGCACCGCCGCGCACGCGTCTGCGCTACCACGCACGTTACCCTTCCCATGGTGCGTGTCCGTGCGCGCTGATCCGCACCGAGTCGGTATGAGTCGGTAACTTCAAAGGGAATGTATTCAAACTCGGACGCACCGAGACGCACCGCGACGCACGCGTCTTCGCTACCACGCACGATACCCTTCCCACGGTGCGTCGTGCGGGCTGGTGCGCGTGCGTGCGCCATATCACGCACGCGTCGGAAGCCACCTTAAGGAATCGCTTTGTTGCAAACAGAGGAAAGGCAGTTTTGAGCCCAAATGCGAATTTCAAAGCTGCGGATATAAAAATTCCCATTTACATTTATAATGTTGCGAAGGACGTGCCCGTGTGTGACATTCTAAGTTATATTGCGGGTAAAACTGATGTTGCGGTACACATAGAAAAGATGACTATGAAATTACCAAAACAGTATGATGCGTACAAAGTACTGGTACCAAAGCAAAATTTGGAAATGTTTCTCAATGATGATTTTTGGCCAGAAGGAGTCGCGTATCGTCGCTTTGTGAACTTTAAGACAAAAACTAATGGAACAAGTGGATAGTACGCCAATGAAACTTATTAGTTTCAATTGTAAGAATGTTATTAGATCGGCGGATTGCATCCGGAGGTTGTGCAGGACAGCCGACATAATTGCTCTTCAAGAAACTTGGTTGTTGCCGCATGACGTACCTTTTCTTGGTACTATCGACGACGGGTTTGCATTCACGGGCACCTCAGCCGTGGATACGACAGCTGGGGTATTAAGGGGCAGGCCGTACGGTGGTGTGGCCCTGCTCTGGAGGAAGTCTGCGTTCCCGTACGTTACAGTGATACCGTGTGATAATGTGCGTATTGAGGCCATTAAAGTAGTGCTCAGTGACAAGTCAATTATGGTCGTATCAGTATACATGCCCACCGCGAGTGCCGATAATTTAATTGAATTCACTAATTGTCTTAGTGAAGTTAATGCGTTAATTGAAAATAGTGCCGTGGAGTCTGTTTTTGTACTTGGGGACTTTAATGCACACCCAGGTGAGTTATTTTCAAGTGAACTAATAAACTTTTGTAGCGAACAATCATGGTCGTGCGTAGATATGGACTTGCTACTTATAGACACATATACGTTTGTGAGTGAGGCACACGGCTGTCTGCGCTGGCTCGATCACTGTGTGACGACCAGTGCGGCGAGACGCTCAGTACGTAAAGTGTCCGTTTTACATGATGCTTACTGGTCTGATCATTGTCCCTTGTTGGTTGAATGTGACTTAAAATTGATAAGGCCGAAAATTATTGCGACTGATAACGAATGTAATAAAATAATTTGGGGAGAAAGAAACAGTGAACAGACCGGAAAGTTTTTTGAAAATTGTCACTCACAACTGGCAAACATTAATTTTCCTGTAGAATTTACACACTGCGCCGATCACTGTTGTTATAATGAGGATCACAAGCGCATTTTAAAACAAATGTATAGTGATATTGTGCAGATACTTAGTAAGGCGGCGGCAGACAGCTATGTTGGTCCTGTGTCCAGGAAACATAAATATATGTCAGGGTGGAACAAACACGTCAGCGGTGCTCACAGAGAGGCTCGATTATGTTATCAAAACTGGTTACTGAGTGGGAAACAAAAAAGCGGGCCTATTTACGATAGCATGTGCCAAACAAGGCGACTTTTTAAATCTCGGGTAAAATTTTGTCAAGATAATGAAAAACAAATCAAGTTAGATATAATTGCACAGCATCACTGGAATAAACAATTTGGTAAATTCTGGAAAAAGACAAATAAACTGAACCCGAAATCGAGTCTACCCGTGAGCGTTGCGGGCGTGCATGTGCCTAGTGATATAGCCAACCTGTTTCAGCGTCATTTTAGGGTGGAATCTCCTCCTGTAGGCTCGACCGACCTGTCACGTGGTGCTGAGATCGTGACAGGGGACGTTACTGTTCGATTTTGTGCCAAGGAAGTTGCCTCCGTAATTCATAAAATGGTGCGAGGTAAGTCGCCTGGTCATGATGGTCTCAGCATTGAGCATTTGAAATATGCTGGTTTCCATTTGTCTCGAGTGCTTGCTATGTTTTCAGCTTATGTATGAGTCATTGTTACCTTCCGGATGAACTTATACATACCGTGGTTGTTCCGGTTATAAAAAACAAGACCGGGGATGTCTCAGACTTGGCAAACTACAGACCCATCTCGCTGGCAACTGTGATAGCAAAAGTGCTGGACAGTCTGCTTGACAAACACCTGGATAGGCACATAGAACTTCATGATGCTCAATTTGGATTTAGACCTGGCCTTTCGACCGAGAGTGCCATCCTGTGCCTCAAGCAGACTGTGCAGTATTATACAGCCAGGAAAACGCCGGTCTATGCCTGTTACCTAGACTTATCCAGGGCATTCGATTTGGTATCATATGATGTATTGTGGCAAAAGATGACAAGTGAAACAGATGTGCCACGTAATGTTGTTGCAATGTTGAAATATTGGTATTCGAATCAAAGGAATGTTGTGCGGTGGGCAGGCTCACACTCGGACGTGTATGGGTTGGAGTGCGGGGTCAGGCAGGGGGGGTTAACCTCTCCTCGTCTCTTTAACATGTACATGAACGAGTTGATCGGCGAGCTCAGCAGAACAAGCATAGGGTGCCATATAGATGGACAGTGTGTCAATAATATCAGCTACGCGGACGACATGGTGCTGCTGAGCCCGTCGATCAGTGCCATGCGCAGATTGCTGGATATTTGTGAAAAGTATGCACAAACCCATGGACTCAGATATAATGTGAAGAAGAGTGAAGTGATGTTGTTTAAGGCTGGTAATAAATCCCTCGCTAATGTGCCTCCTTTGTATCTTTGCGGTACCAGCTTAAACAGAGTGTCTAATTTCAAGTATCTGGGTCACTGGGTCTCGGAGGATCTTTGTGACAACATTGATTTGGAGAGGGAGCGTAGGGCGCTGTCTATGCGCTGTAACATGCTGGCCCGCAGGTTTGCACGGTGTACCGAGCAGGTCAAAGTGACATTATTTAAGGCCTTCTGTCAATCTTTTTACACCTGCAGCCTGTGGACTAAGTACACGCAGCGTACATACAGTGCTCTGCGTGTGCAGTACAATAACGCGTTCAGGGTACTGTTCGGGCTGGCGTGGCACTGCAGCGCTTCAACAATGTTTGCGGTTAAAACCGTGGATAGTTTTCATGCCATCATGCGGAAGCGTTGTGCGTCTCTTATGAGGCGCATGCGGGCCAGTTCGAACAGCCTTCTGAGCGTGTTCGTGGGTCGCTGGGACTCGCCGATGTGGCAGCACTGGATGCGACTACACACTGTGGGTGGACGCGTCCAGGGCTTGGTATAAACTGGCACTCCTGTGCGGTGTCACTTTGTGGTTTTAATTTTTATTTTTAAATTTTTATTTCATGTGGCTTTGTTTTTGTCTATACTAACAATAGCTTTATAAGGTTTTTTTTTTTTTTTTACTACTAACAGTATATGGACTACGTCTGAAATGAATGTTTTGAATTGAATTGAATTGAATTATATTATTTAAAAATATCTAGCAATAATCAAATAATAAAACTAACAAAAACATAAAAACTAATCGGTCTTTTTTTGTTTCAGATTTGTGACTCTTTTTTGATATTTTGAAGTGTCGATGCTAGCCACAGAGGAGCGAACCATGACTCCTTTGTATGGAATCACCATCCCTTGGAACAACTCCACCAGGCTGAAAATGAAAATTTGTGGTTTAATTGTGGACAGAGAGCGGGCTGATACCTTCTTTGCCTTTAAGTTTTTGTGTTAGTTAAATGTTAAATAAAATGTAGTTTGTTTTCTTCTCTGATATACTTTTTTTTTTGCATGTAGGTACAAAAAATTCATACTTTACCTCTATGGAAGGAATATCTTTAGACTGCATTAGCAAGCCTCTCAAGGTTCTGCGCTATTAACTGGTTCGCCATACCAGCTGCAGCACGTTGCATCACCCGAGATAAAATTCTCCGAGCCTCACCTAGCGAAGCCAGTGGGCGACCTAAAAAACGTAATATATGTTATAATTTATAACATGCTCGTTTTCAATAGTCATCATAAGTCTTAACCGCAATATGAATAACTGTAGGGTTAGAAAATTCTACTCACTGCGGTATCTAGATTGCCGTGTTCTACGAGGCAGAAGCACTGTTGTATAGCGTCGGCCGGGGTAGGGCTTGGTATTGACGCACGAGTCTGGCCAGAAATTGGGGCTCCAGTGATCTCAATAAGGGAACACCGACAGAGCTCCCACTTTCAGTGTAGAAAGTCGAGCAGAATGTTCCATTGTATCTCATATAATCTAGATGCACGCCTTTCCATTCCTAAAAAATATTACGAACATTTGAATACCTACTATTGCACAGCGATAAAATTAAATATTGATCTAAGATAAACAAGTAGGTATGCACTTACATTGTAATAAAAAAGATCCAACTCGCACGAAATACTGAAGTTTATTTATAATTACGCACGTCTAGTTGAAATTGACATAACTCAAGGGATAAACTAAAAACCCCTTTGTACGGATTCCCAGTCTATAAAGTTTTTATTGTTTTTAATTTCCGTTTTCAGGGCTTACCTGCGGCATTTTTAACAGTTATAAGTTTAATAAAATCAAATAACATTTTAACTGTAGAAATAAAAAAAATAAAACTAATTTGATCAATAAAAACTGTAAAGAAAACTTAACCGGTAAAATTATGGTCTTTATTTTTTTCAAGCGGCAATATTTACACCAAATATGATTCAGATATGAATTGAATTGAGATATGATTCAGCTAATTATGTGTCACCATTTTACGAAAATTAGAGGAATTGCTAATGAATTGCTGGGAATTCAGGAAATGAATCGCTTTTAGTAATATTGCTAAAGTGGCCGTTTTAGGCCCCCTGCTCAATGTTACTTAGTGAATTGGTACAGAATGCGTAGATTTCAGCCTGGCGGTGGGTCTATCTACAGCCTGTGTATACTATCTACTGGTTCACCCGGGACAGTTAGCTCCGCTGATTCTTGCCGATTGCAAAATATCTTTACTACGCAAATAGAATATTGAACAATGGAATAAATGAACGGCATGCTATAGTTTGATAGATTAGAGACAAAAGGTATACTGTAGCGGAAACACTTAGTGATATACCATCTTATACCTGTACCTACATTGTTGGCAAATAAATAAATCTGAATCTAATAGGAGAGAAAAACAAGACCGCTCTGTAAGTGACAGTGAACCACCGCATGTGGGTATGATGAGTATCATATGACACACAGCCAACGTCACTTTCTGTATTATTTTTTATCTGGAGGTTAACAGTACTACAATACAGGTGGACGCGCCGCAGTCGCTGGTTAGAACTGGGTACTGACCAAGCTTTTCCGAGTTGTTGATGATGTTGAGTCGGGGTTGCTACTGTCGTTGGTAGTAGAACAGTCCATTGCGGCCAGTGCTCCGAGCACAGTTTGAAGAGAGTTAGTATAGTCATACTTCCCTTTCGAGTCGTTCGTAGCAGCTCCGCTTATATATCTACTGCTTAAACGCCCCTGTGATGATTTTGATTAAACCTGGCAATTGGCCATTTATCTGGGTTGAAAGTGCCACGATAATTGTAAGGATAAAATAAATAAGTTCAATTATTTATGATATTATACACAGGGTGATTTTGAAAACAATCGGCAAAATTTAAGGGGGTGTTCTATTCTGATTGATAATATAAACAACTTTAACTATGGGATTAATAGAATTCGTAAAAACAATTAGACCTTCTTTTATACACAATGGTCCTATCGGGTGTGTAAATAGATAGATAGATAGAATATTCTTTATTATGTAAACCATAAAAATTACAGACATTAATTACCTAAATTAATTAATTATTACCACCCCATTAATTATTATTACCTTTATATGGAAAAGCCAATTTATTTTGCAAATTTGATTAATTCCACAAGAGAAGCTGTTTATAAGTGATAGGTAGAATACCCCCTTAAATTATGTCAATTGTTTTCAAAGTCACCCTGTATATACCTATGTCATATAACATAAATAATTGCTGTTCATTCGTAAATATTCATCGCAATTAAGAAACCTTTTACTGTGCGTGGTCCGACAAGCACTTTGCCCGTTTATTACTCTAGGATCACGTGTTCGAAGACTGTATCACAATTAGTGCACAGTATACCTACAGGAGAACACTTTGCAGTCGATTGTACGGTTGTACCTACTCCTATACGACTACTAAAAGTCACAGAAAGCAATGAACCCATATATCATTTTCAATTAAAATAACATATTATTATGTAATTGAATTACTTGCAGCTGAGAACTTAGTAACGTCCATGTTGACTAAACCACACGCACTGCATTCACTATTAAACAATAATTGAACACCCACCTTTTTTAGCTCACCCTGTACATAATTAATATTTAAATTAACAGATGTTTAAACATTGTTTTTTTATTAAATATGGCGTCAATTGCGTCAATGAAAACTTATAAATATATAATAAACATATTATTATAATCGTACATAGGTAGGTAAGTACATTACGGGCATAACGTATGGGACGTGTGACGTGCATTCTTTGTAATTTTGATGTACCTTTGTCATAATGTTATAGGTATACATTATTTTATTCAGACTTCAAGACTCAGTATATAAAATAAATAAGTATACATACCGATACATTTATTATGAAAAGTATTAAAGAGTGTTGCTTTTTATGTTTGTGTGAATCTCCCCTCTCAACAACGCATTGGATTTATAACGCGGTTTTTCCCATTATATCCCAGATATCTTGGTTTGACATTGTGGGCTTGTGGCCCTTCAGCAGGGGCCGCCGCCCGGCAGTCGTAGTAAAACATCAAATTGCTTCATCTAAGTACTATTTGGTTTCATTTTTTGTTTTCCTAGCTAAAGCTGTTTCTACATACTTATAAATATTGATGAAATGAATTAATGATGAAACGGTTACCTGTTTATTTTTCATAATAATGTAACTAAATTTCCACCAGCATCTGCCTGCGATTTCTTTTGTTTTAATCGACTCAGCCTATATCTAATAGGCCGCTTAAATGGCACTCCCAATCAACACCAATACAACAGTCTGTTTAATGGTTACTTGCAGAGTATCTTTTTATTTTTTATGGTGTTCGATGACGTCGTTAGTTGGTTGAAAACAGGTTTCGTAAACATGAGTGCACTTAGTGAGGTGTAGTTTGATTGTAGTTCTATTGTAAATGGTTGTAAATGGTGCATGTGAGAGTGTATGCACAGAGCAGAGGTGTAGTTTTTTTATGGGTTGTATTTAAACGCAAACTTTTTGTATCCAAAAATAATCCGTATTCCAATCAAAATTACTGATTGCATAGCAAAATACTCAAATCAAAATACCTATATAACCAGCCTATAATGTTCCCACTGCTGGGACACAGGTCTCCTTTCAGTGATAGGGAGTGGGTCGTTATCCACCACGCGGGCCCAGTGCGGGTTGAAAGGCACTAGGAAGTGGTGAAGGGTGGGCAGCGTTTTGGGGGACTGTCTTATGTAATTTTGACGTTCGATAAGTGCTGATTCTTAGCCTAGTTTGAATAAATAACTTTTGAATTTGAATTGAATTTGGTTGGTAGATGTCACATGTCTTCGAATTTTTGTTTCTAGGACATGTCGGTTTCCTCACGATGTTTTCCTTTACCGTTTGGTGAGCAGTGGTGATGAAATTACACAAAGTAAACCGCCTGTCAGGGTTCGAACCTACGACTTACAACTCGTTAGTCGCGGCCGTTACTACTGGGCCACCACTGCTCACTGGGCCACCACTGTTCTCAAATATAACTTAATAAGCAACAATTTATATTTTATAAATTCTAGTCGTTTTTGCCACTCGCCGGCCGCTACCGCGGCACCGCTCGCTTCGCTCGCTCGGCTCGTGCGTAGGAGGTCACAGTTCTCATCTAAGAGTAAAAATATTTCACCTAATCTAACTAAGTAGTTCGGTTCCGGGTACTTAGTACTTGAGTTTTGAGATTCTTATTAGGATATTATGTTACACGGTTAGTTATTTTGTTATGAGTTTATGAGTGTGAGTATTATGTATGCACGCTCTGGTTAATTTGCTGTGCAGTCAGTATTTATGATATGATTGTCGTATTTTTGGATGTAGTGTTGATGTATATTTTCAAATTATCTCCTGTAAGTACTAGTTTTGTTGAATAATTAGTTTATTTGTAGTGAAATAATTTATTTGATGTAAAATAGTATATAAATTATGGAAATAAATTGATAGGTGATTATTTATTTGATGTGCAATTAATAATATCCCGTTTATTATTTCGTCTGAGCCAAAAGCTTCCTCATAAACACTTTACCATTGGTGAAAACCGTTTGAAAATCCGTTCGGTGTTTTTAGTTTATCGCGTTCAGACAGACAGACGCGGCGGGGGACTTAGTTTTATAATATGTAAGGATAAGGATGGTGTACTAAATAAAGAGTATTTTATTCTATTCTACACTTATACTCGCGATCCGATGAATTCTGAAGGGGCAATCGGTAATCTTCGTAATGAATATTGTTGATTTGCCAAAATTAAAGGGCAACCGGTTGCACTTTAATTTTGAAAACAAATAATCATGTAGGTGCATATTTTGTTAAAAATTCAGGAAGATAGTCACAAATGGATGCGCAGCCACATACCTAGTTAAGACACTAACATGATATTTTTTTCAATTAAAGAAACAAATGGTTTTCATAAATAAAACAAATTTGTTTGTCTGTGCTTTTGTACATAACTTTGTTTAACAACATCACCGTCTGGTTGTTGCAGTTGTATATGCGTCATTGTACCTACACTATGGACAGATCATTATAAAAGTAGAATGTTTAGTGGGATGAGGAAAAGGGTGTAAAGTTCACTCATCCACCATAGAAAAGGGAGTATCCTCCGACCAGACGGGTGTTGTGTCTGGCGGGCAACTGCCCAACAGTTTGAAGTTGGAATTTTGTATATATGTTGATCGCTCGGTAAACTCTAATTGCGCGATGCAGGATTTGTGTGACGTCATGTCTTTTGATGCTTAGTTCGTATGTGGCGGTGTAACCGCTACAAATGTAATAAAAACATATATTTCTTTATAAATTTTCTGTGACGTTAAAACAATTGGTGCACGAGTCATGACGTCGGTGGATACATTGGCACCGGTTAGGGTTTACTTGACGGAGGGGTTGCAGTTGCTAAATGCACAAAAAATGCATGAATCAGCTTTTTTTTAAAGTAGGTGAAGATGCGGTGACATAAGTTATTAAAAGCCACGATATGGTCAATTTTAGCTGGCCATTTCATGAAATGGTCGATCGTTTCATGAAAAGTTCAATTCTGAGATCTGGCCACGATACAAGACATATACAATGTGTCCGGACATGGACTAGCGATATTCTAAATACTTAAATGTAAACTATTTTAAAGTACAATTACACTCTAAGTTTGGGTCCAATACACTTCCCCGCTATGTAGCAGCCATTTTGTTTTTTTTTTGTTGAAATATTCTCTATACGAGTACAAATCATATCTTTCAAAGTTTTAGTCATACTGAGATAAAAATAGGCTTATTCGAAAGGCAATAATATTGTCTACCCTCTGCATTACAAAACAATGTATTCACTATTCCAAAACTTTTGAAAAAAAATGTGAAAGTCGAAAAAAAAAAACAAAAAATTATGCATTTCAACCAATAATTTGTTAATTACCACAAAAATGAGGAAGTGTATTGAACCCAAGCTTAGAGTATAATTGTACTTTAAAATAGTTTATAGTTAAGTATTTAGAATATCGCTAACTGGTACTAGAATAGTGTATGATTATTTAAATAATATTGTTTACCATGTTTTTATAAAAATATTTATTACTAAAAACAAAGTATGTGTGTGTAAAATGACGTAGGTCACAGGCGACACGCCAAATGTCAGAAACCGAATGTCTGCAGGGCTCAGCCACCATCTATGTGTGTAGTTCTAAAACTATCCGAGAGCTCGAATCCAGGATCACTATGACCAAGCAACGAGGGAGAAATTTTTTAATATTCGTAACCACGAAACGACTTTTTCTAAATAACTGGAGATTCTCTAATTTCCGGGTGCGTGAAGCACAACTCACCCCATAACATTGTTGTAGTCGTGACTCGTGGATCGCTTGCTTATTAGAGATGTTTGTGACAACGAAAGGCAAATAATGTCTTTAAACAACGTCCAGTCGATAATTACATTAATTATGATCTTAATAAATTATATTAGGCAGGCTAGCCATGAACCCCACCACTCATGACATGGGCCCCAAGTTAACAAATCCTGCGCTAAACTAAACACGGTACTGGAAGAAAATGATGACCTGTCATTTGAAATATTATGACATGATAGCAGAGTAAATCTTCTGGAATGGTATCTCGACCATCAGCGTGAGGGGTACAGCCAGGAGATATGACAAGAAAGCTGTTGATATCCAGTCTGCCATCTGAAAATAAAACGACAGAAATTAACAACACAGTCTACGGGCACGCAGCTAAACATGGCTATGTATTAAATATTATACTTTAAAAAACTTTTGACGTGAAACGTCTTTAAAATCACACCGAAACATACGGGAACCAGGTTAGAAAAGTGGACCGTAATGAAAAGGTCTATATCGTCTTACCTTAATAATTATAAAACTATTTGAGTTCGTTTTGGTTTTGCTTAGCCCTGAATACTCTAAGCACACTGCTGAAGGATTCAGGTCAAGGCTGTCGGTTGAGAAGAGGTGATCAGGTGATATCTCATCACCTTAACATGAATGACTTGGAACTCTTTGCCCCCAAAAATTTGCGACTGATGGAGCTACTGAAGGTAACAGAAACGTTCAGTAGCGCCATCAGGATGGAATTTGGTGTGGACAAATGTGCGGTCGTGCATGTAAAACGAGGGGAGATTGTGGAATCCGTGGGAACCCACCTCTCGGATTCCATACACCTAAGATCCCTCTCTTCAACCGAAACATAAAAGTATTTGGGTATGTCGGAAGCATTAGGCATCAATTTTGCCGACATGAAACAATCGTTGAGGTAGCGCTTCTTTGGCCGCTTGAATAAAGTGTTAAATAGTCTTTTAGCAGGCGGAAATTAGGTGCGTGCCTTCAACGGTTGCGTCATGCTGGTTTTGATGTATTCTTTCGGCATACTCAAATGGACTTAGACGAAGCTTGACGCTCTGGATAGGAAGGATGTACCTTCCTGCTGATGGTAAATCGGATGCATCACCCACGGTCATCAGTGATGAAACTGTAAATCCCGTGGAAGTGTGGGGGTCGAGGTTTTTTAAACGCTAAGACCCTCCACAACCACGAGATTTCCAGTTTCAGAGAATATCGCACCGAGATGTGGTCGCAGTGGACAAGGGCCTCACTCCACACTTCTTGGTGAAAGAGAACTGGCGCAAACCTGCAGTATTTGATACTAACGGTTGTAAGGAAGTATGGCAAGGCAAAGAGCTTCACGGACGCTTTTTCCGGGCCCTCCATGGGCCTTTTTGGCGTCTGTATCCTGGCTGTGATTCGGCGATCTCTTCAGGGAGACCGAAGGTTTTGTCGGAGCGACTAAGGATAAAGTTATCATGACCAATAATTATTGGAAATACATTGTCGAGGACGGTACGGTTGATATCTGTCGGGAATGCCACCGTCCCGGTGAATTAATCCAACATACCTATGGTTTCCGGTTGTTTTCGTCTTACTAATAACGGTAAATACTAACACAGACACAATTTAGTGGCTAGGATAATCCACCAGCAATTAGCTTTGCAGTACAACCTTGTGGAGTCCGAAGTACCATACTATAGGTTTCTCGAGAATGGTCACGCCTCATTGTACTGGGATCGATCCATCATCACTGACAGGACTATTGTAGCCAATAAGCCTGATATTGTCGTAATAGATCGACGAGAGCGCCATGCAATGATTGTTGATATCGCTGTCCCTCATGTCGAGAATCTCGTGAAAGCTGAGAAATAAATAAAAATCAAGTATCTTAACTTGGCTTGGGAGGTTGTCGAAATGTGGGATGTGGACTCAGCGATCATTGTGCCGACAGTCGTGACAGCTAATGGCTTAATAGCCAAGAGCCTCTACCAACACCTAAGGAGGCTCTCGTTGGGCAGCTGGATCAAGGGCTTGATTCAGAAAGCGGTACTTCTGGACACGGCTCGCATTATCAGGAGGTTCCTCTCTCTGGAGCCCTGACCGGCCGGTAGCTTGGACCCTGTTCCCGAAACACGGGGGGCTAATTTTTTATATTTTTAAATGTTTCTAATTTTTTTATATTGTAATATTTTAAAATGTTATTTATAAGTATTTGAATGAAATAAAGGACATATTAATAATAAGGTAGAGTTTAGTTTGCCGAAACGGGTCTAGGGTGAGGAGCCAGACCAAGATAGATACAGAAACCCGCAGGGTAGCATGTGGCGAGCTGTTGGATAGTAGCGACCCCACGGACCCTATCTCCCGGGAGAAGTCTTTTCCTCACCTCTGGCTTGCCTTTATTGGTCGGCTGGAGTGAACACTGACGAGGAACGGAGCTCCCATCTCATTCTTGCCTTAATTGGCCAGCTTAGGTGGATATTCGCAAGAGCAAACGTGCTCGGAGGAAGGAAGTATTCCAGTAAGTGGTCGTAGGGAGCTTGACCATCTTCCGGGCTCAGAGATTGTTCTGAAAGCCGTGGAAACCTCTCCACTCCTCAAGCACCTCAGGACATGTTGCCCCCTTGTTGCTACGTCACCATGTGTTACCGACAGTTTTCGGGGGCCCATTATTGAGTGTGCAAGTCACCCCCTGCCATTTTATTCGTGTACATACATAATAACATTGATCAGGCAGGTGCCATGGTTCCAGGTCACCAGTCAACTTAAGCCACCCAAACCCATAGGCCAATAGCTATGTTTCCATATCCTGCAATAGTCCTACACCAACCGGGGATTGTCCTTGGGTGCACAAGCATAGTGCGAACAGGGATTATCGCCAGCTGGTGCCTCATTCCATATAAATTTGTTAAAGGGGCCTCTGCGAGTTGGCTTCGGCCCCTCGTACGCCTTCCAAAGGACCGGGATCCATGGTCCCGAGATTTGTTAAAATATATTACCACTCTTTTATACAGTTCCAAAGGATTGACACACGTACCAAGTCCAACGCCGTGCTGCTAACGGGCGTGAGCCGGGAGCCGATGAGCGTGCAGTTGACGCACCAGTGCAGCAGTAGCACTGCCAGCGACAGGCGCCCCAGCGGGAACCACGCGCGCCAGTCGAGCACGTGCTGCAGGAACCCTGGGGGGCGGGGTGACGGCGCTACTGCACAGTGCACAGCAGCCCACGGCTAAGCTACGCACGCGGACTTAGCTGCGACGTACGACCACGCTACGCATGAATGCGTGGGTGACAAATAAACCGCGCAGTAAAGCCTCCTGTAGACTAGCGCGACGCAACACCGGTAATTGTTCTACCGTGAAGTTTTCTAAGAAATTGTTTTGTTCGAGTTGCGTCGCGCCGTCGCGTCGAGCCGTAGTGTCGCGCCAGTCTGCACGAGGCTTTAACGAGGCAAACCTCTCTGTGCACATCCTGCGTAGCAGTGGACGGTCAACTTTACGTCTATGCATGCAAAAACTGGAAGCAGTTTTATCAACTTTAAATAGTTTTCCAATAATGATGTAAAAGCAAAGAGACTTGAGTAGGTACCTTTTGTTGGTTGGATTTTGCAGTCAAAAATCTTGTCATCTGCAAAATAAAAACTTTCAGAACAGAATAATATAATATTTTATTAGATATATGTATATAATTCATGTCAATAAATGAATCTGCCTAGCCTTTTCCCAACTATGTTGGGGTCGGCTTCCAGTCTAACCGGATGCAGCTGAATATCAGTATTTTAACTAACTGGTAACTGGTTAAAACGATACCCCTTGGTAAGACTGGTTGTCAGACGTTTTGGGATTCTGACAACCCATAAACGACTATCAAAAATCTATGAATGATAGCCGGGACGAACGGTTTAACGTGTTTTCTGAGGCACAGAGGGTCTCGATATGTAATGGATGGTTACCCATCCACGGACCGGCCTCGGCAAGCATAGCTTAACCTTCGATCGACCCGTGCGGCTGTTATTGTTTAGCCACGAGTTTTATTTATTTCTGAGTTGAGCTCCACGATTACTGACAAAAGCTTGCACTGACTGGACAGGTCCACTCAAATCTGTGTGGTTCTTTCCTCAAAAGACCTTTTCAGACACTTATCTACATGGTCCTCATATGGCCTGACCAAGATTATGTCTGGACTTTAAAAAGAGACTGCGACCTCTGAGTTTGTTTCGGCCTTTCTTCTCAGAGTAGTCAGATAGGAAACGCCGAACTCATCTAGCTTATTTTTAATAATTTTTTTATATGACGTGTAAAAGTGATTTCGATATCCTATTTACAGAATAAACAATTTAATTTAATTTCATGTACCTACCTAATTACAGAAAATACAGGGTGACTTGTAATTTGACTTATCTCTTCCAGGACGTGATAGTGTGACCCATTTGTAACAATTAAGCACCCCATAGGGTTTAAGAAATAGTTGCAATACTAAACGATCTTTACGATATCTTTACTACAAAAACAAAACTTTACTGTACAAAACAAAATGAAAAAGTGCTGAAAAAGTGCATTATTAAATCAAAAATGAATTCTAATATTAATTTCATTAAAAAAACTTTTTACAAAAAAAAAACAACCAACTTAAAAAAAAAAACACTACAAAGTGAAAAATAACTTTAATTTCGGAAGTCGGTGTCTTTGGTTTTGAATTTTCGTTCTTTGTCACCGACTTCCGAAATTAAAGTTATTTTTCACTTTGTAGTGTTTTTTTTTTGAAGTCGGTTGTTTTTTTTTTTGTAAAAAGTTTTTATTTTTCACTTTGTAGTTGTGGTACCTACACCACTACCTGCTATGTAAATAACAGTGACAAGAAGTTATCATATCATCTACATACTAAGTGGGAAAAAATACGTATAATTGAAGCTAACTCAAAAACTACCCAAGGAAAGTTAATAAAATTTATATGGGACCACCTCTGAAGTATGATCTACCAAACAAAAAAAGAATCATTAAAATCTATTCATAATTGGCGGAGTAATCGCGTAACAAACATACAAAAAAAAAAAAAAAACAAAACATACAGACGAATTGAGAACCTCCTCCTTTTGAAAGTCGGTTAAAAAGAGTCAAAACAAATGTAGAGCAACGTGGTCAGTCATTAATCACGAAATTGGGAATACAAAATGTGACAATAATATTTCTGAATTACAATTAGATAAGCAGATACTGACAAATCCCACTGACATAGCGAACGCTTTTAATAATTATTTTATTGACTCGACAAACACTTCAACATTTAATCATTTACATAATGACTCTAATATGGGGTCAATTCCTAATTCCATGTTTCTTAGTTGCATGACTGAAGATGAAGTTAAAAAGGAGTTAATGGCTCTAAATAATACTAACTCCGAAGGTTATGATGGAATTAGCACAAAAATAATTAAAGAGTGCAACACTGAATTAATTTCTATATTGACATATTTAATTAATCTTTCATTTTCATCAGGTACTTTTCCCGATGCCTTAAAACTATCAGTCGTGAAACCACTTTACAAAAAAAGCAATAAAAATGACGTGAAAAACTATCGCCCGATTACTTTAATTCCTATTTTATCAAAAGTATTCGAAAAATGTATGCTCAAGAGAATTGTCGACTTTTGTAGCAAATTTAAAATTATAGCAAATGAACAGTTCGGATTCCAAAAGCACAAGTCGACAACACAGGCAATATTTTCCCTATTGAGCAATGTCCTGAGTAATCTAAATAATAGTCACTTAACAACAGGACTTTTTTTCGACCTGTCACAAGCTTTCGACTTTGTAGCACATGACGTTTTATTAAAAAAAGTTAGAGGGCATTGGAATAAGAGGACTAGCACTGCAGTGGATTTCGTCTTATTTAAGTGATCGTAAACAATACGTTGTCATAGATAAAGTGCATGAAAACCTACTTTCTTCCTATTCCTCTGACTCCACAGAAAATAAATGTGGCGTTCCTCAGGGGAGTGTCTTAGGCCCCATTTTGTTTATTTTATATATAAATGACATACCACTAGTGACTAATCATAAATGTATATTATTTGCAGATGACATTTCAATTATAGTGACGTCTGATAAAAAGTATAAATCAATATCTGATCATGAAATGGACATTAATAATACTATTGACAATATTTTAGGATGGCTACAGACAAATAAATTAAAAATTAACTTGGACAAATCAAATTTTATACAATTTAATAAATCTAAACATACTAAATATAATTTTGAACTTAATATTGATAGACTGAAAGAAGTTATACAAACCAAATTCTTGGGTGTACTCATTGATCAAGACTTAAATTGGAAAGTACATCTAGATAATTTGTGCAATAGGATCAATAAATTTGTTTATGCTCTCAGACAAGTAAAGAACGTGACAAATAGAAAAACGGCAATTATTACCTACCACGCATATACAGGGTGTCCCGTAAATAATGGATCAAACGTAGCTTACCTCATTTCCAACAACCAATTTGAACAGTAAAAAAAAAACCGATAAGGTAACCAAGAATTTTTTTTTTTCGATTTTTACTATTTTCTGTACCAGCATTCAGTGTTTTTAATGCTGTTGCTGCAAATGGTATCATATTTAGGTGTGATTTTTGTCAAACATTTCTGAATAGTTTACTAATGTTATAAGATACCATTTTTTTAAATAACATTTTATTTGCCTTAGAAATAAAATCTTGAATTGAAAAGTTTTGTTTTTACGATGAAAAGACTAGAATTGGAAAAATTCTCCTGTAAAAAAATGTATGACACCAAAGTGTACCATTATTTTAAAAACTTGTAAAATTACTAAGGTTTGCAAATTGGTATAAAACTTACGCCTAGTCTTTGTCGTTACAAAGATATTGCTATGAATCTGACAGAGGTGCCAAATTACGAAATAAAATAAAATTTTAAAAATTGTGCACAATTCAACTATTTTCTTAAAAATGTTTAGGTATCTCAGCGTATGAAAAAAATTAGGAGGTTAAATTAAAAAAAAAATACAAATAAAATCTAAGGGATTTAAATCCGGAGATCGCGGAGGCCACAAAATTGGTCCTAATCGGCCGATCCATCTGTCAGGGTAAGTTTCATTGAGTTGCGCCCTTACTGCCGTCGCATAGTGAGCGGGGCAACCATCATTTTGTAACCACATTGCTTGCCGCACGTCTTCTGGAATATTTTCTAATAACGTTGGCAACTCATTCCTTAAAAAATGCAGATAATATTCGGCGTTTAGAGTTGCTGGTAGTTCAAAGGGCCCTATTATTTGCCTATTTATTATTCCTGCCCATAAATTTATTTTAAATTGATGTTGGCTCCTGTCCTCTCGCATCAAATGTGGGTTTACCAGCTGCCAACTGTGCAAATTATGCAAATTGAGATATCCATCTCGCCGGCATGAAGACTCATCACTCCATAAAATTTTATTAAAAAACTGTGGGTCCGCCCGTATCATTCTAAGCATCCTTTGGCAAAATGCTACTCTTTGCGGGTAATCACGTGACGTCAGCGTTTGAACACGTTGCACGTGATATGGGTGCAACCGGTGCCTTTTTAGAACTCGATGTACCGTCGATCTTGGAATACCTGTGCGTTGCGCTATGACGCGAATTGAGACCGACGAATCTTCCTCGATTTCTCGAATAATAATTTCGTCATTGACTTGTGACGGTCGCCCTTCACTGGCACCCCCAACTCCGGTGCCAAGAATTCTTCCCTCAAGAAGCGCGTTATGCACTCTAATGAATACGCGATAATCGGGATGTTGATCCCGGTTCAGGTATCTTTCACGATACAATCTTGCAGCCGCCCTGGCATTACCTCTTGCTTCTCCGTAGATAAAATGCATTTCGGCATAATCCCGTGGCGTGTACTCGTAACGAGGCATCGTACTACTGCACACACGTACAACCTCACACAAACGATTGTTTTCGAAGTCCGTAGGATTGCCAAGTCATTCGTCCAAAACACAAACAGTTTCAAAACGAAATTTAAAAAACTGCCCAAGTGTTTGTCGGACTACGCACAGTGAAAGGTTCCGTAATTCGGATGAATATTTACGCATAAACATTGCATAGTTTAAATTTTATCGACTGCAAAAATAAGTTTATATTTCTCGAAAAAACTATAAAAATCTGCGGTTGTAACCGAAAATAAACTGTATCTCAAAAACTATTGACGTCAAAAGCAAAGTCACTTAGAAACATCTTTAACATTTCGCACCCCTAGATGAAGACTCCGGTAACTCAAAAAACCTCGTTTTTCAGAAATGACGAAAAACTGTTTTTAGTATTTTTGATATCTTTCCTAAGAAAGATATCAAAAATCTATTAAGGCATTCATGGAGGTAACGTTGAATTAGCTTGTTTGTATTTTGTCTGTTAAAACCCTGTAAAATATCAAGATTTTTTAGTTACTCTAGTTTTGCAGCTGTAATCAAATTAAGTAAAGCTGCGTTTTATTAATTAAGTAAAGCTATCTTTTAACAGCAGTTGAAGGTATTGTCACGCGAGTTATATCTTTGTGTAGGTATTCGAGTCAGGAATTCGAAACCGCCACTAACTTGAAATGCGTACTTTTTGAGTTACCGTAGTCTTCATCTAGGGGTGCGATTTTAATTATGAGATCCAACAATACACGCTTTATATGCATAGATTTTTCATCTCTCGGTTATATGTAGGTATGGAGAATGCCACCCCCAATATTATGTTTATCATAATTTCACTACACCGTTGTTTAACGGTGCAAAAAATACACCTTTTTCAAAATTTTCATCGACAGAGAGTAAAAAGTCTCCATGTAAAATGGCTGTATGACATCCGGACGCACGGACAGACAAACTTGACGAAATTAAGAGGTCCGTTTTTTTACGGATTTTGATTATCAAGTTTACAATCGGCATGAAATTGATGTCTATGAGAATTGATCTACAATATTATTATTATTTGGAATAGCCTCCATCTTAAAATCCAGAATGTCCATCTAATTCGATATCAGCACTATCTCCCGAAAACCACGAAATTAAAAACTGCCACTTACCTCACTTCAGATGGCACTGATCTCCAGCGTCTTATAATTTGACAGCTTTATCTATACATTTTTGATTCGAATGCTAAAAGTTGATGTAAATTCCTGAATTTCATGACTGAATTCAAAACACCCCGTCGAGTCAACTGATGTGTCACGAGTCAAAATGTTAGGCGGTAGTGAATTCATTTCATGCATTCTCTGATCTCGAAAAGCGTTGTTACAAACGTCAGGTTGGTATGATCAAGGTAGTTTGTAGGTTGGTACTGTGCTTGAGACGTTTTTGAATTGATAGATCATTATTATGACTACTGTTTTAGGGACTATTGTCGTTTAATACAGTAAATAGTTAAAAGTAACTATTTTTGATTTAACTTACGAATAGGTAAGTCCATAGTGAGGTCAAAATGTAAATCCAAGTGGTGGCTGCGAAAATTAAATAATTAAATCATACGCGAGAAGGAACTTTGTTCCTGACGGGGCTACCCGACTGCACAAGTTTTTTTTAATAATAATACTTGCCGCGCTGGCTCAGCGATTTGACATCATTGCAGACAATTGTAACAATTGTTACGAAAAAAATACCTACATTCTTACACAATATTGCTACGCATATTTGCAAAAAGAATTTTATAGATCACGTTTGATTGACAAATAATAATAATTTATTTACAAAAAGTAGTGATATCCCATCAAAAACATAAATGTGAAAATGGGAACCAAGTTCAATAAATATGGTTGTCGACTTCACCGACAAAAGAATTGAGATCTAAATGGGTGCCAAGTTTTGTAGATAATCCTGAAATTTATTTATAAGAACATGCAACTTTCTAAAATAAAATTAAAACACAAATTCTTGTTTTTCTGCTATAACAATGTTTGCTATTTAAAAATATAACTTCTTAAATTTGAACAGTCGAATTATTTACACAAAGCACTTAGGATAAATTGAAGCTCAAGATTTGATTTGGCTAATTTTTACATACAAGTTCTCTACAACATTGGTATTTGCATTTTTCTTTTAATGTAAGTATTCTGTTTTTTTTATTGATTCATGAGCAGCAGTTATAATTCTAACTAGTGTAAATTTAGACAAGTGATAGCACGCGGTGATTCCCCTACTCGGTTCTAATCGAGTACCTAAACGTATTAATTATTTGTGGGAATCCCCGAATATGCGTTTCGTTTTCAAGCATAGACAATGAGTGGGTTGAAATATGTGTAAAAAGAAAATAATTACCGCTGACGTAATCACCAGCTAGACCCCCCAATCCCCCACTTCATCAAAAATAAGCAAAGCATAGAAATAGTGCTTACGTAATACTTGAACGGTCCCATAGACAAAAAAATAAAACTGATTTTAATCGAAATTAAATTGATAATAATTATTTTGGTTTTTCAGTAATTAACATAACATAACATCACGCCTTGTTTCCCCGAAGGGTTGGGCAGAGGTGTCCCTGTAGCAGGTACACCCACATTTCGCCAGTTATGTTTTAAGTCCCATGTAATAGGGGGCGAGCCTATTGCCATCAACCGGGCACAAATCCAGACTCCGTAAATAATCAGTAATTAATGATGTTTTATTTAAATTAAATGCACTATATTGTATAAAAGTATATATAGTGCATTTAATTACTTTGAGTTAACTATATTAAGGCTCGTGCAGACCAGCGCGACACGCGACGCGACACAAAGGCACCACTCGTCGCGCGACGAGCGGTGTCTTTGTGTCGCGTCGCGTGTCGCGCTGGTCTGCACGAGCCTTTACCTAGTACTACCTAGTGGGTAGGTTTTCTTTTTGTAGTTGTGTAATCGATTACTATAATCGATGATCTCATGAAAACTATCTTTATCATATTTCTCCGCTTCCAGACAAAGAATTGAGCAGATTTTTGATATTCAAGGATAAAAAAATATGACTAATTTTTAGATCATATCTCAACTTAATACACTTGGGCCCAACATTTTCCATCTCCTTTTGTTACCATGTCTCGGCACCATTCTACCCGAACCTCCTTCTGAGCCTGCGTTAGATTGTGCGGTACTCAGCGTGAAACTATCTTTCTTACCCGTGTAGAATTTCATGCATGCTGGTCCTGCTCCACAACTACTTGATTAACATTTGCAAATACTATTGGAGCTGCTGAAGATTGTAAGACTATCTTTGCATTGTATAAACTCAATCTCCATTGTATTATATAATTGCATAGCACAGGTGTGAGCACTATGTACTAGAGAGTTACCATTTACCGGGTAATATGTCTTGCATTGACTTGGATGTGCCCTGGCGGCTATGAGTATGTCTTGCTCACTCAAATGTTTCGCTGATAGTGGCGCGTGTGTTGGATCATTTAGCTCCCTTCAAAATGGTTGAGCTGAATGATGCTAATCAATGCGTCATGTTCGTGAACGGGCGCCGTCAGTTGGGACTGGTCATCTCTTAGCTGCCAGGGCTTATTTTTATATTATTTTAATTTTTTGAATTGTTCTTTGTTTTATCTTTTTATTACGGACGCTTCTAACGTGCACGTCTTTCTACATTGTTCTAAAATGTATAATTTCAACATGATGTAACCAATATTTTGTAACAATTTTTTATTTAAAAGAGTGTCCGTGGATTTTCTTGCCCGTTCTTCTCCATAGGTACCTATTACGCTTTGGAATGGGCAACTAGCTTCATACCTATTTCTGACTGACCGATTCTTTGACAATTCAAAAGTGCCTGTAAATGGTTTAATTGAAATAAATGCTTTGAGTTTGAGTTTGCACACTTCCCGATCCAACCTGCAGTATATGTTGCATCTCTTCATATGTAATTCGCCTATTTTCTTGAATTAAATTTTTCACAACCAGTACGTTTTCATCTATAGCAGCCGTCATATGGCAGCCACTTCTTTCTTCGTCCGCCAAAGTTACTCGACCACGCTTAAATTCGCTGAACCAGCGAAAAACAGTCACTTTAGAAGGGCTTTTGACTTTCGAACGATTCCTCTGGTTTTAGTCAACATTTGAAATCGTACAAGATCATCTCGCGAAAATGTTCTCATTGTAAATCCATTTTTCAGTGAGACAGAGTACTTTGATTTTGCTCGTAAAAAAATGTGGAGTAAATTTGGAATTTGGAATGTAGTGTTTTTTTGTAATAAATATTCATATTTTTAATTACATATATACAGGGCGTCCCAAAGTTATGGGACATGAAGGGAAAGTACCTTAAATATCGTAGATAGGGTATTTTGCTGAAAGAAGACATTATGTTATTTTTAAAAGTTAGTAATTCTGCATTCAAAGATTTTCTAAAAATTACTTGCCTCGTCTGGGAATCGAACCGACTTAAATGTAAAAAAAAAACACCCCTACTTTTATGATGCCAATCGAAAGAATGGCCAAAAAATAATAACTCTTCTTAAGTAACATAGTATTTTAAAAGAAAGGAACAGCGTAAAATTAATCATTTTAATCAAATTAAAAACATACATGAAACTGCCGTAGTCAATTAAGTGGGTATTTTTTTTGTAAATTAATTAATTAAATGCTCAAAATGTGATCCCTCTTGTCTTACGCAAATCGCCAATCTTTTAATGAGTCCGCTGCCTGTTGATTTTCTTATCACAATTCTGTTTGTAACTCGCCCGTTCTCGTATCGTTTTTTGTATAGCATATCTTTCACGTATCCCCAAAAGAAGAAATCAAGCAAGTAATTTTTAGAAAATATTTGAATGCAGAATTACTAACTTTTAAAAATAACATAATGTCTTCTTTCAGCAAAATACCCTATCTACGATATTTAAGGTACTTTCCCTTCATGTCCCATAACTTTGGGACGCCCTGTATATACGAGTATATGTCGGAGACGGGTATGTGACTCTCGTTATTTTCAGGCATATTTTAACTACTGTGGGCGTAGTGTGGGTAGTGTTGGTTAATGCGCAATAGGAAAACAGTTTGCAGTTCAGATCACATTATACCATCAAATCAGTCACACTAGATAAATTATACGCACACTGGGTGCGACGGCGTTTATTAAAATCACCAATTAACACAATGATCATAAATTACAACTAACACAATAACTGAGCACCACGAATCGAGAACAGTTCCGCGACGTCTTAACTCCGATGCAACCAGAGGCTGAATGCCCTCCTCGCCGTGGCCTTAAAACATCTCGACTCTATAGAAGCGTGCTTGGTGTGGGTAGATCACGTAATCTCGCCAGCGGCGCGCTTGCGATTCGTTTCGTGTCCGTACTAATGACTGGATCCGACATATATATATTTTTTTTAAACGTTGCCCCTTACTAGGAATTTCTCCTGTATTGTGGGTGCGTTTACAAACATTTAAACTCACATACACAAACAGCCAGATCCGGAACTACTTGTAGGCTATACAAATATTTGTTCCGTGCGGGAATCGAACCCGCGACACGCAGCGCAGCAGTCAATCGCTTAACCACTGCGCCAATCGTGTCGAATTGACGTCAAAACCAGCCTGTGTCTCATAGACAAAAACTGTTAGTCGCAAAACTTTCTGAGTGACCTGGTAGTTCATCACAGTCCCAGGCTGTGTGGGAGAAGTTATTTGATAATTTCACAGCCAAAAAGAAAAAGAGTACTGTGATGAACCATGTTTAATTTCGATTGGATTGTGGAAGTATTTCCTACGAGTACTATATCTAGCTTGTCTTTCCTCATCGTTCTCGAGCAAATTTAAAAAAAGTTGGTTAACAACACTAGAATATACAGACATGGCACTGTTACAATATTATTTATTATAATAGAAACGACCAATTGGAACCGTGCACCTAGCTTCTGACGTTTCATAAGTGCCCATGTAGGTTTATGTGAAATAAAATATTTTGATTTGATTTGATTTGGTTAAGTCTGAAGTGGTTCCTGCACGATTTTGTCTGTTTCATGCGGAGCATTGTCCTTAAAACATTAAGAATTACGAAATTAAATGCCGAGTGGACATTGTACTTGTAGCTGTTAGACCAAAACTTAATACTATATCTGAGCCATGACTCAACCAAACTTGACTCTCATCTCTCATCAAATCGTATCTACGTAGTATCATAATGTACTCACTGTTATTCTTCTTGGCGGTTCCGTTATAAGTCCCGAAGAGCAAGGCAGCGGCGAGCAACGTGAGTACGGGCCTCTCGAGCGCGATGTACAGCGCCATGAAGTGCCGCGAGCTGCAGCCGCGCACCAGCCAGCCCGCGCTGGTCCACGCCGGGAAGAGCGGCACCGTCGCCTGGCACGCAATGATCAGCCACTGGAAAATACTCCAATTATATTGCTGTCGAAGGACCGCCTGCCGTCGGAGCAAACGATACCTCGTGTGGAGACTACTGTTGGGCAAGCGTATCATGGAATTTCCTTTATTTTTATAGCTCTTTGTTCAAAGAAGAACTAAAATATCACAAGTTTCGAGTCATTACGGGTGGTTAATCATAGACTGTCACAATTTTTCACAGTAGTTCATGATCAGCTCTACATGATTTATGACTGAAAGCTAAAGTAGCTGCCCACATACTTTATGATCAGCTGGCTTGAAGTCTGTCTCTCGTAAGTGGTGCAGCAGATGTGCCATGAACAGCCCCAGCAGGCAGGCAGGCAGGCTGCCCATAGGACTGGTGTAGAACTCGCTGAACGACGGCACAGCATAGAATTTCGTACGGATGTGCCTGATGTGCAAGGTTAAAAAAAATAAACCGACGAAACTAATATGCGAAAAATAAAAATAGCCTTTTAGTGTAACTAAGCTCCTAAACGAATTTAAGTAACAAATTTTGAGGCAGTACCAAACAAACAAATTAATCTACACTAATATTATAAAGAGGAAAACTTTGTTTGTTTGTTTGTTTGTTTGTTTGTAATGAATAGGCTCAAAAACTGCTAGACCGATTTTAAAAATTCTTTCACCATTCGAAAGCTACATTATCCACGAGTAACATAGGCTAAATTTTATTTTGGAAAAAAATAGGGTTCCGTAAGATATTTGGGGTTTTCGGACACAAGGTGTAAAAAATCAACCAGAAAAGTTACTTATTTTGCGTACGCTGCCTAAACTATAAAAGATAGAACCATAAAATGTTCTAATTAATTCTAGACCTTATAAATATCTACAAAAAGTCCGCAACACACTATACCTATCTATGTCGAGTGAGGCACAACAACCATTTTTTTATTTTTTTATCTTAAATTTTTTTTGGACTACATTTAAACGCATGTATTTTACTCATGCTATAATCCTTATCAAAATAAATGATTTCATCACTAAGTACAGTTTATGTAGATAATATTTGGTCTTTGAATGATTAAAATTGGACGTTTGGTTTTAAAGTTATGGCGAAATTAAAATAATACGATTTCTGCTGCACGGCCCGTTGCGAAGTGGGCGTCACCAAGACGGGGTGCGCGTGCGGGAGGGGAGTTTAGATCTATGAGTAAGGCTCCCTACGCAGCGGTCGTGCGCGAAGCCTGATAATTTTCGTGCGATTTTTTTTAGATTTCGTTCTTAAAACTACACCTACGCAAAAGTTCTTCTCAGAGCTAAACAACAGTTCTTCTCAGAGCTAAACAACAGTTCTTTTCAGGGCTAAACAACAGTTCTTTTCAGGGCTAAACAACAGTTTTTTTCAGAGCTAGAATATTACACGCTATTAACATTTTCTTAAACATTTGAAAATGCCTAAGAGAGCCAGGTCTCAAGTTTCTAAACATAGTTCTCAAGCACGGGCAGCAAGAATACGTCGTATGGGAGAATCTTCACCTGAACGTTCACAACGCCTTGCTGAACAAAATCAGAGAAACTCTCAGGTACGCGCACGAGAGTGTCGAACGTTTGCAACGCCTTGCACAACAAAATCTGAGAACCTCTGAGTTACGTGCACGAGAGTCGAGGTTGGAGCGTTCCCAACGTCTTCATGAACAAAATGTAAGGACCTCTCAGTTGCGCGAAAGAGAGTTGAGTGTCGAACGTTCACAACGCCTTGCTGAACAAAATCAGAGAAACTCTCAGGTACGCGCACGAGAGTCGAGTGTCGAACGTTCGCAACGCCTTGCACAACAAAATCTGAGAACCTCTGAGTTACGTGCACGAGAGTCGAAGCTGGAGCGTTCCCAACGTCTTCATGAACAAAATGTAAGGACCTCTCAGTTGCGCGAAAGAGAGTCGAGTGTCGAGCGTTTGCAGCGACTTAGAGCTCAGGCAGAGAGACAGCAGTTGTCCACAAATACAGTTCGCAATCGAATTTTAGCTAACAGCAACAGACTGGCTTTCAGATATGATCCGCAGGTTGATTATGCACAACAAGCGTCCGTCCAAATCGGAGTCATGAATAAGATCTGCTCTAACTGCTCTGCCAAGAAATGGGTGGATGAACCTAATGGTATGTGCTGTGCTTCAGGTAAAGTTTGTCTTCCTAACCTTCAGGAGCCGCCACAACCAATAAAAAATCTTTTAACTCATAACCATCTATTATCTGGTCATTTTTTAACAAACATGCGTAAATACAATAGTCTTTTTCAAATGACTTCGTTTGGCGCAAAAGAAATCAGGGAAGGTAATTTTATGCCCACTTTTAAATTCAAATTAGTAGGAATTGATTGAACTTTACGTTGCTCTATCACGGGTCGGGGCTCCCGACCATCAGTATATTTTGTTACCTGAAAATAATTTAACGTCAAATGTTGTTTATAGAGAAGCTCTACAATAATCGTTTTAGTTATCTATCCTAAAACAACGGGTTGCACTCCGGGACTGCCGGCAGAAGTGAAAACTTAGTATTAATTACATTTAAATATTTTCATCATTAACAACTTTAACATCCACATAAAGACAATCTATGCAGCCTGCGGATAATGACTGCGTCGTCGATGTTAGTGTCGATGTCTGTGAATTGACCTGGGAATCATTTTGCTGACCGTGTCTTTCCTGGGTAGGCTTTTTGCAGCGGTAACCGACATCCACGCGGGCGGAGCCGCGGGCGACCGCTAGTTACTTAATAAAGCGTAAAATGGTAGCTAGATAGATCTTTGTTGAATGTGTATTTGGCGCCGTCTCAAACGGAGATGGAAAATAAGAATCGTTTAAATCGGACTTTTCGGTAAAAAGTTATGCGTGCGGGGAACCTTCTCCTTTTTTTTTCGTCGGTTAAAAATAAAATAAATGGAATATGATGAACAGAAAACAGTGTAGAATATTCAGACTAATTCAGAGCGATTCGATAAACCACGAAGATAGCTTACTCTGGCGTAGAGACGAACAAGATCGGCTTCCAATGGTTGACGTAGGCGCGGTAGGAGCTGAGGGCGACGCTGAGGAGAAAGCCGACGCCTAGTAGTGGCAGCGCCAGGCGGCGGCACCGGCACAGGAGCAGCGTGCTGATGCAGCCGACCACGTGGAGTTGCATGTCCACTGCGAGGAACCTGCGGGGATTACAACATACTGAAGGAGTGAGAACAACATGCAGTTTGTTTTGTTGCACCTACCGTGTTCTCACAGCATACTTTTGGACAAAAGATAAACTGATAACTTACTAAGTCCTACTTTTAGTATTATTACCAGTTTTGCCACAGGCAACTCTGCTCAGGCTCGATGAAGTTCTGAAGAAAGAAGACGCTGGGCCAGAACTTGCGCTTGCACACCTCGCTCTCTCGGCCCACTAGCATCGGCCACATTGGCCCATCGCGCACCAGTGGCCACCACGTCGCCGCAAAGCTCATCACCAGCACGTATGCAGGGGCTATCCTGGATATAAATATGTTTCACGAATTCAGTGACGAAAATCTCCACACCACCGTCCAACATTAAATGTATGCTATTCAATGTTGAGCGGTGGTGTGTATATATATATATTAAATGTACAGTAAGCGTTCAAAAGTGCATAGGCACGTTAAGAGTCGTATTGCTGTGAACAAAAGTCCATAAGAAATCTCACAAAGCAATAGACTGACGCTTCGGTTTGACTTACGACCTTCTTCTATAAGTTGTTACAATACTGTAGACACGCACATTACACACACACACTCACTTTGTCTGCAACCAATGACTAGTTCGATAATCATCATTCGTTTTTAGTTTCATTCGTCTTGTTCACATAAATATTAAAGTTTAGCAGGTAGACCACAAAAAACTAAGTAAATTATTTCGATTTCTGTGGGGTAGATGCAGTTTGTTACAAGTATTCAATTAATAGAACTTTGTTGGTTCGTGCCGTGATAATATTGGTGACGAGCATTTAGCGTAGTGTTGTGGTTATTATTATCAAAAAGCAGGCATAAAATATATTGAAGAGATCAGATCAGATCAGAGAATATTATTGCGCTGCGTAAAAGTGAAGTGAATATCTAATAAAACCGGACTAAGTGTGAGTGTTATCATTTATATATTTCATATTTTACTAAACATAAATCCTAATCAAGGGTATTGTTGATAGAACAGAGGTATTGTTGAGACAGAAGATGCCTTTAAAGTTTTAAATTCATTGTGAGGTTTAATTCGATTAGTGAATAATAAATAATTAGGTATTATGTGTAATAAAAACAATGTTTTTCTTTGTTCTAGAGAAATACTGTGACGGTTAAGAGATATGAGGAAGGGGCTTATTATCGAGTAGCAGCGACGTCAAATGGTGAATGAAACAAATGGTTTCATACCAACGAGATATTTTGCGGAATTATTAAAAACACGTCGTTATGGACCGTTCGCCGTGCACTCTGAAGGCTTGCATCACTGAAGACCAGCTAGAAAACCGTTTTTGACCTTAAAATATTGACCGTACCAACTTAATAAACAATAGATTCGTTATTGCATGAATTTATGGTAACGAATTTTTTAAGCACGTTTAAATATGGTGTTTGTCGTTTCTTGCAGATAGACAGAAAATGTTTAATATTATTTTAGTAATATTATTATTTTAGGATTAAAATTTGAGGTTTAGTTTCAATCTTCTTTTCGGAAAGAAAATGAATACTTAAGCTATAACCTCAATACCAACCAATATTTACTAAAGCCAAATAAAATGTAAACAAACTGCCTATACTTAACCTTTAAATCTTAAAAACGTTGGTCTTAGATTCAAGATGGCTAAGGTTCTAATCTCGTAAATCACAGCGCTGTTTTTGCAAATATTATTATTTTTGTTTGCAATAATATTTTTTTTTTAAATATTGCTGCCTTTTTATCAATGTTGTTATTGCAATAAAGAGTTTAGAATAAAAATGCGTGATATGTGATAATAAAATTAAAAAATATTTATTGGTTATATTTATTTTAATTAAGTATAGTTAACAAACTGATACAATTATTTATCATTACTTCAGCTGAATAAGATGTGAAATAGATGTCTAGAAACTTAGAAGCAATTTATATTATTTTGAAATATTAAAATTAAAAAAATGTTTTAAATTTTAAATGGATTTTTTTCACCATAAATATAAAGCTTTGATCATGGTCGAAGTAATTAAGCAATAAATAAGAATATTAGAATTAAAATGTTAAAAAAACTACTGACAAAATAGGTGATTTTAAGGTTAAGTATAGGCAGTTTGTTTACATTTTATTTGGCTTTAGTAAATATTGGTTGGTATTGAGGTTATAGCTTAAGTATTCATTTTCTTTCCGAAAAGAAGATTGAAACTAAACCTCAAATTTTAATCCTAAAATAATAATATTACTAAAATAATATTAAACATTTTCTGTCTATCTGCAAGAAACGACAAACACCATATTTAAACGTGCTTAAAAAATTCGTTACCATAAATTCATGCAATAACGAATCTGTTGTTTATTAAGTTGGTACGGTCAATATTTTAAGGTCAAAAACGGTTTTCTAGCTGGTCTTCAGTGATGCAAGCCTTCAGAGTGCACGGCGAACGGTCCATAACGACGTGTTTTTAATAATTCCGCAAAATATCTCGTTGGTATGAAACCATTTGTTTCATATTCATTCACCATTTGACGTCGCTGCTACTCGATAATAAGCCCCTTCCTCATATCTCTTAACCCTCACAGTATTTCTCTAGAACAAAGAAAAACATTGTTTTTATTACACATAATACCTAATTATTTATTATTCACTAATCGAATTAAACCTCATAATGAATTTAAAACTTGGTATCTTCTGTCTCAACAATACCTCTGTTCTATCAACAATACCCTTGATTAAGATTTATGTTTAGTAAAATATGAAATATTTAAATGATAACACTCACACTTAGTCCGGTTTCATTGGATATTTGTGTGAATAACATTCATTTTTACGCAGCGCAATAATATTCTCTGATCTGATCTGATCTGATCTCCCTTTAATATTTATATTTGACTGCTTTTTGAAAATAATAACCACAATACTGCGCTAAATACTCGTCACCAACATTATCCACGAACCAACAAAGTTATATTAAGTGAATACTCGTAACGAATTGCATCTACCCCACAGAAATCGAAATAGTTTACTTAGTTTTCTGTGGTCTACCTGCTAAATTTGGTCGGTACTGTGAGGTTTTATCATGAGATGCAACCTCATGATATACAGGCTGGCAAGAATGCTGTACGTCATCCGAACAATCTGACAAGATATATTTAAATTAGGATTTTGATATGGTTTTCACTTGTTGATAAAAAGATGAGAGTCTAGCCCCAGCCGCAGCTCGCGTGTGTGTCTTTATAATGTTATACTAAAGCACTCAATATAAGGTCTCTAAGCAAAAGTTATTTGATTTCACAGTATCCCGGGCACCGCAGCCAAGTTGGTGCCTACAGTACTGTACCTATGCTATTCAATGTTGAGCGATAGTGTAGATATTAAATGTATACTATTCAATGTAGAGCGGAGGTGAAGATATTAACTGTACCTATGCTATTCAATGTGGAGTGAAGATATTAAATGTACCTATGCTATTCAATGTTGAGTGAAGATATTAAATGTACCTACCTATGCTTCTCAATTTTAAGCGGTAGTGTAGATATTAAATGTATACTATTCAATGTAGAGCGGAGGTGAAGATATTAAATGTACCTATGTTATTCAATGTTGAGCGATACTGAAGATATTAAATGTACCTATGCTATTCAATTTTAAGCAGTAGTGTAGATATTAAATATATGTTATTCCATGTTGAGAGGTAGTTTAGATATTAAATGTATGCTATTCAATGTTAAGCGGTGGTGCAGATATTTTCCTACAACGCAATCAAGATAGTTTCCTAATATCCGTTAAGTAGTGCTATTTATTCATCACTAGCGACCCACCCCTGCTTTGCTTGGTATTACGAATTGACAAAATATCGAAGTTTCTTTATTATAATTATGCAAGCTTTATATTAGTGTACACATAAACCTTCCGGAATAAATTCGCAAAATTTCATAATAAATAAATAAATAAATAATTTATTGGCATAAAAAATGTGTACAAACAAAGTGAAGACTCCTGCGCTAGGTAAAAACACCTGTGTTACAGGGGCCAGTGTCTTCTCCCAATTAGTAAGTTCTGGATTTATGCAATAACATCATTTGAATTTACTAGAAAAACAAAAAGTATTAAAATATAAATTAGTAATTTTGTTACATTTATTATTAAAATAGTTTTTAAATACATGATTAAAAAAAGAGAAGTAAAAATTATGATAACAATTGACTGTCGTTATATATTTGTGTGAGTGTGAAGTATAAAGAGGGGGTGTGTGTGTGTGTTTAATGTGTTGATGTGTGGTGTGTGGATGAAGGTCAATGAGAGGTTGTGATGATGTGTGATCTTGTTAAACTTAATTATATTCATACCTATATTAAAATTGATTCTGTTTCACTGTACTTTTGAGTCAGTAGCCATGACTTAGTTTTAGTGTTAGCTTCTCTTATTGTAAGAGGATTAATATTGAGAGCACTGTTTGTTTTATTATAAATGTGACTTGATAAATACATGCGTTGCCTTCTAGCAGCTGCAGTGTCTAAACAGATAGGCAAACATTCCTTATAGTACGCTTACTTATAACTTGCTTATTTATCGGTGTGATAAGATGCTGTTTGGCAACTGTATGTAAAACATACAGTTTCCGTACTGTGAGAACTTGACACTTGTCATATAAGGTTGTGGTGGGGAATCTAAAAGGCCGAAACGTCATTATTTTAAGCACAGATCTTTGGGCCCTTTCAAGTCGAATCATGTGCGTTTTGTATGTCTCAACTCAACCCATACTCCAATGCAATACCCAATCACTGATTGAACCAGTGCGTAATATAACGTGCGTAGTAGCTCATAACCAGCGACGTGTCGAAGTGTCTTAAATACCCATATGAGTTTTCTAATTCGCGCAGTGGTTCGCTCAATGTGCTGGCGCCAAGTAAACTTATCGTCGAGTAGTACTCCTAAGTATTTAACTGTATTTGATCGAGGAATAGGTAGACATGAGCAGGACGTGTAGTTCTGGGGGGCATTACATACGTGTAACTCAACGCATAAATTGGAAGGCTTCATTTTAGAGAAACTAAATTGGATTATGGTCGATTTTGCAAGGTTTAAGGTTAGTAAGTTAGCTCTTAGCTAGTGGCTCACGTTAAGCAGGCCTGACTCGGCTTTTTGGCGAACTTCATCCCAGGTCTCCCCATGAAATACGAGTGCTGTGTCATCAGCATAATGTAAAAATCTTACCATTTGCAAGAGCTAGCTGACACAGATCGTTTATGTAGATGAGGAAGCGACTGGGTCCAAGAATACTACCCTGCGGTATGCCGTATGTGACCTGGGTATCTGAGCTAACACTTTCTCGTATTTTCACTCTCTGTGTACGATCACAGAGAACGACGACTGACTCGGGAGGAGGCACGGCTCCCTGACGTTTCGGGCCACGCAGGTGCTCTCGGGACACGATTCTTTCGGTAAATACTTGTGTCGCATAAGCAGGGAGCCGGACGCTCGGTGCCATCACTACGTCCACTGTCTGGAGGACACAGCGCGGCATACGCTGGCCGAATGTGTCGCATGGGAGAAGCCGCGCCGTGGCCTCGTTTCAGAAGTGGGGAACGACCTGTCGCTGCCGACCGTAGTTCGTTCAATGGTGCCGACCATAGAACGAACTGCGGTCGGCAGTGCAGAGTCCTGGGACGTGGTGTTATCCTTCTGTGAATCAATTATTTCGCAGAAGGAGGCTGCAGAAAGGGAAAGGGAGATCACAAGTACTCTTCCGTCCCGCAGCAGGCGCACTGGGCGTCGTCGGCGGAGGACAGATAGAGAGGAGAGCGGAAGAGGGCGTCCTCTTCCAGCCCCCTCAAATGGCTGGACCCATTTAGGGGGGCTGGAAGAGGACGCCCGGGTGGCGGACTCGATGACATCCGTCACCCCCCATCACACAGGACCCGAGATGGCGGCGCGTAGTGTTTCAAGCGCGCCTCTCTAAGATGTAACGGGAGGAGTTTCACTCCCCCTACGGGTCGAGGCCCGCAGAGCGCGGGCCGTCACCAGACCGGGACAGCGGAAGTCACATTTACACTCGCAGCCCCCAACGCAAGTGTCATAGGGAACACCGCGATGGTTTTAGTCAGTAAGAGTCTGACAGACCCCTTTGCCCACCCAGGGCGGAGGACATCCATGAGGATTTCCATCCCGACAAAAAAAAAAGGTTAGGTTAGAACTGTGACCCACTACGTGTGCCAAAACGACTAGAATATATAGAAAAAAAAAAACTTTAGTAGGGTTAGTTAGTTGGGTGTTTGAATACTGGAAGGTTTTCCATAAACGCCACGCCACCGCCCCGGTGTAAAAAGAGTAAAAAAGCTTTACCCAGTTCAGAAAAATACGGTACAATATAAAAACGAGTAACAGATTACATAGGAGCCATAAGTGCTAAACTTTTACAAATTCCCTGGACCCCACACTCGGATTCCCTGTGTCGTGGGGTCCAGTCTCTTCCCAATTAGTAAGGCAAGTAATTGTTTATTTAGGTGAATTAATTAATTTTGAAAAATTAAAAACACAAGAAATAATATATGTAACATAAAATAACATCACGCTTTGTTTCCCCGAAGGGTTGGGCAGAGGTGTACCTGTAGTAGGTACACCCACATTTCATCAGTTATTTATTTATTTATTTGGCACTTCAACGACTTGCTCACTTAAACATACACATACAAAAATCACATATAGTTATATAGGTATTGTGAACTCGTCACTTACAGAAGTGCACAGCACTAGCAGAGAATTTAATGATTACAGGAAGTTTTATTTATCGTTAGTTGAATTATTTACAAAATAAAAATAGATATTAATTACGAATAATGTTCACAACTACGATGAAATGTTTAACTAAATAACAAAAAAGACCTATGAAGAAGAAAATGAAAGTGGATACAATTTTATTAATAGGCGGTTTGTGTTGCACAGAGGTTTTGAGACTCCGAGCTGGTTAAAAGTCTCGTACGGAATTGACGAAAAGGGTTAGAAAAGATGTCGATGCTATTGGTTAGTGTAGCGATTTTATTATAATTTCTCATTTAACGATTCATGGGTGCGGTGCTACCAAGGTTAGTACGACTTGCAGTTGTGGCAAAGGTAATGGTCTCGCGACCAGATCGAATAGTTTTCTGTCGAGGTACAGCTATACTTAATTCCGCCAAAAGATCGGGAACATTTAGTAAACCGTTAGCAATTTTTTAAAGAAGGATTTGGTCTGTTACGTCTCTTCGGTGTTCAAGAGAGCTACCATAAGAAGAATCTCGTGGACAGCTAGAGCTTCTAAAACGAAGGTATCCGGTGAAGTTTCTTTGGATACGTTCAATCCTGTTTACGTGAACACGGTAAGTAGGGTTCCAAACTGGAGATGTATGCATCTCCAGTTTGGAAGTCCAGTAGACTTCTTACAAGAGTATTGAACAGCACCTTTAGGGTAGAGATGGACTGGAAATCCCGACATATTCTTTTTACAAATCCAGACATTTTTGCAGCTTTGGCAGTGATATTATCAATGTGGTTGACAAATGTGAGTTTAGAGTCGAGCTGGACTCCTAGGTCACGAATCGTGTCTACCTTTTGTAGTGCTACCCCATTTATTGAGTAAGACGTAGGTGAAGGTTTCCGTTTTATGGTAAATGTTATGTGGTAGCACTTTTTCACATTGAGGGATATGCGGTTTTTTAAACACCAATCGTGAACTGCGTTGAGGTCAACCTGGAGTAAATGAACATCGACGGATGAGTATATCTCTTTATAGATCTTTAAATCATCAGCAAAAATAGAGCAATTGCTGTGTTTTACTGAGAGAACTATGTCATTGACGAACATTAGAAAAATAATTGGGCCTAGGTGTGAACCTTGGGGGACTCCAGATGTAGAGAAATAAACTGGTGACTCATAGCCTTTAACAACCACTCTTTGTTTTCTTTCTGAGAGATACGATTTAAACCAAAGAAGCAACTGGCCAAATATGCCGAAACCTTCAAGCTTCTTTTTATGATCCACTTTGTCGAACGCACTGCTGAAATCAGTGTAAATTGAGTCTACCTGGACACGAGAGTCCATCAATTTACTTACTTCATTGACGTAATAAAAGTTAGTAGTCGTAGACTTACGAACACAGAAACCATGTTGTTGGGGTACTAGCTGAGGATTAATGTGTGATGTAAGTAAAGGACATAGCAGGGATTCAAAGAGCTTAGCGAAAACTGAAAGGAGTGAAATAGGATGGTAGTTCTGTACATCATTAGAGGCCCCTTTCTTAAAAATTGGTACGACATTTGCCATGTTCTATTCCGTCGGAAACTGCGATGTCGCAATCGAGTGATTGAATATTATTTTAAGTGGTAAGGATAGACTAGTAGCACACTTCTTTACAAATACCGGTGGCAAACCATCTGGCCCCGGCCCTTTGCAGATGTTAATTTTTTTTGTGCTTTCAGGACATCTCGTTCCGTAAATACTACACTACCTAATGCATGTTGATGATACTTGGGTCCTGTTTGAGCTACAGTAGGTGAACCAATCGAGGGAGTAAAGTTAGAAGAGAAATGCTTAGCAAAAAGGCTGCAGACTTCATCACCAGTAGATACTGTTTCATTTCCTAGACACATCTCCGAGGGAATGTCGTAAAATTTGGACTTTTTCGCTTTGACGAAGGACCAAAAGAGTTTCAGATTATGTCTAATGCTCTTTTCAGTTAAGCTCATATAGTTTTTGTAACAGCAGGTCATCATGGTTTTCGATCGCCCCTCCAATAGTCTATATTCAAAGTGATCCCTTGGGTTTTTTTAGTTATTTTTAAGTCCCATGTAATAGGGGGCGAGCCTATTGCCATCGTCCGGGCACAAATCTAGACTAAAAACCCAATAACACTGCCCGACCCGGGAATCGAACCCAGGACCTCATGCTCAGCAGTAGCGCTAGCGACCACTAGACCAACGAGGCAGTAAGGCAGTAATAAAAAGAAAAGAAAAGGAAAGAAAACTTGTTTATTATGTAATATATGTATATATATGTCACCGTATAATTATAAACTTCGTTAGTTTATAAATCTATCGGTATTGTTTCCGTTAGATTATAAACTGTCGAAAAATTGTGAACTGTGACAAATCATTTACAATTTAACGCATAATTTTTCGATAGTTTATAATGTATCTGTTACGGCTAAAACCCGAAGTGCGGCTACACCTAGTTTTAGCCGGCTACAATTAGGTGCGGCCGGTAGCATTTGGTTAATCTTGCCTAAATGGACTCTGGCACTCGCCGGCCGCTGCCGCGGCACCGCTCGCTTTGCTCGCTCGGCTCGTGCAGTGTGTTATGTGGTCACAGTTCTAACCTAACCTACCTTTCAGCCATTTTCATTTGCTACAACTAAATTTAACCAACTGCTACCGGCCGCACCTAGTTGTAGCCGGCTAAAACTAAGTGTAGCCGCACTTCGGGTTTTAGCCGTGACATATCCATGAAAAACTGACAAATTGTGAACTGGTAACCAACTTGTTTGCGACATAATGCACTTTGCGCTAAAATTAAATAGCCTGCGTGGCTGCGAGCAACTTGGAAGTAGCGCTCGCCGGCCGCTGCCGCGGCACCGCTCGCTACGCTCGCTCGGCTCACGCGCGGTTGCTCACGGTTTTAACCTAACCTAACCCATTTCACCCAGTTCACAATTTTTCGACAGTTTATGATCTAACGGAAATAATACCGATAGATTATAAACTAACGATGCTTACAATCTTACAGTGACATATACATATATAAGTACAAAGTAACACAAATAAAATAAAATTATTATGTTGTAGGAAGACGTTTGGATGACAAGAGGTTTAGGTGCTTTTGGTTGTTAGTGTGTGTGAAGTGTGGGATGTGTGTGTGGGTTGGTGCGCGCTTGTTATTTTTGATATGTCAGATATTACGACTGTGTGTGCAGAAGGTCTTCTGTTTGGTCATAATTTTTGGGATGCATCCATTTGAATATAGTATTTTTAGAGCTGTGTCCATTATGGCAGCCGGCAGTGTCGGCTGCCGATGCTTATAATAACGGCTGCCGGCAGTAATATACTGCCGGTTCCCAACGGCGTTATTTTTGGGTACTGGCACCGGTAGCGGAGGCACTCCCTATTAATTAATAATAGTCAAATGTTATGTAAAAATATTTAGTTGTAATTCCGCAATAACTAAATCCAGGCTTTGATTCAGAATGCAACACTGTCTCCTCCCGCTCGCAAACAAATACCTGCTACGAAAATACGTGCTACGAAATAAAAGCGCTGTCAAAATTAAATAGTAACCCAAAACTATCACAAACAATCACCTAAAAATTCTCTTCAGTATAATCTTCGGTAGCTGGCTGAAGCTGGGCGGCTGGTGCATGTTGAGCAGCGAGTCAGCCAGGAGGAAGTTGGAGAGCAGGATGAACATCTGGATGGACGAGGTGCCGTTGTGCATCAGCATCAGGACTGGGTGGTGCCACATCTGGAAATGAAAAAACTGAGTGTTGCACTACTAAAACAAGCAATTGCTATGAAGAGCTTGTTGTGAAGGAGCTCATAAGAAGAGCAAGTAGGAGAACCGGCAAGCAGCATTATTGTGTTCCGACTTTGAGGGTATGGGTGCCGAAGTTGTTACAGTCAACTATGGACAACTGGGGGCCTAAAACGGCCGCTTTTGCAGAATCATAAAATATTATGATAATATTATGAATCACACAAACTGTCAGAAACTGACAATTCATAATATTATCTGCATTCAATTCATATTACACAATTCATCTATTTGACAGTTTTGTGATTTAATGAAATAACATTTAACCCACAGAAATAAAAAATCTCATTTGATTAATAAAAACTGTAAAGATAAATTATCCGGTTAAATTACGGTCTTCATTTTTTCATGCGGCAATATTTACACCAAATATGATTCTGATATGAATTGAATTAAATATGATTCAGCTAAAATATTTGTGTCACCATAGAGGAATTGCTGGGGATTCAGAAAATGAATTGCTTTTAGAGGAATTGCTAATGTGGCCGTTTTAAACCCGCTGGAGATAGTCTTGCAGGTAAAGGTGTTTTGAAATAAACTACAGGAAAGGAAATACGGTTATTGGCAATGATACATTTTTTTTGGTGCAAGTGGCCCGTTTTCCGAATAATTTCGTCACATACCTCTTCAACATACTTGGGGTTCTGTAGGAACAGTACTTCGTGCAGACAGCTGGCGTGCACCAGCTCCACCAGCAGGATCATGATCACTCTGTATGTAACACACACGCACCCGTTGTAGTATCCACGAATATATATGCACTGGTCAGTAACAGAAGTAGATTGACACTGTTACTTTTACATATGCTTTAAATATACCTAAAATTATTAGATACACTACTTTTCACTATTAAGCACTGTATTAGGGTCGAATGTATTTAAAAAAAAATACAATATTCTGCTTAGTGTTTAAAAAATTGAAGTGTTGAATGTTGAAATGTTGAAATGTTGAAAAATTGAATCAGTAAAAAAATAAAGTTACGAAGAAGTTGTAGGACGTTGGCTATGTACATCAGTCACGTCTAGTGATGGTAAATTCCCGAGAATATTCTCCTTGCGAGAACTTTGCTGTTAAGTTCTCGAGAATGTTCTTTTGGAAGGGAATTTACGAGAATTTAAAAATTGGATGACTGAATTGAATCGGTTTATTTTTAGAGTAATAGTTTTGAGTGCATTTGAACGTTTTACGAAGTTAACGTTTAAATAAACTACTCTACAACTTGAATTATCGGTAAATTCTCCTGAGCGAGAACATTCCCGAGAATATTTCCGAGAATATTTCCGAGAAAATTCTCATAAATTCTTTTAAATTTCTTATGGTATAAATGTTAAATTAGGATTTCTGTATTAAAACAAACTTTATGAGTTACACATAATCAGCTTTAATAAAATAACAAAACAGAAGAAAGGTTTACGATGTAAATAATTAAAAACAATCACAATCGTTGGGATTGTGATTGTCAATTTTGCTATTCTAAATTTGACGTTTTTCACCTAAAATTTAGATTTTCTAACTAAATCTGACTATTTTTAATCGCGACTAAAAACGTGTGGAATAGAATTGGCTGTCATGAACTTTAAATTCACACCAACACCTCGACTTCAGATGCAAAAACAGTAGGTACTGAATCTTTTTTTTTATTTTGCTTATATCTCGAAAACAGTGTGTCCAATCGCAAAAATAATGAAAATTTCGACCCCCTTTATCAAACCCTTAAACCCTTAATACTCTACGAATAGGTAATATTTTTTCTTATTTTCATACAAAAAGTGAAAAATTCCAATAAAACACGTCGAGGCTGCCCCCCTGCGCGCCTTTGGCTCTAAAAAGATTCACGTGGTTAGGTATCACGTGTGGAGTCGCGATTGTCAAATTCGACTTAGATGTGTCAAAATATTTTTTAAATTTAGAGAATTTATTTTGCAGAATAGCTTTGAGATTCTCATAGTCAAAAGTAAGGAATTTTAGCGATAGTTTAGTTAGTTTAGTTCAGTTTACAAGAGAATCGGCACCATTGTTTGCCACCACGCAACTTGCTTGACTTATTTAGCTGTTTCCCAATTAAACTCTTTGCTCCACAAACCAGTGCCACATTTATATTCAGATACTTCTTCGATTTGAGGAGTGGTGAGAGAGAAGCCATGGCGTCCTCACCATCCGCTTGACACAGGTACTCACCGGACACGGTTGTTTCGGGAGGTTCCTGTTCCAGATAAGGCGGGAGGAAACGTCCGGATGTCACCATTGTGTGGATCGCCCGGAGGACACGGTGGAGCATATGGTGGAGGTCTGCCCGGCTTGAGTGGGGCACCGTGTCCTTGTGGAGGTGATCAGTGGCAGTGATCTTTCGCGTCGTACTGGGCGAGTGGGCATAAGAAAGCCAGCCAGAGGTGAGGAACAAGACTTCTCCCGGGAGATAGGGTCCGTGGGGTCGCTCCTGCCCAACAGCTCGCCACATGCTGCCCTGCGGGTTATTATTATTTTTGTTTCTAGATTTGTTTTCCTCGGCCTGGCCGGGTAAAGCTGATGGCACGGGCCTAAGCCAAGTGTTCATCAGTGGGGTTAATTGGTGGTGGAGTAATGTTTGATACCACGTGGTTATCTGCAGTAGGCTGTATGTTAGCTGAAGTTAAATTTGAGTGGAAGTAATGGTGTAAGTTGTCCGACTCACATTGGAGGAATTTTCGTACTAGCCTACATGTATTGAGAATCACTGCCTTCTGCAGCAGGTGGTAGGTGTTAGGTAGCAGGTTGAGGGAACTAAGGGACTAATGAAGCTGTTTGGGTATTACTCCTGTTGCAGATAGCACTATGGGGACGATTGTGACTTTTTGAAGATGCCAAAGTCGGGTTATTTCGTCTTTCAGTTCGGTGTATTTGAATAGTTTTTCGGCTATTGTAGTCTGTAAGTATACATTTATTTTCATTATAATACTTATAAATTATTTTACAGTTTTTAACACAGCTAACTATTTACATTAGGTACTAAATTAAAAGACTAACTAACTATCTGTATAAATAAAAATAATAAAAACAAAATGACACTTAGGCGTCGAAGTATTCCTCCGCATCGCTGTCATCCGGAAACGTCTGTAAGTTATGTGTATTTTGTACGGCAATATCTATAGGAACCCGGTTTTATCTACTTTGTTAATTAATGTTATATCTGGTCTATTAAAGTGAATTGTACGATCGGTGAGTATGGCTCGGTCGAAGTACAATTTTGTTGTTGAGTTCTCTAATACTGTTTCGGGGTTGTATTTATAATATGGTACTATAGTGTCCATAAATTTGTTTTTATGAGCTAGTTTTTGGTGTATTACGTTGGCTACTTGATCGTGTCGATGTTTGTAGTCTGTCTGGGCTATTGATTTGCAGGCGCTAGTGATATGTTGAATTGTCTCTGGTGAACTATTGCATTTTCTACATGTGTCGGTTGTAAAAAAATTTATAATGTATTTTCTGTAGTTTTTGGTCTCAATTACTTGGTCTCACTAGCGCCTGCAAATCAATAGCCCAGACAGACTACAAACATCGACACGATCAAGTAGCCAACGTAATACACCAAAAACTAGCTCATAAAAACAAATTTATGGACACTATAGTACCATATTATAAATACAACCCCGAAACAGTATTAGAGAACTCAACAACAAAATTGTACTTCGACCGAGCCATACTCACCGATCGTACAATTCACTTTAATAGACCAGATATAACATTAATTAACAAAGTAGATAAAACCGGGTTCCTATAGATATTGCCGTACAAAATACACATAACTTACAGACGTTTCCGGATGACAGCGATGCGGAGGAATACTTCGACGCCTAAGTGTCATTTTGTTTTTATTATTTTTATTTAAACAGATAGTTAGTTAGTCTTTTAATTTAGTACCTAATGTAAATAGTTAGCTGTGTTAAAAACTGTAAAATAATTTATAAGTATTATAATGAAAATAAATGTATACTTACAGACTACAATAGCCGAAAAACTATTCAAATACACCGAACTGAAAGACGAAATAACCCGACTTTGGCATCTTCAAAAAGTCACAATCGTCCCCATAGTGCTATCTGCAACAGGAGTAATACCCAAACAGCTTCATTAGTCCCTTAGTTCCCTCAACCTGCTACCTAACACCTACCACCTGCTGCAGAAGGCAGTGATTCTCAATACATGTAGGCTAGTACGAAAATTCCTCCAATGTGAGTCGGACAACTTACACCATTACTTCCACTCAAATTTAACTTCAGCTAACATACAGCCTACTGCAGATAACCACGTGGTATCAAACATTACTCCACCACCAATTAACCCCACTGATGAACACTTGGCTTAGGCCCGTGCCATCAGCTTTACCCGGCCAGGCCGAGGAAAACAAATCTAGAAACAAAAATAATAATAACCCGCAGGGCAGCATGTGGCGAGCTGTTGGGCAGGAGCGACCCCACGGACCCTATCTCCCGGGAGAAGTCTTGTTCCTCACCTCTGGCTTGCCTTTATTGGCCGGTTGGAGTGAACACTGACGAGGAACGGAGCTCCCACCTCATTCTTGCCTTAAGTGGCCGGCTTGAATGGAGATCCGCAAGAGCAAACGTGCTCGGAGGAAGGAAGTATTCCAGTAAAATGCTGGTAGGGAACTTAACCGTACTTCCGGGATTGTCCTGATAGCCGTGGAATACCTCTCCACTCCTCATAAGCACCTCAGGACACGTTGCCCCCTTGTCGCTACGACACTTTGTGCTAGCGACCGTTTTCGGGGCCCATTATTGAGTGTGCAAGTCACCTGGGGCCCATTATTGAGTGTGCAAGTCACCTCCTGCCATTTTATCCGTGTACTTAAAAAACATTGATTAGGCAGGGGCCATAGTCCTTCCATAGTTCCAAACTCAAACTCAAACTTTTTTTAATTAGGGAAAATTTTAGCCCCCTGCCTGGTTAACTCTGAAGTGTCGTGCTTGACCGTTGCGGAGAACGCCTGGAAAGCGACTTGCCCGAATACAGATCGGCCCGTGAACCCATCTTCCCAGAGGCAGTGGGATGAGCCGCTCTGCAGGTTGGTACGGAACAATCTTATTAATACGTCGACCAATACTGCTGAGCGTGCCCGCCTGCTGGCTGTGGGTGAGTGAGAGTCGGGCCTCTGTCTTCAAGCGCTACCGTCACCCAACATAGGCACTATGCTGGGTGATACCACCTCCCGGCTCGCTACCTGTCTGCGTCTGGGTGCTCCTTGTGTGGCTCCGCATCGCTGCCAATGCGGTGAAGGTGTCGACTGTCTCGGACACCATGGCCTATCCTGCAGTAAGAGCGCAGGCCGGATAGCACGGCACGCCAGCATCAACGACATCATCCGTCGTGCTCTTGTCACCGCCGGAGTGCCAGCTGTTTTAGAACCCAATGGCGTGGCACGCGACGATGGGAAGAGACCAGACGGAATGACCATAATGCCTTGGAAGGTAGGTAGGCCTTTGGTGTGGGACGCAACGTGTGTCGACACCCTTGCGCCATCCCATCTTCCTAGCACGGCGGGCTGTGCTGGGGCTGCTGCTGCAGGTGCGGAAAACCTCAAACGGCGCAAATACTCCAATCTTATTGGGACTTATATGTTTGAGCCGTTTGGGGTTGAAACACTAGGGCCATGGGGTCCGAGTGCCCACCTTGTTTTTCAAGACATCGCCAAGCGGCTGGTCGACTCTTCACGTGACCAGAGGGCTGGCCTATTCTTTGGTCAAAGAATCAGCATTGCCATACAACGTGGCAATGCTGCCAGCCTTTTGGGCACTTTTCCTATTGACAGCGATACGGACGAATTTTTTGATGCCCTATGATCATTTCCCCGCCCCCCCCCCCTTTTTATATACTTGTACATATTATTATTTTAAATCTGATAGTTTTTAAATAATGTAAATACCTTTGTAATTGAATTTTGTGAAAAACTCAAACTCAACTCAAACTCAAAGCATTTATTTCAAATAAACCAATTACAGGTACTTTTGAATTATCAAGGGGTCGGTCAGTCAGAAAAATGAAGCTAATTGCCCATTCCAAAGCGTAGTAGGTACCTATGGAGAAGAACGGGCAAGAAACTCCACGGACACTCTTTTAAATCAAAACATTGTTACAAAATATTGGTTACATCATTCGTGTTGAACTTATACATGTGAGAACAATGTAGAAAGACGTGCACGTTAAAAGCGTCCGTAATAAAATTATAATATCAATTCAAAAATTTAAATATATTAAAATAATCCGTGGCAGCTAAGAGATGACCAGTCCCTACTGACGGCGCCCGTTCACGAACATGACGCATGGATCAGCACCATTTAGCTCAACCATTTTGAAGGGAACTTAATGATCCAACACACACGCCACCATCAGCGAGACATTTGAGTGAGCATGACATACTCTCAGCCGCCAGGGCACATTCAAGTCAATGAAAGACGTACCCAGTAAATGGTAGCTTTATGGAATGTACAACATGGTCACAGTGCTCACACATGTGATATGCAATTATACAATACAAAGAGATTAAATTTATACAAAGCAAAGATAGTTTTACAATCTTCAGCAGCTGCAACAATACTTTCGAATGCTAATCAATTAGTTTATGCGCCCTTGTGGAGCTAGACCAGCGCTGAGCCAAGCATTTTTATCAGCGATGTAATCCCCCAACTTATAATATGCTTAGCAGCATTGTGTGCGTTTTATACATGATTTAAATTTCGTTTCGTTCAGTTGGAGTATGTGGGAAGGTATTTTATTATAACATTTTAAACAGCACCCCATGAAGGATGAGTCTACTTTAGCCAGTCTGAAACCCGGTTGAACTAATTGGTCCCTATTTCTAGTCCCATAACTGTGTTTATCACCTCTTTTACTGAAAAGACTTAGATTTTTCCTTACGTACATGATGTTTTCATAGATATATTGACAAGGTACCGTCATGATGTTAATATCTTTAAACAGTTCCCTTAGAGAATCGCGTCTGCGGAGGCCATATATTGCTCTGATGGCTCTCTTCTGCAGAATAAAAATAGACTCGATATCTGCAGCCCGTCCCCATAGTAAAATACCGTAAGACATGATACTATGAAAGTAACTGAAATAGACTAGCCTCGCGGTATCTACATCGGTAAATTGACGGATTTTTCTCTCAGCAGCATATCTGCTGAACTTAGCCGTCCTGCAAGAGATATTAAATGAGGACCCCATTGCAGCCTTGAATCGAGCGTGATCCCCAAGAAAACAGTTTTATCGACAAATTCTAGTTTCTCCTTATTCAATACTATGTCTCAATCACTACTTTTAACATTTGGGAAAGCAAATCTTATGCATTTAGTTTTTTTCCCATTTAATACAAAATTATTAGCAGTGAACCAATTTTGGACCTGCAGTAGGGCGTTATTTACTCCGTCAAGATTTGATGCACGCCTATTTATCTTAAAAATTAAGGAAGTGTCGTCAGCAAATAACACCATTTGTGGTTGGTTTTTTAATAAATGGGGTAGATCATTAATATATACTAAAAAGAGGAAAGGACCCAATATCGAGCCTTGTGGAACGCCCATTTTTACTTTTAAACCGATTGAATGGACACTATTTACTTGAACCTGCTGCTGTCTATCATTTAAATAAGATTTTACTAAACTGAGCGCAAGTTTTCCTAGTCCGTAATGCTCAAGTTTCAAGAGCAAGGTTTCATGACTCACGCAGTCAAATGCTTTGGAGAGGTCACAAAAGATTCCTATGGCATCTTGGGTCTCCTCCCACGCTGTAAATATGTGTTTTAATAAGGTGACACCGGCGTCAGTTGTACAACGTCCTTTGGTGAAACCATATTGCTGATCGTGCAAGATTTGGTTGGCGTTAAAATGATTAAGCATTTGATTGAGCATTACCTTTTCGAAAACCTTGCTGAATACCGGCAGCACAGATACTGGTCTATAATTGTTAGTGTCTTTACTGTCCCCAGATTTAATAAGTGGTATTACTTTACTGTATTTGATTAAATCCGGGAAGACTCCTTGATCCACACACAAATTAAATATTAAAGTTAAGTACGGTGCTATAGTGCCGATTATGGATGTACAAACTTTGATAGATAATCCCCATAGATCTTCGGTCAATTTGATTTTGATTTGCCGAAAAGCTTTTATAACTATCATAGGGTTTATATGTTTAAACTGAAATTCAACCGGGCAGCCTGGAACGTTCGCTCTTAATAAATCAATTGAGACATCGGGTGAGGAATTTAAAGCTTCCGTCGTTTTAGATGGTATATTAGTAAAGAAATGTACGAACTCTTGCGCTACTTCTAAGTTAGAGCTTATGGCACCACGTGAAGTCTCCAATGTGTACTCAGTGTTTCGTACTTTTTTCCTATTAGTTTCATTATTTATAACTTTCCAAAGTGTTTTATTTTATTTTCTGCTGATTTAATCTTGTTGCTAATATACAGAGCTTTAGCTATCTTGCAAGTATTTCTAAAAATTTTGGAATATGTAGCAACATACTTGTTGAAAGTTTCAGTATTAATGTAAGGCTTAAGGCCATAAAGCTCGAACAGTCTTTCCCTACTTATCCTAATACCTCTAGTTGCCCAGTCACTAAAAATAAAATTAGGGCAAATATTTTTTGTTCTCTTTTCAAAAGTTTTATTGAATTCAGTGTGCACTACTGAAAAGAAATCCTCATACAATTTATTTGCATCGTCCATATTAGGGCCCAGAACATTTAACTTATTATTTAGGGTACTATTGAATCTATTTAATTTGCCAGTTGTTATTGGTCTAATTTGTATTTGCACTTTTTGAATAGGTGTTCTAAATTTAAAAGTTACCGTTTGTCCACTATGATCAGACGGTAAATAATTTACGATGGCTTTATCTAAATAATCACAACCGCAGAAGATATTATCGATACAAGTAGCAGAAATTAAAGTTACTCTAGTTGGTTCTGTAAAAACATTTGATAAATTGAACGATTTAAAAAGGCTTAATATTCTACTGCTATTTGAATTATTTTCCAGAATATTTATATTAAAATCACCACAAATAATTGCGGCTTTGTTACTGGATGCAAGTTTCGCTAGCACATCTTCCATTATTGACTCAAATAAAGAAAAGTTCTGATAATTAGGGGGTCTGTAAACGCACACTACAACATGCTTGAAATGCAATCACGTAGGTGTGAAATTGATGAATAGAATAGAATAGGTCTTTATTTGCTTAGAATGTAGGTACATAAAAATAAGTTGTTAAATCATAATATATAGGATCCATGTACATTCTGCCTTATTACAGCATGCAAATGTAATACAAAATAGAGGATAATAAAGATAAAATATTACAAAAAATTATCATTTAAGAAATCCTGCACAGAATAATAACATTTATCTACAAGTAATTCTGTGAAACGTTTTTTAAATTTTTGCAACGGTAAGTTTTTAATTTGGTCGGGTATTTTATTAAAGATTACAGGAGCCATACAAATCACATTTTTTTTTAATAAGCTAGTTTTAAATACACCCGTGCATATTAGATTCTGGTATTGCGATCTCATAGCTGTACTTCGTTTTCTAGTTTCTATTAAAGTTGCAAATAGACGTCGATTTGTTATTACAAATATTGCTAATTCTAGGATATAAAGGCATGGGAAGGTTAATAATTTATGAGACTTAAATATAGATAAGCAACTGCCCGTTACTTTAAGACCAAATATAGCTCTCAGGCAGCGCTTTTGAGCTTTGAAAATGCTTTCTCGTTCACTACAGTGACCCCAAAATATGACGCCAAATCTTAAGATAGAAATTACTAGACCATGGTAAGCCACTAATATTGTTGGTAGATTTACTTTTTTTGACAGATTATGCAACATAAACGCAGCTGTGGCCGAAAGGCAGTAGATTGTATATCTTATGAAATGCTCGAAAGCAAAAGAACTGTCTTGAAGAAAGAATAATGGCAGCGTCCCATACATTGTTTTATTTGAAATTAGATTACTTAAAATGAAACATATCTTATTTAGCTCTGCGTCATTTTCTGAACTAGTTTGTGCAATATTTTTGTTAGAGAAAGTGGAGATTAATTCAGTGTTGAACTTTTGAACAACACATGACAGAACGCAAGCATCTGGTCAAAAGTTGTAAACTGTCAACAATTACAATACAACAACAAACAATTACAATTTACATATAGCAGGTTTAGGTATTAGGTAGCACAACTGAGAAGTGAATTTTTTTTTTTTTTTACAAAAATAAAACCGGTCAAGTGCGTGTCGAACCACGCACGCACAATGAAGGGTTCCGTAGTTGGGATGAATTTATCCTTAGAACAAACTTAACTTTCTTGTTGAAAAACATGTTCTCTCATACGGAATGTACGGGAGAACATGTTTTTGCAACCGCAAATGTAAGTTGGTCGATTATTGCTCGTTAACTTGTAAAGCCTACTCAGCTGTAATAGTTTTCCTTTTAATTCTGAACGAGTAAACCCGTACAATATCAATTGTAGCAATTTTATGCTGTCATCAGCAAATGAATAAAATATACGTGTTTGAGTAAGCAATTAGTAGTCACATAGCATCGGTTGGGCACTAAAAGACTCATTCGCCCCGGATCGATCATTTATCAGTTTTGGGCGTTTGTGCTTTCTTTATACTATCAATACACAACTTGAACTCAAATCAGTTTATCATTTAAATGTACCTTACCCGTACATTTTTGGTCCTTCGAGCCGGATTTCCGTCATATACTCCGTGAAATTTGAATCACAGTTTTACTAGAACAAACGTTGTTCAGACTATGGTCTACTACCATTCTACAGCATCCAAAAAAAAAAAAAAAATGGTTTTTGAAAAAACACAAAAAAGACAAAGTTTAAAATGTCGAGATTATCGTTACTCCTTACAACACAGACACTACGGCGCTCGCGTATCAAGGTATTTTCATATTAAGCCCGCGGTATGAAAATTTTATGAGTAAAATCTATGAGTATAATTATGAGTTAACTAAAAGTGAGGCGTTATTAGAACAAACATTTACAAATTATTATTAACTAAAATTTCCATACATAAAAATGACCGTATCTTTTTGTTCCGTGGGCCGATTTTCATGAACTAAACGTGACAAATGATTTTAAGTTTGGACCTTTTATTTAAGATGAAAACTAAAGAAATATCTTTACAAACAAAAAAGTGAGTTTTCGAGTTACGTAATTATGACAATTTCAATTTGCTAAAATTTCCTTCCAAATTAACTTTTAACACTGTTAATGGATCAAAGTAACACGAACCTAATAAGAATCTAATATGAATCTACCTGAGATCACAACATAATAACAGTTAGCTGTGCACCAAGACAACTTTGACTTCATTTTCCGTTCATTCTTATCGGGCCAGCTGAAGTTAATTATTAGTATTGGTGAGTAAAGTAGGTACCTACCTACTTAGTACAAAATTGCACGCAAAATGTACCATATCCAACACCACTCCACATTAAAATAGTTAGAACACTTAGAACTCATTTTCACAAAAAACGCGCGATACGTGCCTGTGACGTAAGTACATCGGATGCATACGTGTAACCCGCTCGAGAGATTTCGGTAGACTGGCTACCGGCCGGGTGGCGGGGGTCTGTCAACAAAAGAAATGGGCGGGACGATACTTCGCGCGATTGCATGTCATTGGCTAATGATTTATTTGCATTTCGGCATTTAGGTCCGCATTGGCCGGACATCCTTGTAGACCACGTGGACTCCTCGTAACTCTTTTGAATGCCATATCACTACCGCGATGAGTAATTTGAAGTAAAGGTAAATGTTTGAACACGTTAGAGTAACATAAGACTTATTTGAGAATGCCTAGTTTAGTTTGTTTTAATAACATATTTCATGCTTTAGAATGGTAGTAGACCATGGTCTGAACAACGTTTGTTCTAGCAAAACTGTGATTCAAATTTCACGGTGTATACTACTGCCGTAAATTTTTTCACATATCCTAAACCAATAATTTTGCTGGCAGGATAGGAGACACTTGACTCTTAACAAAAATGAGCACTTTTAAGCTTAATATTTCGAAAACGGATCCCAGAATTCAAAAATGGTTTTCAACTCCCAATATTTTTGAACGACCATTCCAACGACACTCCACAACATGGGCCAGACGAGAAAAAAAAAATCATCCCACTTTACGGGTAGGGGCGCGTAACTTAAAAAAAAAACATTATTTTTGTTTTACCACTTTGTCGGCGTGATTAATATGTATACCCATGCCAAATTACAAGTTTCTAGTACTAAGAGTTAATATTAAGTATTTATGCACTTCCTAGCCTGAAGCACAGGTTCAACCTAGTTCAGGCAAATAAGCAACTGTCCTCTATTTTAATTTGTAAATGTTACTTTTTATAAATAAACGATTAATGTCTTTTGCCACATTTGTGACAACGCTATTTTGAATTGTAGTATATGAAAAGGTTCTAAAACAGGTAGTACTTTTGACGTACCTGAATCCATCGACGCCGGGCAGGCTGGTGGCCAGCCTCGGGTCCCCGTCGGGGCCCGACCCCACTAGCTGCTGCCAGCTCGAAACCAGCGACCATGACGTCAGCCACTTGCTCTCTGCACGTATTGCATACATTAATTTTAATTAATATTTTTTTTTACATATTAAATAAATTTTTAAATATTTTTATAAAAATCATTAAAAACATTTTAAAATATAAAAAATAGTGGCCCATCGGCATCAGGAACAGGGTCCAAGCTGCCGGTGGTCAGGGCTCTAGAGAGAGGAACCTCCTCACTATGCGTGCCGTGTCTAGGAGTACTGCTTTCTGAATCAAGCCCTTGACTCAGCCGCGCAATGAGAGCCTCCTGAGGTGTTGGTCGAGGCTCTTCGCTATTAGGCCATTAACCGTAACGATTATCGGTACAATGATTGCAGAGTCCACATCCCACATGTCGACAACCTCGTGTGCTAAGTCAAGATACTCGTACTTGATTTTTTTATCTTTCTTAGCTTTCACGAGATTCTCGTCATGAGGGACAGCTATATCAACAATTATTGCACGGCGCTCTCGTCGATCTATTACCACAATATCAGGCTTATTGGCTACAATAGTCCTGTCAGTGATGATAGATCGATCCCAGTACAATGTGGCGTGACCATTCTCGAGAACTGGGTTGACCACATACATGTAGTATGGTACTTTAGACTCCACAAGGTTGTACTGCAAGGCAAGTTGCTGGTGAATAATCCTAGCCACTAGATTGTGTCTGTGCAAGTACTCGCCATTAGCAAGACGAGAACAACCGGAAATAATATGTCGGATTGATTCACCGGGACGGTGGCATGCCCGACGGATGTCAACCGTACCGTCATTGACAATGTATTTCCGATAATTATTCGTCATGATAACTTCATCCATAATCGCACAGACAAAACCTTCGGTTTCCCTGAAGAGGTCGCCGAAACGCAGCCAGGATACAGACACCAAAAAGTCTACATCAGGTCCGTGGAGAGCCCGGAAAAAGCGTCCGTGTAGCTCTTTGCCCTGCCATACTTCCTTACGATCGTTAGTATCAAGTACTGCAGGTTTGCACCAGTTCTCTTTTGCCAAGAAGAGCGGGGTGAGGCCCTTGTCCATTGCGACCACATCTTGGTGCATACCCACGTCAGTTTGAAGGAAACATTCCCTGAGACTGTAAATTTCGCGGTTGTGGAGGGTTTTTGCATTTAGGAAACCTCGGCCCCCACATTTCCGCGGGATGTACAGTCTCATCACTGATGACCGTGGGTGATGCATCTGATTTACCGTCAACAATGTACGGACCTTCCTATCCAGAGCGTCAAGTTCCGTCTGAGTCCATTTGAGTATGCCGAAAGAATTCATCAAAACTGGCATGACCCAACCGTTGAAGGCACGCACCTTGTTTCCTCCTGATAAAAAACTATTTAACACTTTATTCAGGCGGCCAAAGAAGCGATCCCTCAACGATTGTTTAATGTCGGCAACATTGATGCCTAATGCGACATACCCAAGTACTTATAGATTTCGGTTGAGGAGAGGTATCTAAGGTGTATGGAATCCGAAAGTTGGATTCCCACAGGTTCCATAATCCCCCCTTGCTTTACATGCATGACTGCACACTTGTCCACACCAAATTCCATCCTGATGGCGCTACTGAACGTTTCTGTTACCTTCAGTAGCTCCATCAGTCGCAAATTGTTGGTGGCAAAGAGTTTCAAGTCATCCATGTAAAGGAGGTGAGATATTATTATCACCTGACCACCCCTTCTCAACCGGTAGCCTAGACCTGAATCCTCCAAAGCGGACTCAAACTATCGCCCTGGAATATTCCCCGTTCAATCCTGATCGGTTCATCGATTCACCGGATCTGTCGACATCCTGTATAGAGAAGGACCGTCCTCCATTGCCGCATACATGACATCAGGAAGGGGCGCAGAGTTGCATTTATCTTGTACAACTCCAGCACCCTCATGAGCCATGTATGTGGCACCGAATCATAGGCCTTCTTATAATCTATCCAACAAGTCGACAAATCCTTCCGGGATCTACGAACCTGTTGGCTGATGGTCATGTCTATAAGAAGCAGCTCCTTAGTACCGGGGGACCCATTCTTACATCCATTCTGAGACACAGACATAATTGAGTTGTTGTTAATATGTTGTGAAATTTTAGCTTTAAGAATGAATAAGAATAAGAATAAGAATATATTTATTTGCATTAAACATGGTACAATAATGGTCTTAATAATAGGGTGATCTTCATGTTTCGCCATGGACTGGCATACAAATATTTTAAAGGAAACGAGTTCCATATAATTATGCAACTAGCATCAATAATAACAGTGTAGGTAACAGTCATGGATGTAAGAACTTTACATTTTTCGGGTCTTAAATCGAAAACTAACAAAATTAGCGCAATGAGTTTTTTAGTAAGTTAGAATGGTAGACCGTCGGTAAACATGTTATTGGTCTATAATTTTTAGGTTCCGCAGTACTGCGTGATTTATGGAGCAGGTGGGTAACTCCTGTTGTGAAAAACACTGGTAGCGACCCAGTCTCTAAAGATGACTGGAATTGCGAGGTTAAGCAGGTCTGTGATCTTTGTAGCAATTTAAGCCAGAAATTGTGCAGTCCGTCCGGTCCTGGAAATTTCCAGTTAGGCAACGGACGGACTGCACGGGTCACATCCAGAGGAGTAATGGTAATGGTCTCATGTCTGGTATTGGATCACACGCCTGTTCAACAACATGCATCCAATCACCTTCAGTGTGACTGACAGGCACCGACCAAATGCTTCGCCAAAAAGCTTTCATGACATAGACGGCGGTAGACGCGCGTCAGTCACACCTCAATTGGGAGTGGGCCGCTCCCATGCTCTGTATACCCACCTTTTATAGTTCTGGAACATGCGGTTCTGAGTGTACCGATCCACTCTTCGCCTATACCGACCGATACGATTTGCCCATGCATAAACTTTCTGCTTCAAGAAGTCGATGCACTCTGTGACATGGGATACATATTCTCGGGGGCTAATACTAGTTCCCAAGAACGCCCGCTTTACAAAGCGCATCACCCTTGGGTGTGTATTGCCCTCCCTGAAGCAGATGAGCTTCTCGATGAGTACCCTGGCCACATTAATACGAAACTCAATCCTGCACTGCCAAGCTGGTGCGACGGGTTTCGGTCGTGCAGATCGGTCAGTATTTAGAAATTTGACACGAGCTATACGACATGCCGCAACAGCCGTGCAATACAAGATTGAGTGTGTATCGCAAAGGTCTGCGCTGCTTTCAATAAAATTTGGGAACCGCGCATCCAGGGCACACACCAGTGCTCTGTTTCTTTTATTCATGAGCAAACGTGGTAGCCGTGGTCTAAGGTCAGGTGATGTGAACCGGTACTCACGAATCGCATCCTCCAGTGCGCTCCTTAATTCCACATTGCATAGGTTATCTGCAGATATAGCCCTGCCATCCTCCTCTTCATCATGTTGGTTTGCTTGCAGTGGAACCGTGGCAGACGCATGCATGACATTCTGGAATGGGAGAGGGTTACTAGCAGAGCTACTCTGCATTTCCGAGCGCAGCCGATCAAGTGTAGCGTTATCCAACCTGTGGTTTTGTTGAATGACGCGCACCTGATCCGACAATTGTTGGGCCGAGACGTTGACGGCAGGTTCAAGCACCTGAAACAGAGAGAGCATCAGACCTCGGTACGCTGCAAGGTTAATTCCTCCCTCTGTAGGCCCATAATATGCGCGCATCACATTTTCATTCATGGACTGGGTCCATTGCATGCGCGACACATTTCCACCGGCAGCGGGGACCCTGTTCGGGGCCTGTTGGCCTCGAGGTCCCAAGCCCGCTGGTGGCCGGCCTCTCCCCTGCCGACGTACAGGTGTTGGCGACGTCGGCGGGGAGAAATACTCGTCGCTCGAGCTCGACGCAACTACCGCGGCCGGTGTCGTCACAGCGCTCACGGTAGGGTACCGGCGGTGGCGAGGCGGAGCTGAGCGACGAGTCCGGAGATGGTGGGTGTGCTCGTCTTGTAGCTGACCAAGTCAACATTTCTTTACTTTGGTTTCATTTCGTCTTGATTATTCGTGCTTTTCATTTTATTCAATTCATTTAAGAAGTATATAAAATATGGAAAAAACAGGAAAAAATGAAATGTGAGAAATCAGACGTTTGTTGACTTGCCAATGTTGCCAGCTTATTTTATTTTATTATTATATTAAATTATAAGGTTGCAAAGATTTATTGCGACTTTCCATTAGATTTTTTTAATAGCAGCCCACAGTCTGAATCCGTGCCCGGTTGATGGTAATATTAGGCTTACCGATAACTTAAAGATAGGTAGTTAACCGTGGTGTACTGTACACATTATAACATACTCACTTCGATCACTCGTCGTCCCCACGTCATAGACAGTTCCGATCACATTCAAAGCCGCAATAGTTCCCACGACATACAAGAATACTCTATGAGGAGTTTTCACAGAACTGCTAATATCCTTCAGAGCAACATCCTGTGCATGTGAACGGCAGTAGCTGAGCTCAGTGAGTTGAGCGCGCAAGCCACTTCGCTGCGAGTAGAACGAAACGCAGCGCTCGAAGCGCCACGAATCGTTGCGGTCGGTGATCCAAGGGCAGCGCGAGCTGACACAGTAGCCGCGGTGCAGAAGTGTGCGGTTAAAGTGGTGCGGGTCTGAAGAGTACTCCTGCGGAATTTCAAATAAATCATGGACATTTCTGAGTTACAAGCGGACTAACAGACAAAGAGACATAAATACTGGATAATTCATTTAAATATGTTCAATTATTTTGTTAACTATTTATGTAAAGTACAGTTAACTTTGCAGACATAGTTACAAATGGTTATAATCTGGAGCTCGACTACAATTTATTTAGGTACCTTCATCAGCTCGTAGGTCGGGTCCGGGTGGTTGAGAGGTTTCACGTGGAAGCTGCCGAGGCAGTACAGCCCCTTGCTCTGCATCATACACGTGTCGAAGTCGTCCAGGTGGAACAGCTTCGGCAACCGGCTGTACTCATCACCTGCACACATTGATCGTGACACCTTATGTATCAACGAGACTAAAGTCAATTATGAATGAGTTTTGGTTCTCAGGCGCACTCTTTCTCCCTTGCTCTCATAATCCGATAGGACGGCAATCCGACTTGATCGGAATGAACATGATTGAAAGGAATCAGACGCAGGATCAATGGCTTTAGGTGTTTTCCGAAGCACGCGGGGGATGTCATCAACATCTTTCACTGCATCTTCATCTGCTACTGAGATTTTCTTAATAAAAAATCCAAAAATATGTTTAGCTCAACCTGATATTCGAACTCGGGGACCTCATCATCCGAAGTTGTATAATTTATATTGTTTATGTCTTGGTCTTAAGTAAGTGGGCAGACTTGCAATATTGTTTGTTTTGTACTTACTTTTATTTTCCATTGTGTTCTTAATCGAAAAAATTACGAAGTATTTATATATTTTTGTGTGTTGTCACTTATTTCTGAGATGCTGAAAAACGTGTAATTGGCGACTGTGTAAGTCCGAGCCTATTGTTACCTTTAGGACTTAAGACATTATAAATTATACAAAAAATGTTAGTGTACCATTATAAATAAGTAAATAAGCTAGCCACTAGACCAACGAGGCAGCCAGTTACATTACCAGTGAGCTCTCTGGCTGTTACTCCAAGTGACCCAGCTACCATCATAGCCAGGAACTTGACAAGGTCTCCATCTAACATTGTGGTCACCAGTACAACGTTTATACAAGCAAATCTCGACACAACTCGCACGTGTCCATATAGTCCGATGAATGTGGTCGACTGGCGCGCTTTATTGCAATATTATAATTACTTGATCTTAAAACTTGTTTAAAAAGAAACAAAAGTATTATTAATTTAGAGTTCCGTAATAATTATAATCAAACAAACAGCATTCATTGCAAAATTACTTGTTTTGTATACAGCGTTATTTTATGTGAATTAACAACAATCGCAATAGGTAAGTTCGTGGGTTCGATCCTCAATTCGAGCACAGTGTTAGAGTTTTTCCATTAGGAATTTTTAAATAGTAATAGTAATTTATTTCCAAAACTTCAGTACACATTACATCAATGAGGTATCGACCCCTGAACTAGGACATCCTGTATGACAGGGGTCGAGGTTTCTCCAGTTACATGGACCAACATGAAAAGGCTTAGACTAAATATAATTAAGTGTTTTTTTAAATAATGAAAAGAAAATTGGAATAAAATGAAAAATAGACAAAAAAAAAAATACATGAAATAAAATAAAAAATACGGGTGACTTGTAATTTGACGTATTCCTTCCAGGATGTGATAGTGTGATCTATTTGCAACAATCAATCACCCGATAAAGCCTAGGCGAAAATTCATGCGATTCGAGAAAACCCAATTTTAATGTATTTTTTAAAATTTCCCAGAATTCGTTACTAAATATCACTTTTCTCCAAACTCTCAAATTGAATAGGCTTCATTGCTATTCCATTAGATACCTAATACTTTAACAAACCTTTCAGTGTAACCAACTTTTCTAGAACATCAAGCAGTTAAAAGTCAAAGGAAAAGTTTATTAATCATTTCAAAAATCATCCACGTACATGAACTAAGGTTTTAAGCGTACAAATTACAGAAAAGACATCTTCAGTTAATCAGCTATCTGATGAGGTACACAAACTAAAAAAATGTTAAGAGGTGCCAATGAAACAGTCGATAATGCTGGCAATGGTCGAATTTGCAAATTATTGAAATATTTAAAAATTGTGTGATAATCGAATTAATTAACTGGTTTATGCCATCCCACTACTTTCTAACATCCTAGCAATCCATCACACGCTAAGCACCCAAGTCGTCATGACCCGGTCATAAGTTTGGTAGGTACTGACTTTTGAGTTTTTAACAGGATTCACGATCTACTCACTGGTCACGGTTCACTTGGCGCTAAGTTTGCGTGTATTTTAACATACACCGCACTAGTTTGACAAACGTCGACTTTTGAAAGAAGTCCTTTATTTCTTATGACATTAGCCGTAGTTTTTATAAAATTTCCCAGAATGCGTCATAAAATATGTATTGAAGGGCCTGCAATACTAATTTATTTGAAGCTTCCAAATTAAGAATAATCCTAAAAAAAACTGTTTTAGAATAAAATGGGGTTAGCATTAGCATGTGTATGGTGATATGTGTTATGGGTGTGTAGATGTAGGTATGTGAATGAAGGTTTGTGGAGGTTTTCAGTATCATCGTAGCTATAGCTTTCAAGCCAAAGTAAGATTTCCTTTTTTATCAGGAAATTGCTCACGTCTCTAACTACTTTGCACTGGCTAAATTCACTGTAGAGACGTGGCGCCATACTGTTAGAATGCTTTCTGGCAAACTTGCTCTTTACCCTTGCTACGGGATATCTGTCTGTTCTTTTGTTTGTTTTTGGCAAGTTGGGGACTGTGAGCCGGTGATATCTCCGCAGGCACTCATATATAAATATTTTTCTGACGGTAAGCACCCGCGCTTGCTCCAGAGTGGTAGGGGTTCTGTAGTTTAGTGAAAGCAGCACCTTCAAGACTGCACGCTGGGAACGCTCTATTTCTATTATCTGAGTCTTTCCGGCACCACCCCATGCACAGATACCATAGCCCAAAACGCAGTGACACAAGGCTTTATACGTTTGTATAAGTAGTTTATGACTGGCGACATATTATCTCAGGGCTTTAAATATATGTCGGAGCGCCGAGCTCACAATCATCGTCAGAAGGGTAATTCAATTAAATTGTTCATTATTTAACTGTCCGTCTACTTCGTGGGCAAAGGAAACGTAACTTATAATCTACGCTTTTCTTAAATAAATTAATTAGAAGGGCGTAACGAGTCCGCGGGTCGCGCTCAGTCGATCTCTCGGTCTGAATGGAACTGACTGCCTGATCCAGGCTCCTCTGATGCTAAACTCTTATCGTCTTAAAACGTTCTCACGAGAAAATACAAGCCGACCACCGGCCACGTTCGATGCAATCAGATTAACGTCGTCGCCTTTCATATCGGAAACAATTATTCATTTTTAATATCAATAAGCTCTAAGCGCTAACAAAGACCACCATGATCTTGAGAGTTAGACGAGGTGCGAGTTGACACCATCGTCTCGCGCTGACATGTATTAAAGTTTACGAGTATTTTTTGCTGTGATTGAGATATGTTGGCTCCACTTCAAATTATCGTCGATTGTAACACTGAGGTATTTAATAATGCTGACTCTCTCAAACCTAGGACAGGCACAGGAAGGTTGAGAACATGACCCTCTATAACAAGGGAATGTATGGATGGGCACATTAAAGTCTGGACTAGGCCCGCCTGACTTTGACATGCTGAAGCAGAGATATTTAGTTTTACTTGTGTTCATTCTTCAAGCCAGGCAGTAACTCTAGAAAGCCCTCGTTCACTAACCCATGCCAAACTCTCGTAAGAGGTGTTGTGGAACAGGAGCACTATGTCATCAGCAAACATTGTCATTTCGGCTTGCTGGATTGGAAGGTCACAGAGTCGATTAATGTATACCACGAAAAGTGTTGGGGCTATTGTATTTCCCTGGGGAACACCGTAAGTGCATAAATAGCAACCCACAGTGTGGGTTGTGAAGGGACAGGCAAATGCCTGAGCATTTTTGGCAAATTGGGAAAGTTCCTAAAAAGTGCCCATAAACTGTCATTGGGCATTTACTGGTAATATTCATTTATGTATTTTTTGTTACAAAATTAATTTACGAAATTGATGTTAGCTTTGGAAGCTGGCGTAAGTAACTTGTTGAGTTTAGTTATGGTTAATTCTTTAAAGGTGTATTTTTATGAAATTTCACATTCTATTTTTTGTTTTACAAAACCATGTTTACGAATATAAATGTTACGAATTACCCGGCGGCGGTTTAAAACTAACCTTATGTTACACTGTTATGGTTAGTTGTTTTAAGTAGATTATGATTTTATTAATTAAATGTATATATATTTTAATTTGTCGGCACATGGATTGACCATGACCTGGGTTAGGCCAAAGAACCTTATTTATGGTAAAAATGCTACAAATTACGCAGCGCCGGTAAAAAACACTTGCACCAAGTGACGGTTGTGGGGTGAGGGGTGCGGGTAAGGGGCACCTCGCCGCGCCGCCATTTTGTTGATAGTCATCCTTTGTCAGTTGTAGATACCGCACGCATATTCTATTCTATTCGAGCCTTCCGGTTACCCAATTTATATATGTATTAGTTTTAAAAATCTGTGCTAATTTATCGCTACTTGTAAGGTAAGTATTTCTTTTGTTTAGCAATCAGAAATTTCAAGTAAAAATTGGTAATTTATTTTTTTTAAGTTCATATTTTTCATATAAAAACAGAAAACAGTTTCTAAAAAAAGTTTTTGTAAAAAAAATGGTAGTAAAATAAGCAACAAATAAACTTACTCGTAATTAAGTGTGCTTACTTTAAGAATTTCTCAGTAGCAGCCCGGAGTCTGGATTTGTGCCCGGTTGATGGCAATAGGCTCGCCCCCTATTACGTGGGACATAACTGGCGAAATGTGGGTGTAACTGCTACAGGTACACCTCTGCCCAACCCTTCGGGAAAAAAGGCGTGATGTTATGTTTAGGTTATTTTAAGAAAAATATTAAATGGCCCTACAATACAATAAAAATATTAGTTTGATTAATACACCCGTCCGGCGTCATCAATGGTTCTCTAGTGTAATTATAATTAAAATTATGCTGATGTTGATTATTAATATTTTCACAATGCTGTTCCTGTTAATGCCAAAAGTAATTTTTATTGTTTGTTTAGTCCATATCGTTTTATTTCATGTAACTTAACACTTATTTTACTATTTTTGATATAAAAATATAAAATAAATATGTGGTGTTCATTGACATTCCTACTTTTATTTCTTTAATAATATAATTAAATCACGTTTATTGACTTCATATTTTGATGCCCTGCGATTGGGCATATATCGGGCAATAATAAATTTATGCCCAAAATGCCAAATTTTCCTGCCGGGCAAAAACACATTGCCCATCTTTTGTGCCCAGTTACCTAATGGCAATAGACTCGATCCCAGTTACTCGTACCTAGGATTTCAATATAACTGGCGCTTTGTGTGCACTGTACACCTCTGCATAACCCTTCCTGGAATAGGAGCGTGATGTGTTATGTTCTTGTCATGATTTCCACTTGGTGTGCACAGCAAATGGAAATCATGACAATTAATTACGTAAGTCCGATCCGTGAGGGTGTTGTTAAGTATCGTACTGAAAGTCTATTTATGTGGTTACTTTCAGGAAAAAAGAAAAATAAATATTCGCCACATTTTTTTAAATTCTTCTGGATTTGGGGTAATTTTGGTAAAAAAATGTGAATTTTAAATAGCAGTAACTTTTATTTTCAATAATAATAAGATTTTTTATTACTTTTTGGTAATGTTATTGACGTACAGACGCCAGCACATCAGGTTACTACAATCAGTCAAATTTATTTAATAGATTTTCAACTTTATCACTAAATTTTAAGGTTCAAAGTTGATTGGGAAAATTTGACAGTTTCGGGTAGCTTGATGTGCTGGCGTCTGTACTTACCTATGTGCCCTTTCGGATCACACAGGGTTTTTTTTACATAGTGTACTTTTCAAATAAATAATTACGGAACCAAATAATTACATACTTAACATTATAATGCAGTCAGAGAATCACTTACCTTGAAGCAGAACGGACAAGTAATACCGCCACGCTTGGCTGTACTTAGGTACGTTATATTACATTACAATTTATTTTTACCCGACTACGGGCAAGCAAAAGAGGAGGGTTATGATTTTGACCGGTATGTATGTAAAATACAATAGACGTGGATATATTTAGTAGTGTTGATACACCGAGCGCTGAGCACAGACAACACGCAACATGCCATATTCGGGTTCGTAACAAGTCCATCGTCATCCTGAGGATGCCTCGTTGAGAGGTGAAGCACGTGTGGCTCTTTAGAAATAGTTAAGCGGAACAGGTTACTAAATATATCCACGTCTATTGTATTTTATGATGGATTTCTGCTAGGTCACGCCTGAATCAATTAACTATGGTATGTATGTATGTACACACATCAAAAGTGTCTAAGGATCAAGTACGTTTTAGAGTTTTGCCGTAATTGAAGATTATTATTTTAACTTTTTTGGATCGTTATTGACTCTTTTTTGTGAATTTCACAATTTGAATAGAGCATTTTCTTTAAATTTTGATAAAAAAAAGAAAATAAACTGTCAATCAGGATTCCTATAAAATTGTGTAGGTAATCGCGTTTTTACAAAACCATTACAATTTCTGCATGAACTGAAAAAAATTACATCGATATGGACAGACGACATCATTTGACACGAGTAGAGATGATGAGAGCCGTCGGAATATTGCAAGCTGGTTTCAGGCAACGTACTGTCGCTCTTGGCACTATACAGAGCGTCATAAGCCCCTCTGGACACGCTATTGTATCAAATGTAGCGTGGCCGAGCGACATGGAGGACGATCTCGCATCACCACTCGCAGACAGGACCGCTACATCCAAAATACTGCTCGACAGAATCGTACCATGACTGCCATGATGTTGGTTACGAGGCTTCACAGCTCTTCAGGCTTGCTGATAAGCGACCAAACCATCCGAAATCGTTTACGTGAAGTGGGTCTGCGATTCCGAAGGCCGCTGACAGTTCCACCTATAGCACCCCGCAATCGTAGGGCCCGTTTACAATGGGCTCGCGAACACAGGAATTGGGAGGAAGAAGACTGGCGTTGTGTTTGCTTTTCCGATGAATCTCGTTTCGGTGTGAGGCCGGATACAAGACGTACTCGGGTTTGGGGAACCTTTGGACGTCAAGAACGTTTGAAATGACAGCAAATTCATTCGTATGGATTAGGGGGAACAATGAGGGTTTGGGCCTGGTATTTGGATCGGTGGAAGAACCGATCTCATTTGGATCTGGGGCAACCTCAATGCTCAAATTTATACGGAAAGGATTGTTTCAGACGTGATCATGCCTTTGCAAAGACGGTTGGACGATTCGTTCCGACTATGCACATACGGCTAGAGTCGTAACATGCACTTTTGCCGATGCTCGCATCAACGTTCTGCCGTGGCCTGCTCAATCGCCAGACCTCAATCCAATTGAGCACGCATGGGATATGCTCCAAAGAAGAGCTATGCCCAGTATGGATGCCGTGCATTGCCCTACAACAACTTTTTAACTTGATAGAAAGAACGTGGGCGGCCATTCCTCAAAGTGATTTTGATGAACTGATGTTAAGCATGCCAAATCGCTGTGATTGTTTGATTCGTGTCAATGGTGGAAACACAGATTATAATTCTTTTATCTTTACAATAAAAAAATGAAAATCATCATTTCATCCTTTTTTGCCATTTAATTGACGATATCGTCACTGGAAAGGCAAAATTACTTAACCGCCACATTATTTATATGGCGTTAAGTATTTTGCCTTTCCAGTGACGATATTAACTTAGGTTAATTTCCTACAATTTGCAATATTTACCAAATATTATTTGGATAACTTTTTATAGTTAAAAATGGGTAGTAATAAACGCCCTGGAAAAAAAAAATGTGCATACTCAAAATATGAAATTTATTGTTATGCTATAAATTCTAATTTTCCAACAACTTATATGCGAATACATATAAAGAAACGACCGAATAAAACACTGAAACGATCGAATAAAATACTGAAAATTCCGAAAAATTAATACAGAATTTGCTGACGTAATATTTTTCAAACATGCAAACAAGCATACACCATGCATGCAGCATCCAAGCGTGCATGCAATATACAGCAGGCATGGTTTCTGTTACGGCTCCGGCGCTGCAAGGCTCCGGCGGTTCCACGCGAACTTATCGTCGAAGATGGTTTTACGCTCGCCGCCCGCGGCTGAGGCTGGCGCGGCTTTTGGAAATAATAAATAAATCTAGTTTTAAATTACCCGTTTAAAAGCCAAACTTAATAATAACAATATACTATACTATACTTATTATATGTAACCACATTTCCTTTCAAGTGAGATAAGATAATGAAAGGTTGATCTATTTAGGAATGTATTTATGAAAATTGGCATTCAATTTGCCCAAGCTTTCAAAGTACAAATCGATTTGATCACTGCAGCTATTTACAACCTTGCATAACCTTGCATAGGGAGAATTGGCACCTAGAACCGTTCTACTCTGCGGTGGGCAGAGTTATGGTATTTGCACTGCGAGGAATTCTTGAGGGGGTACGGAAATTAAAGGTGTGCAATATTTGTGAGCAGTCTATTTTATGGTGCATTATTTTGCACACAAACATTGCGTCATTAAAATAATGCGTCGGCGATTGTCGAGCGAAACCATTTTAAAGTATTTCAGTCTATTACTAATCAGCGAATTCCTTGCTGAGAAAGAATTTTGTATATATACTCGTACATTCTGTTGTAGTGATATATATTAGTTGTGGTTTAAAGATGTATCTTATTATTGCCTTTATTGTTTTAGCGTCAAACTATAACTTTTGCATGCCTATTGGTAAAATATGGCTGAATCTATTTGTTATCTTTATCACCATATACTGTACCCATATTTGCAAAATAAACGACTTACTTACTTACTGTGATATTGATAAAATGTATGCAATAAAATAAATTTTGTATACGCTTTCAGACAGATCAAAAAGGTCACAAACATAAAAACGGCTGTGATGTCATACCGTGCATATGTTGAGTCCTCGTTACGGTATGGATTAATTATGAAATAGTACTGACCACAAAAGAGCATTTGTCGTCCAAAAAAAATGTTTACGTGCCATTTAAGGGATTCCATCTGATGAATCATGTCAACCAACATTAAAAACAAATTATTAAAAAAAACAAAAAACCCGACTGCAAAAACTCAACAGAAAAGAAAAAAACAAGCATTATAATCTATAGGATTTTGGTATTGCAGGCGGGGACAAACCAATAACCTGAAATTTTGTTGAAACTTTTGTTTGTCCCCGCCTGCAATACCAAAAACTTAGATCTACGGTCTCTTGGATCTGTAACGAAATCAAACTTCCAAGTCAACGACATAAAAAAACGGCAATTTATGCTGCATATTTTGACACTCGCAAATAAACCAGTCTATTTGGTAATTTCCGTTGGCCCAGCAGCATGAAGTTTGGCGAGAAGCAAGGTCAAGTAAAGAGGAAAATCCGAAAATTTATGAACTGCAAAGTTAAGTTTGTTCTTCAATCCGGGATCAAAAATTATAGACCGTGTCTTGAAGTAACATTTAGTACGTATTTCATTCAAATCGGTACTCTCCACTCTATTAAAAGTTATTTTTCAATTGAAAAGTTAAGTTTGTCCTTCAATCCTGATTTGCGAATTCAGGCAGCCAATCAAGCACAGCTTTGAGACGGAACCTTTAGGGCGTAAATCCTACTCATATTTGTCCGGCTTTTTAACATAAATAAAACAGGTTTATATGATTCTAAATGCCTTACTTAAAATACTAATTATTATTCATTTTACTATTATCACCACCATTAATTTGTAATATCTACTCTAGTGCCGCCATTGAACCGAAGTAAAACCCACATGTTAGAAAGGTTAGTTTACGACTAATTGTGATAACTTTGACAGAGTGGGCCGATTTTAATTAAATATAGACAAAATTATATAATTCAAGATACAGACTATGGCTATATTTCCAATTTCCTTAAATCTCTTAAAAAGAAGACACAAAAAAAATCAATATAACATGTGAATTTTAAAATCATCCCCCAAACAGGTAAAATAGGGGGTTTACCTGTATGGGGGATGATTTAAAAAAAAACGCCGAAATGTGTACTTCTTTATTTCTTAACAAAAGCATAAATTTTAATTTTCATATCTCTAACTTAAGAAATGCTGGATTTGCCATACAAACTGTCATCCCCTGTAGGATCTCTCATCTCATGCCCTTTAGGATTATTTTTGAGACAAAAAGTACCCTATATCCATCTCCAGGATGCCATCTATCTCTTTACCAAATTTTATCGAAATCCGTTCAGTGGTTTAGCCGTGAAAAGGTAACATACATACAGGCACAGTTACTTTCGAATTTATAATATTAGTATGGATGAATTGATGATTGACTGCTTAGCTCTATAAAAGTATAGCATGATGATAATCATTTAAAAGGTTAAATCTTTAACTATCTGCTACATTCGTTCCTTATTCAGCCCAGTGAAGTATTGGAATAATTCCACTGTTGTATAGTGGTATATTGTGTTCATTAAATAATGGTAACCTCATTAAAAAGATTTTTCAACATACAAAGGTATATTGTGTTCTATCTCTTCTCATTTCCTACGAAATGTATGGGAAGTTTTTTTTGCAATTTCTGACTTTTTTCGTACTCAAACCTCAGTTGGCCTAATATAGTTTTTTGATCTTAGTAATAAGAAATAGGATCGACCGGTATCAAAAAAGTTGTTGTGAAAATTGGCCATTTTCTTGCTGACTGTACAATTTTTTCAAAATCTGTGAATGCAAATCAAAATGTTTCTAAAAGTTAAGGACAGTCTTCTAAGACTGTTTTCTTGTAGCGACAACGGTTTTGTACCTGCCCTTATTGCCCCATCTCAAAATCCACCCTGTATATGCGAATTTCCAAAAATCCGTTCTTAGCGAACGTCTACTAAGTATAAACTACCTCCCTACCAAATTTCATCTTTTTACGTCACGTGGTTTTCGATACTTCGTGATGAAGTCAGTGAGTGTGAGTCGCGTAAGTGAGTGAGTGACCTTTCGCATTTATATATTTAGATTATACATATGTATTTGGAATTGACTCATTACTAACTTTTATTTGATACCAATAATGTATTTTTTTAAACCTACCCCTCCTTTTTTTTATTTGCAGATGCAATATATAAATGTAGGAATGGTAGGGCAAATAAAACCATTTCTCGATAGAAGTAACTTAGGTATATTATTTAAAATACATAAAGATAAAAAATTTAAGCAAAAAAAAAAAACATCTGTCTTCTCAATTGACTCGACTGACAACCCCAAAAAACAAAATCACCTCTTCTCTAAAATCAAATATGCAGTGAAAAGCAAAGTAGTATCCTACATAGAGGATTTACTCCCCCACAGCTCGGCCATCCTATTAAAAGTCTGTCCTCAGACTTCTAGTTAAATGAAATAAAAATAAAAATCATCACACTTGTTAAATTTAAGTTAAACAAACACATTTCAGTTTCAAAACAACTTACAACAACCTACCTTATATCTAATTATCATGAAATACAAAACAATCACGAACTGCCAGAGAAACAACATCACATAAAATGATAACTCAACAAACTTAATTTGCAATCATAGCAATCATAATTTGACTGAGCAGTTTAAATAAAATAAAATGCTACCTTAGCATTAGTCCGGCCAGCTTTCAATCTTTTTAGTTACATCCATCATCACTGTCTTAATTTTATTTTGCACCTCTAACATCTTACAATTTTTTGCACCTTTCAAATCCAACTTACTGTAAATAGTAGCTCCTGACAACTTGTCTAAATGATCATCAATATTTAGTAAAGGAAAGTAATCCTTCACCATTTTTTCATATATTTTTCGATAGTCAACACAAACTCGTGTTTTACCATTCTTCTTTTTAACTAACACCAATGGACTAGCATATTCAGAAAAACTTGGTTTCACAATACCTTTCTGTAACCACTCTCCTACTTGTTCAGTGACTTCCGTCTGCTCCTGTGCTGACAAGCGCCGAGGACGCTGTGCCACCGGTATATTGTCCTTCAACACAATCACCATCTCTAGCGGTGCTTCCTTGATTTGTGAGGGCTGGTATCCTTCAACCAGATTAGCCGCAGCTGCCCGAACACTTAGAGGAATATGGCTCAACTCAGTCGAGCTTGAGCCTATATCATCTGAAAGCAAACTCAAAATTTCGCCCTCACCTTCAGGCATCACGCTCACAACACCTTTATCAAAAACAACCCTACTCAAATCTAAAAAAGGTTGACCTAAAATCATCTTATAAGGCATTGAATCTCTGGGCACAATATAAAAAGTAACGTTATAAAAATTAGCATCAATTTTTACTTCGTAGGTACACTTTCCGAACGCTATTACCTTGCTATAACCTAAACCCGTTAAAACTTTATTTTCCTTGGTGTAAACACACTTTGGAAGTTCAAAAAATAAGTCCGCCGTTACAAGATTGAGATCACTACCCGAATCAATTAGACTTTCGATACAAACACCACTTATTTCAACACATAATTCCGATTTACGCACTTTATTTACATTCAAAGTATTGTCAGTTTGACGTTTCGCATCGTTTTGACCACAACAACAATGGCCGCCGTCGTCGTCAGTGCTGCCAACCTCACACGTCAGTTTTGCACACATGGAGTTTAATTGTCTTTTATCACCGCTTATGTTGGTAGCCGTGCACTGTGGTGCTACGTGCCCGAACGCACCACATTTAAAACACTTGATTCCCTTTTTACAGGATGGTGCCAGATGATCCCTATCCCCACATTTGTAACACCTCCGATCATGCGTTTCCATTTTCTTCTCGTTACAAGACGAGGAGGGTGTGGCTACGTTCCGCTTGGCCACATTCACCGTATTTTTTTTCATCGTCTCGTATAACGACAGCTTCTCCTTTAATTGACTATATGTAGTCGCGCCATAAAGTATGGTTTTATTACTCTCGTAATCCAAAATTCCTTCGACGATGTATTGCACCGCAACATAGTCGGCAATCTTCGCACGCTTCGCTATCTCCTTCATCGAAATCATGTATTCGTAAAATGACTCCTCCTTACGCTTCTTCCTTGAAGACAGCAACTCATGGGCTTCTTTGGAATTGATACTGTCTGGAAATTCTTTGGCGATTGCCGCCTTCAGCTCATCAAACGTGCGATGTATCGTTTCAGTTCTGAGCCACATAGCTGCGACACCAGCAAGTGAGCGCCTGGCCACAATCAGTGTTTGCGCCGGTGTCCACTGCATAATGTCCGCATGGTCTTCTACGTCTTGGGCCCATTTACTCGACGTGTATGTTTTGTCCGTCCCGTCAAACTTTGGCACTAGACCGTCATACCACAACGACGCAGCAGCTGGAACCGCCGCCGTTTCAGTTGATCTAGACATCTTTCCGAAATTAGGACCAATCTTTATTTTTCTTATTTTTCTGTCACACCACCCACACCTTCACACCTTTATTACTCCAACTCCTTACTGCTTTCACCGCCACAAACACTACAAAGACACCTTTTATGGTAAAATTTTCATCGCCTCCACGTACGACAAAACACCACCATTTAGCTGTATTTAACCGCTACCATCCCGGACGAGTCCCCAAAAATTGTAGGAATGGTAGGGCAAATAAAACCATTTCTCGATAGAAGTAACTTAGGTATATTATTTAAAATACATAAAGATAAAAAATTTAAGCAAAAAAAAAAAACATCTGTCTCCTCAATTGACTCGACTGACAACCCCAAAAAACAAAATCACCTCTTCTCTAAAATCAAATATGCAGTGAAAAGCAAAGTAGTATCCTACATAGAGGATTTACTCCCCCACATAAATATTATATAGCCTATGTCACTCCTACTATTAAGACGAACCTAACGACACCTCATACGTTAAAATCCATCAAGCCGTTTAGGCTACAGAGCGTGCCAAAGAAATAGACATACATACATACATACATACATACAAACTCTCGAAAAACATTACCCTCCTTCTGGGGCAGTCGGGTAAAAAGGCTTGGTTTGCTACCGTTACCTTAATTAGATTTGTATGAAGCATGTATGTTTGTTAGTAAATATAAAGAGTTGTTCAAATCAGCAGAGGAAATAAGTTCTCGAAGTAACCGTGATCAATACAGACATAACGTGACGAGCTGCCCAAGTTAGAAAAATATAATAAAAGCTATCTGGCTAAGTGTGTACGTGTTTATAATAAATTACCTAATATATTAAAAATATTAAATTGGAGATTATTCAAAATTAAAATTTATATAAATGGCTGAATGAAAATAATTTTAAATAATATTAACGATTTTTTTAAACGTAAATTATAGATAAGAAAAGATAAATTATAATGTTTTTAAATTCAAATTTGTTTATTCGTTGAAGTTTGCATGCTTTAATTTTTAAACAAAACATGTATGATCTCATATGCTTTAATAATACTATGTATATCATGTTTTACGCAAATAAATTTATATCTTTTCTTATTATGTATTTTTTTTTAAATTTTAGGCTCAGTGGTTTCGGAGATGAGGGAAATAGTAAATTTTAATCTATTTTCTTGAATATCTTTAAAAGTGTTTATTTTCAAGTTATAAAAAATATAGGTAGTAGTTTTTTCTCATTACCAACCAACGACGACAGTTTCGTGAGTATTCTTTCTCTTGTAGACAGTCTTGCTGCGCAGTTTTCTGATGTTCCTAAGAATTTTAACGTTGTATATATTAACGCTCAGAGCATACCGGCTCATTTCCACGATATGCTGGCAAGCTTTGACTGTAAGAACGTACATGCTATTCTTATTTCCGAGTCATGGCTTAAACCCTGTCTCCCTTCTACTAGTTACTCTCTTCCTGGTTTCCAGCTTATAAGAAACGACCGGTCGGTTGGTGGTGGTGGTGGTGTTGCCATATATCTCCGGGAGCATATTCCATACTCTGTTGTCAATGTGTCAGCGCAGCCACCGCCATCGAATGCTGGTGAACATCTCTTCCTTGAAGTCGAACTACACCACTCAAAATTAATTCTTAGCGTCTATTTTTGTCCCTCTTTACGTGTTAATTTCTTTTCATCTTTTGAAATTCTCCTAACAATGCTGATTCCTTCTTACAGTCATAGTATAATCATGGGTGACTTTAATACTTGTCTTCTGAAAAAAGACTATTGCTCTTCTTCCCTGACTAATATTTTGACTTCCAGTAATATTTCCATTCTTCCGCTGAGTGCCACTGACCATTTTCCTAACTCTACAGCTTCACTTCTTGACTTGATTTTGTCGCTAAGTATGGCCAATGTTCTGCCGATGCCTTTTCCTATCATGACCTGATTTTTCTGTCATATAAAATTCGCCCACCTAAGGCTAAAGCTAAGATTCTTATGCAACGCAATTTTGGTGTAATTACGTTGACGATCTTAGCAAGGATGCCAACAATATAGATTGGTCCGCTCTGTTTGCCATATTTAATGCTTTGTTTATTGTGATAGTGATAATGATCAAGTAGATTGGAGTAATACAATTTCCTTTTTTTTTTGTTTTGGCCGATTAGATTATTTTGTGACATTTAAAATTAGCGTGTGCTTTTTAATATAAGGACATAATTATGAAATTATATATCGTATTCGATTGGAATTTCCAGTGCTCACAAGAATAAGCTTGAGAGGTTTGCACTTTACGATACAAAGTTTATAAACTCAATTAAAAGTTTAATAAACAATAAAAAGTTTCAAAGAAAAGTTAACATTAAAAATAAACTGATTTGGAGGAAGGGAAAAGAAAAAAATAGTGGAAAAAATTGAAAAAAAAAAGAAAAGATTAAAAAATAATGCTATTCGTATAACGCCAAGTCAATGACGGGTCTCTGAATCTTTATGATCAAGCCACGGTTTGCGACCTCTGAGTTTGACTCAAGCCAAGTCAATGACGGGCCTCTGAATCTTTATGATCAAGCCACGATTTGCGACCTCTGAGTTTGAGTCAAGCCAAGTCAATGACGGGCCTCTGAATCTTTATGATCGAGTCACGATCCGCGACCTCTGAGTTTGACAGTTTCACCAGACATCCCCACCAAATCCGATGCCACGCTCGCGTTGTATGCCGATGACGCCGCGTACATCACTACATCGCTTAATGCTAAGTACGCGGCGGTCAAAATGCAGCGCGCCCTCGATCTTCTTCCCGAGTGGCTGGCCAAATGGCGACTGTCGGTGAACGTGGGTAAGACGCAAGCCATGGTGACTGGCTTCGCGCCAGGCGTGAGGCGGCGGTCGTTGGTCACACCCAGGTACTTGACCTGGGTGTGACCAACGACCGCCGCCTCACGATGGGGCCCCATGTCCGCAAGGTCGTCGCGCAGGGTAAGGTCGCCCGCAACCTCCTTAGACCCGTGCTCTCATCCCGCATCCCGACGCGCGTCAAGCTGAGCGTGTACAAAATGTACATACGCCCAGTCTTGACGTACGCCGCCCCGGCCTGGTTCGCCCTCGCGTGCGAGTCGAGCCGAAAAACGCTCCGCACGCAACAGAACTTTGCGTTGCGGACCATCGTTGACGCCCCTCGCTACGTGAGGAACGATGTAATCCACCGGGACCTCGGGATCGAGAGCCTGGATATATTTGTAGGGCGACTCGCGAAGGCAATGTTCGCGCGTGCCGACGCGTCTGCCTGGCCCCATGTCAGGCAGATAGCGCCACTGCATGCGCGCCCGCCTGACGCGAAACCCCTGCCCCGCGACCTGGTAGCGGACCCTTGACCCCATCGCACCGGATATGACGCCTCGGGTAAGCAGCATCCAGGTTACACGCAGCTTACTCGAAATAATAAGACTCTACAGATGTACACATACATCTGTTGTGTGGCGTGTTCTAAGTTAATGTAGGCGCGTCACATAACTATCAAATTCAAATCAAATTCATTTATTCGTGTGATTTCTGGTACATTTTATATAGAGATATGTATTAATAATTCGAATTCGCTCCTCAAAAATCTACCTTAAAGGTGTACACACTTTCACATAATAATTAGTTATTTATAATAAAGAATAATCAAAGTATTAAAATGAAATAATTACAACGAAACACAAAATAACTTAAGACAGAAAAAACAAGCAAAATATTAACAATACATTGTAACGGCTAGGGCTGCGCAGGGTAGGCTGCACAGGCCGTTAACGGATAGGTAGATTTAGGTAAACAATAAAACAGATGGATAGGCAAGTATATATAATTATTAGCTTATAATGATAGGTAGAAGTAACACGGCTAGGCCGTGGGTTAGGTCCTGACACTGAGTCCTGAGCACTCGCACACTTAGGATAGAAGGGAAGGGTACCGTCCTTGGTAGCACATGGTAGTTGTACGGGGCCTGCTCAGCATAGGCTCCGCAGTAGGCCGGACGGTCCTAGCACGTGGTAGTACACGTCAGTAGCCGTGGAGAACGCCTGTCAGCACAGGCGCGCGGCGGTAGACCGCAGGTAGGCAGGCATTGGCCACAGGCGGATATCGCCTTTCAGCACAGGCGTGCGGCGGTAGGCCGCAGGTAGGCAGGCCTTTGCCACACGTGGAGATCGCCTGTCAGCACAGGCGCGCGGCGGTAGGCCGCAGGTAGGCAGGCATGCGGCGGTGTGCAGCCTGAGCCCGTACAGGGAGCCCTGAAAGGCGCGGTAGGAAGCGCATGTCAGATGCGTGCGAGCAGTAGCAGGCCGCATGCGATGTGTCAGCTTCTTCCCCCTTTTAGTGACCAAGGTACGGTACGGGGAAAGCAGAATAGGTAGTAGCTAACACATCGCAGCAGCTTACAGGCAGAGAGAAAGAGCAGAGCTAGCGTGGCACAATGACAGATGCAAAGTGAGGTTAAGTATGGTGAACACGCGAGCATAGAATATAAGATAAATAGATAGCAGATGGCTTGATTAATAGATTATATTATTATAATATGAATGTGGAACTCACCCTAGGTCGGGGCACACAGTCCTGAGAGACACTTCCTTCAGGAAGGCAAGCGGCAGTCGAAATGACAGAGTGTCCTTAGAATATTAGTGTTGTGCCACGTTTGTAGTGATGTGGTTAGTAACTCACTAAGTGAGAATCACTCGACTAAATGTAGTGAGACCGCTCACAACGCTACAACATATAAATAATAAATGGAAATAAAGATATTAATACAATGTCAAAATTAAATTAATATCAATGTCAAATAACTTACAATTTATCATTAAGGAATTCGTCAATAGTATAATAACATTTTTCCAATAATATTGTTTTTAAATTGAATAATATTTAAGTCCTTAATTCCATTTGGCAATTTATTAAATATTTGGGGCCATGCAAAGTATGCTTTTATCCATCAAGGCGGTCTTTGATGGTCGAATGCATAATTCATGTCTATATACTTGTCTAATCATTATATAGCGATGTTCAGATGCTTTTCTGAATAGATGCATGTTTTTTTTAACAAATAAAGCAGTCTCAAATATGTACAAGCAAGGTAAAGTCATTATTTTCAACAATACAAAATAAGGTTTGCAGCTACAAGTTATTTTTATACCGGTAATAGCTCTGATGCATCTTTTTTGCGATTTGAACACCATGTCCCTATTGCAGGAGTTACCCCAAAACTTGACTCCATAGCGTAGTATAGAATCGACATATCCATAGTATGCAGTGACTGCCGCTGCTTGATTGACTACTTTCTTTAGTTTATACAAAGCAAAAGCAAACTAACTAATTTTTTTAAATTAATATTGAAGTATGTTGCTTCCAATTCAGTTGATTGTCGATTGTTATGCCTAAAAATTGTGTATTTGCAACTTCTTCAATTTTTTCATTATTAAAGCTTACATTTAGTTCCGAATTAGCTACTCTTTGACGAAAATTCATAATTTTTGTTTTCTTCAAATTTATAATTAAGTTGTTATGTTCTAGCCAGTTAATGGCTTGTTGTAAAGCATTGATTATGTCAGTTTCAAAGTCTTTATTATTTTTGTCAAGTTTAACAATGATAGTACTGTCGTCGGCAAACAATGCCATAGGATAGGGTATATTCTTGGGAAAGTCATTTATGTATATAAGAAATAATAAAGGCCCGAGCACACTGCCTTGGAGCACTCCATAAGACATTTTTCGTTCTTTAGAAATGTATTTTATAACGGTTTTATTTAATTTACAGATTCGACTTATTTCTGCACGTTGTGTTCTATTTTTTAACCGACTTCCAAAAAGGAGGAGGTTATATGTTCGACGCGTATGTTTGTTTTTATTTTTTTTTTTTATTTTTTTTTTTATGTATGTCCACCGATTTCTCCGTCATTTGTGGACCGATTTTGAAAATTCTTTTTTTGTTTGAAAGGGTAGGCTCCCAAATTGGTCCCATATAAATTTTATTAACTTTGCTTGGGTAGTTTTTGAGTTAGCTACAAAATACGTATTTTTTTTCCCACTTAGCATGTAGATGATATGATAAGTTCTTGACACTGGTAGCAGGTAGTGGTATTCGAATGTGTGTGGGGTAGGTACCACAACTAAAAAGTGAAAAATAAAAACTTTTTACAAAAAAAAAACAACCGACTTCCAAAAAAAAACACTACAAAGTGAAAAATAACTTTAATTTCGGAAGTCGGTGGCAAAAAACGAAAACACAAAACCCAAGACACCGACTTCCGAAATTAAAGTTATTTTTCACTTTGTAGTGTTTTTTTTTGGAAGTCGGTTGTTTTTTTTTGTAAAAAGTTTTTAAGTAAGAATTTATGAGTGATAAAACATTTCCCCTTATCCCATACGCATTTAACTTGCTCAGAAGTATATCATGGTTGACCAAGTCAAATGCCTTGGTCATATCCATGTATATTGCTGATATTGGGACTCTCTCATTCATGTTAGTTATGATAACATTAAGAAAGTCATATATTGCCATATTTATTGAATGATCTTTCCTAAATCCCTTTTGCTCTTTCACAAGTATATTATGTTTGTTGAGATATCCGTCTATGGACCTATAGATCCATTTTTCGAATATCTTGGATATTACCGGGATAAGAGCTATTGGCCTGTAATTTTTAATGTCTTTCTCGTCGTCTTTTTTAAATAAAGGTTTTATGACAGTGGGTTTAAGCTTATCAGGGTAGGTTCCCGACTCAATGCTTAAATTAATTATGTAGCTGAGAGGATCTGATATTATTTCTGAAACATACTTTAGAACTTTTGTTGAAATATCGTCGTATCCTACACTATTTTTATTTTTTAAATCTTTTATAATTCTATTTACTTCATCTGGTATGATAGGGGCTAAAAACATTGACTGTGCAGAGAAAATTATTTTATTGTCAGTGGTCTATATACAGACACTCATTACTACACACGCATCCAAGCACAACACGCACGGGCGCGATGCGGGTCGCGACGTGCGGCTACACTGAGCGGTGTTACACTACAACACCAGCCGCTCACACATACGCGACTGCCTACCCCTCAAACCGTAAACGGCTCGATCTGTAAGCGGGGAGAGGGGGAGACTACACATTAGACCTGTAGGGCGTCGAGTCGGCATCTCCGTCGCTGGTCGTTCTCGCTGGGCCTCCCCCGGGCAACCGGGGGTCTCACCTGGCGGGGACAGACCGCCGGGATGTCGTGAAGAAAGCGGCGCCAGGAGCTGGCGTCGTGGCGCGCCTACAGATATACTCAGAGCAACCAATTACATAGATGCACTTTTGCCTCACAAACGTGTAGTCTTTTCCATCAAGCCGTCCGAGGCGAACAAAATTGAGGGGCCCATTTTTATGGGTCACTGTATGGCCACCGCGGGCGAAGGGCGAAGCCCTGACCCCGCTCGCCACGCCCCCTTGCGGGGGCGTCGCGACATCTTTAACTATCGAGTCAGTTGCTCGGTAGATGTTCAGTTGGTTGGTTCTAGTGCCGTTGTTGTGAGGAATAGATGGACCAGGTGTCATATAAGTTAAGTAATTTGATATTATACAGTAATTATTGCTTATTATGATTATGTTGTTGTGTATGGTATATTATTGCCAATATTGCTATTTTTATGATGTTGCTATTATTCAAGACATAGAATTAAACTGTTTTTGAGATAACGATAATTTATGGAAATATAAGAAATGTATTGATAGAATACTGTAATACTGTTTCCATGGAGTTTCTTGTCCTTCTTCTCGATGAAGACCTAGTTTTGCGAACGGACAACTAGCTTACTGATTAATTACTGACAAGTCTAATTGAAATAAATGTCTAGCCTTGTTTTTCTGTGGTTTAATTCATGTAACCTTTTCCCTATAAAACATATACCTACATCAGAACTTTCATATACAGTAAATAACCAGTACCTAATCATTCTGACATTCGAAGCTTGCTAATTTGAGTAATACCTATATATACATTTACAGTGCTTACCGCACTTTCTAACACGCGCAATCGTTACCTGTATTTAAGAGACTCGTAAAGGAACATTACTTGTCGTTGTGATCTTGTTCTCGTAACTGTAATTATCTATAGTGTTCATTTATTTTTGTTACTTATATATTTAGTAAGTATGTATGTATTTATAGTATCTATTATTTAGGACATGTATATATCTATGTATCTATTCTAGTATATTGTATATTTATAATTTGCACCAACGACAGCCCCATTTTATGTCCAGCCAAATCACTGTCCATTCCAAGGTTGCCTGGAAGAGATCGCGGAAAGCGATAAGGCCGCCCACTGTATATTTAATTGTTATCGTATCAAATATATCGTTATAGATTAAGTACTTATGTAGAAGTTGTTTAGGGTCACACTGACCAATTTATTTGCTGTTGCCATTTCATTTATTTGTTTTACCTATGTTTAAATATTAAATGATTGAGTTTGTAAGTTCCATTAAATTATGTTGTTAAGAGTTATCTAAGAGATTAATTTTCTTATCAATTATATTTTTGTAAAGGCATTGTTACAATTTTTAGTTTAAAAGTAATTGTTTTGTATTAATAGTTCAGTTCCTTTTATCTGTTGCAATATTCATGTTAGTTGAGTAGTAAGGTAGACAACTGTCATTTGAAATGTTATAAAAGATCGTGTAACTTTATTTTTGGTCTCTTTCCTGTACGTGTCGCTGGACTGGTAACAATATACAAAGTTGTAAGTAATTGATTATCATTTATCATCAACCTCCTTCGCAACACCTGCATCATCTCAGAAGTGGGATCAGGGCCTACATAACGCTTCACAAGGTAACAAGGTAATAATGGCGGGTTTGGGACCTTACATCGGCGGACTAGGAAAGAAAGGAAAAATGGAGAATGCAGGAACTACTAATGCCGAGGTAACCGAATATATATATATATATATTTTTTTTCTACCAACTGCTTTTCAAATGCTGCGAGGAAAAAAAAAACTACTCACACAGATACAGAGTACCGGTAAAGGACCGCGGACGCACCGGTGCGTTCAAGTACCCACGCGGCTTACAACTCTATTTGTATTCGCTGTAATGGCTATTATTGTCTGTGAATTTTTGTGTCTATGGTCGGATAAATATTCTCGTCAAATAAATCGACTAAAAGCAAAAATATTAATAGGCAACATTTTAAAAAAATGTTGAAAATCACGTTCCCGCGCGATAAAATGTCAGTCAAACGTCACTCCCGGGACGCGCGCGTTCGCTGTAATAATTCGTTTTTTAATGGTTTTTGTGTGTAAATCGTCGGAAAGTGGTGATATTTTCATTTTGAAGTAAATATTACATCGTTTTAGATAATATTCGCACTAAATAACATCATGTTATACCTATTTTGACCCAAACAAAAAGTGTAAACAAACATTTGAATGAAAACGTGACCGTGCTGTGATTTTGTGGTATTTTGGTGTGTGATCGTCGATATTTTATGTGTAAGTCCCATTTTTTATACAAAATATTAGATTTCTAATAATTTTAGCATGTTTTTTCGCCTAAATACGGCAAAAAAATATTTTTTTGAAACGGAGAAAATTACGTAAGCACTAGAAATTCTAGATCTTAAAAATTCTAGATTTTTAGCATTTTTTATTTTCAATGTTTGTCTCTAAAAACTTTTGTTAGATAACATAACTATCCATAATGTACCCTGCAAAATTTCGTGTGAATTGGTACGCTAGTTTTATCAGAAATCGTTATCACAAAGAACAAAAGAAATAATAACAAAAGCGCGTAATAAAGATAAGTGAACGTTGTTTACAAAGACTGCAACCATTTGAAACGTATTCCTAATCTATTCGAGTAGCAAAAAACATAAACAATACTACTTGAGACGTTATAATGAAACCCGAGTAATTGTTTATTTAAGTGCGGTCGTAAATCTGTCACGGCGCGGACCACCCGCGGTCCGTGAGCGGTTAATCTTAAGTGCTAGGGCTGGGCTTAATAAAATGGATCAATTGAGACATATTTACGATTGGAGTGACGCTGATAAGTCCTATATTATGCACATGAGGTTACGTGGCTCTGCAAGGAAATGGTATGAAAATTTTGATAATTATTATTTCTCTTGGGATGAATGGAAATATGCACTCGAATAAGCTTACCCTATGGCCGTGGATTTCGTTGATAAATTATAATTGATTAAGTTGGCACGTAAGAAAAGTGATGACGAAACCGTGACCGCATATATTCACGATAAATATCGTTGTCCAAGAAATTTAAACGGGATGAAGAAAAGCGACAATTTCGTGTTTAATCAGGGGTGTCCCAGTTGAATTAAGACCTAATGTAAAATCTTTCAGATATGATGCTACTGAAAACTGTATGTAGGTACTACGGGTATTTGTCTTCGTTGGGAAATTACAAGAGGCTGGACAGCGGCGCTGCGAAGACCAAAGAAGCTAGCCACCCTGCCAAGACTACATCAACCACGTGGCTTCGAGGATCGGCGCAGCAGTCTGTAAAGCTGTGCTACGTCTGCCGGAGACCTGGCCACAAGGTAAAGAACTGCCGGAGCCAGCTCGTCTGCACCACCTGCCAACGACGGGGCCACAAAGCCGCATCTATTGGAGTACAGCAGCCAAGGTGATGTACACTTTTGAGTTCAGTAATGATTCTAATGACTGTTTTTAAAAAAAAAAAATGTTCATTGGTAACCGTTGTATGAGTACATACATAGACACCGGTAGTAAAGTTATTATTTTACGAATGAACGTGGTTAAAAGATTAAATCTTCCGTTATTGCCATTTACGATAGTTCTGAGGGAGTTTGAGGGTAGTTGTATAAAATTCTTTGTGAACAGTTCACTTCACGGTAGACATTGATAAATTATGATTACCCAGCTTTGCAGAAGTAACATATATATGGGTGATATTGACATGATTTTATAGGTCAACCTATTATCTGTCAAAATAATATTCGTTAGTTAACTACTTAACTAGTGCTACTATAATACAATATGTGACCCCTGTGATAGTATTTTAACGCAATATAATCTGCATGGCGATGACTTTGAACATAAATATTCTACTACGGTTATTGAAAGATGCGACTATACCTCCATGTTGCGAAACGCTTGCCCATATTTTTCTAAATAGTGATTGTATGGATACAATGTTACTACGCTACCAGTATACAATTCAGAGGCTATGTATTTTATATCGGGCACTATTTTCTCGGCTACGACTGAAGTTATTAAAATAATTAATGTAGGTAATGAATCAATAATCTGGCGGGCTGGATGTTTATTAACTAGAGCTAAAACGTGCGAATTAAAGACTCGACTTAAAGAAAATGTTCATTTCACAAAACCACCACTGATTACTTGGGCCATGAAATTGGATACAGCGGGAACAATTAGACCAGGCCAACATAAAATTAATTGTGTACTCTGATTTAAAACGCCGAGCAATGTTCACGAAACCCGCCAATTTATTGGTTTAGCATCATTTTTTCGAAAGTTTATTAGAGTTATTGCATCAATAGATCGCCCTCTAGCTGAATTAACAAAGGAAGACGCTCCTTGGTGTTGGGCGATGAACAAAACAGCTTTTATTACCCTTAACCGAACAAAAAACCCGTCTGTGTTTCGAAAGACCTGTACTTACTATTTATAATCGTAACGCGGTAACTAAGTTGCATATGGATGCAAGCGACATTTTAGTGCAGTTTCAATATGATAATACCCTAAAACCTGTAGCGTACTTCAGTAGAGTCATCAGTAAAGACGAGCAATTCTACCACAGCTACGAGTTGGAAACACTCACTGTGGTGGAGTCCCTAAAAAGATTTTGCATCTATCTTGTAGGAATACCGGTAAAAGTTGTCACAGACTGTGCAGCCATTCGTACTACTTTAACAAAACTAATAACACGCATTGCACTATGGTGGCTAACTATTCAGGACTTTGAATTAGAAATGGAATATAGGCCTGGTGATAAAATACGACTGGCGCTTAGTCGGAATCCAGTAGGCGTCAACACAGTAGATATTGCCATGATTAACGAAACCGATAGGGCGCTGTCGGTTCAACTTCAGGACGACGATATCCAACAAATTATTAGTCAGCAACAGGCGGGTACGGAAAATCGAGATATCACTAATAATTATACCGTAACTAACGGCAGGTTATAGAGGAAAACTTTAACAGGTGAACGTTTTATTCCAAAATTGGCCAAATACAGTATACTATTGCAAAAGTTCCATGACCAGATTGGGCATCCAGGTTTTGAGGACTGAAAACTAATAAAATCTTCCTACTGGTTTCCAAATATGACTAGATTCATTCGAAAATATATTAAAAGGTGTCTCCAATGTACGTATGGTAAATCAGGTTACGGTCGATGTGAGAGGGAATTGCATCCCATAGAAAAGCTAGATAATATACCTATGCACACCATGCACGTAGACCATTTGGGCCCATTCACTAAAAGTCGTCAGGGAAATAACTATATTTTGATGGTTATAGACTCGTTTACTAAATTTATTTTTGCTCGTCCTGTAAAAACTGTACGTTCAATAGAAAGTTATAGAACTCATCGACATTATTTCGGTTTTTGGTAAATCCAGTAGAATAATAAATAACTGATAGGGGTATTACTACCCCTATCAGTTATTAGCTAGCTTTTACGAGTCGCTATTCCAAAACTTTTGTTGCTAATTATGAAATTAAACATGTTTTGAATGCTGTAGCTGTACTCCTTTCAAATGGTCAGATTGAACGTGTGAATAGAACAATTCTAGACGAGTTAGGTACATCCGTTATAGAAGAATGTAGCTGGGATTCCAAATTAATAATTATCGTTTGAGATATTAATAATACAATACACTCTGTGACAAAAGTGGCACCATTTAGTTTAATAATTGCACATCAGAATAATCTTTTGTCTGTGCCACAACTTTCAGCACAGAAAAGCAATGAAAAACAGAGACAACATTTAATTTCTAGGCGTAGGCAGGCTAAAGTTAATATTTAACGTTAAGTTAACTAGAATGAAACAACAGTTTGACAGAAAACGCAAAAAAAAAATGTACCAAATATACTAAAGGTCTATTAGTCTTGTGGAAGGGAGGTGTCACTGAGCAAGCTGTAGGCGTAAGCAAAGTTAGGAAACAGATAGGCATAAAAGGGCACCGAAAATTTAGTGCGGTTGTGACTGGCGATACATTGCGCCCATACAAATCCGGTAATATCAGATGATCATGACTCTACAGATAGTGAAAGTCGTGACATTGATAGGGATGATTTAATAGATTTATTAGAAAGTTAGACAGGTACGTTGGTATTTAATGTGATATTAAGCATGTACGTACTATGTCATTTAAATACGGCAGCGTGTCATTAACCTCTATGTATACAAATGCTGATTATAGAAAGAAAATATACCTACCTACCTAGTATTTTGCTACATTCGCAATTACTAAACATGCACTTTTAACAATCCGAGCGTTCAATAATACGTACTTACAATTATTCTCCCTAGAGATCTCTATCCGTGTTTAAATCTAATTGGCTGTGTGCTATCTGTTCAACAAGCTATTGGTTATCTAAATATTTAGCTATGTGCTTACCTTCTTACTGAGCTATGGGTTATCTAAATATTTAGCTATGTGCTTACCTTCTTACTGAGCTATGTACTATCCAAATATTTAGCTATGTGCTTACCTTCTTACTGAGCTATGTACTATCCAAATATTTAGCTATGTGCTTATCTTCTTACTGAGCTATGTGCTATCCAAATATTTAGCTATGTGCTTACCTTCTGACTGAGCTATGTGCTATCCAAATATTTAGCTATGTACTTACTTTCTTACTGAGCTATGTGCTATCCAAATATTTAGCTATGTGCTTACCTTCTTACTGAGCTATATGCTATCCAAATATTTAGCTATGTGCTTACCTTCTTACTGAGCTATGTGCTATCCAAATATTTAGCTATGTACTTACTTTCTTACTGAGCTATGTGCTATCCAAATATTTAGCTATGTGCTTACCTTCTTACTGAACTATGTGCTATCCAAATATATAGCTATGTGCCTACATACTTGATAAGCTATGTGCAACCTAAATGTTTAGCTATGTGCTATCTAAATGTTTAGCTATGTGTTATCGATTTACTGAGCTATGTGTTATCTATTTACTGATCTATGTGCTATTTATTTACTGTTTTATGATATCCATTTACTCATCTATATTATCCGCTCATTAAGCTAGGTGTAATCCTTATTTACCTATAAGTTGTATATTCACCAAGTTATGTGATATTCTTTCACTTAGCTATGTGCTTTCCATTTACCTAGCTACGAAATCCATTTAACAAGCTACAGGTATGATATCCATTTAGCTGCTGTATGCAATCCACATACATAATATTTACTTGGGTAGGAATATGTACAATCTGTATACATGGACCTGTTGGTTTGTAGACTAAATTCACGTTACAGATGGAGAAAGCGGTATCGATTGCTATTGCTGCTGCGCAGTACGGCAGAGCAACGCCGAGGGCTACTTCGTGGTCGACACACGCGACAGGCGGCGTTACTTCTTCCCCGAGATGACTCCTTCGACAACAGCCGATGCCAGTAAACAAGATCGCCGTGGGACACGGCTTTAGTCAGGACGACCGAATGTTATCGTATCAAATATATCGTTATAGATTAAGTACTTATGTAGAAGTTGTTTAGGGTCACACTGACCAATTTATTTGTTGTTGCCATTTCATTTATTTGTTTTACCTATGTTTAAATATTAAATGATTGAGTTTGTAAGTTCCATTAAATTATGTTGTTAAGAGTTATCTAAGAGATTAATTTTCTAATCAATTATATTTTTGTAAAGGCATTGTTACAATTTTTAGTTTAAAAGTAATTGTTTTGTATTAATAGTTCAGTTCCTTTTATCTGTTGCAATATTCATGTTAGTTGAGTAGTAAGGTAGACAACTGTCATTTGAAATGTTATAAAAGATCGTGTAACTTTATTTTTGGTCTCTTTCCTGTACGTGTCGCTGGACTGGTAACAATATACAAAGTTGTAAGTAATTGATTATCATTTATCATCAACCTCCTTCGCAACACCTGCATCATAATAGTGTTTGATTTATTTTTGTTATGTATTTTTGTGGTGTACAATAAAGTATATATAAATAAATAAATATTTGAAATTCTCGCAACTAGCCCTTTCATTTGATATGTCACGGTACAGTTTGCAAAACTTTATTTTTTATTTTCTTATATGCCCCCCAAAAATATTCAAAATTAATTTATTTACGTTACACGTTCGTGTTTGGGTCACAAAAATACGTATGTATACCATTTAACTTAATCGGTCCATTAGATTCGGAGCAAATTGGCTGTGACTGACAGACAGACACACGAGTGATCCTATAAAGGTTCCGTTTTTTCCTTTTGAGGTACGGAACCCTAAATGTATGTGGGATCACCCGCTGCGACCCACGGCTATGCTACGTTTGAATGGGTGGCTTGTAAACAAATGAATCGCGTGGGTAACATGGCTAACATCTCCGTGCACATCCTGCGTAGCAGTGGACAGTCGACTTAATTAATAATGTACTGTCAGTGTTTGTCATAATCTCCGTCACTCATACTATTGGCAGATGCTGCTGTACACAGCCGGACTTTGTATAAAACGCGAAGTGCCGTATTAACGACTGTGTGCTGTACTTTGCTCACTGATGATGCTGCCCGCTTCATTAATGGAGAGAGCTACGAAAAGGTTTGTGATATTGATCAGAAGGGTTTCGATGGAGTCAGCAACGGCTAATGTAATAACACTTTCTCCCATGAATGAAGAAATTGTACAAGTCACGTGCTAGGTACGTGTTCTTGTCCGCGGTCATATAAAGAGAAAAAGAGTGCAGTAGTTATGGGGGAGTCAAATAAAATATTATTCACTGTTTGTATTCTTACTTTATTTTCGCTTTTATATACAAAACTAACTTAAAACTAAATGTTCTTATAAAACCTAAATATCACTTAATGCTGTCATTCTATCTAATGTACCATCTAGTAAAAGGCATTAACATTTCATATTCAGCAAGGAGAGTACAAAAATGCGTTAAATAATAACCAACAGCTTGTATCGAAAAGAGCACCAAGTTTGTGTTTGTCCTAACATTAAAAAAGTGAAGTTATTAACCATAATCGCTACAAATAATTTATAATCTTAAAACATAGGTGACTTTAATCAACATTTTTAGTTATTAAGTATCGGGAAATTATTTTCGATTCCTCGTCGTATCATATTATTACATTAATAATAATCTCATGTAACTGGCGCAAACCTGCAGTACTTGATACTAACGATCGTAAGGAAGTATGGTAAGGCATAAAGCTTCACGGACGCTTTTTCCAGGCCCTCCATGGGCCTGATGTAGACTTTTTGCGTCTGTATCTTGGCTGCGCTTCGGAGAAACCGACGGTTTTGTCTGTGCGATTATGGATGAAGTTATCATGACGAATAATTATTGGAAATACATTGTCAAGGACGGTACAGTTGACATCTGTCGGGCATGCCACCGTCCCGGTGAATCAATCCGACATATTGTTTCCGGTTGTTTTCATCTTGCTAATGGCGAATAATTGCACAGACACAATCTAGTGGCTAGGGTTATCCACCAGCAACTTGCCTTGCAGTACAACCTTGTGGTGTCCGAAGTACCATAGGTACTACAGGTATGTGCCCGACCCAATTCTCGAGAATGGTCATGCCACACACATTGTATTAGGATCGATCTATCATCACTGACAGGACTATTGTAGCCAATAAGCCTGATATTGTGGTGATAGATCGACGAGAGCGCCGTGCAATGATTGTTGATATCGCTGTCCTTTATGACGAGAATCTCGTGAAAGCTGACAAAAAAAAAACAATTATGTTGACTTAGCACACGAGGTTGTCGACATATGGGACGTGGACTCTGCCATCATTGTACCGATAATCGTAACGGTTAATATAGCGGAGAGCCTCGAGGCTCTCATTGGGCGGCTGGGTCAAGGGCTTGATTCAGAAAGCAGTACTCCTAGACACGGCACGCATCGTGAGGAGGTTCCTCTCTCTAGAGCCCTGACCACCGGCAGCTTGGACCCTGTTCCTGATAACAATGGGCTATTGTTTTTTATATTATTAATTTTTTATATTGTTTTTCATACAAATATTTAAAAATGTAATTTATATGTATAAAAGTGTAATAAAAAATAAAAAAAATCTCATGTGATTCTCATACAAAATATGATTTTTTATAAATTATTATATGTACCTATGTACTTGTGGATGTTAATCACAATCAACTGAGTTTAATCTACGGTTTACAATAACAATTAATATAACTCGGTGGTCAATCTGTTACGTTCAGATTTACTCATAAATCTGAGAAACACTATTCATCATCAAAAATGTTGAGTCATTGAGACAAGAATTGCACATTTTAAGGGGTTTTTTCTTTAAGATGCTGAAAAGCCAAGAGAACTATGTTTTAAAAGATTTATTCCGTTTTAGCGCAAGTTGATGACACAATCAACATCTGGCCTGTGATGCGGCGCATGTACACCAGAGCGCAAGTCTTACCTATTAAGCCAGTCCAGAATTATGTCACAGTCTAAGAGAACCATACAGTCCGTCAACGGGCTTGAAGCCAAGGTTCTTTATTTAGACTATGGTTATGTCGTAGGTAGAGACTTCAAGGTTTACTCTTCGTCTTTAATCTACTGCCCGGTTGCTAGAAGATAGCTTATCTTTGTAAAAGGTCGGCGGAGCACAACTACGACTGCTTGGTCTTCTTTTGCACGACCAGTGTCGTCACGAACCTCTGCATCGGCATCTCCACCATCACGGTGAGTGGTACTGCCACCAAGTACGAGCAAAAACAAGTCGCCACCAAGTCTACCATCTGGGAACAAGACATAATGTTTTAATACCTAGGGGAACGATTCGCTCAAGTACACTGCGGTCGATCGGTGACACATTTCCAGATATAACTAGAGGTGACATATGCATATTGGGTTTAAAGAACTTTATTTCTCATAAGAACTTAAACTAAATATTCCAAGATACAAATCATTATGCCCGATGGGATTTCCCATTAGCAAACATGACGAAGTTCTAAACAAACTTTGATCTCGTATTTAACCCTTTTAGGGAATGATTTTTCAAAAACCCTTGCTTAGTTCCACTTTAGTTATAAAATAAACTCTTGTGCAAAATTGCATGCTTCTTGACCCAGTGGTTTAAGCTGTGCGTTGTCTGTCAGCGAATTAATGAATTTAAGAATTCTATAAAGTAGATTTGTAAGGACGAGGTTTTCAATGAATACCGAAGTCTTGTGTCTGCGTGTTTACACTTCATATGTAATTAAATAAACACTCCACAGCTAGTGTTCTGGACAGGGAAAAAAAGGCGCAAGAAATACTTCCAACAGAAAGGATAGTTATCTGACCAGGCTGAGCAGCGAGGTGGTGATGGCCTGCGGCCTGGCGGCGGCGAGGCTAAGGTTGATGCACCAGTGCACCATCAGCACCGACAGCGACATGCGCCCCATCGCGTACCAGCCGCGCCACGCTAGCACGTGCTTCAGCCAACCTGCAATGGACACAGGACATGGGATAAAATTATTTAGCATAGAAAATTCGAGTATGGAAAATAATGATGTAACTAGGTACTTCAAAAAAGAAGAAGACAGAATAGAATAGAAAAGTTCTTTATTTGCACAGAAAGTAGGTACAAGTTACAGATGTTAAGTTAAAAAAATGATCCTTATACTAACTACCTACCTTAACTAAGGCATGCCAACAGTTTAAGTTAAAATGATAAAGACTCCCTCAATATAACATTATTATTAACACAATCAAATATCATATCATATCAATACAAGTTTACCATGTCAAGATGAAATTCAAATAAGCAAAACAATTACAATTAATTTGAAATAAGCAGTACAATACATAATGTCAAGTTTATAAGTTCGTCAAGTTCGAGGTCAATATAGTTAAATTAAAATGATTTAGTACAAGTCAGGAGTACAAGGATGTCATATTTTCAATTTAAATTCTTATCGGTCAAAAAATCGCCAATTGAATAATAACATTTATTAATTAATAGATCTGACAATTTTTTTTTTTGAATAGTGGTAATGTCTCATTTTTTTATTAAATCGGGTATTTTGTTAAAACTGATTGGACCCATACATAAAATACTCTTCTTTAATAGGGCGGTATTGGAACCACTAACAATTAGCAAATTTTTATACTGTCTCCTGATTGGCCGGTTTCTATTTTCGGACACTTTATTAAAAAGATGCATGTTTGACTTAACAAAAACAGCCACCTCGAAAATATAAAGTGATGGGAACGTTAGTAATTTTAGGGACTTAAATACAGGTACGCAGCTGTCTGTTACTATTAAATTGCACATAGCCCTTATACAGCGCTTTTGAGCCTTGAACACCTGTTCCCTCAGACTACAATTTCCCCAAAATATTATGCTGAATCTCAAGATCGACGCGACTAACCCGTGGTATGCAATTAACCTTGTGGCCATATTTACTTTTTTAGACAAGTTAAAGAGTACATACGCATCTGCACTAAGTTTTTTGCATACTGCTTCTGCTTGTGGCTTCCAAGTTAATTGGCTATCTATCATAATGCCAAGGAATTTTGCAACTAGTACTTGGTCAACTTTTTGTCCATTATAGTGTAAATGTAAGACTTCTGGTGAAATCCGTTGATAAAAATGCATTACATTAGTCTTGTTATATTAATCATTAAATTATTTTGGTCAAGCCAGCCTATAATGTTTATTAAAGTATCATTTATGTCATGTTCATATGTTTTTTTGTCAATACATTTAATCAAGGTAGTACTATCGTCAGCAAATAAGACTATAGGATGTTCAATGTGGCGAGGTAAATCATTTATATACAGCAAAAATAATAAATAGCCGAGCACACTACCCTGTGGTACGCCATACCTAATAATTCTAGCCTTAGACAAATATTTTTCTTCGCGCTTAGTTTTTAGACATATTCTTGATATTTCTGTGTGCTGCTTACGATTGTTAAGGTATGATTTTAAGAGATTAAGTACATTTCCTCTGATGCCTACGATGTCTAGCTTTTTTATAAGAATTTCGTGATCAACACAATCAAAAGCCCTCGTCATGTCCGTAAAAATTGCGCAAGCTGGTACTTTTTTATCCACATTTTGCAATATGACATTTATCAAATCGTAAACAGCCGTATTTATAACCTTTATTTTTTCTGAAACCCTTTTGTTCCGCACTTAAGATATTATATTTAGATAAGAAGTTATTAACTGAGTCATAAATTATTCTTTCTATAACCTTAGAAAAAATGGGTATTAAAGCAATTGGTCTATAATTTGCTAGATCATCTTTATTGTTTTTTTTTTGAAAAGTGGCTTTACTATAACTGTTTTTAAACTATCCGGAAATACTCCAGTACTGATACATAAGTTAAGTATATGACATTTAAGTATAATGCAAGACGATTTCGCCTGATACGAATTTTGACAATAGCGAAATATGAATACAAACAAACAGGAAAGCTAACTTAATGAGCTTATCAACAAGAAAGGTTCATGTCAGGTTGAGTTTTGCATGCCAAAGGGTAGAATGTACCTAGAACCAAACATTATTTTACAACAACTTAGCTGTATACCTACATGATATGCAAATAAACATTTTCTATTCTATTCCTACTCAGCATTTGCTGGTTGTTGAACATCCAGTTTTCAGTTCAATTCAAAGATAGTGTCTAATTTTCTCACTACACGACACAATATGCCGCCTCCTCTTATAGAGAATCTGTGGGTGAATTTCCCAAACAGAAAGTTTTCGTGGCGTGGATGAATATTCCACTGCAGTTTAAAATACAGTTGAAATACGAAACGAAACTCATGAAATACGAAAAACGAAACAAAATTCTTTAATGTGGCTTGTAAACTTTCAGAAATCGTCACGCTAAATGTTAACATTTGCGACTGTTTTCTTCTAATTCAAAGAGAAAAAAAGAAAGAGAGAGAGAGAGAGAGAGATAACGCCGGCAGAAAAAACAGAAGAAAAGAGTAAAGTGATTACAGTGTCGTGGGATAAAATTGTACACATCGACCCGAGTACACTGCATGCCGTAGAGAGAGAGAGAGAAAGTGTGAAATTGGTCAAAATGAAAATCCAAGATACGAAAATTTTAAAATTTTTCGTCGTGGGTGTTGTTTTCGTAGTTTTCGAGGGTTCTAAAGCCGATAGTGGTGTTAAAATGTAAATCTAAGAAGGCTGCTGTGAAAATTTTCAAAATATTCGTCATGAGTGTCGTTTTCATAGTTTTCGAGGGTGCTAAAGCCGATAGTGAGGTCAAAATGTAAATGGCGGCTGCAAAAACATTGTTTTGTTTTAAATCATATTTATTTTTATTTAACCATTTAAGCACACACATATAAACAGACAAGAAGAAAGGAACAGAAAAATACGTACAAAGGCAATGCTTATTTCTAAAGAAATCTCTTCCAGGATAGGAAAGTATTCAAAAAGAGATGTAGACAACGTGTGTAACCGTATAAGAGAAAATAAAAAACATAAATCAAAGAAGAACTTTTAATAACCTTTTATATATGGATACACAGACATTTAATTACGCATATCTATTGGACTCTAATCTAAACCTTTCCTATAACTATGATATGTATAATCAGCGCACGGGCGCACTGAAAAGTAATGGCAAGAAAGTTGTGATATCAGACCTACAGGATATTGTTATGACAATAAGCAACCTAAATAATGAAGATTTTGAGGTAGAGTATTCACAGTCGGATAAAACAGAAATATCTACGGACTCACAACCACAAACCAGCACTAAGTTTTTTCTTTAACAACAACACATCGGAAAACAGTACACAAACACATACATGCAATAATATAAACATCCTATATCAAAACATACAAAGCTTAAAAAATAAACGTTACCTATTAGAAGCAATCACGAACGAACATAAAATAGAAGCGCTTTGTTTTACGGAAACGCGGATTACAGAATTTTAAAAAGACCTACTAAGTTTGGAAGAGTATACTGTAGCCGCTAAATACTGCCGCCCAAACTATGCGGGAGGTGGTGTGTGCATATTCTTAAAAGATGATATTGAATCTAAAGAAAGACAAGATTTAACGGAAATGACAACTGAATTTATATTCGAAACTTGTGCAGTGGAAATTCCTAAAATTAATCTTTTACTAATAGTTATCTATTGGCCACAAAAAAATAGGGAAACCGAAATATTTTATACATCCTTGGAAAAACTGCTACATAAAATCAACATAAAGGACAAACATAAACACGTAATTATAGGCGGAGATTTCAACGTGAATATCCTTGAGAAAAATCGCAATTCATTTAACCTTCTAAATGCTATGACCAAGTACAACTTTCGACAACTAGTAACGGAACCTACCAGAGTAACAACCTCGAGCACCACATGTATTGACCAAATATTTACAAACGCATACGACGACCTCCATCTAGAAGTAGTGGAGCTTGGACTCTCAGACCACAGAGGAATAATAATCACTATACCTACCCACGATCCAGTAATTAATAAAAAACAAATATGAACTCTAAAGCGGATCTAAAATAAACACAGCATAGACTCATTTAAAAAAGAACTGAAAAAACTAAACTGGAGTAAAATAATAACCGAAAACCAAAATATAACTACTAACTATTTGTCATTTCATAACACCTTACAAAACATATTAAATCAGTGTATACAAAAAAAAAAAACATAAAAATGAACAGGAGATCATCTAAATCATGGCTAACGACCGGATTAAGAGTAGCATGCAAGCATAAAAGACAACTAAAAGCATTAATGACTACAACTAATAACAATATATTGGAAAGGTACTATAAGCGTTACGAAAAATTACTTAAGAGAACAGTAGCCCACTCTAAAAAACTAAACTACATAAGAATAATGAGTAAATCAGAAAATAAAACTAAAACAATGTGGCAAATAATAAAAGAGCGTACAAATAAGAATAACAAAAAGCCAATAAATAACTTAAAATTGCGTGTACAGAATACTGTGACAGAAAACGCGACTACCATTGCCAACGCTTTCAATGATTATTTTGTGTCAGTGGGAAAAACGGATACCGCAAACGGGAACGTTTGTCCAACTGGCCGTCCTACCTCCTCCCAAAGCGAAAACTCCATTTACCTAAGACCTGTTGACCCTAACGAAATTAAGTTTATTATAAAGAGATTGAAAAACAAGCGAAGTTATGGGCATGACGAGATACCGCCTATACTTATAAAAGCATGCGCTGAAGAATTAATGTCACCGCTATCTTATTTAATAAATCAGTCTTTAGATGAAGGCTCAGTCCCTGACCTGCTAAAAGTATCGATAGTGAAACCAATCTACCGAGACCAGACCAGACTGACACTAATAATTATCGGCCGATAGCATTGCTACCAACCTTTTCAAAAATATTGGAGACTGCAATGTCAAAACGACTTTATTCTTATTGCGAAAAATATAAAATATTCAATGATAGCCAGAATGGGTTTAGGAAAAATAGATCCACGACATTAGCAATATTTAAGTATATCCAGGAAGCTTTAAATATAATCAATAACAAAAATTATGCAGTAGGGATTTTACTGGATATGAGCAAAGCCCACGATAGAGTTTCATACGAAATTTTACTAAATAAATTATATGCAATAGGTGTTAGAGGTACAGCTCACAAGTGGTTCTGCTCGTACCTTGAAAATAGGGAACAATTCGTAGAGGTAGAACATAGTGACCCACACACTGGCGAAATAACACGCGTAAGATCTAATAAAGCAAAAACAACAATGTCAATACCACAAGGCAGCGTTTTGGGATGCTTGTTATTTCTAATTTATATTAATGACCTGCCTAAAGAAATTGACGCTCAAAGTATTTTATTTGCTGACGATATTTCTATCATTTTTCCATACACCAATAATGTAAACCTAAACTTAAGTCTAGACAAAAAGCTCTCCAAAATAATAGCATGGTTAAAGGACCTCTTAGAGTTAAATTTTGACAAAACAAAGCTAATGCAATATAGACCATACCAAAAACGCATATTGGATATGGATTACTCACACAACAACATAAAGCTGCAATGCATAAACGAGTTTAAATTATTGGGTTTAACTATAGATACCAACATAAACTGGAAAGCCCATATAGATGCATTGGCAAACAAACTAGCCAGCTTTACATATGCCTTGCAGGAGCTTAAAAGAGCTACCGATTTTAAAACTGCTCTAACAGCATACTGTGCCTACGCATACTCCTGGCTAAATTATGGAATCGTGGTTTGGGGAAATGGTGTAGACAAAGACAGACTTTTTATTCTACAAAAGAAATGTATACGAATTCTTGCCTATATAGACAACACAGAAAGCTGCAAGCCATTCTTTTTAAAATACAAGGTACTTACACTAACTGGTATCTATGTTTTAGAAGTTAGCAAATTTGTGAGAAAAAACCAGTCACTATTCCCACTCACTAAGGACAATCGCCCGCAACATCGCAGTGTTAGACGCCAAAACAAAAATGAATTAGCCTTACCAAGCTCAAAATTAACTATGTTCCATTCAGGACCTTTAGCCATGTGCGTGAAAATATATAATAAGCTTACAAATTCAATTAAGGACATAGAGTACGAAAATAAATTGAAATGTCTCCAAAAATACCTTATATTAAAATCGTATTACACTCTAAAGGAATTCTTTGACGATAACTAAATCTTGACATTTAAATTCAGACCTGTACACAATACACACAGCACCTACAATCTTGACTTACTACCTACCTAAGTTATGATGTGTTGTTTCATGATTATTACTGTTATCGCTATTTGTTTTAATTTTAATTTTTATCTTATTTTAATTTATGAATGGAATTGATGACAAATTAATTGTTCTTACCCCATCCTATATTATATCATGACAGTAACTTATTTATATTATATTTAAATGATAAATGATGGACATCTCATAACCATGTAAAATTAGTATTAGGTAATTGATTAAGCACAGTGGTTTTAATATTGTGACACTGTAGCACATTAAACTATGTATATTGCTGTGCCCTAGCAGGGTTCATGTATGAAACCTATTTAAACTTGTAACAACTTGTAAACTACATGAATGCAATAAATGATGATGATTATGATTAAGAAAACAAAACAATTCCCTAATTTCAATTTAAACAACATACAATATGAGAATATAGTTACATACATACTTCTAAAATTAATATCACTACAATATTTATATAATTACAATGTGATTTAAAATAACTACGTGAGAATGAACTTCGTTTCTGACGGGGGACCCCGACCGCACAAAAAAAAAAACTCTATAGACATGTCTGTAATGTCATTTCTTGGTATGCACTCTATATGTTCTTGGAGCAAGATACAAACACCGCCTCTTGCTCGAGTCGGCTATCGGTGACGCTGGTTACGGTGGCGCTTTTATCTTGTTTACCGAGTGTTTATTAAATTAAATTTTGTGTGTCGTACACGCACCTTATGTATATATTTACTTGAGTAGTGTTTGTATGAAAAATCTTATTCCTGAGTTAATAAACTTTAAACTTGGCACGAATATTTATCTATGTAAATTATAAAGTTTGCCATTTTTTGTTTTTCTAAACTACCTCCTAAAGGAGGATTGGGGGTGTCAAAGTTTGTATGGAAGAATTTTAACGCGCGGTCTGATTAACTTGAAACTCAGTATTTATACTTAAGACTGAAAACCACCACCATATTCTAGCAAATAAATAATTTTGATTTGATTTGATTTGAATAAAAACGTATACCAAGGTTTTTTGAAAATCTACCCCTAATGGGGTGAAAAGGGGTATTCATTTTTACAGGGGAGGATTTTACTGTTTGGCTTGATTAACTTGAAAATTGGTATAAATAATCAATGTCAAATAATGGACACGTCACAATAGACTTTTTCAAAAATTATTATCACGCTATTTGCTATAGGGGATGAGCAATATTGCATTATGTTCGTATTCTTCTATAGTTTACCGCAAAATGTAAAAAGTCTATCCAAAAGGTTAGAATATTGCAGATAATTACGGATTTAACCTTTTAAAAGATTATAATCACACCATACCTTTATGGAGCTAAGTAGTCAATTATAACATATACCTACAGGGTGGATGTTGATATGGGCCAATAAGGGCAGGTACCTTAACCGTTGTCGCTATAAGAAAACGGTCTTAGGAGACTGTCCTTAACTTTTTGAAATATTTTGATCTGCATTCACAGATTTTGAAAAAATTGTACAGTCAGCAAAAACATGGGCAATTTTCACAAAAACTTTTTTGATGCCAGTCGATCCTATTTCTTATTACGAGGGTCAAAAAACTATGTCGGGCCAACTGAGGTTTGAGTACGAGAAAATTCAGAAATTGCAAAAAACTTTCCATACATTTCTTAGGAAATGAGCCTGAGAGGAGATAGAACACCACGAAATGTTATCCGCAACGATCAAAATCCGTAGTGCGCGCTTAGCCTATGTTTTTAATTTCTATTTCAACTTGATACCTCCACGCGTTTCTGAGAAAAAGTGTCTTGACTGGCAACGATGTCATCCTTTAAGGGTTTCCATTTTTCATTTTGAGGTACGGAACCCTAAAACAGATATCTGTTTGTTACCTTTTCATGCCGTAACGGCTGAACAGATTTAGATGAAAGGCATACGGATAGGCCATGACCTGGGTTAGGACATATGATAAGTACTCTGAATATCGGTAGTACGTTCCTGTGGGATGTTTTCCGACCTTTACGCGTGCGAAGCCGCGGGCAAAAGTTAGTTAGGTATTAAACATTCATGTGATAAACCCACATTCGTGTTTTAACACCCCTTATTAATTATACAACAGTTGCATAAATAACAATTTTTTACATTCTTCCTTGACATAATCATCCTATTATTTGACATTATAAAAACCTACAATATAATGTCAACTCTTTATTAGTGGCTTTTGTGGACATGATAATTATTCAGATTGATTACAGTTGTAATAGGAGCCGGGCGTCGGTAGCTACGCCACAGTTTTAACTATTGCAGCTATCATCGTTTAACATTTTTATCTGTGTATGTATTTTGTTTCTTGTTCCCAATAAACGATTTTTATCTATTATTTCGTTTATTCATTTTAATTCCTATTCATTCACATTTTTAAATATTTCTTAAAATAAAAAGGATAAAAAACATTTAAAAATATAAAAAAATAGAGTTCCGCCGGTGTCGGGAGCAGGGTCCAAGCTACCGGTGGTTAGGGCTGCAGAGACAGGAACCTCCTCACAATGCGAGCCGTATCGAGGAGTACTGCCTTCTGAATCGGGCCCTTGATCCAACCGCCTAACGAGAGCCTCGAGTTATTAATTATTATTATTATAATAGCAATCATGTCATTTCGTTTTACTACGCTTTAGAGCGTGTCCGTATGAATTGAGGACCCATGTCTCATATTTAAACGCGGGTACTACCAATATTTAGTAGTAAATTAGGCGATTTTGTAGGCCCGATCCTGGAATTTGTAGTAAAACACTTCAAAAGATACACGACTTTTAAGGTGGCTCCTCAATTCAGACGTCTGAATTGAGGTGCCACCTTACAACTCTAAAACTAGCCGACGGATATTTTTGAAAATTTGGTAGGATTTAGTAGTACTTATGTGTAATCTCTACAAAAAAAATGGGTTTTGTACGGCTGAATTTGAGATAGCTACAATGTTTTGATTTTTCATAAAAATCCATAAATTTCACCGTGCTGTTTCTCGAAAAGTAATCAACCAATTATAACATATTTTTAGTATAATTTAGTAGTAAATACGTTCTAATTTGTAGTATAAAAATAAAATGGACAAACTACATAATTTCGCTAATACAGCACATTTTATGTGGCTCCTCAATCCTGACGGTCTGTAGAAAATATATGGACGATTGCTACTAAAGTAGTTGATCAAATCGGATAACAATAGCACCAATATTTAGTAGAAATTTCTACTAAATATTGGCGTAATCCAACATTTTGTACATTCAGTATTTCAGAAGTTATTAACAAAATAAACATTCCTTAAAAATCTAGTGTGGTACGAGAGCCCACGACCAAAACCATATCACATCGTTTCACGGCCAAAACCATATAAAATCATTAGTTTAGATGATTCCTGAACCCAACTCGGTTAGAAGTACTGGTCAGAAACGTCCCAGTTTTACGGAAGCCTATTTCTGCTATGTCAAAAAAAAATAAGCAGATGGTTTCATCACAATATGCCTGGGGGCCTACCACCTGCTCATAAAGCAGTATTATTTTAATATTACTTCTGTGTGGGAAAGAGATGCTCTACAGGTCTACAGGTCGTATAGCTCCTCTTTAGCTATATAGCTATCTCTTTCTCCCACTGAAGTAATATTAAAATAATACTGTTTATGAGCCCCCTGTAAGCCCCCTGATATTAAAAATGTACATACATAGTTATCGTAATTTACAACTAGAACGGGTTCAAAGAAAATTTATTAACCATCTTAAGTATTGCCTCCGTAAACCTCCGATGGCTTATGAAAATAGTTGTCGAACACATGGTCTGCTAACAATGAATGAAAGGCGCAAAGTTATGGACATATGTTTGATTTATGATATACTTATATACCTAAAATTGCACTTTTTGAATTTAAATATTTCTAAGCAGTCCGTTCGCATGTTTTATACTTATCCTAGTTATACAGGGAAACCTATTATTAGCCATACAATTACAAACCTATAATAATAGGTTTCTTTAGGTTTACATAATAGTATGTTACAGAATATGTGTTACTAATAAGTAACACATATTCTGTAACATACTATTATGTATCGCTGTTGGTTGCCTAAATAAAGTAATTTTTTTTTACTACAAAAAAGTTTTTTTTTCAAAAAAAATTACAAAAAATGTAACCTATCTTTCTCATAGCAACCTGGTTCAATTATTTTTAATCTTTTCTATAGTTACTGAAAATCTGTTTTCAGAAATTTTAAATATCATATTCAAAAAACAGAAAGAACGTTTCGGAGTCACCCGGATAACGCGCGGTGCTTACGACACCGATGAACAGGCCGACAGTTAAAAAAAGAATGATGAATTTTATTTCAATAAATAGTTATTTTCAGACGTTATCCCAGATTCCTTTTGTCCAATTTATTTAAAAAAACCTTTTAATTTCAGTTTGATGGTTTCGGGTAAGCTCTTTATTAATCGTACGTAAAAACGATTTATTTTGAAAAATGATTTATTCGCATCAACTGGCCAATGTTCACCTGAATACAAGATTTTCAGACGGATTGCTATAGGTTTTATTTTTTGTCTCATTTTAGATTTTCTCAAACGGTCTTCTGGGTGTGACGCTACTGCATATCAGGTTTCAGAAAATGTTGTTTTCGGTATCTAAAATCAACAACATTCTGAAAATCAGACAGATTGCTATGAAACAGTTCAGTATTATTTTTTACATAGGTATTTCAAATGCACTTAGGTCAGATGTGACGCGGAAAATGTCAAAAATTTTTGGATTCAGAATCTTCTGCAGTTGTAGCCACCGGCATTAAAATTTTCTTATATTTTTTGCAGTTTGTAGGTTGAATCATTAATACATCTCCGCAAGATAGATTTGTTCCATTAGAACATATCTCTTATGGAAAAGTTATTTTTGATCAAGATACAACCTGACACTGACCTGCCGTAATCTTTTGATTACGTAAAAGAAGAAAAAAATACGTTACTAATCAGACAACTTTTCAATTGAACCAGGTTGCTATAATACAGTTAGGTTAAATTTTTTGACATTTTTGAAAATGAGGTCAGTCCACATTTGACACGTAAAAATGTCTGAAAACAAACTTTTTCGTAATAAAATTACGAAACCTATTATACATTTTAAATATCAGACATATTGTGATGAAACCGACTGCCTGTTTATTTTTTTAAAGCATAAATGGGCTCCCGTAAAACTGGAATGTTTCTGACCGGTACTTCCCATCGAATCGGTTCAGAATCATCTAAACTAACGATTTTATACGGTTTTACGGATGTGACATGGTTTTGGTCGTGGGCTCTTGTACCACACTAAATTGTTAAGGAATGTTTATTTTTTTAATATCTTTTGAAATACTGAATGTACAAAATGTTGGATTACGCCAATATTTAGTAGAAATTTCTACTAAATATTGGTGCTATTGTTATCCGATTTGATCAACTACTTTAGTAGCTACGCACATATATTTTCTACAGACCGTCAGGATTGAGGAGCCACATAAAATGTGTTGTATTAGCGAAATTATGTAGTTTTCCCATTTTATTTTTATACTACAAATTAGAACGTATTTACTACTAAATTATACTAAAAATATGTTATAATTGGTTGATTACTTTTCGAGAAACAGCGCGTTGAAATTTATGGATTTTTATGAAAAATCAAAACATTGTAGCTATCTCAAATTCAGCCGTACAAAACCCATTTTTTTTGTAGAGATTACACATAAGTACTACTAAATCCTACCAAATTTTCAAAAATATCCGTCGGCTAGTTTTAGAGTTGTAAGGTGGCACCTCAATTCAGACGTCTGAATTGAGGAGCCACCTTAAAAGTCGTGTATCTTTTGAAGTGTTTTACTACAAATTCCAGGATCGGGCCTACAAAATCGCCTAATTTACTACTAAATATTGGTAGTACCCGCGTTTAAATATGAGACATGGCTCCTCAATCCATACGGACACTTTAGAGCGGGCAACTAGCTTTATCTTTTTGATTGACTGACTCCTTGACAATTCAAAAGTGCCTGTAATTGGTTTAATTAAAATAAATGCTTTGAGTTTGACTCACCCTCCAGCCCGTTGACCATCCCGAGCAGTATCCCGCCGGCCAGCAGGCCGAGCGCGGGCCGCTCGAGCGCGACGTAGGTGGCGGTGAACCACGCGGCGTCCAGCTCGCGCAGCACGTTGCCGGCGAGCATCCACGACACCATCAGCAGCGGCGCCAGCGTGTACGGGCCGCGGAGCCACTGGGGGAGATACAGATTGGTAACATTTTGGAAGAAAAAAAAAATTTCTTTCACAGTTGATCTGTTTTCAAAATTCAAAAATTCAAAATTCAAAAGTCATTTATTCAAATTAGGCTGAAAATCAGCACTTTTCGAATTTCAAAATTACATAAGACAGTCTCCCGAAAACGCCCACCCTTCACCACTTCCTAGTGCCTTTCGCCGGGAAGAAGAAGTGGCGCAACAAACTCCCCAGCAGCACAGCTGTCTGTTCAAGTTAGAAAAAAATAATTCTGTATTTCTGCCCAATTAATGCCCTTTTGTGACCAACCCGTCTAATTGCCTGACCAATATTTAATAATAATAATACCCCACAGCCGTATCTCTACGTTGACGTCGTGGTGGGGCTTGCGCGCTCCAAACTCTAGGTCTGTACCGGTAGAGTTTACTTTGCCGAACAGGTCTAGGGTGGGGAGCCAGACCAAGAGAGATACAGAAATCCGCAGGGCAGCATGTGGCGAGCTGTTGAGCAGTAGCGACCCCACGGAAAGACTTCTCCCAGTAGATATCCTGGGAGAAGTCTTGTTCCTCACCCCCGGCTTACCTTTATTGGCCGGCTGGAGTGAACACTGACGAGGAACGGAGCTCCCACCTCATTCTTGCCTTAATTGGCCGGCTTGAGTGGGGATCCGCAAGAGCAAACGTGCTCGGAGGAAGGAAGTATTCCAGTAAGATGCTGGTAGGGATCTTGACCGTACTACCGGGATTGTCCTGATAGCCGTGAAATACCTCTCCACTCTTCATAAGCACCTCAGGACATGTTGCCCCTTTTCGCTAAGACACTATGTGCTAGCGACTGTTTTCAGGGGCCCATTATTGAGTGTGCAAGTCACCCCCTGCTATTTTATCTGTGTATTTTATATAAAACATTGATCAGGCAGGGGCCATAGTCTTTCCATAGTCTTAGATAGCCAGTTCACGTTAGCCACCCAAACCCATAATCCAGTATCTTTGTTTCTATATCCTGCAATAGTCCTGCACCAACCGGAGGTTGTCCTTGTGTGCACTTGCGTGCATAGTGTGAATAGGGATAATCGTCGGTTGTTGCCTCATTTAATTAAAAACGTCTAGCGGGCCTCTGCGAGTTGGCTTCGGCACCTCGTACGCCTTCCAAAGGTCCGGGACCTCAGGGTCCCGAGACATGTCAAGAGACGTAAAAAAAAAATACCAGCCTATTATGGTCCCACTGCAAGGCAAAGCTCTCTACTCGTACAGAAAAAGTACGAGCATTGATCACCACGCTTGCGACGACTGGTGGTTGGCGATTTCAGACAAATGTATTTTTGTTCAGAATAAAATAAATAAATAATAATAATAAATATAAGTCCAGGTTTCCTCGGGGTGTTTTTCCTTCACCGATGTCAGCAATATCCAAGATAAACTCAGAAAGTACATATTTAAAAAAGTCACATTGGTACTTGCCGGGGTTTGAACCCACAACCTCGTGCATGGGAGGCGAGGCCTTAACCACTGGGCCAACACGACATTATGACATCATTTATTATCATCATTTTTAATTTTAATTGTACATCTGTAGTACATAGCTCGGAGGTGCTTGCGCTGAACACTTTCTATTCCAACTACGTACTTTTGGTAGAAGGGGTTCCAACCCGCATATTCTAACTGAGAGCGAATGGGCGTCTTATACAGATAGAGATAGGTTGAGGTACGCTTAAATTCTGTTGAAGATCTCATCACAAATCCATACATTTTTAAAGCACGATTGATCATCATCTGTCATTCATGAACTCTTATAGTATACAGATATACACAGGTGCTTCCCGGGTCTGCATCGAAGATGACATCAATCTGTATTTAGGTACCCACACAGTCATGTGTCAGGATAAAACTAAAATAATTGATCTAACTCTCATCATGAAAGATCTGACGTTAACAGCGTAGTCTTACGGAAAAGTGTAGGATATACAAAAAAAAATCATCTGGTAAAAGACTCACTTTGAAAGAGGACACCTTGACCCCTGACTCCTGCAGCTCGAAGTGCAGGAAGGCGACGAACAGCCCGATGAGGCAGGCGGGCAGGCTGCCCCATGGCGCCTGGTACAGACGCGAGAACGACGGGATGCCCGAGTACATCGTCTTCAACTTGCTGGAGAGTCGTGGAAAGTAAAATAAATGTGCTGGTATGAGTTGTACAGTCACGATCATCAATATCTTAATAATACTTACACAAAATCCAAAACCAATGTTCTTGTAAAATAACAATTGCGACTTTGAAAAAAGACATATTTCATAATAGTATAGTTTCGAAAAGACTATTTCGTAACGTAAACAAATTACTATCAATACTTTAGGAGAAAAACGCTTTTGTAAGTAATAAATTTGAAGGTAAGTATTTATGCTCGTGACTACCTGCACTGGTGGATATCCGTCATTAGACAAATAAAAACTATTTACAAAAAAAAAAAAAAACCCGCCTGCCAATACCACTACCTGCTATGTAAATAACAGTGACAGTAACTTATCATATCATCCACAATACCCGGGCGATCGAGCTCTACTCTGGTGAAAATAGAGAATGCTCATTTAATAGTATAGGAAAGTTCATACTAATCCGTGTATAGTACCTACTTATTCTATGCTGCCATGATAGTAGGTACTTACTAATTCGATGCTGCCATCTTATTATTCAATAACTTGTTCTAAACTTTGGGCGACCAAGCTCTGCTCGGGTGAAAATACGGAGAAAATAAATTTCCCAGATATGAGACCTAGCTAGATTTTTCGACCCCGTAAACCCCTATATTGCAACTTTCATCGAAATCGTTAGAGGTGAGCCGAAAACGTGAGTACAATTATATAGACTTATAAATATACAGGCTGACTGGTAATTTGACGTATTCCTTCCCGGACGTGATAGTGTGACCCATTTGCAACAATTAAGCACCCCAAAAAGCCTAGGCGAAAATTAATGGGAATCGAGAAAACCTATTTATATGTATTATTTTGAAAAAAATCCAGAATTCGTTACTAAATATCACTTTTCTCTAAACTCTCAAATTGAATGGCCTTCAATGCTTTTATATAAGATAGCTAATACTTTAATAAACCTTTCGATGTAACCAATTTTTCTAAAACATCAAACAAGTAAATGGTAAAGGAAGAAGTTTACTAAAAATTTTCAAAAATCATTTAAGTTTATGAACTTTGACACCAGTTATCTCGAAATTTTACTATTGCATTAAGCGTACAAATTACGGAGAAGACATCTTCATTTAATCAGCTACCTAACGAGGTACAAATGTAAAAAAAAAATATATAGCATTGCCGATGAAATAGTCGATAGTGCTGGCAAAGGTCGAATGTGCTCATTGTTGAAATACTTAAAAATTGTGAGATGATCGAATTAATTAACTTATTTATGCCATCCCACTTCTTCCTAACCTCCCCGCATTCCAACAGATGGCAGGCAATCAGGTCGTCATGACCAGATTACAAGTCGCAGAACAACTTTTGAGTTTTTAACATAACTCACGGTCTACTCGCTGGTCACGGTTCACTTGTCGCTTAGTTTGCATGTACACATAAACAAAACTATTAATCATTTTTGTTTAAACATGCGCACGTACATACTCTAATAGTTTGACATACGCCGACATTAAAGGCTTTAAAAAATCCTTTATTTATCATGACTTAGCCTTAATTTCAGAAAAAAGGAATACGTCAAATTACCAGTCACTCTGTATATACAAATATTGCTCGTTTAATAGTAAAGTATAGCGTCGTTGAATACTAAGTTGAAAAAAATACGTATTATTGAAGCTAACTCAACAACTACCCAAGCAAAGTTAATAAAATATACATTTATGGGAAAAAAAGAATCCTCAAAATCAATTCATAATTGGCGGAGTAATCGCGTAACAAACATACAAAAAAAAACATACAGTCGAGTTGCGAACCTCCTCCATTTGGAAGTCGGTTAAAAATAAAGGTACACCAACAGCTTCTGTATAAGTATGTATAACAATAATACAATATTCATTCATAAATTTGTGTTCATTAGGGTCGTATCAGACATGCTAGTTTTAGCATCAGCAACTAGCGACTTAGTCGCTTTTCGGAAGCAAGATACAACGATAGGCAGAAAAGCAATTAATATAAAACTATGTAGCAGAGATATGAATCCCTAATAGAAAGAAAGTAAACAATTAATATAAAACTATGTAGCAGAGATATGAATCCCTAATAGAAAGAAAGTAAACAAAAACCAATATCGTTCTACTACAAAGCTCCAAAACCAACATCTGCGAAGCGGCAGACGTGTTAGATTTACTTTCGAAGGAGCAAAAGGCGAAAAAATTACGAGATTCTTTAAATTCATATCATACCTCGGATACGCGAAGTACATGACAGACTTCCAGTCGAAGACGTAGGCCATCACTCCGTTGAGCAGACACGAGAGGAACACCAGCAGCGCCAGGGTGGGCAGCGCCCGGCGCCGGCGCCGCGCCAGGTGCACCGTCAGCACGGACGCCAGGACGTACAGCTGCATGTCTACTGCCAGGAACCTGGCAGGTTAGGGAAGACTAAATGATATCGCTGATGTGGAAGAAAGAATTCTTTGTTTTTAAAGTGGACCGACGACCTGGTGAAGGTCACGGAAATTCACTGTTTTTTTTTAAATTGGTATTTGAACTGTCGACCCACCCCTGCTTTGCACACCGAAGTGCAGTTTAGAAGATCTAAACGATCACATAGACAGACACAAAAAGCGACTTTGTTTTATACTATGTCACAGATTACATATACTAACTATGTACACTAACTGCGCTCCGCGGGTTCACCCGCACAAGTCTCGATCCTGTGGGAATATCAGAATAAAAAGTATCCTATGTCCTAACCCAGGTCATGTGCCAAATTTCTCTTAGCGTGAAAGCGTTTCAAACAAACATACAAAAAATATAATCTTCTCTTTATAATATTAGTTTAGATATTATAAGTATTAATAGATTTATTTAGTCATCATTTCTGTTACAGACTCCTCACCAGATTTAATTGCAAAGTATTATTGGCAAACAAAACCATTCATGAATCACAGCAACTTCAGGCGTCTCTCAATGTTTATCCTCATTTTCCGTAACTCACCAGGTCTGCACGAGACAGATATCCTCAGGGTCGACCAGGTTGTTGACGTAGAAAGCATGGCTCCAGAACTTGCGCCTGCAGGCTTCGCTCTCAGCTCCGACAGTGGGCGCCCACAGTGGGCCAGCACTGGCACTCGCCCACCACGTCGCCGCGTATCCCACCACTAGCAGGTACACTGGGGATATCCTGGGGAAAAGATTGATTAATTACATTACATTTATATTCATCATCATCTTTCTATACCTATATTATATATTTTCCTGGTGACGTGTTAAGGTAATGCACTACCTGCAGATTGCTTCTTAATATTTTTACCATTAAATGAGTTAATTTCTTCCTGTAGCTTGTGTTAACACGAAAATAGAAAAAGAAGAAGCATAATTAACTTTTAAGTTTACCCTTGACGCTAGGTTTTCAAACTTATTATTTGAATAAAAAAATTTGTTTAAAAAACTGTAACCTAACTGTAACTGTCTAAAAAGTACGAAACAAGAAAATAAATCAAGACATGAGGTCAAGGTAAAGCCGTCGTCGCATGCCGTATACCATGTGGGTGCCAGACAGTCTCACTTTTGCCTGATTTTATGAATTAACAATTCAAACATATTTACTTAGATAATATGATATCTATACAAATTTGTAATGTACTCGCCAATACCTTTCTTTTGATACCAAACATGTCATGATTATCTCAAAAAATGTTTTCGAGATCTGTTTATGTGTAAAGTCCAACATATTAAATTTTGGGAGATTTTTTTTAAAGCCTATGTCACCCGGACTATTATTCTAAAACTATTGATACCTCATTCATCAAAATCGGTTCTGTAGTTTAGGCGCTACGGTGGAACACACGTAAATACAAACATACATGCATAGACTGCTAAATTCAAATTCTTTCCTTTTGGCTTTGCCATAGTCGGATAAAAAGAAGACCAAATCACGGTTTCTACGTCTAGAATAGTCTATACTGGTGCCGATTCTCTTGTTACAAAATTCTCTAAACTAGGCTAAAAATCACAAAAGTAATTAATCGTGTCAAACGACCCATTCTAAAATTGACTAAAGTGACACAACATACCTAAATTATAGTTTGACAGCACTAATGTCATTTTAGTTAGTCAAATTACTGAAAATGGCAGTTTTGCTATTCTGTATTCGACGTTTTTCACCAAAAATTCTAATTCTTGAAAGTTTGGATACTTGTGAATGCATGAGTGATTGTAGCTGTTGTCGATTCGGTAGAAATAAATATTAAAATTATTGTTATCTCATCATCTGTTACGACGCCTCATTGAAGTGGATAACAATTAAAATTCTATTGTGTCTCGTTAATAACAGTTGAAAGGAAATTATTAGGTACTAGAAATTTTACAATTATTGTTATTATACGAAATACATTCGTGAAAACATTTAAGAATTTCTGTACTGAACATCTAATGTTCTACATTAAAATTTGGAAAAGAAGTTGATAAATCCCCTTCCAGATTCTGTGAAATAAGAAATAACATTTTTTTTTAAACTATCAAGAAAGGGTTCAGTTGGAAAGATTGCGAGTTCGTTCCAACTTATTCGACGACATTTATTATGGAAGTCTTCAACTTCCTTACTAAATGTAATTACTATATTCTTTGCTAATGCTAAAGACCACCAATCAATTGACATGACAACAACAACAAACAGATAATCAGACAAATTCAAGATGTCCTTGCGGCTTTCCTACGGCGACGAGAATACTGGAGATTTTCAACTTACTGTACCAAAAACCGGATTTTCTTTCCTCGAGATCACATTCTTATCATCCAATTAACTTTGTTACGCTAAAATAAGTGGCAAGACAATCATATCAATCATACTACCTAGATATTTTTTTTAAATGCTTAAAGTTTGTCGATTTTAATAAAAACTAAAGGTTTTTTCATTATTGAAAACCGAAAAAATATCGCCGTAGTTCTAAGTCATTTTCGGTGTACAACCCTAGCAGGATCACATTGGTCACAGATAATAAAAACAAATACAGGTTATTGCATCATCTAACAATTTAGTTTTACGCTGTTACTAGGCCCATATAGTTCATTTAAATAATTATTGATAAACAAGTAAAGTTCAATATTTGATTGCACTCAGGTTTTTGTAGCACTTCTGAACGCTTCGTTTGCTTTCATTCACTCATAATTTTAATTTCCTACTTTTAGTCTACTTCAAACTCGATTTTAGTGGTGTCTTAATAGTTTTTAAGTTTAGAGAATCTTGTTTGCAGAATATCTTTTAAGATTCTCTTAAACAAAAATAAGAAATTTTAGTGATAGTTTAGTTCGTTGTACAAGAGAATCGGCATCATTGTGTGCCAAATATAATTCAAATTATTATGTTAGTTAAGTTGTATATGTGTGTTTGGAAAATCTCTTCATTTCTTTCACGACCACGAGCTAGACACTAGCCATGCGACTTGCGCAAAGCGTCACGCGCGCACGTCACTTTCCGTTCGCATGTTCTAAACAACTTCTTTCATTATTAATGGCTTTTGTGGACTTGATAATTATTTAGATTTGTTACAGTTGTAATAGCAATCATATCATTTCGTTTAAAATAGGTTTTAATTTATGGTTCCCTATCCATTTGCATAAAATTTTAAGACTTAATATAACTTGGCATACTTTTGTTTGTCCTAATTATATTTTCGCATAATATTATTTACGCATAACAGCTTACACATAATTTTTTACGCATAATTTCTCTAATCATAATAATAATTAAGCATAACATTCTAAAGCATAAATTTATTAGGCACAACATTCTAAAGCATAACTTTATTAAGCATAACATTCACAAGCATAAATTTTTTTCGCTGTAAGAAACATGCAAATAAGCATATACCATGCATGCAGCAAGCATGCAACATGTAAACAAGCATACACCAGGCATGAAAGCAAGCATGTAGCACGTAGCAGGCATGGTTTCTGTCACGGCTCCGGCGCTGCGGGCCTCCAGCGGCCCCACGCGCCTACGCTATTTTAAATTACATTCTAGAGGTAGGGCAGACAAGACTACGTGGAGTCGGTTTTGCAGCGATTCAGTTCTGTCACTAACTTTTGTAGCACAACATAATGATTTTTTAAGACAATACTTTAATTTTAATTTATGGTTAAAAATGGAAATCATTTGCATGAAAATCCAAAATAAAAACGTAAAAATTACTCAAATTTGTTTCCGTTATTTCTATTAATTGTATGCCTAAATATTATTATGCTAATAATCATTAGGCCTAGTAACGCTAAGCGAATTAAATTTATGCCAAAACAAATTAGCCTTCAAGATAATTATGCCAACAAAAACTGTACGCCAAAAAAAAAATGGCAAAGTATTATTATGGCAAAACAAATTATACCAAAATCATTATGCCAAAGTATATTAGGAAAAAGAATATTATGCGAAAAGAAGGGATCCCTTAATTTATTTATGTTTGATTTAGATTCTTTTCTATTTTGTGAATGTGAGAACGCTGTGGACGGCTTAGTGGACTGTAGATTTTTTCTGCATTTTCTATTTTGTTAAGTACTTGGTACTTGTTGAAAGATTTACACTGTCCTCCCATATATATAATATTTGAAAATATTATTTTTGCCTATTATTTTTAAAAGAATAACCGTGGAGTTTCTTGCCGGCTCTTCTCCATAGGAAACAACCAATTGGAACCGTGCACCTAGCTTCTGACGTTTCATAAGTGCATAAGTAGGTTTATGTGAACTTGAGCATTACGGACTTGGAAAACTTGCACTCAATTTAGTAAAATCTTATTTAAATGATAGACAACAGCAAGTTCAAATAAACGGTATCAATTCACTAGGTTTAAAAGTAAAAATAGGTGTGCCACAAGGCTCGATATTGGGTCCATTCCTCTTCTTAGTGTATATAAATGATCTACTCCATTTATTAAAAAATCAACCACAAATGGTGTTATTTGCTGACGATACTTCTTTAATTTTTAAGGTAGATAGACGTGCTACAAATTTTAACGACGTAAATAACGCCCTACTGCAGGTCCAAAATTGGTTCACTGTTAATAATTTAGTATTAAATGGAAAAAAAACTAAGTGCATAAAATTTTCTTTACCAAATGTCAAAAGTAGAGATTGTGAGATAGTATTGAATCAAGAGAAACTAGAATTCGTCGATAAAACTGTTTTCCTAGGGATCACGCTCGACTCAAGGCTGCAATGGGGTCCTCATTTAACATCTCTTGCAGGACGGCTAAGTTCAGCAGCATATGCTGTCAGAAAAATCCGTCAATTTACTGATGTAGATACCGCGAGGCTAGTCTATTTTAGCTACTTTCATAGTATCATGTCTTACGGTATTTTACTGTGGGGACGGGCTGCAGACATCGAGTCTATTTTTATTCTGCAGAAAAGAGCGATCAGAGCCATATATTATCTCCGCAGGCGCGATTCTCTAAGGAAACTGTTTAAGGATATTAACATCATGACGGTACCTTGTCAATATATCTATGAAAACATCATGTACGTAAGAAAGAATTTACATCTTTTTAGCAAAAGAGGTGATAGACATAATTATAGTACAAGAAATAGGGACCTATTAGTTCAACCAGGTTTCAGACTGGCTAAAGTAGATTCATCTTTCATGGGATACTGTTTAAAATGTTACAATAAAATTCCTCCCCACATACTTCAACTGAATGAGACGAAATTCAAATCTTGCATAAAACGCACACTATGCAGGCAGGCATATTATACGTTGGGGGATTACATCGCTGACAAAAATGCTTGGCTCAATGCTGGTCCTGCTCCACAACTAATTGATTAACATTTGCAAATACTGTTGGAGCTGCTGAAGATTGTAAGACTATCTTTGCATTGTATAAACTCAATCTCCATTGTATTATATAATTGCATAGCACAGGTGTGAGCACTATGTACTAAAGAGTTACCATTTACCGGGTAATATGTCTTGCATTGACTTGAATGTGCCCTGGCGGCTGTGAGTATGTCATGCTCACTCAAATGTTTCGCTGATGGTGGCGCGTGTGTTGGATCATTTAGCTCCCTTCAAAATGGTTGAGCTGAATGGTGCTAATCCATGCGTCATGTTCGTGAACGGGCGCCGTCAGTTGGGACTGGTCATCTCTTAGCTGCCAGGGCTTATTCTTATTTTTATTTTATTTAATTTTTTTTTTTTTTAATTGTTCTTTGTTTTATCTTTTTATTACGGTCGCTTCTAACGTGCACGTCTTTCTACATTGTTCTCACATGTATAATTTCAACATGAATGATGTAACCAATATTTTGTAACCAATTTTTATTTAAAAGAGTGTCCGTGGAGTTTCTTGCCCGTTCTTCTCCATAGGTACCTACTACGCTTTGGAATGGGCAACTAGCTTCATACCTATTTCTGACTGACCGATTCCTTGACAATTCAAAAGTGCCTGTAAATGGTTTAATTGAAATAAATGCTTTGAGTTTGAGTTTGAGTTTGAGTTTGAATAAAATGTTTTGAATTGGAATTTAAATTTGTTTTTTCCGCAGTCGCTACTCGCTGTCGTAAGACGCGTGTCGCTTGAGCGAGTAGCTAGTGGCCACGGGGTTATAAATATTTAGTATAGTTAGTAAGTATACCTGGCTATCCTCTTGATAGTGATGTACGGCAGCAGCTTGTAGGAGATCTTGCTGGTCTTGTTGTAGAGCAGCAGGTTGTAGCCAAGCAGGAAGTTGGAGACCAGCACGAACACCTGCACCACCGTCGTGCCGTTCAGGAAGATCATCAGCACCGGGTGACGCGATATCTGCCAATAACAAGCAATTTATTCGTGTTTATTCAAATGTAATCCAAAATACAGGTTTACTACCTAGTTTATTTATTTACTTATTACTTATTAGGTACACCAACAGTACATACAAAAAATATAAACAGAACAATAACATAATAAAAGTACTGTTAAGCATGCCTATTATAGGTATACACAGCATTCACCACAAAGCAACATCGTAAAAGCTACTAAAATTAAGTTTGGATGCAGATAGTCACAAACTTTGTATATTACAAACTTTAAGCCATTATTTACTGTATGTTGTCAATATTCAATTATGAAATACGTGTTCTTATTTAGGTGAATAAAATTATACAAATATTTAAAACAAGCTGCGCCCCGTGGTTTCACCCGCATAACTCTCCATTGCGTGGAAATATCGGGATAAAAAGTATCAAACTCAACTCAAACTCAAAGCATTTATTTCAATTAAACCATTTACAGGCACTTTTGAATTGTCAAGGAATCAGTCAGTCAGAAATAGGTATGAAGCTAGTTGGCCATTCCAAAGCGTAGTAGACTAGTTTCTTGCCCGTTCTTCTCCATAGGTACTGGAGAAGAACGGGCAAGAAACTCCACGGACACTCTTTTAAATAAAAAATTGTTACAAAATATTGGATACATCATTCATGTTGAAATTATACATGTGAGAACAATGTAGAAAGACGTGCACGTTAGAAGCGTCCGTAATAAAAACATAAAACAAAGAACAATTAAAAAAATTAAAATAAATTAAAAATAAGCTCTGGCAGCTAAGAGATGACCAGTCCCAACTGACGGCGCCCGTTCACGAACATGACGCATGGATTAGCACCATTCAGCTCAATCATTTTGAAGGGAGCTAAATGATCCAACACACGCGCCACCATCAGCGAAACATTTGAGTGAGCATGACATACTCACAGCCGTCAGGACACATTCAAGTCAACGCAAGACATATTACCCGGTAAATGGTAACTCTTTAGTACATAGTGCTCACACCTGTGCTATGAAATTATATAATACAAAGGAGATTGAGTTTATACAATGCAAAGATGATCTTACAATCTTCAACAGCTCCAACAGTATTTGCAAATGTTAATCAATTAGTTGTGGAGCAGGACCAGCATTGAGCCAAGCATTTTTATCAGCGATGTAATCCCCCAACGTATAATATGCCTGCCTGCATAGTGTGCGTTTTATACAAGATTTGAATTTCGTCTCATTCAGTTGAAGTATGTGGGGAGGAATTTTATTGTAACATTTTAAACAGTATCCCATGAAAGATGAATCTACTTTAGCCAGTCTGAAAACTGGTTGAACTAATAGGTCCCTATTTCTTGTACTATAATTATGTCTATCACCTCTTTTGCTAAAAAGATATAAATTCTTTCTTATCGTTTGTCCTAATCCAGATTAATGTCTATCCATGTGCCAAATTTTATCCAAATCTGCTCAGCCGTTTTAGCGTGAAAGCGTAGCAAATAACCAAACAAACAAATAAACAAACAGAATCACTTTCGCATTTATAATATACGAGCTTTTGCCCGCGGCTTCGCCCGCGTGGAAGTCGGAAAATATCCCACAGGAACGTGCTACCGGGATTCAAAGTATCCTATATCCTAGCCCAGGTCATGGCCTATCCTGTGCCTGTCATCTAAACCCATAATTCAGCTGTTACGGCATGAAAAGATAAGAGGCACATAATAAATCTGTTTTAGGGTTCCGTACCTCAAACGGAAAAATTGAAACCTTTAAAGGATGACTTCGTTATCTGTCAAGACCCTTTTTCGCAGGAACACGTGGAGGCATCAAGTTGAAATAGATATCAAAAACTTAGATCAACGGTCTCTTGGAGCTGTAATGAAAATCAAACTTCCAAGTCAACGCAATAAAAAAATACGGTCATTTATGCCGCATATTTTGACACTGGAAAATTAACCAGTCGATTTGGTACTTTCCGTTGGCCCAGCAGCATGAAGTTTGGCGAGAAGCAAGGTTGAGTAAAGAGGAAAATACGAAAATTAGTAATTTATAGTTATACAATCAAGAACTGCAAAGTTAAGTTTGTTCTTCAATCTGGGATCAAAAATTCATAGGCCGTATCTTGAAGTAACATTTAGTCCGTATATCATTACTCTATTAAAAGTTAATTGTAATTATAGTTAATCAATTTTCATATTGACATAGTTTATAATTATTTATTATGTTACTTAACATCTGTAGTGTACTTTTGCATGCCTTTTGGTTAAATATGGCTGTTGCTTATTATATTTTTTATGTCACCGAGTTTTGTACTTACCCATATTTGCAAAATAAATATCTTATCTTATCTTATCTTCTTTTTCAATTGAAGAGTTAAGTTTGTTCTTCAATCCAGATTTGAAAATTCGGGTAGCCGAGCAAGCACAGCTTTGAGACGGAACCCTCAGGGCGCAAGTCCTACTTACACTTGTCCAGTTTTTTTTAAATAAATAAAACAGGTTTATATGATTTTAAATGCCTTACTTAAAATTCTAATGATTAATTTTACTATTTCACTATTAATTTGTGATACCTACTTTACTGCCGCCATTGAAAACATAATAAGCATATACCTATATGTTAGTTTATGGCTTTAAATCATAATAACTTTTGACAGAGTGGGCCGATTTTAATGAAATAAAGACTAAATGTTAATTAAAGATATGGACTATAACAATATTTCTAATCCCATGAATCTCTTCAAAAGAAAACACAAAAACAATATTACATGTAAATTTTAAAATCACCCCTATTTTACTCCTTTTGAGATGATTTTACAAAAATGTTGAAATGCATAATTCTTTATTTCTTACCAAAAGCATAAATTTAAATATTCATGTCCCTAACTTAAGAAATGCTGGATTTCCCATACAAACTTTACCCCCTTTATGAATCTTTTTGAGACAAAAATTACCCTATCTCCTTCTCCAAGATGGCATCTATCTCCTTGCCAAATTTTATCGAAATCCGTTTAGTAGTTTAGCTGTGAAAAGGTAACAAACAGACAGAGTTACTTTCGAATTTATAATTATATATATACTATATATATATTATATGTATACTATATATGTAATATATATAAATAAATATAATATATACGGGGTGGCAGGGACATCGATGCGAAAACTGAAACCATGGATTCAATACATGATTCTGAAATTTTTCGTCGGTTATTAAAAAAAAATCAGCTGTTCCATACATTTTGACCGCGTAGGTATTGCACTTTTCTATGAAACAGCACATTTTTTTTTCTATGAAACAGCAGACAGATCTCCGGCGGGATCTAATGGCGTCATGGAGAGTGCGATTGTCGCAACCCAGCGCTGGGCACGCCACAATTGCGGCGATAAAAACCCCTCTTTGAGGAGTGGCTAGAGAGGCGCCACGGCGCCCTCACCTTCCGCCTGACGCAGGTCCTCACCGGACACAGCTGCTTCGGGAGGTTCCTGTTCAGGATAAGGCGGAAGGAAACGCCCGGGTGTCACCATTGTGTGGATCGCCCGGAGGACACGGTGGAGCATACGGTGGAGGTCTGCCCGGCTTGGGTGGAGCATCGCCGTGTCCTCGTGGAGGCGATCGGCGGCGTTGATCTCTCGCGTCCGGCCCTGGTTCAGGCCATGGTACGGAGCGAGAGGAAATGGCAGGCCGTCACCTCCTTCTGCGAAGCGGTAATGCTCGCGAAGGAGGAGGCGGAACGCGTGAGGGAGAGGCAAATTTCGCGCCCTCACGCCCGCCGGGAATTGCGGGCTGATTTCCGGCCACCGTACGTAGGCGCGGGCTTGCGGACGGTGAGCAATGGGTAGCTCGCCGTCCGATAAGGACCAAGCCCGGGTCGACGGCGCGGTGTGTTCCACGCGCGCCTCAAAGAGATGTCAGCAGAATTGACGGGGTCCGCTAGGGCAAATGCCTGCCGGGGGTTCGAAGAAAACCGATAGGGATATCGTGGCCCCCGGCAACAGGGTAACCAAAGGAACACGGGTGGGTTTTAGTCAGTAAGAGTGGGGGGGTTCAGAATCATGTACTGAATCCATGGTTTCAGTTTTCGCGTCGATGTCCCTGACACCCCGTATATATTATTATAATTATAAATATTAGTATGGATAAATGGACTAAAGTAACTTGTGTGTCTGCTAGCTACCTTAGAATTTTGATGTTCAGTGAGTAATGTGAGTATGTCAGTGACAAAATTAAGGAAATTTGACCTGCAATAGCTCTTGAACTGCAGGTTCAAATTGATTGTCTTTTGGAATATACCTAGTTATACAAAGCCCTCTTGGTCACTGAACATTCAAGCTTCTAGCTTTATCCACAACGAAGTTACAATGGTTCGAAAATTCTTTGAGGAGTGGCTAGAGAGGCGCCACGGCGTCCTCCGTCCGTCCGTTAGAGCCATCTACAACCTCCGCAGACGCGAATCTCTAAGGGAACTGTTCAAGAAAATTAACATCATGACGGTACCTTGTCAGTATATATATGAAAACATTATGTATGTTCGAAAAAATCTACACCTTTTTAGTAAGATAAGTGACAGGCATAATTTTAACACTAGAAATAGGAACAAATTAGATCAACCACGTTTTAGATTGTCTAAAGTTCACACTTCCTTTATGGGGTACTGTGTAAAATGTTATAATAAAATACCACTCGATATTCTTCAACTAAATGAGAAGAAATTTAAAACATGCATTAAACGCACACTATGTAGACAAGCATATTATAAGTTGGATGATTATATCGTAGATAAAAATGCTTGGCTTAATGCTGGTCCTGCTCCACAGCCACTTGGGCTCACTAGTTAAAATTTTAATATTTGGAAGAGTTGCTTTCCCTTTTTTGAATTCTGTTTTTGACATTACAAACTTAATGTTTATTTTTTATTTTACCAAGTAAATTGTTTAATGCTCCAATTAGATAATAATGATTTTCTTACTTTTTGGTAGTCAAATTCTATTAATTTCTTAAATACATTGCAAACTATAGTTTTGTATAATTTAGAAGCATTTTTAGATTTTTTTGTAAATGTGAGTACCATGGAGCCGTTTATTATGTTATTAAGATGTATGTTAACTTGAAAGAGCATGGCAGTTGAGAGAATGTCAAGCTCACTTAAATGTCTCGCTGATGGTGGCGAGTGTGTTGGATCATTCGGTTCCCTACAAAATGGTTGAGCTGGATGGTGCTGATCCACGCGTCATGTTCGTGAACGGGCGCCGTCAGTTGAGACTGGTCATCTCTTATCTGCCAGGGCTTATTTTTAATCAGATATTTTCAACTGCTTTGATTATTTTTTGTACATTGTTCTCACATATAGAAGCAACAAGAATAATGTACCCAGAATTTTGTAATATATATATTTAAAAGAGTGGCCTTGGAGTTTCTTGCCCGTTCTTCTCCATAGAGATCTACGTTTTGGAATGGGCAACTAGCTTCAACTTTCTGACTAACTGACCGATTCTTTGACAATTCAAAAATGCCTGTAAATGGTTTAATTGAAATAAATGCTTTGAGTTTGAGTTTGAGTTTGAGTTCACCTTCCGCCTGACGCAGGTCCTCACCGGACACGGCTGTTTCGGGAGGTTCCTGTTCAGGATAAAGCAGGAGGAAACGCCCGGATGTCGCCATTGTGTGGATCGCCCGGAGGACACGGTGGAGCATACGGTGGAGGTCTGCCCGGCTTGGGCGGAGCATTGCCGTGTCCTCGTGGAGGCGATCGGCGGCGGTGATTTCTCGCGTCCGGCACTGGTTCGGGCCATGGTACGGAGCGAGAGGATATGGGAAGCCGTCACCTCTTTCTACGAAGCAGTTATGCTCGCGAAGGAGGAGGCGGAACGCGTGAGGGAGAAGCAAATTTTGCGCCCTCGCACCTCTAACCACCGCAGGAGGAGACGCCCTAGGCGTTGGGAATCACAGGCAGATTTCCGGCCACCGTAGGCGCGGGCTTGTGGACGGTGAGCAATGGGTAGCTCGCCGTCCGATAAGGACCAAGTCCGTGTCGGCAGCGCGTTGTGTTCCACGCGCGCCTCAAAGAGATGTCAGCAGAATTGACGGGCTCCGCTAGGGCCGATGCCTGCCGAGGTTGCGAATAAGGCCGAAAGGGACATCGCGGCCCCCCGGCACACTGGCAACTGAAGAAACACGGGTGGGTTTTAGTCAGTAAGAGTCTCACACGCCCTCCCACTCCACCCAGAGCGGGAGAAGTTATATGATAATTTCACACCCAAAAAAAAAGAAGGGTTTCGAAAATTTTACTGAATGGCTTCGAGAAAAGATGGCACGGCTGTGCCTTTGTTTGTTTGTTTTGCTCGACTTGGCAGAGGCACTGCCGTGCCCCCAGATGTATATCAATCTATCTTGATACTATAGGTGTATGAATCTGTGTTTTATTTTAGGAGTTAGCTCACTGAAGATTTACTATGTCACTAAAGTTTTTCCGCATAGCTAAGACATCACGGCGGACATAATTATAGTTTGCTAATCCATTTACCTGTGTTGATGTTGGAAATCTTGCGTAAGCCCCAATACCTTTTAAATACCAAAAGTTGTCAGAAATAGAGACTTTACGTGTACGGACCTTACTCGCAAAACGGCAAGATGTTGTTGATAAAATAATTCAGTTATAAATGCCAGTTGCTGACCTGCTCGAGCCACCTGGGGTTGTACAGATACAGCATGTCGTGGATGCAGCCGCTGTGCGTCGCCATGGTCAGCACCAGCAGCAGTACCCTGCAATGGCATACACGTTGACATTATGTTGCTGCACCTTAAAACTGATACGGATCTTTTAGACAGACCGTTAAAAATATGTCCGTCATAATCATAAGTCGGTGAGAATTTTTTTAAATTTTTTTGTTCAGTTTCACACTACTATGTATATAATCCATCTTTTTAGTGAAAAAATACCTTATAATTAATGTTAATAATACAAAACACACAACCAACACCGGTAACACATAACAAATTAAGTGTCCGAGGTAGGTTGCGCAGAGAACGATCACTTAAGAGATCAGCTACCTAGTTGACCTCTCCACAAAATGCCTCAGAACAAGTAAGAACTCTCCGCCACTAATTTCAGGATGCTATTGTTACTGGCTCGCGTTCGATGCATCAGTGAAGCAACTTTTTTGCGTATGACTGCGTGGAAACCGTCAGTTCGGTTTTGCGAAAATGTCTCTGATGCACTACAGAAACGGCTGCCCCGTTTCTGTAGTGCATCAGAGACATTTCAGAGGAAACGTAGGGCTCTAGCGGTCCGAGGTAATATGCTGGCCCGTAAATTCTCCCGTTGTAGTGACTAAGTCAAGATCACCCTATTCAAGGCTTTCTATCTGGGCCTGTATGCGGGGGTCTATGGGTCGGCTACCCCAATAGCATCCTAAAAACATTATTATATTGGACGCGTAAGGCATTTAGCAATCTTTTGGCGTAGCCGACCCATAGACCCCCGCATACAGACCCAGACAGAAAGCCTTGAATAAGGTGATCTTGACTTAGTCACTACAACGGGAGAATCTAGGTCGTTGATGTAAATTAAAAACAATGTGGGTCCGAGAACGCTCCCTTGTGGTCCGAATGTGATATCTGAATCTTTGCTTGTATACTGTCCAATTCTAATCTTTTGCGTTTGATGTGAAAGATAACTTTGGAATAATTCAAGAGGTGTACCTTTCTTCTACTTCTTTTCGTGCAGTTAGTGACTAACTTGGTGTCAGAGTTTTAAAGCCGCCCATGGGCCTCTGACTTGGCTTCGAATGCCGTCGAGAAATATCAATCAGGCTTGCCGGTTTCCTCACGATGTTTTCCTTCACCGTTTTTGAAGCAAGTGATAATTATACAATACGCACATGAATCCGAAAAGTCAGAGGTGCGTGCCTTGGGTTCGAATTCGTAACCTATGACTTGGCAGTCTGACGGTCACACCACTAGCCTATCACTGCTTTCTAGTGCACCTCTTATTCCTATGTATTCTAACTTGCGTACAAGAATGGGAACAGACACTGTGTCAAAAGCCTTTTTTAAATCCAGACATTCACGATAAAACAACACAACAAGAACATGAGATGTCAAAGCTGTTACTGCATCTTCAGTTGATTTGCCCTGTCTAAATACATACTGTGCGTCAGATGATATTTCATATTTATTAAGGAAGTATATTAGTCGTTTGTTTAAAAGTTTCTCCAATATTTTTGATAAAGCAGGTAATACTGATATAGGCCTGAAGTTTTTAACCTTATCTCTGGGTCCACTCTTGTACACAAGCGTGATAGGATTTTTTTAAGAGTTTAGGGAATATACCTTTAGTAAAGCACATGTTCGCTAGGTGAACAATAATTGGCAGAACCTCGTGCTTAGCTAATTTGAGAAAACTGGTTGGGATGTTGTTCCAGCCAGGGGCACTACTTGATTTTAAATTCATGAGTAAATAGTGCACTTCATCTATATCTGTATCCAAGAGAACAAGTGACGTTAATTATTGGTGCCTATTCCTTTGTTCACAAACTTAACTAAAAAGTTCAGTGCATCTTTTTCTTTCTATTTCATTAAGAAAAAAAGGACAGAAGATAAATTTTTATTTAGTCCTGTCAAATTAATCAGCGCTTGGCGTAAATTGGCGTAATTTTAGTAGGCAAGTTTTTAATCACGTCTAAACTTGTATGGAGTAGTGACAGGCGCTGATTAATTTGACAGGACTAAACTAAAATTTATCTTCTGTCCTTTTCTTAATGAAATAGAAAGAAAAACATGCACTGAACTTAAATTTAGTTTAGTTTGTGAACAAGGGAATCGGCACCAATGTATTATAATATGTTAATTATATTATGATGTGAATATTATCTGCCCCTAAATCAGTTCCAGCTATTCGTATTAAATTATTACACATTTATGACATTTAATACTTTAATGATGCTTGCTTCCTCGATGATTGCAGCCCGCCATTGCTACTGGTACCCATAGCTAGAACTAACCTGCTTGCCAAAGCACCCCTTACCAGAGCTATCCGTACCATCAACGACCTTCAAACTCAGATTGATGTGTTTACATGTTGTTTTAGTGAATTCGCAAGGGCATTACTATTTATATTATGCTACAAGCAAAATACTACTTAATTTTAACTTCGTTATTTTTTTTTTTTTTTTTTACTACGTTTATGTTAGTAATTATGTAAGTAATGCTATGTTTTTGTATTTTTTAAATTTTAATAGTGTGGTTAGTTTTATAGTTTAGTTTATTAGTTTAAGTTCTTAGCTGTCGCATTAGGGTAAACCCTGTAATGATAGTTTAAGCTGTTATAAATAAATTAATAAGTAAATGTCTTATAGAAATCGATCGTACAAAAATAGTGAACGATGATCATGTTGTTGAATGAAAATTTGGAACATACCGAAGTCCCTGCACGGGCGTCAGCGCCGCAAGCCGCGGGTCTCCATCCTCGTAGGACGCCGTCAGGCGCCGCCAGTTGTTGCGCACCGACCACGAGCTCAGCAGCGTGCTCTCTGCAATGAACAGCATATAGGTATTTTGAGAAAATAGAATTGAAAAAAAAAATCTTCAACTATTCTCCGCTGTACGTTAACTTTCACTCCCTGTAATTAACATGTTCCTTAACACCTTTCATAAGTCAGTTATTCATTTGTTTAATTAATAGGTCCCTACAATAAAATGGCCATATACAAGGTATTCCTTCTGATATCCCATAACTCTAGGGTATTAATTAGACTATGTCAAAGAATCAACTGGCATAATAATATGAATCATTTTTCGTTTTTTAGGGTTCCGTACCTCAAAAGGAAAAAAAACGGAACCTTTATGGGATCACTTCGTTGTCGGTCCGTCAGTCTGTCAAGACCCTTTTTCTCAGGAACACGTGGAGGTATCAAATTGAAATTAATATCAAATACGTAGGTCCCTTGGAGCACAAAAAAATCAAGCTTCTAAGTCACCGCAAAAAAAAAATACGGTCATTTATGCGATATACTTTGTTACTCGCAAATAAATCAGACCTAAAGGGTACTTTCCCGTTGACCCAAATAGAATCGTGAAATTTGGCTGGAAGCAAGGTCTCACAGCACATGTATCGGAAAAAGTCCGAAAATAGTTCATTTGTAGTTTTATCACACATTTTTTTTTGTGTTTCAATCTTGTATTTGCAGTTGGAGAATTGACCGTGACGTATATTGATGTATGGGAGAACATATTGTGTTTCAACTACAATGTTAAGTTTGTTTTTGAGATAAATTCATCCCAACTACGGAACCGTTCTTTGTGCGCAGGCTGACACGAACGTGGCCGGTTTTTTTTTATGTGTAATGTAAAAATCTGTGTAATGAAAATCTGTGGGAGTGATTTCGTGAACAAGGACGGAAGTGTATTACAGGAAGCCGGGGAAGCGCGTGATTTAGCCAATGAGCGAGAGTGGTGCTAGAGTTGGCCGACAGAAACGACCTTGACGAGGCCCCTTTTATGTTGCTTGTTACCAAGGTGAGATGTCAGATGTGACATATCATATGCGACTACTATAAGGATCCAACGATCCGATAACGAAAAAAACCAACGTTTTTTCATACAAAATAATTCACGATTGTTTACGTAAAACAGAAAAAAAAATGTTCTGACTATTTTATTAATTTTCTTAGCTTTAAATATGAATGATTGGTTTGAATGAAAATGATTTGAACGAAACTTAGATATGTCGCAGTAATATGGTTAAAGCCGTGATATAGTTACATTAAAGCAGTTCATAACTGTCGGAGTGCCCTAATTTTGTTACTGCGACCAATTTTGACGTAGCGCTCGCCGGCCGCTGCCACGGCACCGCTCGCTAAGCTCGCTCAGCTCGCGCGTATTTGGTCACAGTTCTAACCTAACTTATTTGGTCGGAGTGCCCTAATACCTATATTACTAGATCGTGTTCGTATCATAGTTACATTCCTAGTAAGAATGAACCGCTTGCATATTACGGTATATAGCTATATCCCTAGGGATATCCCTATCGTCCCCAACATCAGCCAACCACATCATCAACCATCTTACTGCGACAGATACACCCTCTTGGCAGTCCGGTGCTCTCCTGGAGATCGATAACAATTAAAATTCTATTGGTTTTTTTTTTTGGACTCTTCGAAACCAATTTAATACGTGATTGTTCGAAACTATGTATTTTTGGAACACTTGTTCTTGGACTTTTTTGTATTATTTTTACTTATAGCATACCTATACCGTAATTGCGTAATACAACACAATCACAATTTGTTTCGATTTGAAACAGATTGCTAATCCATTGCATCATGAGTTTGAAAAAAAAATCTGCTCAACAACGTAAATAAAGCAATGAATGTTGTTGAACTTTTAAAATGAAACAAATTAGGCAAAATTGTTTACGAAAATAAGTAACGCAATTAGGGTACGGGACATCAAAAGGAACGCGTTGTATAGAAAAATAATAAATTGTGCACTATTTTATGCCAGAGGGCGTACAAATATGTGTAATCAACTGATTATAGCCAGTCAACTCAATAATTAAATTAAATGAAAAAAAAGTACACACTTTTCACATATTTTCTTCTTTCTCCCTCTCTAACAAAATAAATCAATAATCTACTTACTCTTAGCACTATCCCCAGTAACAACATCATAGGTAGTCCCCACAACATTGAGCGCCACGAGTACCGCCACTACATACAGGAACACTTTCTGCGCCACGTCCACGGGCGCGGGGCTGTGCGCCTGTGCGACCTCCTGCGCGTGCGTGCGGCAGTAGCTGAGCTGCACCAGACTGGTGCGCAGTGCCAGGCGCCGCGCCCAGTGCGACGCGCAGCGCTCGAAGCGCAGCGATGCGTTGCGCTCGGCCATGCCGGAGCAACGCGAGCTCAAGCAGTAGCCGCGGTGCAGTTGCGTGCGGTTGAAGTTATGGCGGTCTTGAGAGTACTCCTGGAGAACAGAATGTTTAAGCGTTTAAAAAACTTATCTTGATGAAGAAAATCCATGAATGACTCCTTCCTCTAGCACTCAGTTAGGTAGGCTTCTTCCTTTCTGCTAATTGCAAAATAACTGCGTTACTCTACCTGCCCGAGATGATTTATATAATATTGTGTACCTCATAAACCAATAAGTTAAATAACTGCGGAATTTCCCTCCGCAATTTTCAATATGTAGTTAAAATTTACCTTTAGATCAAACTTAATGGTGTCTACAAAAAGTCAATCGATTTTAATTGAAACAGTGACACGGAAATCGAAAGCTCTTCAGTTATTACTAAAATGCCTTTCAATGCGACTTGCAAGTATTCTACAAACAAACCTCACCTTAATAATGCACGTTTCTTGTCTTTCGAGCCCGAATTTCCTGCGGCACGATAAGTGACTTATCAGATGTCCTTATGGTGATCAGCCATTAAAGTGCACTTTAGTCAAATACCTACGTTAGCAATGGGTCTGAGTACATTCCTATTAACAGTATGCAACATATTATACAGACATATTAATTATGGTCTTTATTCTCACTAGATTTACTTGACAGCCTCAGTGTTATACCACTGGTACAGACGCCAGCACATCAAGCTACCCGAAACTGTCAAATTTTCCCAATCAACTTTGAACCTTATGCTTCAGCGATAAAGTTGAAAAACTATTAAATAAATTTAAAAACGTTTAATAAAACTTACGTTTTAGGCATCTAATATGATGGCTTACCCCAAAATAAAGAAAGGAGGAACAAGGTGATAATCGAATCAATGACCATTAATTTTGCGACATCTATAAAGGCTCATTAATCTATTACACGAACTACGGGGTGCAGGGTAGCGGAGTAACTGCGGGGTACGTCTGCGACTACCCAACTAGCAAAACAGTCGAATAATGAATGAGTTATTAGGCTACAAATTGAATAAATGTTGAGTATTTGCTACGTATTAACCACAATGTAGTTTAAAAGCGTTTATTACAACTGTTTTGCATTTTTTGCTTTTAACCGTGTCGTATAAACGTTTACTCGATATTCTTATAGTGCATTTATTCAATAATCATATAGTAGCTACCATTTCTCGTTTATACGACATGTGGTGCAGTAATAGCGCTATTAGAGTAATCTATTCCCAAGTTTCATCTCTAAAAAGCTGCCATATGGCTGCTACTCGAAATTACTATATTAGAGCGAATTCGCCGAATAAAAGCTGCTTATTTACTGAAAAGTATCTTAATATCTATAATAGCATGCTAAATCGATTAGACGCATGCAAGTGTTTATATTGCAGTTACTGAACTTGAATCGTTATGAATGCTGGTTTAACATATTTATTGAATTAGGTGTTGTATAACTGATTGTTAATTACTTTATAAACTATATAATATCTCATCCAGCGCACCAGTATTTTATTGAAAAATATTAACAATTTATGTGATGGATTACAATAAGTGGAAAAATATTTTATGGAAATCCAAAAAAATATTTTAATTAAGGAACACCAAAATTATTTCACAATGATGTTCCTTATTCAACAGTAACGCGACTTTCATAGCACTATTAGCTGAATAATTTGCGCCCAAATCGCGTTGAGTAAACGTTTACTCCCTTTCTTAACCGACTTCCAAAAAGGAGGAGGTTATATGTTCGACGCGTATGTTTGTTTTTTTTTTTTTGTTTTTTTTTTTTTTTTTTTTATGTATTTCCACCGATTTCTCCGTCATTTGTGGACCGCTTTTGAAAATTATTTTTTTGTTTGAAAGGGTATGCTCCCAAATTGGTCCCATATAAATTTTATTAACTTTGCTTGGGTACTTTTTGAGTTAGCTACAAAATACATATTTTTTACCCACTTAGTATGTAGATGATATGATAAGTTCCTGTCACTGGTAGCAGGTAGTGGTATTCGAATTTGTGTGGGGTAGGTACCACAACTAAAAAGTGAAAAATAAAAACTTTTTACAAAAAAAAAACAACCGACTTCCAAAAAAAACACTACAAAGTGAAAAATAACTTTAATTTCGGAATTCGGTGGCAAAAAACGAAAACACAAAACCCAAGACACCGACTTCCGAAATTAAAGTTATTTTTCACTTTGTAGTGTTTTTTTTGGAAGTCGGTTGTTTTTTTTTTGTAAAAAGTTTTTATACGACTTATTACATCTACATTATTGAACTATGAGCTGAAACAGAAACGTGGCCTTGACTATTATAGCACATGTTTTTGCCAGTTGGGTATGTACCATCGAAGAAACCTATAACTAAGCAATTTGAAAACAAAATCCCGTGCACACGACCTTTTTTTTTTCGTAGGTAACCGGTACTATAGTGGGCGAGCGCTGCAAGCAGAAATAGTCCTTACGGTGTATAGGTATGGGTTTCTTCGATGGTACATAGGTACTACTTATAGTATGCGCGTACCTACACGAGCCCATCTGGTTAGACAGAGAAAGTGGAGTAAAATAGGATTTAAAGGCGGCTAATGTGATGGAACAGCTTCACACTTCACAGGTTACACAAGGGGGTCCAAACTGACCTTGAGCATGCTGTAGACCGGGTGCGGCTCTTTGAGCGGCGCGACGTGGAAGGAGCCGAGGCAGTATAGTCCGCCGGGCTGCGCCAGGCACGTGCTGTAGTCGTCCAGGTGGTAGAGCCGCGGGAATCTGGCATACTCCTCGTCTGGAAGATCAGAGTATGAGGAACGGGGTAATTGCGTAACACACTTACAGTAGCAATCGCTTTCATTTTAACAGTTCAACAATATTCATTGCGTTATATACGTTGTTAGCAGAAAAAGAAGAATGGCAGTTTTGGTGTTGCTTAATTTCAGAAGCGTTCATGAATGAAAGTATGTACATTATATGAAACAGTTACAGAGCTTTTTTATCAAGCCGCACAAAAAAAAAGAGTGAACAAATATTTTATTAAATCTGACTATCAAAACGCAATTATTTGCAATATCTAAACGCAGGACATGGGTGACCGGCGACAGGTGACTCTCGCGACCAGCCCTGGTCCAGGCCATGGTACGGAGCGAGAGGGCATGGCAGATCGTCACCTCCTTCTACGAAGCAGTAATACTCGCGAAGGAGGAGGCGGAACACGTGAAGGAGAGGCAAATTTCGCGCCCTCACGCCCCTAACTGCCGCAGGAGACACCCTGGGCGTCGGAAATCGCAGGCCGATTCCCGGCCACCGTAGGTGCGGGCTTGCGGACGGTGAGTATTGGGTTGCTCGCCGTCCGATAAGGGCCAGTAGGGCTAACATGACAAGCGCGAGAACGCTCTTTTTCTCGTTTTATCGTAATTTGTCTACAATTCTGACGTGATTCAAATGCCTAACATGACCGTAAAAGACGAGAAAACTCGAAAAATGCGCTTTGATACTTCTTTATCTCGCGACGAGAGACAGATGTTGCAAATTATTAAAAACAAATTATTTTTATGATAGCAACATCGGCTTGAGGTTCCGTTTCATTCATTCAATATGTTTTTTATTGATCTCGTCTCGTCTCTCTCTCTTTTAATTTTATTTTTATCACATCTATTCAAAAAGAGCTAGTTTAGTCTTCATAAACAAGGACTAAAATAGCTTTTAATCTTTAAGGATTATAAAAGTGATTTGAATTTGGAATGTGTATATTGTTAGTAAAATTTCCCATCACCAAAGAGATCAAACACGAACATTGTATTAACAAGCTGGCAAGAGAGAGAGAAAGTGTGAATTTGGTCAAAATGAAAATACAAGATGGCGGCAATTTTTTTTTTTGTCATGAGTGTCGTTTTCATAGTTTTCAAGGGTGCTAAAGCCGATAGTGAGGTCAAAATGTAAATCCAAGATTGCGGGTCTGTAAATTTTCAAAATTGTCGTCATGGGTATCGTTTTCATGGTGTTGAAGGGTGCTAAAGCCAATAGTGAGGTCAAAATGAAAATCCAAGATAGCGATGTGAATATTTTCAAAGGACAATGGGAAGAAACGTCCCCACCCACCAACAAGTTTGAAACTAGTGTCATTCGAAGCGTCTGGTGAGTTAGTTTTTTTCGAATATGTGGGGTTTACCTGGAATATTTATTGCTTTTTTATTAAATATTAGATTTTTTTTAAATTTATATATTTGGTATAGCCAAAAGCAATTCATATTAAGAGGAATAGAATATAGCAACCTAACTATGATTCTCATTCATTATGGCCTTTTTTACCAGGGACCATTTTTTTTCCTCTGATGTTTTTGTTAGGTTAGGTTAGGCTAACCTAACCAGCTGTTTTCTTTGATATTTTGTGTAATTACCCAATCACAAGAATACGGTGATGCTGTTCAGTTTTGAGCAGTTCCATGTACCTTGCACCTTGAAAATTCATGATTAATTGATCACTGTTAGGTAAGTTTAGGTGAGCTTGTGGCTAGTGCGACTTCTTTTACGCATAATTAATTATTGAGCCCAGTTGCGCAGCTGTTTACTGCAAAAATACGGGGCCCCATGTATTTGCCTGTTATAAAAAGAAAACTGAGGAAGAAAGCTCTCCGAAAAAAATTGGAATCCGATATTTCGTCGAGACAATGTGCTATCCTTTAAGCCTTTTATGGGATAAACTGGTTTAAAGGTAATGCACCCAAGAGAACTAAGTCTGTTTTCATTACATACAGGCACTTGTGATGCGACATTATGTAAATTATAGTAAAGTATGTGTGTGTTTATATTATCATATTAGATCAGTGCTAGAAGTGCTATCTCTGAGGTTTTTCAGTCAGGATAGATCGATCAAGCCCGAGTTTCAACTCTGATCAGGTTAGTTCTATCGTACGCCTCCAATCTTTAACAATAAACGAACTTAAAATCAACAAACACAAAATAACCTATAAATTATAAAACGTTAATAATTTATTGACGTTTCCACTAAAGCAGCTTTTTTACCAGTGGTAGACGCTTCCCCTGTCCTTACCTCGTCTATTAATAGTGCTAAACTCCAAGTCTCATACATTTTTATCTAGTTTTCGTATAATATTTGATCGACACAAAAGTAAACAAACACAATGGCGGTTTATAAAGACTTACAACTGTGCTGCCATCTGCTATGAGGTTTCAGTTTTTAACATCAAATTTTATAGAACGAGTCGAGTATTTTGTATGGCGTAGCTGTCAGAATTTCAGAAAACGATAAAAGTACAAAAATAAACAAAAATTACTCGGGCGAGAGTAGATAATTGTCGCGTGTGTCATGTTAGGCCTGGGTCGACGGCGCGTTGTGTTCCACGCGCGCCTCAAAGAGATGTTAGCAGAACTGATGGGGTCCGCTAGGGCCGATGCCTGCCGGGGTCGCGGGAAAGTCCGAAGGGGATACCGTTGCCCCTGGCAACATACAGGCAACTGAAGGAACACGGTTGGGTCTTAGTCATTAGGAGTCTGAGACGCCCTCCCGTTTGATAATTATCCACCCAAAAAAAAAGTTCCCGGGACGGTAGCTATGTAGTTAACATACTCACCAGAATTTGGTATTTCTATTATTATACTAATTATCAGGATTTTGGTGGTAATGTTTTCATTGTTTAAACTAGAGACTTTAACTACCTCTTTTTTTAGAAGAGTATTACAGGACAAGACGTTAATTATTATTGATAACTCAGTTCTGTTCCATCAAATCTAAGACATTTTGGAGAAGCAGACTCCTGTCCCTTGAAACCATAGATATAAGAAAGAAGGAGATATGTCCGGTAGTTGAAAATGTATCGAAACCCAATGACTCCAATTTGTCCCCACCACGTCGCCACAACTACACACACAAATCAGTAAACCTAATAGATACGAAGTCGCGCTCACACTTGCAATTCATAAATCAGAACGTACTACACAATCAATTATAAACCTTATGCCATCAAACACAGCGTGCAACTGACTGCAACCTCGTAAATGTATAATGACAAATGATGAATGAGATAACTTCGTCGTTTATGAACCACAAGTTACACAAGAACAAGTTACTATAAAAAATATCCAAATCGCTGTAGATTTGGATATTTTTTATAGTAACTTGTGCAGTTGCTCTTGAAAAGCATAGTGTGGTTAAGTAGAACTGATGATGAAGACCACAAATAGCCATCGGAACTACTCAATAATAAGTATTTCAAGGGTTGCGATTCGATTACTTAAGAGCCCGTGCCGCCGCACCGCACGAAATCACTGATTTTGATCAATTTTGTTTATTTATTGTGAGAAAGGGGACGAGAATTTAAACAAAATTATTTGTGATTTGAAAAGTCCAATTCTTCGTCTTGTACATAGGGGAAAGGGATTTTTCAAATAAATTAAGGATTCGTGGAAAATCACTAAAATTCGCAACAAGTTTTCCAAAAAATTACGCGAGACTGACGTTTGATCGTTTCGTTAGAAGAAACTGCTTTTGATGTTGAAAATTAAAAAATATCATCAACATCATTATATGGTCTACTTGTACATAGTAGAACCACTTTTTTCAACTTTCATACAAAATATAGCAGAAAAAAAATGTTGAAATAACGTAACTTTCTCAAAACTTCAAGCCAAATAAATATTTTTTTCTAATACTTAGAAACACTTTTAAGAAATTTTAAAACTTACATATTAATCTTAAGTTAATTGTTTAATAGAATCTAAATTTTATTTTATAAATAAACAATTATTTCATTATGTAATTAAATGGCAAAGTGAACTATATAAACGATCGCGGAAAACCTATTCCGTCAGTAGCATGCTATGGCAACTAGGAGTAAAACCAAAATTCCGTTTTTTTATTTGTAACAGCGCCATCTATCAAATCGTTAAGGGAACAAAATTGCGGTGTTGCTATGGTGAAATATATTGTTCTTATGCTGGGAGTTTCCTTTACTAGTGAAAAGACATAAATCAAGGAAAAAAAATATTACCACATATTATTCTTGTATTAATTATAGAATATATAAATTCGAGCACAATGAGGTTTTTAGTATCAGCACAATAATGCAGAAGTAATATTTTGGTTTACAAAACGTGCCAAATTTTGTTTTTGTATGGGCACACTAGATTTCCAAATGATGGCTGGCTGCGTGAGAGTGTAACTACTCGTGCGCATTTATTTTCCTTTTGCAAAAAAGTTCTCGTTGTTTCGGAAGTGCATCATCATTGAGTTGATCTTCCGGTCCTCCGTGTTGCTGTGGCTACAATAATTCGTTCGTACGCTTGTGTTGAGTTGTTTATCGTCCGCAGTGTGACGCCGGATTGTAATCATCCTAAACTTGTGAAGTTACTGTGGACTCAAGGCATAGGCACTCTTTAGAGTTTGGACCTGTAATTGCGAATAGTGAACAGTGAATACACAGTTGGTGCAAAGCCGTCAATAATGTTCTCACTGGCAAAATAACCATTTGGGATGTTAATGATCCAATGAAAGAAAAGGCTAATCAACGCTACCTAAAACATAAAGGGAGAAAAAGAAGAACACAGAATTTTGTACTAAATGTGGAGTTTTTTTTTAAATAAATTTATTTCAATTTACACAAAATAAAAGGTTGTTTTATTCCTATAATATTCTGCTCACACGCCATTTGACATATAGGTACACACGGCTACATATCAAGCTATACATTTCCAGTATAAGCTAATCTCGCATTGTATAGAATTTCCGTATAATTCGAGGTCGGCTTAAGCTGAAAATGTATAGCTTGATGTGTAGCCGTGTGTACGTACCTACTATGCAGCAGCGTACCGTACAGCTTACCTGCCAGTCTATACGTATATATTTATATACATTAATTCCCTTAACGAAAAACTAGATGGCGCTGCATATACCCATTTAAAAAAAGTTAGAGCTGCCTGTCTATAGTAATAGTAGTCTTTGGTCAGTAGCGAACGGGCCTTCCCAGCGTGAGGACGTATCACTTTGTGTCACAGCACGCACACATGCGCACGTACGTGTCCGATGTTAACATATTCCAGAAATTGTACGTCGACTACCACATTTTGATCCGCATTTTATTTTAAAGTACTTTACTTGTTTTTGAAGAACATTAAAATTTTGCATGCCTGGCAATAAATAAAATACCGGTGTACACACGTACACCGGTATACGTGTACCATCGAAGAAACCTATAACTAAGCAATTTGAAAAAAAATCCCGTGCACACGAGCCTTTTTTTTCGTAGGTAACCGTTACTATAGTGGCCGAGCGCTGCAAGCAGAAATAGTCCTTACGGTGTATAGGTATGGGTTTCTTCGATGGTACGTGTGTTCGTAATTCTTCTTATCCTAAACGGCTTTACTGATTTAGATGTTTTTTTTTTATTATTTTTGTGTCACTTGGATGGTTCATAACTATAGTTGGACACGCGTGGCGCTGTTGTCGCAGGACAACATCTGCCTGCTGGGTTCACTAGTTATATTTTGACTTTAGATTTCATAGTTTTGAGTGATTTTTGGTAGGGGAAAAAGTTATGGGTTCGCGTCACCGATATGCCCGCGCCGATATGCTGTTGTAGCAATAAGTGAAGTATTTTTGGAACGAAGTTCTTTAACGCTACTGAAGACTACTTTAAGTCAAAATAAAGATCCAAGATGGCGGCTGCGAATATTTAAAAATATTTCGTCATGGGTATCGTTTTCATAGTTTTCGAGGATGCTAAAGCTGATAGTGAGGTCAAAATATAAATTAAAGATGGCGGCTGTCACAGCCACCATCTTGAATTTATATTTTCAGATTTTTCGTCATCGGTGTCTTTTTCATAGTTTTTGAGGATTCTACAGCAGATTTTGATGTCAAAACATAAATTTAAGATGGCGGCTGCGAAAATTTTCACATTTCTTCATAACATCACGCCATCAATTTCGAAGTGTTGGGCCCTTTGTAATTGATGGCGTGATGTTATGAAGAAATCTCATTACCGCAACTTTTTCGCGCAAGTGGGTTCGCGCAAGTGTCTTTCGCGAAAATGTCGTTCGTTCATTCCTGTCAAACGATGATTTCCCATCGTGAAATAATTATAGAATATAGTTTATTTTGACAGCACTAAGATGGCAATATGGTGTCGATTCTCTTGTGCACCGAACTAAACTTACTAAACTATCACTAAAATTCCTTACTTTTGGCTATGAGAATCTTACAAAATAAATTCTCTAAATTTAAAAATAATTTTGACACAACTAAATCGAATTTGACGATCGCGACTCCACGTGGTACTTGTTTGCCCTACCCCGTGAATTTTTTTTAGAGCTGGAGGCGCACAGGGGGCAGCCTTGACGTTTTATATAGAATTTTTCACTTTTTGTAAGGAAAATAAGAAAAAATATTACCTACATGTAGAGTGTCAGGGGTTTAAGGGTTTTATAGAGGGGATCGAAGTCTCAGTATTTTTGCGATTGGACGCACCATTTTCGAGATATATGCAAAAGAAAAAAAAATATACAGTACTATTTTTTGCACCTGAAGCGAGGTGTTGGTGTGAATTTTAGTTCAAGACAACTAATTTTATTCCGCACCTTTCTAAAAATCGTCAGATTTAGTTAGACATGGTGCCGATTCTCTTGTCACAAATGCCTCTAAACTAGACTAAAAATCACCAAAATTTTGTTTATTCCTGTCAAACGACGATTTCCAATTCTGAAATAGACTAAAGTGACACAACTTAACTATATTTTAGTTTGACAGCACTAAGATGGTACTGAGATATTCATTTAGTGAAAATAGCAATTTTGCTATTCTGAATTTGACGTTTATCACCTAAAATTTAGATTTTCTAACTGAATCTGACTATTTTTCGCGATTAAAAACGTGTGGAATAAATTTGATTGTCATGAACTTTAAATTCACACCAACACCTCGATTTCACATGCAAAAACAGTACTGAATCTTTTTTTTTCTTTTGCTTATATCTCGAAAACGGTGAGTCCAATCGCAAAAATAATGAAAATTTCGACTCCCTTTATAAAACCCTTAAACCCCTTATACTCTACATGTAGGTAATATTTTTTCTTATTTTCCATACAAAAAGTGAAAAGTTCCATATAAAATACGCCGAGGCTGCCCTCCATGCCCGCCTCCGGCTCTAAAAAGATCCACGTGGTTAGGGATCACGTGTGGAGTCGCGATTGTCAAATTTGATTTAGATGTGTCAAAAGTGTTCTTAAATTTAGAGAATTTATTTTTCATAATAGCTTTGAGATTCTCATAGTCAAAGGTAAGGAATTTTAGTGAAAGTTTAGTTAGTTTAGTTCGGTGTACAAGAGAATCGGCACCAATCAAAATTTTAGGTGAAAAAAGTCAAATTCAGAATAACGAATTTGTCATTTTCACTAAATTAATAACTCATTCAGGTGCAAAAACTGTACTGTATCTTTTTTCTGTTCTTTTGCTTATATCTCGAAAATTGTGTCTTATCGCAAAAATAATGAAAATTTCGACCCTCTTTATGAAACCCCATAAACCCATAAAACTCAACATGTAGGTAATAATTTTTCATGTTTTCCATACAAAAAGTATAAAATTCCATATAAAACATAGCATTTTTATGTTGATTGTTATAAATATACTAAACGAATATACACAAACATTCCAGACTTATTTCATAAGCGTACCTACGTAACTTAACAAAATACCGTCTATAGGATCAAAACTGTTTAAGCGATCACTACACTCGATGTTTAGGCGTGTGTGCGTGAACGGTACACACAAACATAGCATCGCAAGAATTTACCTAAACTCTGTCGAGTGAATTCACAGCACGGGCTCGTTGTAATGCAATTTATGCTCGTTACAATGCATATGGAGAAGTGGAGCTGATGGTGAACTACCAGGAGAACTCCTTAACGTCCCTGCATAGGGAAAAGCAATATTTTGTAAAAGGTGATGAGCAGTTGGCATTAGGCTAATGTAACTTAGATAAATTACAAATTGACCCACTAAAAAGCGAGAAATAAAAACTTTTTACAAAAAAACAACCGCTTTCCAAAAAAAACACTACAAAGTGAAAAATAACTTAAATTTCGGAAGTCGGTGTCTTTGGTTTTGTATTTTCGTTATTTGCCACCGACTTCCGAAAGGAGACTGAAACGATTACATGCACTCTTGGGCCTGAATAGTAATGAGATGTAAATGGTGTGAATTTATAGATTCGTATATACATTAGTGTATTGCAGTGACTAGTTGCTATCCCACAATTCACATAGCGATCCATAGTTTCAACAATATCCAATACACAAAGCGGCGGTAAAATCAATTCCAAGTCAATCGTGTGAGCGATCTTAAGTGTCCAGTGTGAAAGCAAGGGTCGTGCAAAGTAGGCAGGGTCAGAATCCGTAAAAATCAAAGCAATGATCGTTGAAAATGAAAAATAATTGGGAAAGCACTCAAAACACATCTGAAAACACGAAATAAGTGACAGCTGTCTAGTTCAAGTAGGGATGTGCGTTGCGACAACGAACCGTTTACAAAGACCGTCCGCAAGCCTGCGCCTACGGTGGCCGGAAATCGGCTTGCGATTCCCGACGCCCAGGGCGTCTCCTCCTGCGGCGGGTGGTTAGGAGCGTGAGGGCGCAAATTTTGCCTCTCCCTCACTCGTTCCGCCTCCTCCTTTGCGAGCATTACTGCTTCGCAGAAGGAGGTGACGGCCTCCCATTTCCTCTCGCTCCGTACCATGGCCCGAATTAGGGCCGGACGCGAGAGATCACTGCCGCCGATCGCCTCCACAAGGACACGGCGATGTTCCGCCCAAGCCTGGCAGATCTCCACCGTATGCTCCACCGTGTCCTCCGGGCGATCCACACAATGGTGACACCCGGGCGTTTCCTCCCGCTTTATCCTGAACAGGAACCTCCCGAAACAGCCGTGTCCGGTGAGGACCTGTGTCAAGCGGAAGGTGAGGACGCCGTGGCGCCTCTCTAGCCACTCCTCAAAGAGGGGTCTTACCAAGCATATTCATAATATTGACCTTGGCTCCCATTTTTTCACATAATTGTGTTTTAATGGGATTGATAATTACTTGACAAGAGAAATCTCCTTTATATTCCTACTATTATTTGTACACACAGGACCACAGTTTGGCATGTTGAAAAACAAATAAAACTAAACGTCCGCGTCGCATCGCTGCCAGTGTGCACACCCTAAACTTTGTCCCGTACTGAGCTAGCTCAAACCGATTTTCTAGATGGGCCTAGCGTGTGCCGGTGCACCCCTCGCGCGCCTTGTCAGTGACAGGTCACGCACACATGGCTGTGCGTTTAGCAGTGTTCCCGCGAACGGCGTTAGTATGAAGCTTATAGTCTGCTCCTTATTTAGTCATAAGTTTATATTTCAAAGCAAGTTGCTGGTGAATAATCCTGGCCACTTGGTTTAAATGTCTGTACAAGTACTCGTCGTTAGCCAGACGAGAACAACCAGAGATAACATGTCCCGGACGGTGGCATGCCCGACACACGTCAACCGTTCCGTCCTTCATAATATGTTTCCAGTAGTTATTCGTCAAGATAACTTCGTCTATAATTGCACAGACGAAACCTCTAGTTTCCCCGAAAAGGTCACCAAAACGTAGCCAGGATACGGACGATAGGAAATCTACACCGAGCTCATAAAGAGAAGCGTCCGTGAAGTTCCTTAAAAGCTAAATTGTTATTAAACAAATAAACACTCAGCCCATTAACAACATCCTGTGTAACCCGTTCTTCACTAGCACTGACATACGTCACAATTTCTTTGTTTTCAAATGTAAATAATGCAACGTCAATCTAATTAATAAACACACATATAAGTAAGTACACACACACTATCATGTCTGCAGCAATGCAGGTCAATTTCCGCAAATAACAAGTGACTCATTAAATTAAGTGTGCTTATGGTTGCTTAAAGTAAGCAAACATAAGCACACATGTTTTGTAAATACAAAACATACATTATGATTATGTAGTTATGCTGGTTACGTACAGATTTTATCCACCTACTTTAATATTGTACTCCTGTTTGAACATGGGAATCTGTGACATGGGTAATTGACAGCTTTTGACATTTTGTTAACATGTACAGTTCAGAATGAAAAAATTGTTGTGTTATATGTTGTTAATGTTAGTGGCAAACCAAGAATAAAAAACCGGCCAAGTGCGTGTCGGACCACGCACAATGAAGGGTTCCGTAGTTGGGATCAAAAACAAACTTAACTTTGTAGTTAAAAAATATGTTCTCCCATACGACATGTATGGGAAAACATGTTTTTGCAACTGCAAAGTTAAGTTGGTCAATTATTACTCGTTAACTTGTAGAGCCTACTTAGCTGTGATAGTTTTCCTTTTAATTTCGTTATATAATCTACTGCTGTGATTTTTTCACACATCCAAAACCAACCATTTAGCTGGCAGGGGGACGGACACTTCCCCGCAACCGATTGCCGATTTGCCGAACCGGTTGTGATTGTCGCAAGCCCGTGCTGGGCACGCCACAATTGCGGCGATAAGACCCCTCTTTGAGGAGTGGCTTGAGAGACGCCACGGCGTCCTCACCTTCCGCCTGACGCAGGTCCTCACCGGACACGGCTGCTTCGGGAGGTTCCTGTTTAGGATAAGGCGGGAGGAAACACCCGGGTGTCACCATTGTGTGGATCGGCCTGAGGACACGGTGGAGCATACGGTGGAGGTCTGCCCGGCTTGGGCGGAGCAACGCCGTGTCCTCGTAGAGGCGATCGGCGGCGGTGATCTCTCGCGTCCGGCCCTGGTTCAGGCCATGGTACGGAGCGAGAGGAAATGGCAGGCCGTCACCTCCTTCTGCGAAGCGGTAATGCTCGCGAAGGAGGAGGCGGAACGCGTGAGGGAGAGGCAAATTTCGCGCCCTCACGCCCCCAACCGCCGCAGGAGGAGACGCCCGGGGCGGGAATCGCGAGCCGATTTCCGGCCACCGTAGGCGCGGGCTTGCGGACGGTGAACAATGGGTAGCTCGCCGTCCGATAAGGACCAAGCCCGGGTCGAAGGCGCGTTGTGTTCCACGCGCGCCTCAAAGAGATGTCAGCAGAATTGACGGGGTCCGTTAGGGCCAATGCCTGCCGGGGGTTCGAAGAAAACCGATAGGGAAATCGTGGCCCCCGGCATTAGGGCAACCGAAGGAACACGGGTGGGTTTTAGTCATTGAATCCAAAAATGTTTTTACAAACTCACAATGTTTTTGAAGGACCTGTCCAATGATAACCCACATCATGGGATAAAAAAAAAACATCATCACTTTACGTGTAGGAGAGGGTAGGTACCCTAAAAAAAAATGTTTTTCATAATTTTGTTTTACCACTTTGTCGGCGTAATTAATATATGTATACCTATGCCAAATTACAGCTTTCTAGTACTAAGGGTCTCGGAGCTAGACCGCAGACAGACAGACAGACAGACGGACATGGCGAAACTATAAGGGTTCCTTGTTTACTACGGAACCCTAAAAATTTGCACTACTGTATTCATTTACCTGTAAGCATTGCAAGTAATCTCTGTTGTTTTCCTTAAATTGTGTGAAGTGAAGGTTTTTAAATGAATGTCAAGAGTAGTATTCTCGTTCAATAAATATAATAAAATACTCTAGAGCAGTCATGGTTCCTAACCTTTTCAATAATGTTACCCCTGTGACCTAATAGGAAAACCGATTTTACCCCGACCTTAAAATGTTATCAATATAAACAATACAAGCTTATAATTCTTACGTAATTTATATTTAAATGTAAATTAAGTAGGTAAAATACATAGTGTGATGGTTGGTTTTGTTTTGCATTCAAAGTTAGTTTAAGTTTTTTATGTAAGGTTTAGTTTCTCTTAAAGCACATCTTATGTCATGTTCCACATTGAAACGGTGCCGGCCTTTGTTTTCAGTGTAACCAAAGTTGAAAAACCACTCTCACATCTATAGTGGTGGCAAAGGGTACCCATAAGCATTTTTATTAAAGCTCTGTTAGCTATTAACAGTATATTCGTCACCAGCTGTGGTCCCACCAGATTCGGTCTTAATTATTAGGTTCTTTGTCACCCCCACAGAATAGCTGATTTACCCCCGCGGGGGTAATTACCCCCAGGTTCGGAACCCAAGCTCCTAGAGACACTCCAACCGCTTGTTTGTTTAAAGTTCGGGGGACGCCCGGGCGTGACGCGATCGCTCGTCCACGTAGTTTCGGGTTTCGCGCGCCAATGGTATGCAAGCAATAAATCATCTGATCTGTACCCGACCCGTAAACATCTTCGAGACCATGTCCGTGACCACCGCAGGACCACCAACGCCAATCGCTTCCATATTTAGTAAATATTTAGTACCCAATTGGTACTAATTAGTGCTCGAATGACAAAATTGGTACCTTAGTAGTTTTCGAGAAACTCGACTTTGAAGGTGGTCTGGCGGTAGTCCCGCTCCCTTCAGCAGGACCACTATAAGCGCCGAAAAAGGGGGCATGCTGCAACTAATCTAAGTATACAAATAATTAGTACCCTTAAATGTGATTCATTGCTTTAAAAAGACAGAACTAAAACATTTTTATTTACCGAGAAATCAACGATGATAACTTTCGCGCGCTCGTTCAGCAGGACAACGACTTTGAATGTTGATTCCAAGTTTGACGAGCTTGTCGCTTTCCTCAAACCTGCTTAGAAAATTAGTACCCTGCAAGATAAAATTTGTACCCAAAATTCAAAATTGGTTCTTCAGTAGTTTACGAGATATACCATGCCATTGGGTGTGGTAGCCGTAGTCACGGTGTAAAATTTTCGTTTCAAGATGTCCCTGTTACTCGTAAAAACTCTGTGATTTCTTCCCAAATGTATACAAAAATTAGTGCTCCTAAAGAAGTTATAGCGACCAAAAATTCAAATTCCTAAGTGTTGTATTTTCAGAGAAATTTGCTTTAATTACTTTTCCATACTAAATCTCCGCGTACGAGTATAAACCGACCAAATTAAGTTGTCAATGGTATTGAGCAGTCTATCTATTCTGTAAAAATCTCACCATGAAAACTTAGGTAAAGTGAGCTCGAAGTGAGGTGACAATAGTGCCAATCCCTAGCATCAAGTGGAGTGACAGCTCACTTCATCTAAGTTTTCAGGGTATTTCTACCATGATTCAGATTCAGATTCAGATAACGTTATTTGTTCAAACATGTGTGTACAGTACCGACCAAAAGTCCATTGGCAATCTCACAAAGCAATAGACTGACGCTTCGGTTTGACTTACGACCTTCTTCTATAAGTTGTTACAATACTATAGACACGCACAGTACACACACACTCATTTTGTCTGCAACCAATGACTAGTTCGATAATCATTCGTTTTTTGTTTCATTCGTCTTGTTCACTTAAAGTTTATCAGGTAGACCACAGAAAAATAAGTAAATTATTTCGATTTGTGTGGGGTAGATGCAGTTGTTACGAGTATTCAATTAATACAACTTTGTTGGTTCGTAGATAATGTTTGTTAAGTGTCAAATGTCATTCTGTCATCTTTTAGAAAAAATATTTTCCGTTACTCTCGATTTTTATTCATGTATAATGAAAATTAAAGTTTATCTCGTTCTGAGCTCGGTATTTTCATTGGCCAAGCCATAAATACCCTGCAGGCTCCTCGGATTCTTTTTTGGGAATTGTACATGGTCCTTACGAGTCGGACGATATATTGGTTGAGCCACACAGCGACATATCCTATACAAAGCTGATCGGACTGCGGTTCGACCACGAATTTTGTTGGATCCAAATTCAGTAAAGTATTGAAGTGAAAAAACTGTGAGTACGCTTTACATATTGACTTACTACTACGCAAATATAGAACTTTCCATACAAGAAGAAATATACTTTGAAAAATTGGGCATACAAGTTACTTGGAAATTCTAACTAATATTATTGAAACTAAAGATATTTTAAATTATTCATTAATACATTAAGAAGCTAGTTAAAATGGAAACGTATTTTACTATGCAAGAAGATACAAAGTTAAAGATACAAAAAGCTAGAGTTAATTTCAAAAAATCTCCAAGAGAAAGAATAACGCAATCCTATTTGGAAACTCGGCTTGAAACATTGGAAAATTATTGGACTTTGTATCGTGATACACATAGAGTCATCATTTCGGAATTTGGTAACAAGGAATTATTGAAGTCTACTTATTACACAACTGATGCATACGGCGTTACTGAGGAACTATACACGGATTATAAAACGGAATTAAAGGATTGCTTGCTTAAGTTTAAGATCGATTCTAATACAGTTGCATTGTCTAGTTCTAAGGTTATTGAGTCAAACGTCGGTCAATCCTTTAGTGTTAAGTTACCTAAGATTTCTATTCCTAATTTTAGTGGCAAATACACCGAATGGACAAGTTTTCGCGATTTATTCATATCGTTAATACATAGCAACAAAGCATTGGACGACGTTCAACGGCTACACTATCTCAAGGGCTATTTAACAGGTGAGGCTGAGCAACTTTTGCGGCATATTCCTATCACGGCCGTTAATTACAACGTCTGTTGGGATCAGTTAGAACATCGTTACAATAATAAGTTGCATCTTGCTAATTGTATTTTAAAACGTTTCATGAATCAAAAGAACATACAATCAGAATCTTCCAGTGCCGTTAAAGAATTACTTGATACAACAAATGAATGTTTAAACGCCCTCAAAAATTTAAGCATTGACATTTCTTCTTGGGATATTATTGTAATTTACATTGTTAGTTTAAAACTTGATACCGAATCTAGGAAACTATGGGAAGTTCAGATCTGTAAGGCTAATGGTGAACTTCCTAAATTAAGTGATTTTAAAGATTTCTTAGAGCAGCGATTCAGGTCTCTTGAGTTTTTAGATGGTAAAGTCATTAACAAGTCAATTAATAGTACTCGCACAACTAAGGCTATGCATGTCACTTCAAACTTAACATGTGACTTTTGTTCTGAAGGTCATAAACTGATTCATTGTAAGAAGTTTGCAAAGGAAGATGTTGAAGCACGTCGTAACTTTGTCCAAACCAATAGGTTGTGCTTCAATTGTCTTGGTCCAAATCATTCGGTATTTTCATGTCGTAATTCAACCAGTTGTCGTGTTTGCAAAAAGAGACACCACTCTCTTCTGCACCCAAAATCAGTCCCTAAAAGTGATCAAGAGGAAGATGGAACGGATCAATCTCCGCCATCAACGTCGCAGAGCGAGACACCAAACAACATAGTATCTTGTTTCTCAAATGTAAACAGCCAAGTGTTATTGGCCACTGCCTTAGTAAAGGTAGAAGGGAGAACAAGTACTTTTGTTTTAAGATCTCTCTTAGACCAAGGATCTCAAGCATCGTTTATTACCGAGTCGTCGGTACAAATGCTTGGTCTGAAGAAGATTCCAAACAAGAGCTTTATTTCAGGACTTGGCAGTGACCAGAGTTCAACATTGCGCTCTAAATGGTTTGTAACCGTACAAGTTCAGTCACGCCACGATCCCAACTGTACAGTTGTTGTAAAGGCTCACGTTCTTAAGAACATTACATCACTTCTTCCTGAAAGGAAGATTGTTTTTACTGTGTTGTCACCTCAAATGTTGGATCTAAAATTAGCCGATCCTGCATTTCATACTCCAAACAAAATTGATATTTTGCTAGGAGCAGAAGTGTATTGCCAGATTTTAATGGAAGGTGTTATCAAGGGTCTACCTGGGTTTCCCGTGGCACAAAATACTAAGCTCGGATGGATCCTCTCTGGTTATATACACTCACCAATAAATCAAGGTTGTCTGCAACAAGATAAAATCGTGAACATGCACACTCACATATCGATTGATGATCTGTTAAAGAAGTTCTGGGAGATTGAAGAACCTTTTTCTGGGAACAAAAGGATTTTATCAGAAGAAGAACAGGCATGTGAGGACTTCTTTATTGAAACTGTTCAAAGAGATTCATCAGGTCGCTACGTAGTGAGATTACCTTTTAAGTCAAATAATCCAGAGTGTCAGTATGGCAATTCATTCGAAATTGCTCGGAAACGATTTTATTTATTGGAGAAACGTCTGCTCAAGAATCCTGAATTTCGAACGAAATATTCTGATGTTATTGAGGAATATTTGACGCTAGGCCATATGGAGGTGGTTCCAGAATTAGAGAAAGATAATTCTACTGCCATATATTTGCCACACCACGCAGTTGTAAAAAATGATAGAACTACAACAAAGGTGAGGGTTGTATTCGACGCGTCATGTTCTCTTAATAATGGTTCATCATTAAATAAAGATATGATGATTGGTCCAAGGCTACAACCTGAACTGAGGCACATCATCATGCGTTGGCGTTGTCACCCTATATGTCTTGTTGCCGATATAGTGAAAATGTACAGACAAGTAAAGGTATCTGAAGAAGATGTTGATTTTCAACGCCTTTTGTGGTGTAAGGATGTGAATTCAGAACTTCAACATCTGAGGTTATTACGTGTAACATTTGGTACATCTTCAGCACCATACTTAGCTGTACGAGCTCTGCAACAGCTTGCACATGATGAAGGTGATAAATACCCTTTAGCAGCAGACAGGGTTTTAAAGGAATTCTACGTTGACGATCTCATGACAGGTTGCGAAAGCGTTGAAGAAGGTGTTCAGATATATCATCAAATGAACGAACTTCTTAGTTGTGGGGGGTTTGAGCTTCAGAAGTGGTCTTGTAATAACAATGATTTATTGCAGAAAATTGAAAAAGACAGTAAGTATACGAAGGAAACCTTAGAGATAAAGTTAGATTCTGTCATGAAAATTCTAGGATTAACTTGGAATAGATCTAGCGACGAATTTCAATACACTGTCCAACTTCCTTCGCTTGAAACACCTGTGACTAAACGTAGAGTAATTTCGGATATCGCCAGATTATTTGATCCACTCGGTTGGATCGCACCCGTTATAACAACTGCCAAGGTTTTTATTCAGAGAATATGGCTTGCTGGTGTAGGATGGGATGATGAGATACCAGCTGACATACTCAAAGATTGGATTCCCTATCGCAAGGATCTCGTTCACCTTACTAGTTTTCAACTTCCGAGGTGGGTTGGGACAAGCAGAGACGATGTTCATATGGATCTACAGGGGTTTTCTGATGCGTCTAACGCAGCTTATGCAGCCGTTGTCTATGTTAGGACAGTAGATTGTAACGGTAAGGTTCATGTGAATCTCGTCGCTTCCAAATCGAGAATTGCTCCTGTAAAACAGGTATCTATACCTCGTTTGGAGCTTTGTGGAGCCGTTCTTTTAGCAAAGTTGCTCCAAGAAGTCTCGGAAGTATTGGGTATCTCAAAGGAAAACATACATGCTTGGACTGACTCCAGTGTTGTCCTTGCTTGGCTGAGTAGTCATCCCAGCAAGTGGAAGACGTTCGTGGCAAATAGAGTCTCCGAAATATTGACCATTATAGATAATAGTCAGTGGTCGTATGTCAAATCCGATGAGAACCCAGCAGATTGCGCATCACGGGGCATAAATCCATTACTTGGATTTATGCCCCGTGATGCGCAATCTGCTGGGTAGAATTATGGATTTCTGAAATAGAATTATGGAAAAACGGCCCTAAGTGGCTACAAGAAAATACAGTCCATTACAGTAGAGGAAGGTTTAAGCAAACAGATTTAGAGGAAAAGAAAAGTAATGTTTTATGTCACATAACAACTGAAGGCATTGATATAATTTTAAGGTTTTCCAGTTTAAAAAGACTAATAAGGGTGATTTCATATTGTAGAAGGTTTCTTAATATGACAAAAAGAGCAAGCCCTAAATCTCAAACTACACGTTGGCTAACATCTACTGAAATAAATGATTCATTACTTACCTGTATCCGGTTGTGTCAAAGGGACGGGTTCCTGAAAGAAATAGAGAGTGTACAAGGATCAGGTAAAGTAAAAAAAAGTAGTAGACTTACCTCGCTCAATCCATTTTTTGATGGCGACGGCATTCTTAGAGTTGGTGGACGATTGCAGAAGGCTAACGTTGTAGAAGAAATGAAGCATCCAATACTGATTCCTTATAAATCACATCTAGCAAATCTGATTGTTGCGGATGCCCATGAACGAACTATTCATGGAGGTCCTCAGTTAATGCTGAGCTATATAAGAACTCGGTATTGGATTGTGAACGCGAAAAGTCTTATTAGGCAGCATGTTCGTAAATGTATTGTTTGTGTCCATTATTCAGCTCAAACGAATCAACAGTTGATGGGCCAAATGCCATCAGCTCGTGTCACTGCTTGTCGCCCTTTTCATCAGAGCGGTGTTGATTACGCAGGACCTATTGCGGTCAGAACCACAAAGGGACGTGGTTATCACTCGACCAAGGGCTATATTTGCTTATTCATATGCATGGCCACTCGTGCAATTCATCTCGAGGTAGTGAGTGATCTGACCTCAGAGGCATTTTTAGGTGCATTTAAGCGTTTTGTTGCACGTAGAGGGCATTGCGCAGATTTGTGGAGTGATAATGGCACTAACTTTGTTGGAGCGAATAGGGAGCTTAAGAATTTATTACCTCGAGAAGGGTCAGTAGTAGCTACTGACATAGCTAGCTGGTTAGCGACAAACGGTACCAACTGGCACTTCATTCCACCCCACTCACCAAACTTTGGTGGACTTTGGGAAGCTGGAGTGAAGTCCACGAAACATCACCTAAAAAGAGTAATCGGCAACAGTACACTCACGTTTGAAGAAATGACGACTCTTTTGTGCCAAATAGAGGCATGTCGTAACTCACGGCCGATAACTCAAGTTAGTTCCAATGCAGAAGATCCGTACCCACTTACCCCGGGGCATTTTCTTGTGGGTGAGCCTTTAGTGCTGGTACCGGATACTAATTATGAGAATGCGAACATGAGTACTCTCAAAAGATGGCATTTCACTCAACGGCTTGTGCAAGATTTTTGGCGAAGATGGTCACACGAATATCTGACACAACTCCAACACCGTTATAAATGGTCACAAATAACTCCGGAACCTAAAGTTGGAGATGTAGTGCTGGTTAAGGAGGATGATCTGCCACCGGCAAGATGGTTGTATGGTATGATTACGGACAAGCACATTGGTGTGGACAATCTCACGCGCGTTGTTTCTTTAAAATGTAGAGATTCTGTTATCAAGAGACCAGTGTCCAAGCTTATTATTTTACCTGTTGCCGTCTAGATTTAAGTTATGAAGTTTTGTTTTGCTCAATATATTCAAAGGCTACCAGCAGCAATGTTATGGAGTGTTGTTAACATTGAAATGTTTAAGTTAGTTATTTATTTATTATTTTATTGTTGTTGGTAGTAGCTATATTTTATCATGGTGGGCGGGTTAGTTGTTAAGTAACTCTGTGTGTTATTTTATGGACACTGTCCATGGTGGGCGGAATGTTAAGTGTCAAATGTCATTCTGTCATCTTTTAGAAAAAATATTTTCCGTTACTCTCGATTTTTATTCATGTATAATGAAAATTAAAGTTTATCTCGTTCTGAGCTCGGTATTTTCATTGGCCAAGCCATAAATACCCTGCAGGCTCCTCGGATTCTTTTTTGGGAATTGTACAATGTTGGTGACAGTATTTAGCGCAGTGTTGTGGTTATTATTTTCAAAAAGCAGGCATAATCACAGAGCATGTAATTAGGCATAATATTGAAGAGATCAGATCAGATCAGAGAATATTATTGCGCTGCGTAAAAGTGAAGTGAATATCTAATGAAACCGGACTAAGTGTGAGTGTTATCATTTAAATATTTCATATTTTACTAAACATAAATCTTAATCAATGGTATTGTTGATAGAACACAGGTATTGTTGAGACAGAAGATGCCTTTAAAGTTTTAAATTCATTATGAGGTTTAATTCGATTAGTGAATAATAAATAATTAGGTATTATGTGTAATAAAAACAATGTTTTTCTTTGTTCTAGAGAAATACTGTGAGGGTTAAGAGATATGAGGAAGGGGCTTATTATCGAGTAGCAGCGACGTCAAATGGTGAATGAATATGAAACAAATGGTTTCATACCAACGAGATATTTTGCTGCATTATTAAAAACACGTCATTATAAGCCGTTCGCCGTGCACTCTGAAGGCTTGCATCACTGAAGACCAGCTAGAAAACCGTTTTTGACCTTAAAATATTTACCGTACCAACTTAATAAACAACAGATTCGTTATTGCATGAATTTATGGTAACGAATTTTTTAAGCACGTTTCAATATAGTGTTTGTCGTATTTCTTGAAGATAGACCAAAAATGTTTAATATTATTTTAGTAATATTTCCTTTATTCATTCTAATTCTTATTTGATTACATTTTTAAATATTTCTTATAATAAAAAGTATAAAAAAAACATTTAAAAATATAAAAAAATAGAGTTCCGCCGATGTCGGGAGCAGGGTCCAAGCTACCGGTGGTTAGGGTTGCAGAGACAGGAACCTCCTTACAATGCGAGCCGTATCGAGGAGTACTGCCTTCTGAATCAGGCGTTTGATCCAGCCGTCTAACGAGAGCCTCGAAAGATGTTGGTCGAGGCTTTCGGCCATCAGGCCATTTGCCGTTTTAATTTCTTTCTTTTTTTAGTTTCAATCTTCTTTTCCTAAAGAAAATGAATACTTAAGCTATAACCTCAATACCAACCAATATTTACTAAATCCAAGCAAAATTTAAAATAATTAATATTAACAAACTGCCTATACTTAACCTTAAAATCAACTATTTTGTCAGTAGATTTTTTTACATTTTAAGTAGTCTAATATTCTTATTTATTGCTTAATTACTTCGACCATGATCAAAGCTTTAAATTTATGGTGAAAAAATCCATTTAAAATTTAAAACATTTCAAAATTTAAATATGTAAAAATAGTACAAATTGCTTCTAAGTTTCTAGACATCTATTTCACATCTTGTTCAGGTAAAGTAATGATAAATAATTGTAGCAATTTGTTAACTATACTTAAGTAAAATAAATATAACGAATAAATATTTATTAATTTTTTATTATCACATATCACGCATTTTTTATTCTAAACCCTTTATTGCAATAACAACATTATTATATAGGCAGGAATATTTAAAAATATTATTATTGCAAACAAAAATAATAATATTTGCAAAAAACAAATTATTAAAAAAAACAAAAAACCCGACTGCAAAAACTCAACAGAAAAGAAAAAAACAAGCATTATAATCTATAGGATTTTGGTATTGCAGGCGGGGACAAACCAATAACCTGAAATTTTGGTGAAACTTTTGTTTGTCCCCGCCTGCAATACCAAAATCCTATAGATTATAATGCTTGTTTTTTTCTTTTCTGTTGAGTTTTTGCAGTCGGGTTTTTTGTTTTTTTTAATAATTTGTTTTATTTCAAACTTTTTAGTTTTATTAATATATAAATAACTAGCTTTTGCCCGCGGCTTCGCCCGCGTGGATGTCGGAAAATAACCCACAAGAACGTGCTACCGGGATTCAGAGTATCCTATGCCCTAACCTATCTAGGTCATGGCCTATCCTATGCCTTTCATTTAGAAATCCGTTCAGCCCTTACGGCAGGAAAAGGTAACAGGCACATAATAAATCTATTTTAGGGTTCCGTATCTCAAAATGAAAAATTTGAACCCTTAAATGATGACTTATTTTATTTTTTTTCTACTTCGTTGTCTCAGGAACGAAGAGGCATCAAGTTGAAATAGATATCAAAAACTTAGATCTACGGTCTCTTGGATCTGTAACGAAATCAAACTTCCAAGTCAACGACATAAAAAAACGGCAATTTATGCTGCATATTTTGACACTCGCAAATAAACCAGTCTATTTGGTAATTTCCGTTGGCCCAGCAGCATGAAGTTTGGCGAGAAGCAAGGTCAAGTAAAGAGGAAAATCCGAAAATTTATGAACTGCAAAGTTAAGTTTGTTCTTCAATCCGGGATCAAAAATTATAGACCGTGTCTTGAAGTAACATTTAGTACGTATTTCATTCAAATCGGTACTCTCCACTCTATTAAAAGTTATTTTTCAATTGAAAAGTTAAGTTTGTCCTTCAATCCTGATTTGCGAATTCAGGCAGCCAATCAAGCACAGCTTTGAGACGGAACCTTTAGGGCGTAAATCCTACTCATATTTGTCCGGCTTTTTAACATAAATAAAACAGGTTTATATGATTCTAAATGCCTTACTTAAAATACTAATTATTATTCATTTTACTATTATCACCACCATTAATTTGTAATATCTACTCTAGTGCCGCCATTGAACCGAAGTAAAACCCACATGTTAGAAAGGTTAGTTTACGACTAATTGTGATAACTTTGACAGAGTGGGCCGATTTTAATTAAATATAGACAAAATTATATAATTCAAGATACAGACTATGGCTATATTTCCAATTTCCTTAAATCTCTTAAAAAGAAGACACAAAAAAAATCAATATAACATGTGAATTTTAAAATCATCCCCCAAACAGGTAAAATAGGGGGTTTACCTGTATGGGGGATGATTTAAAAAAAAACGCCGAAATGTGTACTTCTTTATTTCTTAACAAAAGCATAAATTTTAATTTTCATATCTCTAACTTAAGAAATGCTGGATTTGCCATACAAACTGTCATCCCCTGTAGGATCTCTCATCTCATGCCCTTTAGGATTATTTTTGAGACAAAAAGTACCCTATATCCATCTCCAGGATGCCATCTATCTCTTTACCAAATTTTATCGAAATCCGTTCAGTGGTTTAGCCGTGAAAAGGTAACATACATACAGGCACAGTTACTTTCGAATTTATAATATTAGTATGGATGAATTGATGATTGACTGCTTAGCTCTATAAAAGTATAGCATGATGATAATCATTTAAAAGGTTAAATCTTTAACTATCTGCTACATTCGTTCCTTATTCAGCCCAGTGAAGTATTGGAATAATTCAACTGTTGTATAGTGGTATATTGTGTTCATTAAATAATGGTAACCTCATTAAAAAGATTTTTCAACATACAAAGGTATATTGTGTTCTATCTCTTCTCATTTCCTACGAAATGTATGGGAAGTTTTTTTTGCAATTTCTGACTTTTTTCGTACTCAAACCTCAGTTGGCCTAATATAGTTTTTTGATCTTAGTAATAAGAAATAGGATCGACCGGTATCAAAAAAGTTGTTGTGAAAATTGGCCATTTTCTTGCTGACTGTACAATTTTTTCAAAATCTGTGAATGCAAATCAAAATGTTTCTAAAAGTTAAGGACAGTCTTCTAAGACTGTTTTCTTGTAGCGACAACGGTTTTGTACCTGCCCTTATTGCCCCATCTCAAAATCCACCCTGTATATGCGAATTTCCAAAAATCCGTTCTTAGCGAACGTCTACTAAGTATAAACTACCTCCCTACCAAATTTCATCTTTTTACGTCAAGTGGTTTTCGATACTTCGTGATGAAGTCAGTGAGTGTGAGTCGCGTAAGTGAGTGAGTGACCTTTCGCATTTATATATTTAGATTATACATATGTATTTGGAATTGACTCATTACTAACTTTTATTTGATACCAATAATGTATTTTTTTAAACCTACCCCTCCTTTTTTTTATTTGCAGATGCAATATATAAATATTATATAGCCTATGTCACTCCTACTATTAAGACGAACCTAACGACACCTCATACGTTAAAATCCATCAAGCCGTTTAGGCTACAGAGCGTGCCAAAGAAATAGACATACATACATACATACAAACATACATACATACATACATACATACATACATACAAACTCTCGAAAAACATTACCCTCCTTCTGGGGCAGTCGGGTAAAAACAGCACTGTGATTTACGAGATTAGAACTTTAACCATCTTGAATCTAAGACCAACGCTTAAGAGGGCCCTTCCCGATCCGTCTATCGTCAACGCGAGCATGGTCGAAAAGCTTGTTGTTTCATCCAGCGCAAGTGAGAACTGCTAACAAGCAAGTGAGAACGCGATAACATTGTACGAAAAATAACTGGTTTCAGGAAATACGTGTTTTTGAATACGCCTTACAAGTTTGTAAAATATTTTTTTGCCATTTAGAATCTCCATTACATGTGCGAGGTTTCTATAAAGATGTTTTATTTACTTTTACAATTTATAAGTACATTATGAACGGTCAAAGTTGAGGTAAAATTTGTGCAAAAAAGCAGATTTTTAGAGGCTTATATTGAATTTGTTTCGCCAAATTTTTCTTTTTTGCTTTCATGGAAACCTAGATATAGTGCACAAGATACCCATTAGTATAAAATAATTAAAGAAAGATGTGTTACAACGCCGTAATCACGTACGAGCGTTTGTATGAAAAGTATGACGGGTTGGCCGCTCTTAACACCTTCTGCTATCTGCACATATAATTTACTTTCGAATTTTAGCAATGCCATACACTGGCCAAGGTCACGCGTATGATGCGTGCTAACAAAATTGATGGAAATATAAGTGCAGCGCCTGCGAACCGTGATGATACGACAGTGTGTAGTGCAAAACTGCGTTGACGTCTGACTGTTTACACATACAAATGTACGGACTACACCGTGTGTTCACAGCAATACGACTCTTAGCGTGCCTATGCACTTTTGAACGCTTACTGTACATACGATACAATGCATGCAAGGTGTTATTAGTACATGGAGTTGTGCTAACATGTTTACCATATTATCATGGTGTGCAAATATTAAAATACAAGTATAGAATTTAAAATAATAATAATGTAACACCATTCATTAAATTGACAATGCTGACATAAGTAAATGAATTGAATTGATTGATTACATAATTAACATAACATAACATCACGCCTTGTTTCCCCGAAGGGTTGGGCAGAGGTGTCCCTGTAGCAGGCACACCCACATTTCGCCAGTTATGTTTAAGTCCCATGTAATAGGGGGCGAGCCTATTGCCATCAACCGGGCACAAATCCAGACTCCGAGCTGCTACTGAGAAATAACACATAACACAACACATAATAACATAATTAATTGATTCATATAGAAATAGGAGTTACATACAAAATTGTCAAATATTCAATTATCAAAATAACAACTTAATACAATAAAATAAAATAATACAATGTCAACGCAAGTCCAAAATATTCAATACAAAAAATCATTATTAAAATCATTATTACACTACATACATTACAGATTAAAATAATATATAAAAGAGCATGTCAATTTAAAATGATTCCTTTAAAAAATCATTCACATCATAATATGCTTTACTAGCTAAAAAAGATTTTACTTTCCTTTTAAATGCTTCTACGCTTAGCTCTTTCCAACCATTGGGAAAATTATTGAAAATAATGGGAGCTATACAAAAAACACTTCTGCCCATCAGTGCAGTCCGAGACCTATGTTGACCGAGTTGACTGTTATCACGTCTATTTCTAGGAAACCGGTCTGCCATGCGGGGAAATAGCTTAGGATTTGATTTAATAAATATCGCGATTTCCAAAATATAAATTGAAGGCAAAGTCAAGATGTTGCTTATGAAAAACGGCTTGCAGCTATCAGTCATTTTTAATTTAAATATGGATCTAAGGCATTTTTTGGGCTTTAAATGCGATATCTTTATCCGTAGAAAATCCCCAAAAAATAATACCGTATCTGATAATGGCCCCTGCTATGCCATAATAGGCGGTTAATAAGGCATCAGTCTTTAGAATCCGCGATAGTTTATATAATGCGAATGCACTGTTGTTTAGTTTTTTGCTAATTACCTCTATGTGAGCTTTCCAATTTAAATTACGATCTATGGTTAGTCCTAAAAACTTTGTGTTTACTGCGTCAATTACATTACTATTATATTTAATATTAAAGATCGGAAATTTTAACTGCCTTTGACTAAAATGCATTATTACTATTTTATTTAAGTTGATAATGAGGTTATTACTTTCTAACCATAGAATCGCTTTGTCTAATGTATTATTTATATCAGTTTCATACACACGATTATCATCACAAGGAATGGTTATCGTGCTGTCATCTGCAAAAAGTGTCATACTGTGTTCTATACATTTAGGAAAATCGTTGATATAAAAGGTAAATAGCGGTGGTCCTAATACGCTTCCTTGCGGTACGCCATAGTTGACGTTACGCTCCCCAGATGTAAAAATTACTTCACGTTTAGTTCGCATTAATCGTCGTTATTTCTGTTGTTTGCTTCCTTTCTTGTAAATATGATTGTAAGAGCTTTTTAACATTTCCTCTTACACTATACGCTTCGAGTTTTTTTTAAAGAATATTATGCTGAACATAATCAAATGCCTGCGTCATATCGCAGTAAATTGCACAGATGGGTGTATTTTTATCCATATTTATCATGATTTTGTGTAGAAAGTCATAAACCGCCATATTAATTGTTTTACCTTTTCTAAACCCGCTTTGCTCATTACAAAGTATATTTTGTTTATCTATATATACGAGTATGTGCTTAGTTCCCGAGAAATATATTTTTCAAATATTTTTGAGAAAATGGATATTAATGATATTGGTCTGTAATTTTGCATCAGGTCTTTTTCTTGCTTCTTGTGTAATGGCTTTACTATAGATTTCTTTAAAGCATTAGGAAACTTTCCCTCACAAATACACAAGTTCATTATATGACTCAGTGGGCCACATACAATGTTACTCGTAGCGACAGTTTTAATAATCTTTGTACTAACACCATCATAGCCTACACTATTCGTGTTTTTGAGGCCTAAAATGATATTGAATATATCTACAGGCAAGCTGGGAGCTATAAACATCGAATCCTTTCTGTTCAGGATATGATTAGTGACCTTTGCTCCTGCGGTAATTGGTTTTATTTTGTCAATAAAAAAATCATTAAACAGGTTTGTAATTTGTTTAGGGTCTGAGATAATTGTATTGTTGATACGAATTTTATTAATGTTATTCTTAGGAGTATTTAGTTTATTTTCATTTATAATTTTTCATGTCGTTTTTGATTTATTACTATACGTTTGTATTTTATAAGAATTCTGTGCTTTTTTCGTCAAATAGATGACTTTATTAAACGTATTACAAAAATTCTTAAGTAGAATTTTGTTTCGTTGCGTAGGTTTCAAGCGATACTGCCATAATAAATGGCGTTTCTTTGCACTATATTTCGTAATACCGCGCGATGCCCACTTTTGCTTCATGAATACTTTCACAGTTATTGGTATTTTAGGAAAGCATTGGTTATATAGAAACATAAACATTTCAGTGAATTCATTGTAACTTATATTAGGATTATTAGATTCATATACATCTGAAAATGTCAAACTACTCAAATATGATTTAAATTTATTGACATTGTCATTATTATAATCACGTCTAAGTATACGCCATTGTTTTATAGAACAGACAGTTTTAATAGGGCATTTGAGGAGTTGAGCCGTATGGTCAGAGAAAGCCAATTCTAGTACAGAAGCTTTAAAGGACTTGCTAAAATTATGCGTATGGTTTTACTATGACCCGGCTGTAGCAGCCAGGATTGGCTCCAGACAAGGAAACTCAGCGGTCAACAGCAGAGACACACAATTTTATAAACGCATTCAATTATGATAGCCAGTTCTAAAGTTTACCATGATCTGGCTGCTGCATCCAGGGTTGGTTCCGCAAGAGAGAACTCCTCAACGGTCAACAGCACAGACAACAAATTTTATGTACCTACGCATTTAATTACTATAGTCCGTTCTAAAGTCCACCATGCCCACTTACATGAAGCTGTAATTGGAAATTATAAATGATAAACTAGGACCATCGAGGTAAAAAAGCGGTCAAGTGCGAGTCGGACTCGCCCATGAAGGGTTCCGTAGCAGCAAGTAACATTGAATGAAAGGTAAAATGCGGTTTACGATTTATGACGTATTAAAAAAAACCACTTGCTAAATCTCTCGCGAAAACTATTCAATTTGGAAAAAAATGTTATTAGAAACCTCAATATCATTTTTAAAGACCTATCACATGTATGGGTTTGATGAAAACATTTTTTTTGAGTTTCAGTTGTAAGTATGGGGAACCCCAAAATTATTTGTTTTTTTTTCTATTTTTGTGTGAAAATCTTAATGCGGTTTACAGAATACATCTACTTACCAAGTTTCAACAGCATAGCTCTTATAGTTTCGGAAAAAAAGTGGCTGTAACATACGGACAGACAGACAGACATGACGAATCTATAAGGGTTCCGTTTTTTGCCATTTGGCAATGGAACCCTTATAAATGAACAGTTAATTACTAGTAACAATAACAAAACCATGATCAGCAAGACGACCAGTCACCACGAGCAGCTCCCGTTCACGAGCATAACGCAAAGATCAGCCATTACCCCCCTCGCCATATTTGAGGGAAGGAGGCAACCCGACCCCCGACGCTACCGCAAGCATTAACATCTAAGGGAGCATGACGAACTTGCTGCCGGTTGCTCAGACAAAAAATAATATGATCAATTGTCGAGGTCGCTAGCTAACCACAAATTGCAATACAACTCATAACAAAAACATTGTAATGAGTAGATTATGTCAACAATAAAATAAAATTAAAATCAATTGACTCGTAAAAAATAAATTAAAAAATTGACTCATAAATTCAAATTAAATAAACAATTATATAAACTCATCTGTCAGTAGGTAAGCTAATTCTGGAGAAAGAACATAAACATTGTCTTGAGTTAATCACAGCGACCAACTATTCTTATTATTTAAGTAGTCGTTGATACAATAGTATGCCTTTGAACAAAGGTTGGATTTTACTTTATTTTTAAACGCATTAAAAGGCAAATCCAGCAAAGAAGAGGGTAGCTTGTTATAAAAGGTTATACCAAGCCCAACAAATGAGTTATGAACCTTATGAAGCTGGTGAAAGGGAGCTCGTAGTTTGTCCTTATTTCTAGTGTTACCATTGTGAATATCACTGTTTTAGTGTATAAGTGTATATTTTGCCTAATATATAAGATGTTGGCGAAAATGAATTGTGATGCTACCGTGAGAATACCAAACATCTTTAAAAAATCTCTTTGAGAAACTCTGGCACCTAGCTGGTAAATTGCTCGAACAGCTCGTTTTTGAAGAACAAATATATTTTGAATGTCAGCGGCTTTGCCCCACAGCAGAATACCCTAGGACATAACCCTATGGAAATAACTAAAATAGACTAACCGAGCTGTATCAACGTCAGTGTATTGTCTTACTTTCCTGACAGCGTAGGCGGCCGAACTGAGCCTTCCCGCTAGGCTTGATATATGTGGGCCCCACTGAAGTTTGGCATCTACTATTATGCCCAGAAAAACTGCCGAGTTTACAGTTTCTAGCACCTCTTTATCCAAGACGATGTTGGGTCCTAGATTTCTAACATTTGGTAGAGCGAACTTTACACATTTCGTTTTCTTGGCATTGAGAACTAGGTTATTTGTCGTAAACCAATCCATAACCATTGAGACTACACTGTTTACGTCGTCAAAATCTTGTCTATTCCTATCTACTTTAAAAATAATAGAGGTATCATCTGCAAACAGTACAACGTTACAGATATCCTTTAAATAAAAAGGTAAGTCATTTATATACACTAAGAATAAGAATGGACGCAGTATTGAGCTTTGAGGTACACCTAATTGAACTGGTAGCCTGGAAGATTTCACACCATTAACATCTACACATTGGACCCAATTATGTAAATAAGAATTTATTACTTTAAGAGCTTCGTTTTGGACACCGTAATGACGTAGTTTACGCAAAAGTGTGTCATGGTGCATGCAATCAAAGGCTTTGGAGAGATCACAGAAAACTCATACTCAATAAATCAACACATTTACTAAAAGTAACAGCTAAATATGGAGCTACTATGTCTATTATGTTACTTAATAGTTTAATGGAGATGCCCCAGTAATCACCAGTTTTTTTAGACTTAAGTGTGTTAAAAACATTAACTACATCACGAGGTGTTACATGCTCGAAGCTAAATAAGCTACTACATTTAGGCACACTACTATGCAAAAGGTTTTCAGCTTTAGACGGGGACGAGTTTAAGGAGCGAGTCGTAGTTATAGGTATGTTGGCAAAAAAACTTATTAAATGCCTCAGCTAAGTCGGCTGCTATATTAACTAATTTATTTTCGACCATAATCTCGAGTTGTTTTTCTTGTTTAATCGACTTACCCGTTTCATTGTTAATAATTTTCCAAGTGGTTTTTACTTTATTATTTGAATTTTTAAGTGTATCGCCTAAAAATTTTGATTTTGCAAAAACACAAATATTTTTAAATAATTTTTGACATACTCTAAGAAAGGAGTATCAAACCTGTATTTTTTCAAACCATATAATTCATATAGTGTCGCTCTACTTTTATAAATACCTGGAGTAGCCCATTGGTTAAAGCCAACGGAGGTGCCATTAATGTTAATAGTTTTGGTCTTGAAAGTAGATTGGTACTCTTTCTGCACAACATCAAAAAGGGCTCCATAGAATTCTATTAGCTATATTATTTTTAAATTTGTTGCAACGACTAGCTGTATAAGGCCTGCATTCTACTTTAAGTGGCTTTTATGTAATGGCATAGGGAAGCTAGCTAGTAAACCACAGTGGTCAGACGTTAAGTCACTTAAAACTAATTTAGTTTTGGCATCACAATCACTAAATATACTATCGAGACAAGTCGACGAAGATGCCGTGATCCTAGTAGGTTCAAAAACAAGTTAATTAAATTATAAGATTTGAACAAATTGAGAAGTCTAATACTCAGTGAAGTATCATCTAAAATATTAATATTGAAATAGCCACATAAAATTATACTTGTATTACTAGATTTTAACCTATTGAGTGAATCCTCCATAACCGATTCGCAACTAATAAAATCCCCAGATGGGGGTCGATAAACGCAAATTATAACGTATCGCTCTAGTTCAAGACAACTCAATAGTGCGCTCGATAGAAAGTTTAACTAAATCTAAACGTTGTTTACATTTCAACTTGTTTGAAACAAGAACTAAAGACCCACCGCGGATAGCACTTTTTCTTACAAATGCACCTTGTACAGTAAAAAAATCATCATTGTTTGCATACGTGGAAGACATAATATTTAATGAAGTTGTTTATAATATACCTTTTGTTGTTACTACTAAGTAACAACTTCTAGAATAACTATATTCTAGAAGTTGTTACTTATTTCATAATTTTATGTAGGTATTCTAAACATTATCACAAATTTTACATCTACTTGAACATGAAATAATTATTGCCAAAATTCTCAATTTTAATTTTTATAAAAGCATTATTTACATGAAATAATATTACCATTATACCTACTGGTATTCAAATTTTACCACTAGGGCATGTCATGGTGAAATGGTTATCTGGCAGGAGTACGTTATGTTCGTACCTACACATTTACTACAGAAAATAACCGGTATTTTATTTTAATACTTTTTATTTTTAACGAATGTTCTGCCGAAGTTCGTATTCAATTCAGACCACGCTCGGCCTAACCCTAGTTTTTACAGTGAAAACCGTTTATAACGACTTCGAAGGGACCGTCGGATTACGGTTGTTATAGCCGATAGTCGTTATAACCAAAAACTATGTTAAGTAAACAAAAATGTTAGCTAAGACCTCAAAATTTCGTCGTAATAACCGGTACAACGTTTTAAGCGAACTCGTTAGAAACGGTTTTCACTGTATATAGCTATTGCCCGCGAATTCGCCCGCGTGGATGTCGTAAAATATCCCACGGGAATGTACTACCGGGATTAAAAGTAACATAGGTGTTAATTAATTTACTGGGTTGTGGAGGTCAGATAGTCGCTCCATGTAAAATACTGGAATTCAGCTGCATCCGGTTAGACTGGAAGCCAACTCCAACATAGTTGGGAAAAGGCTAGGCAGATTGAGGTGTTAATCCAGGTAAACAATGTATTAATTCCGTAATACATTGTTTTCATATAACTCTATTGGTTTACGCGGCGCACGCCAGTAAAGCTCCCAGACAGCATGATTTTTTCCAATATCTTCCCCAATAATCGTCATATTTCTGCCAATTTACACAAAACCTGTATGAATTCTTTTTCCTTCCTTAATGAATTAAAACCTTTGTCATGAATCACTCCATCCATTGATGAAAACCGTTTGAAAATCCGTTCGGTAGTTTTTGAGGTTATCGCGTTCAGACAGGCAGACAGACGCGGCGGGGGACTTTGTTTTATAATATGTAAGGTTATGGATAAGGATGTAAGGATATGTAGGGATTAGGATGTATTTATTTTATTAAAATAATCTCTTATGAATAGAACATCATAAATCTTTGTGACTGTGGAAAGAATTTGAAAATTCTTTGACCAAGACCCACCATCGCCAATAAGATAAAAATGGTTCAGTACTTTTGCCTTTGCGATAAGAGTACCTACACTACCTACTCACATTACAGAAAATACGCACTTCAGAGAAGCTTTAACAATAGGCAGGCAAATATAAATTAGCTTATAAACCGTCAGTAGATCAAGACTATTAAATCTATAGTACCTGGGCGACCGAGCTCTGCTCTGGTGAAAATAGAGAATGCTCATTTAATAGTATAGGAAAGTACATACTAATCCATGTATAGTACTTACTTATTCCATTAACATTACCATCTTTAATTTCATTATCTTGTTCTAAACTTTGGGCGACCGAGCTTCGCTCGGGTGAAAATACGGAGAAAGCTAATTTTGCCAGATATGAGACCTAGCCCCCGTAAACCCCTAAGTATATTGCAACTTTCATCGAAATCGTTAGAGCCAATTTAGAGAACGTGAGCACAAACATATTTACAAACAAATATTGCTCGTTTAATAGTATAGGATATAGAACCGGTCTAATCCACACATAAAATAGTATCTACTTAAAAACATCAAGCCCATGAAATTTAATTTTACAAAAATAACAAATATTTATTTTGTGAATACAATGTTTTTTTTAATTTAGATTAGGAACTGAACCGCTACATAAACTAATGATATTTGCAAAATAAAACAAAAAGAATGGAGGAAAAAATGCGAGTGAGGTTGCTTTCGAGGTGCGCTATGACGCAGTTTCTGACCCTTCCAATAAACCCTTGGAGACCGGTCCGATATAATATTACCATTTAGAAAAACAACATAATAAAAGTAAGAAAATTTCCATTCGCACTGCGTCTTTAACAAACCGTATGTTAACCTTCGTTCGACCGCGCGGCTGTTAGCATACGTTAGCCACGAGCCCCTACGATTCTTTAAATATAACATACAAAAGCTTGAAAATAAAAAACATACTTATTTTTTTTTTACGATCTGGTGAACAGTGAGATGACGTAAATAGCTTGGGGAATAGTTATAAGTATCTCTTACTGTAATAAAACCAGTGGCTCAACCAATAGTATAGTATAGAGTTGTAGAACGCCAACTAATTAATTTTTAACGCAATGATGTAACCTTTTCACTAATAAATTACAAACGAGAATTTTACGGCAATGGTAGATGTCGACTTCGAAAAGGGTAATACCTAACCAGATTTTTTTCAAATCTCATGCATGATATAATATTATCTGCTTAATAAAATCAAACATAAGAAATTACCATGAATTTCATAAATCCTCGGACAGTGTTGTCTTTGTGCATTTATTGCCAAGATCAAGAACATTTTAGCCTCCGCACACTTTTACTCGCCTGGTGTTAAGCGACGGACACACCGCATGTTGACGATCTACGACCGATGACAGGGGCGCACTCTCGCGCTTACAATAAAATACTGTCGATTTGTCCAAGTGATGCGCAGTTAGTCATTGAAAATGTATTAGAGCAACTTGTACTTCACTGTACGTCCTTTTGTCCTAATAATGGCACTTTAATAGCCCTCAATAATCAAAGACAATAAACCTACGGCCCGATGAATGTAACGCAACAATTGAAGTAATTAAAGCGGACAAAGAAACATACATATAAAATAAATCTAAGAGTGACTGCAAAATATCAAAAATTTGTGCACAATATCTCACGCCTATTAATAATTTCACCGTAAGTGATAATCTATCGTTGGATAAAGATTTGAATTCAATAGTTTACAAATTGCCCAAACCGGTTGATCCGGGTCAATGCCGAGCTGCAGATCACATTATGTAGGCTCTAGAGTAGAGCACAGGCACCATCATTATATTTTAAACAAATATGATCTCTTTTGTGGTAAACACAATTATTCATCAGAAATTCAGAATTAAGTTCACCTTATCCAAACAAGATCATGTGGTTATATCCAGTCAGGGAAAGGTTTGGCAGATGGATAAACGAACGATGACAATCTACGAATGATCTGTTACGTAAAGCTATCATAAAGCCATTTCATACGACTGTAAAGAATGACAGTTGTGATCTAAATATTGGGACAATTTAAGGTGAAAAGCATTATTTTTTCCCTGTCTGTACATTAAAATTTACTAACACCGTGTCCGTGCAGCTCTACCGGCGCACACGCATGGCGAGTGTTGTGGTATCGCAACATGTTGTTCAATTTTCTAATTACACACCATCTCGGGAAGACAAATAGATTGCAGTGTAGAACGAAATCTAAATTATTATAAAGTTATTGTGAATAGAGTTAGAAAATAAACATTGTGGAATGCAATAAATTATTGAGTATTGAGCAGACCCGAATTTTGGTCTGAATTTGCCCCATCACGTGAGTAGAGTAAAGCCGTAAATATAATCATTAATATCTTAGCTCTAATTCCCTGGCATTTAGAGTTCAGAAACATATTGATCGTCACAAAGTTTCAGTAGATAAACACATTTCTGTAATAGACTCACACATGGAGGAATTATTATTATGTATATCTATTTAAGAGTAGTATCCCTAAATACAAGCAATGTTTTTATTATTGCTGCGAATGTAAAAATAATAACATTAGAAAGTTATTTACTTAAATACATGACCCATAATTAAATCAGTCTAATGAGGTAAAAAGGAACACACGTGAAATACATAAATGTGTGCACAGCATAGTTTTTATGGGAATCCTTCCCGACATCACCTTAACGACTACACAACTACCTACTCCGGGTAGACTAAGGAGCTTTTTACGGTCCACACAGGCGATACAAGATAGGCCACCCAAAGAGCGAAGTAAATTGTGGGAAGAGAGGTATCCACCACTTCAAGGCTTCTGGCACTTATAGCCCCAAACTGCAGTGGCCTATTTGATTTAGTCAATTATTAATTGACCTAAAAGGTCGTTGCCTAATCCAACAGAATCCATAGTAAGCCAGTGAAGTTCACGACCTTGTTTCTCAAAAGGGTAATACCATATAAGTAATACAAAATTGTATCGAAAATGGACATTGTGACCGAGAATGTTAAGGCCGAGGACTGACCAAACCAAAGCGAATGTGAGTCGAACGAAATCTTTAAGAATTCCGTATGTTTAATTTGGGAATCCGCTGGATGCAGGAAGCACGTGTAGCTCTGTCTGTCTAAACATTTTGATGTTTTCATAAAGTTTTGAATTCTTCTCTTTTTTAGAAAAAAAAGATGATGATGTTCAGCGTTGGTGTGATCTAGCCCTAACGGTATCAGCGGCTCAAATGTATTTGCTACATAATAATAGGTATGTAGCAAAAACCCTACATTTGATCAACACAAAAAAACAGGCAGTCAGATGACCATAAAACCGAGGGAATGCGTATGTAACAGAACAGGGACAAAAATATCACAAAGAAATTGCGAAACCCGGAATCTGCAGTGCGTAAATCTATTGAGACAAAAATTCTGTAAAAGTTTTTTCAATTCAGTACGGAATACTAAACCGAATTATATATAAGGACATTACGCTGATACGCGTCATTTAATTTAAGATAATAAATAAGAACTGTTTTATCTGGTCAACTTCAACGTTCATTTTACACAAATAAACGTTGAATTCAATAAAGCTTTATTAGGTACTTATTCAATTGTGTGTGAATGTCACTTCGAGCTGGTTTTTCAGTTTTTCAGGCGGAACTTTGAGAAAGTAGACAACAGTGGGCTTTGAAGGATTTGGTCAGAACTACGTCAGGCAGAAGTCTTTAACCATGTCTTAACATTAGTTACGAGGTGCTACTACTGACATCACAGATGTGGGGCTAACAGTCCGAAGTCTCATCAAGTTTATTGTGCAATGGGACGGCGCGGGTTTCAGTGGGAATACAGGAATCACAGGACAGGTCGACGTGACGACGTTTGGGGAGGCCTATGTCCAGCAGTGGACATCGGCTTAGTGACGATGAGCTGAACGAACTGGACGCGGAGTTTCTTTAAACGATAGCTGTTAAATCATTTTGGGGAAGCACCAAAATAACTTGCAAAGTTACCAGCTCATCTAGTTTTAAAACATAATTCATTTTTGACGTACTGACGTGTTTGTAAAACCTTTAATTTACTGGAAATAAATAATTTATCAGCTGAAGAGACAGCGACTACAAGAAAGACATACATATCAATGCCTCTGAGATCTATACCAAACCAATAATAAATGCGGAAGTGTCTCTGTCTATAACTTATTCTCTGCTAAACTGCTGAACCAATTTTTATGAAATTTGATAAAGAGGGTGAAAAACTTCAACACTCAATTCCAATTAGGTTTTGAAGTTTGTTCGGGAAATTGGGAAATCCTTGCGGACAAAGTCGGTGGTAAAGCACTAGTATAATAAGAATGTCACTGATCCTAGGTCGTTCATTAACTAATGGATGATGGGTGGTGTCTTAAAAGCTAGCACAGCGGCGTGAGATAATTTCTTGACATCCAAGGGGATGGCGGAGTGGACCGAGACGTAACGCACCGGATTAACTCAGGATGGATGAAATGGCAACAGGTCACAGGAACAACTTGCGACCCACGGATGCCCCTCAAGTTAAAGGGAAAAATCTACAAGTCCTTGATAAGGCCTGTTTTACTTTATGGATCGGAATGCTGGGCCGTGAAGAAGACGGATGAAAAAGATTGTATGTAGCGGAGATGAGAATGTTGAGATGAATGTGTGAAGTGACGAAAATGGATAAAGTAAGAAATGAGTATATAAGGGTAAGTTTAAAAATGGCGCCAGTGACAGAAAATTTGAAAGGGAATCGTTTGGCCTGGTATGGGCATGTGAAGAGGGGAGAGGAAACGCATGTGACTAAAAGAGTGATGAATATAAATTTTGATAGTTGGAGCGGGAAAGGATGGTCAAAGAAAAGATGGATGGATTGTGTGAGGAATGATATGAAAGAAAAGGGAGTGAACGATAGTGGGACGGTTGACAGGGGAGAGAGGAAAAAGAAAACGTGGTGCACCGACCACAAGTAACATGAGACAAGGGCAGGAAGATGATGATGATGATATAACTTGTGTACTTGTAATGTAACGCATTGTGCTTACGGGTGCATGTAACGGTACAAGAGTTGTGGAGGTATGATGTTTTTCTTCACCGTTTTGAGAGCAGTGGTGATGAAATTATTTTCACAAAGTAAAATGCCTGTCTAGGTTCGAACCTACGACCTACAACTCATCGCGGACGTTTCCACTGGACCACCACTGTTCTGATTTAAAACATGTTTTCGTAAAAAAATTATAAAACAATGACTCTCGATTCCATTAAAAGGTGAATAAATACCCAAGTTTATCAGGAACAAAAGTCACGCTATTAACCTGCAGAAACATCCACTGATATAACTTAAACATAACATCACGCCTTGTTTCCCCGAAGGGTTGGGCAGAGGTGTCCCTGAAGCAGGTACACCCACATTTCGCCAGTTATGTTTTAAGTCCCATGTAATAGGGGGCGAGCCTATTGCCATCAACCGGGCACAAATCCAGACTCCGAGCTGCTACTGAGAAATTTCAGATAGAAAAACCCAATAACACTTTGCCCGACCCGGGAATCGAACCCAGGACCTCATGCTCAGCAGTAGCGCTTGCTACCACTAGACCAACGAGGCCATGATATAACTTATTATAAGATTACTTGAACAGAACATCCCGTATTTAATGGGGTATTCGTTTGACCTAAAAATAAACTTAGGTACTGCAATCGGAAATACACACAGTTTTCAATGGGAAACACAACATTAAACTAAACATCTAATAAATAACACGATAATTATAATCAGTAAAAAATTGTTACTAATTTAAATTGCAATTTCGCAAAAAAAAACCTGAAAATGAGTTAGGTACTGTTAGATACCGAAACAATAGTTCTGAAACATACCGGTAACATCTCTAGCCAGCGTCGCCGGCGCCGCCAGCAGCAGCAAACACCATAGACTTATCATCTCACTGTGTCAAGTCTGTCCCAGGCTTGCTATTGGTACACCCAGCTTGAAGGCTCAACTTATACTGAAGGGACAACCGCGACTCGTTCCAAGTTTAAAACTATCTCGTTAAGGAACACTGAATTTATCTAAATTAAAAAATGACATTGAGTGACAGTGTTTATGATAAAGACTTGTTGTTGATAAGTAGTCGAATATTTTGGAAAAACGTTTTTATGAACATAACACTTCCATGTTTTGAGTCACTTGCACTACTTTTTATATCTGATATGTTTCCGTAACTTTATTTTTGTTGGGTCTTATTTTTTATTTAATTTTGAATGGTCAACCACTGACACAACACTCAGCAGCCACTTCACAACATATTGTAGCAAGGTGAAAGAAGCCGTGCTCGTGAAATGCAACACTCGAGCGCTTCAATGTCATTGTCAATGACTTTTGTAGTTTACCACCATTTCGAGTTGACCCCTCTTGCACTTACATGTCACCAAACAGACTAACTAGAAGGACGACTTATTTAACAAAATCCGTACCAAATGTTGACAATATTATTATAATACCATTATTCCATAAAAATCTTTAAAATACTGTAAGTCCCAAAAAACGCAACCTGATATTTTTTTTATCTTTATCCTGAAAATTACCACATAAATAGACTCTCATTAATTACGATACCTAACAACACCCTCACGGATCGGACAGGGTTTTTTTACATGTTACATATGTGTAAAAAAAAAGCTTTCTTGAAATATGATAAAATAATAATAATTGAAGAAAATAGAAAATCAAACAAAAGAATTATTCTAGCAGAATCCCCAGAGACAAATAAACCGGTAGATGGAAATAATAAAAAAACAACCAATAAAGAAAAATAAAACCAATATGATGATTTACCTTACTCACAAACCGAAAAAAAAAACAGAAGTACCTACTCAATCCAACATTGAAATTAGCAACACAAAATAGGAAATAGCGACCCCTCGTGTCCCCACAAGGTCGGTCACTCGGGGAACGTATGACCAAAACCTCCAATAATTATTAATTAATAATATAGAGAACATAGAAAACAGTAGGTAAATTATATAAATGCACTAACAATGTGAGATCATTATCGTCGATAGAAATAATGTTACAACTAAAACATGCTATTGTTAACAATTTATATTAACAATACACTATATAATTGGACTTTCAGACATACGCAGAGTGGGTAACTCGATTATTGAAGATGAGGATCACGTCTTCTGTTACATTGGGGAAAGACCTAGCGGAGTAGGTTTTCCCACGGAAAAAACGAATACATTTCAACAAGTTTTCAGCGGTGATGAAATCGGAAGAAGAACAGAATCAATATATAAAAATTCTACGAGAAAAAAATCAAAACTTAAACAAAGAGGATCCTGTTGAAACTTACCATGAAGAAATACATCAAGCAATAACTCATAGCATGAAAGAAGTGCAATCAAATGTTACAAGTCAAAAATACGAAATTATAAGTAATGATATAAAAACTAATTTGCACACGTCACGAATTACAAAACAAAAATAAATTGTTAAAAGAAGAAAAACACCAACTAAAAATATTGTTTTGGACAACAAACAAGAGTATTAAAAACGATTATAAGAAACACAGAATGAAAAAAATTTAAAATTTTCTTATAACAGAAGGAAGCACAAAAAAAAGCCAACAAAATACTAGATAAAGAAAAAACATGGATTCCAAAACTAACCTCAAGTAAAAACAGCAATAAAATTCAAACTCGAGCAGAAATTATAAAAACTGCTACAGATTTATTTATTTATTAATAGGTTAGCCTACAATTGTTTACAAAGATGGTGGGCGATAGTGGTCCCAGTTCCGCCAGCTACTAAGTGTGAATTACTTAAAAGAGCAAATAACACTGAGTCTTTTTTATTATGACACCATCAAAATGTATCCCGGAGGAACCGAGCTACATGTATCTAAAGTATTTTTCTCTGTCTACAGCTTAGCTCAGAGGCTCTTAATACTATAAAGCTGTTATTTGGCATACATAATAATCACGCCGACTAAGGGGTAAAATAAAATCAAGAAAAAAAAATTGAGTACCTCGCCAACCTGCAAAGTGGGGATTTTTTTTTTCCCGTCTATCTCATAGTATGGGGTATCGTTGGAAAGATCGTTTAAAAATATTGGGAGTATGCGCAAGCCATTTTTAGATTCAAGGATCCGTTTGCGAAATATGAAGCTTTAAAGTGGTAATGTTTGTTAGAGTCAAGTGTCCCCTCCCCCCCTGCCAGCTAAATGGTTGGTTTTGGATATGTGAAAAAATTCACGGCAGTAGTATATATAACGAAATTAAAAGGAAAACTATCTATGCTAAGTAGGCTCTACAAGTTAACGAGTAATAATCGACCAACATATATTTGCAGTTGCAAAAACATGTTCTCCCTTGCATTCCGTATGGAAGAACATATTTTTTAACTAAAATGCTAAGTTTGTTCTTGAGATAAATTCATCCCAACTACGGAACCCTTCATTGTGCGTGATCAGACTTGTACTTGCCCAATTTTTTATCGAATGATTTAACAATAACAAACCTAACATTGTCAGAACTGAATAACCCTGGGACAGATTTTGATGTGCCTTGGCCTGAGTTAAGAGAGAAGTAATGTCTTCAAAACTACAGTGGTTTTAACTATGGTGGTAGTGGGACCAGGTGTTGAAACTCCCCCATTAAGTCCAAACCCAACCCAACCTAACCTAACATTGTCTGAACTGAATAACCCTGGGACAGATTTTGATGTGCCTTGGCATGAGTCAAGAGAGAAGTAATGTCTTCAAAACTACAGTGGTTTGAACTGTGGTGGCAGTGGGACCAGCTCCCATGTATTTTTGCCCACTATCCTTTCATTTCTTTTAAAAGTACACTATACATATTCATAAGTGCAACAATTACTTAAAGGCTAACACCACATGCACTATATATTTGAATTTCACATTTTTATTACTGCAATTAATTGTAAATAACAATGGCTAATTTAAAATAATGTAAAAACAAAACATACATCTCGCAATACAACGCACAAATTAAGAATAGAATAAAATTAATTTTAAAAAGAAAAAAAACATTAAACAGATTGGTAACAGAGTGGCAGATAAATAAATAAAAACAAACTAAACCAAGAATAAACTACAGATTACTACAGAACCTTGTATAACATCCCGGAAACTACATCATCAGAAACCAGACAAGCATTAAACTCACAACTACACTAAACAGAGATAAAACCATTCGACGAACCTGAAATCGTAAACCACATTGAAAAATTAAAATCTTATAAAAGCCCTGGACCAGACAATCTATCAAACGAAATGCTGAAACAATCCAAATATGTTCTTGCATTACCACTGACACATGTGTTCAACAAAATCTTTAGAGAAGAAATAGTCCCGAAATCATGGGTACTTTCAGACATAATACTCTTATATAAGAAAGGAGACCAAGCCGATGTAGGAAATTACCGACCGATTAGCCTAATGCCAAATTTATATAAGCTGTTTGCCTCATGTTTGGAAAATAGAATAAAAGAAGACATAGAGAAACATCAACCAAAAGAACAAGTAGTCTTTCGCAAAGGATTCAGTACAGTGGACCATATACATACCATAGAGCAAATAATAGAGAAATACGAAGAGTTAAATGCACCTCTATACTTGGGATTTATTGAGTACAAAAAGGTATTTTATTCGATTTTCCATTTCATTTTATTTATTAAGGGATAATAAACAACTACAACATACGTATAATAATACTCAGGGTTAAAATAACTTTTAGTGACAATGTTGCAGTCCACTGCATTATCCTCAAGTAAAACATATTTAAAGATCAGTGGTTGCCACTAGACGAGCATTACCAAAATCAACAAATATTTTTAAATAAATAAATAAGTTACATAAAGCTAGCTATAGCTACAAAACCAAATTAGATGAGAAACAATTTCATTTACATAAATTAAGCAATAAATAAATAATAATAATAAGATTAAATTAAGATAAAAATGTTATGAAATTAGATTTCAATTTATATTTCGAGCATGCAAATATATCAATATCAATAAAATTGTAATTATAGGATTCCAACATTCTATGAATAAGGCAGCGTAAGCCAGAGTTCGTACGACAAGAGTTTAGCGCGAACAGAGTACGCGCACGAACTTGACGCGCATGAACTGTTCGGGGAACAGAATAGCAAAGCTTACTCGTTAGGGCATCAAAATTATTGTGAACAATATCATGAAGCACGTTGGCCTTCAGGTATTTGCGCCGGTTCTCCAAGCTGATAAGCTTGTACTTATCAAGGAGTTGGGAGTATGATAGATAAGTCTTAGCCCCCTGACATCTGTAGTACATAGCATGGAGGTACTTGCGCTGGACCCTTTCTATTCCAACTACGTACTTTTGGTAGAAGGGGTTCCAAGTAGGGACCGCATATTCTAACTGAGAGCGAATGAGCGTCTTATACAGATATAGATAGGTTGAGGTACGCTTAAATTCTGTTGAAGATCTCATCACAAATCCACACATTTTAAAAACACGATTGATTATGGCTTCGATATGCTGGTTCAAGGACAGTTTCCTATCAAAGAGAACACCTAGCTAGATCCTTCACTATGGAAATATTATTTAAGGGGACACAGTTAAGATTGTAATTGAAATTTAAGATTAAATTATTCTTAGTAAAGTGTATATAGTTACACTTGGGGATACTAAGATGCAGCTTATGAATAATAAATAAATAAATTGTTTATTGATCAAGAAGGTTAACAATGCAGTAGGCAGTTAGTCTATCTAGATCCTCCTGAAATGACTGGCAGTCGTCCATAGTACGCACGGATTGAAACGCCTTCAAGTCATCAGCGTACATCAAGAATTTGGAGTTTTGAAAGCATTTCTTAATGTCGTTGATATAAATAATAAATAGAAGCGGTTTCAGAATAGAGCCCTGTGGAACTCCGGAAGTAATATTAACAGAGACAGACTGATGACTGTTAACCACAACTCTTTGCGACCGGTTTTCGAGGTACGACACACACCAACGCAGTAAATTTCCGCGTATTCCATTGTAAGCGATTTTACTCAAAATAATTTCATGATCGATCTTGTCAAAAGCTTTTTTGAAATCAGTGTAGACCGCATCTATTTGCAATCGCCCATCAAAACTTTCAAAAATGTAATTGGCAAATATTAACCGGTTAGGTGTCGTAGATCGGCGCTTAACAAACCCATGTTGTTCAGGAATGACAATATTATGCAGAAGAGGGTAAATCTCAGTGTGAACAAGTCTCTCAAAAAGCTTTGACAAGGCCGGCAGGATCGAGATGGGTCTATATTGTTCGACATCATGCTTTGAGCCACCTTTATGTATTGGGGTAATGTTAGCTCACTTCCACACCCCTGGGAACACACCTTCATGCAGATATCCGTTAAAAAGGATTTAGATCGACTCACAAATATTATCAGCCGTAGCCTTAAAAAAGGCCGCCGGAAGACCTTCAGGTCCCGCCCCCTTAGAACGGTCCAACCGTTTCAACTCGCTGAGTATTTTTAACATATCGATATGCAAATTACTAACTAAGCTACCATTTTCTGCGCACTGCTGTGGTAGACCCCACGTGGTGAGCGTTGGTGATACGGGCTCAAATTCGGCCAAGAAAAAGTCCGAAAACATATTGCAGACAACATCAGGATCACTTGATTTGATATTCTGGTACGGCATCGTGGACGGAATGCCTGACTTACTTTTACGATTAGAAATAAAGGACCAAAAATGCTTTATATTACTAGAGAGACTATCTTCAACCGAGTTCATATAAATGGAGTAACAGGTTTTACACATGTTTGAAGATAGACCTATATTCGGAGAAGTTATTATTGACTGTAATATAGTCTTTGACGTTGCTATATTTTTTTCACTTCCATTAATGCATATGGGACTCGCTTTCAGCTATAGAACTCCCGCAAACTTATACTAACACAATCAAAGACATTTACAATAAAAGCAGAAGTGGAGTCAAACTGGATAGAACTGGAGATACTATAAAAATAGGAAGCAAGGAGACCCGCTATCTCCTAAGCTTTTTATTTATGTCCTACAGCACATAATGTCTAACCTTGATTGGTACCGAAAAGGCATTTTCATAAATGGTAAACATTTCAGCCACTTAAGGTTCGCAGACGACATTGTTTTAGTATCTAAATCTGCTAATCAACAAGAAAAAATTAAACGACCTCCACACAGTAAGTTTAAATGTAAAACAAAAATACTAACAAACAGGACAAACCAGGAAATAAGAATTAACAATGAAACGATAGAATACGTAGATGGTTATAATATACGTATCTCGGCAAACAATTATATTATCTTTCAACAAAAATCAAAACAGAGAAGAAGTCAAGCGAAGAATTAACATAACTTGGAGTAAATTCAGGAATTACAAGGAAATAAAATCACGCTTACCTGTAAAACTTAAAGCTAAAGTCATGAACTCTTGCCTGCTACCGTGCCTTACTTACGCTTGCCAGCTTGGATCTTTAATTGTGCAACTAAAAATACAATACAAGTTTGCCAAAGGGCCATGGAACAGCATCCTAAACATTAGACTAAAAGACAAACAACGAAATACATCAATCAGAAAGACACAAGTCATAGTAACACACTCAAGCACTGAAGTGGAGATGGGCGGGACATCTAGCGCGATCAGAAGACGACAGGTGGACCCTTAGAAAAACCGACTGGAAAGGCCCAAACGGAAAGAGAAGAGGCAGACTAGCAGAGCGTTGGCAAGACGAGTTAGTTGAATTGATTGGCAAATCATGACTTGAGAAAGCAAAAAACAAAAAAAACTGTACATCACTAGAGGAGGCCTGTACCCGTCGAGGGGTCCTTAATTAGTTAATTAAGTATTATTAAGAACTTAATTAATTTTGTAGTTAAGGAATAATAAAGGCTTTTTAGGGTTCCGTACCAAAATGGTAAAAGGAACCCTTTTGGTGCGACTCAGTCTGTCTGTCACAGCTGGATATCTCAAGAACTACTAATGCTATCAACTTGAAATTTGTAACAGTTTTAGATGACATTTGCCCAACTATTTTGCAAATAAGAAAGAAATAAAAATTTATAAATTTTTTTGCAACAGGGACTAAACAGGGGTCTTAAATATTCAAAGTGAGGCTACTAGGGCATGTGATGTATCATATAAAAGAACGCTATTTGCACATTCTCAAACATTTTTCTTTTCTTTTTTGGCCGTATAGTTTTCGACTTGTGACCAAAAATTTAAAAAAATACCGTTCCCCCTTTATCTCAGAAATTTGCTTTTAGAAAAATCTGAAATTATTCTATGTGATAGAAGTTTATGTAAAGATTACAGGAAAAATAAAACGATGTCTTTAAATAGCACACTTTTTCGGAAATCATCAATAATAATTACGTTACTTCCACTATCGGCCAAGAGATGGCGCTGACCTAAGACTGCAATATTCTACACCGCAGTGTGCAGTGTTAAAATTCTCTGACGAATATAGGCCTCGTCGATGAAAATTTAAAATGATACGGAACCCTCGGTGCACGAGTCCGACTCGCTCTTGACCGGTTTTTATTTTTGTTTTATTTATAATATGTCGTGGATCTTAGAACTTATCATAATATATCATGAACTGTTTGACCATTTCATGAAATGGCCAGCTAAATTTGACCATTTTGTTTAAACATTAATTTAGGATATCCATGGTTTAAGGTGTAGTTTAAGTAGTGCATTAAGTTCACCCTACCTCATGTTAGACAGGTGAAAACTAGTGTGTTAATAAAGGGCGAAGAATTGAATCCTGAAGATAGCACAGTTTTCTTGGGCTTAACTTTGGATGCTAAGCTTCAGTGGGGCCCACACATAGATAAATTGTCAAAAAAGCTAAGCTCCGCAGCATATGCTGTTAGAAAAATTCGTAATTTGACTGACATAGAGACAGCCCGTTTAGTATACTTTAGCTATTTTCATAGTGTAATGTCGTACGGTATTCTGTTGTGGGGAAATGCCGCCGACATTCAGACTATCTTTGTTTTGCAGAAAAGAGCTGTTCGATCAATTTATAAATTAAGTCCGAGACACTCTCTCAGAGATAAATTTAAGGAGATTAATGTAATGACTGTGCCTTCTCAGTATATTTTTGATAATCTTTTATATGCCCATAAAAATATAAAATTGTTTAAAAAATACAGTGATATCCATAACATAAATACTAGAAACAAACACAAATTTGTTGTACGTACAACAAGGCTCAAGAAAATAGGTGGCTCGTTCAGATGTCAATGTATACGCTTTTATAATAAACTTCCAAGCCACGTACAAGATCTAAGCCTTAATAAATTTAAATCATTCATTAAACGTAAGTTGTGCCAGAAAGCTTTTTATACCGTTAAAGATTACGTTGAGGACAAAAAGGCTTGGGATTGAGCTGCTCCAATTATTATTTTTTATTTTTTACTTTCGGAACTTTGTTTAATTTGCAAACTTTAAAATTATATACACAATGACATGCATATTTACTTGTGAAGTATAATATTATTATTATTTTAATTATTGTGAATGTGAGGACTATGTGGGTCATTTATATATTTATTTATTTTTTTCTCAGTTACTTCTAATGATAATCTGGCAGTTTTGAGTACTTTATGCGGCCTACCCAAATGTCCCTTCTTTGGTATTGTTCGTCGAATCGTTGAGCTCCTTTTAAGTTCTGAGTTGAGCTACACTATTACTGACAAATGCGTGCACTGACTGGACAGGTCCACTCAAATCTGTATGGTTCTTTCCTCAGAAGACCATTTCAGACACAAATCTACATGGTCCTCAAATGAAATGCTCTGACCAAGATTATTTCTGGGTTTTTATATACACATTGACATTAATGAATTTTATATAAACAATGACATGAATATTTACTTTTAAAGTATTTTATTATTTTAATTATTGTGAATGTGAAGACTCTGTGGGTCATTCCTTTTTGTTTTGTTTTTAATATTTTCTCAGTTACTTCTAATCATGGTCTGACAGTTTGAGTAATTTAAGTGGCCTACCCAAATGTCCTGTTTTTGGTATTGTTCGTCGAATCGTTGAGCTCCTTAAATTCTGAGTTGAGCTGCACGACGATAACTGACAAATGCGTGCACTGACTGGACAGGCCCTCTCAATCTGTGTGGTGTTTTCCTCAAAAGACCACTTCAGACACCAATCCACATGGCCTTCACATGATCTGACCAAGATTATGTCTGGACTTTAAAAGAGACTGAGACCTCTGAGTTTGTTTCGGCCTTTCTTCTCAGAGTAGTCAGATAGGAAACGCCGACCTCATCTAGTTTTAAAATATGATTGACGTGTAAAAGTGTTTGTACAAACCTACTTACAGAAATAAAATCATTTATCATTTATCATTAGTAATAATTGACAAGTAACTGCGACCAACTTGGAAGTAGCAGTTGGTCACAGTTCTAACTTACCCGCTTGGTCGGGGTGCCACACGCGGCGTGAATTTTTCATTTGAATTTGGTTTTCCTTTCATTAATATATCATGTTTGTGATAGAGATTTGATCCTTATGATTGATCCTATCGATTGATGCCATAAAAATACATGGTGTTATTTTTTCGGATTTTAGTTAGTTCTATTCCCGAGTGTAGGAAGCGAATTTTCGAAAAATCTTTGAATGGTGATTTGTTTCTTTAAAAAAATAAAGAAATGTTTTCATTTAGTAAAATTTGCTATCTCCATCCAGTATTTAGAGTAGTTTCCCTCCAGGTGAGGTTAAAAATCTCACCCTGTCGGTTTTTTTTTCAGACATAATTCTAGTCCATAGTTTTACACTCATTTAAATTATAAACTATTTATTATAAACTATTTTAAATTATAATCAAGTAAAAACCCAAAATAAAATTGTGATTAACTAAATTTAAATATTCAACAACACATGAATAAAACAAATTATAACCCCAAAATAATTTAAATTTATTATTTTTTTAATTTTCCATTATATTCTTCTTAAGCTTAATAGCAAACCTAAGTATTTTGCCAAAACTAAATTCTAGAGCCAGGGACTCAAACTGTAAACATAATAAGTGTTTTAACACTGTTTTTTAAAACAGTTTTAAAAGAAAAACATTTTTAACCGACTTCAAAAAAAGGAGGAGTTTTCTCAATTCGACCATAATTATATATATTTTTTAATGTGTGTTCGCGGATAACTTCGTCATTTATGAATCGATTTTCACGATTTTTTTTTTTTTGTTGGAAATGGGATATCTCAAGGTATCATGATAAGAAAACCAGGATCTGATGATGGCATCTCGGTGAAATCGAGGGAACTCTTCAAATATTTTAAGCACATATATTGCAATTTGGGTATTTTTTTATAGAAACTCGTGCAGTTGCTCTTGGAAAGCATCATTTGGTGAAGTGGAACTGATGATGAAGACCACAGATGGCCACCAGAACTTCTCAATAGTCAATACTAAGTATTCCACGGGTTGCGATTCGATTACTTTAATATGGTTACCAAGTAATTTATGCTCGTCACAATGCATATGGAGAAGTGGAGCTGATGGTAAAGTACCAGGACACCTCAAAGATTAACGTCCCTGCATCGGGAAAAGCAATATTTTGTAAAAGGTGGTGAGCAGTTGACATTAGGCTATTGTAACTTAGATAAATTACAAACGAACCCACTAAAAAGTGAAAAATAAAAACTTTTTACAAAAAAAAAATCAACCGACTTCCAAAAAAACACTACAAAGTGAAAAATAACTTAAATTTCGGAAGTCGGTGGCAAATAACGAAAATACTAAACCAAAGACTTCCGAAATTTAAGTAATTTTTCACTTTGTAGTGTTTTTTTGGAAGTCGGTTGTCTTTTTTTTTTATGTAACCGATACAATAATGTTACCGAATCAAACTGTAACCTTTTATATGTGTTAATATGTGTAACTGAAATAAATAGTTTTAGCATAGTAAGTTTTAGGTATAATTGCACAATACGGGAACAACGCGCGGCGCGAAGACGCACGGCGCGACGACGCACGGCGCGACGACGCACGGCGCGACGACGCACGGCGCGACGACGCGCGACGTCAACCTTCAGTACACACACTAACGCGATCAACATAACGAAAGACTTATAAATATGTTCTAAGACTAACTCAGAAGGCACAAAATAACTACTTTACAAACAACTCGCAAAAGAACAGATACTGACAATAAAAACAGGGAATTTGACTTTAAAAAACCCGAATGACGTAGCAAATATGACTACTTTATAGATGTCATTGAGAATCCATACTAATATTATAAATTCGAAAGTAACTCTGTCTGTCTGTCTGTTTGTATACTAGTAGTTCTGCGAACAGTAAACCTCGCGAGCACAAACTTTTTTGCAACGATTAACCAAAATAATCACAGTCGCGTGCGGATCCCCAGAGTTTATTGTGAAAAAGAAACATAAAATAAGTGCAAATATTTATTTATAAAGGAACTTTAAGTAAAACATCTAAACTTATCAAAAGTATAAGGCTTCTAGAAAACAATATAAAAAAAAAATGAAAAAATGTAAACAAAAATAATATATAATAGTCGCGTATGTATAATATTGGCTAAAGTATGGACTTCACGAGACTTTTTTTTGTACTATTCTATAAAACTTACGTAAACATAGAACTAATTAATATTTTCTAAAAAGCTAAAGCTTGATGAGGCTTATGTATCTTTAAGTGAAAGAAGGACGTTCACGGCTCAATCTTTTAAGAAAATATTAAAGTTCTACGTTTACGTAAGTTTTATTCAGTCGTTTTTAGTTCATTATAGGCTTGTTTAAAAAAAGTATTTTACATTTTATTCTAGCATTAGAATTTGATAAAATATCTGTTCTACCTTTACTTGTAAGGTTCTTAATTGTCAAGACAAATCAAACGAGTGCCACATAACAGGGCTACCGTGTAAAGTTGAGGTGTTCCTGTGGCCACCTTCCGGCTCTTATCACTAGACCCTAGACTACACCTTGGGCTAACTTACCTACTTGTCAAAACATCGAAATGACCTAAACACAACGGGGCTATCTTGGATAGTGTCCTTCCAAATCCATCATGAGGCTCTGGACTACACCTTGGGCTAACTTACCTACTTGTCAAAACATCGAAATGACCTAAACACAACGGGGCTATCTTGGATAGTGTCCTTCCAAATCCATCATGAGGCTCTGGACTACACCTTGGGCGACAGTACTTGGCAAGACAAAACCAACGACCGCAAACACAATAGGGCTATCTTGTTTAGTTGAGGAGTTCATATGGACCGGGACAGTCCCTAGTCTAAAAGCGCTTGTCAATACATAGTCTAGGGAGTCTAAAAACGATGGTTTTAACTTGTTTGGTTGAAGAGGTCCTATGGCCACCTTCCGGCTCCATCATCAGACCTTGAACACCACCTAGTGTAAAAACACTTATCGATACATATCCAATGACTCCCTAACACAATGATACTATCATGTTTCTTAGGCCGTATCTTTGGATTTCGTGGTTAGGGAGTAGACCTGCAGGAAGAAATCATGAACGATAGCTTATAGTTTTCGAAAATATTTTATATTTGACGGCGATGACCGATGACCTACTTTTTTTCCTATAAAAAAATATGACATCCACATGACATCATTCAATACGTCAAATTCAAATAAAAAAACTGGCCAAGTGCGTGAACCACGCCCAATGAAGAGTTCCGTAGTTGGGATCAATTTATCCCAAGAACAAACTATAACGTTGTAGTTGAAAAACATGCTCTTCCATGAATAAAAAAATAGCTATCACACACCCACACGACTAAAACGGGACAGAGAAAAAAAAAATCGTGATTTTATTTTATCACTTTGCTAAATTACAGTTTTCTAGTAGAAAGATTCTCTGAACTAAGCCGTGGATA